>OY856414.1:285538000-286173000 GCA_963693085.1 Alisma plantago-aquatica
CTAATGTTTAATGAATAACATGGTAAAGACCCACAGTAACATAAATCCATTTGTTCAGGAACAACTGGAGTATCCCATTTCCATGTGTTCCATTCTGCAACCCCTCTGGTGATAGTGAGAAAGGCCTTCATGTACTTCACTACCTCCTCGCAAATTGGTCCTGAAAGAGACCATCTTTCTCGATCATGAGTGTCCAAGCTATTCAACAAGATGAATTGCTCCACAAAGAAGTCAAATCAAACAACAAAGAAATGACGGTGGCGATAGATAGGAATCATGTACTACAATTTAAAATTAAACAATTGTAGTAACCGTCAGAATAACCACAAAGCAAAGAGATTATGATAGATGTAGAAATGACTTACATAATAAAAAAATTCATGATCTAAGGAGTGCTTATTTCTAAAGTTGTATAATTGGAACACATGATGAATAATGTTATATTTATGGTCCTCATTAATTGGCTCATAGAAGCCAAGGTTGAAAATAGTATTTCTACAAAATAAGACAGCATAGACCTCAAACAAAAGGAACTTATAAAATCAGAATGGGATCATGATAACTAGAATACAACAATGAATAAAAATTGTAACAAGGAGTGGGAGAATAGGAGCAACATACAAGAAAAAAGGTACAAGGAGTGGAAGTAAAGGAAGAAGGAGAAAAGGAACAAGGATTACACATGCAAAGAAAAGGAACAAGGAAGTGGAGAAAAAAATAGGGAGTGGGAGTAAAGGAAGAAGGAGAAAAGGAACAAGAATTTCACATGAGAAGAAAAGGAACAAGGAAGAGGATAAAAGGAATAGGGAGTGGGAGTAAAGGATGAAGGATGAGGGGGAGAAAGAAACAAAGAGCGGGAGTAAAGGAAGAAGGAAAAGGAGAAAAGGAATAAGGAAGAGGAGAAAAGGAAGAAGGATGAGGAGAATAGGTAAAAGGAGGGGGAGAAAGGGAAGAAGGAAGATGAGAACAAGAACAATAAGTGAGCGAAAAGGAACAAGGAGGATGAGAAAAGGAACAAGGAAGAGGAGAAATGAACAAGGAACGGGAGAAAAGGAACAAGGAAGGGGAGAAAAGGAGTAAGTACGACCACAAAAGGAACACGAAGGGGGAGAAAGGAACATACACATACAAGCATCCAAAGAATAAATATCTTCATCCTTCCATTCGTCTACTCGATATTTCTTTAGTTCATTGTATAAATGTGTGTGCCAATAATGTTGTCAGTGATGAAGCACCCTTCAATGTAAGAATAGATATATTCTACCATCAAGGTTAAAATTTTGTTGTCCTCCTTATAACAAACGTATTCACTACAAAAAAACAATAAATAAGTATGCTTATAGATTTTTTGGAAGAAAGGAAAGTTGAGACTAAAGATGCACTACATGATTTTTTTAATATTACTTTGCCATATATAGTTCAAAATTTAAATTTTTATAGGCTCGATAGTAGGTAACGCATTGTGCATGACTCCAGAAAAACAATCTTCAAAATGCCAGTTCAAGACCGAACCCTTATGAGTATGGGGTTTAGTATAGCATTAGCACAGCTGGTGCTTCAATTTTGGTTGGTTGTGTGTCTTGCTAAGCTCCTCCTCTTCTTTGTTGGAGACAAGAAAAGACAATTTTCATCTAGGGCGTATGCCGCTTCCCTCGATCTTAGGCCGAAACATCATTTTAGCATGATCCCCTTCCTCATTGTTGGAGACCATGATGAAGCGCTTACACTCGCATGCCGCTGAACTCAGGCGCTATCCTTTCAAGATGCTTTTCAACATCACGATTGGAGATATAATAGGAAAAATATTTCTTTCCTTAGAACTCAGGTGGGGGCCTCAACAACTCCCTTTGCATTTCACTAGGCTCCTCATCGTCTCTTGAAAGAAATATCAAATGTAGGATTTTTTTCTCCGGCCATGCTCAAGTGGATTTTTCTATTGTTATGGCCATTGCTTCTTATTAGGTCATCATAGATGTTGTTGTTGTTGTGGATGCAACTGATTTTAGGCCCCTATTGATCGAAATGAATTGAGAGTAGTGGTAGGGAAAATATAGTTATCTTAATCTTTTAAAAACTAGAACCAAATCATCATTCCTCCTTCTAGTCGAAGATCAATAATCGAGTCCAGTGAGGCTTCCCTAGCAGCCGAAGTGACACTATAATGTGGGTGTGGTAGTTAATGGTAGTAACACCCCTGACCTGGGTTTTGGGATAACCCTAGAAGCTTTGTCTAAGTTTCTTAGAAACTTGTCTTAATCTTTTTGAAAATTAATTTAGACTTGAGAAGAGTTTATTTCTCAATTTTGAACTTATTTCCAAATTGTTTGTGCTTTATATGATAACTTTGGTAAGAATTGCAATTTACCCAAATGAGGGGTATATGTGCAAATTAACACCTCTAGAATGTTCCTTCTCTCTCTTAACATCATCTAGAGGAGAGAGAAATAAGGGGGTACCTTGTTTGAGTCTTGGTTGAATGACAACACTCTTTGTGGTGATAGAACCAAAGAAGTGTTGTGTAACGTCCCCGGATTATGCCATCTCGAGACTTAAGGTACGAGAGGACAAATTTGAAAACATTAGGTAATCGTTTCAGAGAGCGATGCGGAAATGAAATACGCATACATGAACATTCAAATACAATGCATACACCATAACATTCTCAACATTCAACATATTTATATTACAACATGAATTACAATTGCATATTGAAAGATAATTTTACACATAGTCTGAACATGTATTCTAACAGGAACTTAGACAATAGGTAAACCTATACAACTACTCACATCCCATTCTTTTATTCCATGCTATCTGTAAACGTAAAACATATGTGAAACAACAAATCAACACACAAGGTGTCGAGTACATGGGTAGAAAGATACACCTATTTATGGTTTTCATAATTTGGAAAGATTTGTAGAAATAAAGAAAGAAAATCATAGAAATCAGTTCTTTAATAAGTGAAATACAACAATTTTTATTCATTTTTCTAGATGAGTTGCATTACCAAGGTGGACTAATACCAAAACATATATATTGGGCCCATCCCCATGTACCGAGTACTCTAGGGAAACTCCCCATACACCGTGTGCTCTAGGGAGGTGTACTAGTCAACATTAATCCATTCCCTCATAAGGGGGATAATGAACACCTTAAATAACTACAAAACATCTACTCATAATTTATGTTTTCAAATGACAAAACAACGAGTACTACATAGCAATACTACATCCAGTATTTGCAAATAGAAGAGAGCATACATACATATCATGATTGCAAGCAAGAAAACCATAGTAATATAATTAAATAAACCCATGTACTTGAGTTCAGAGATTCACATTTATATTTTTGGATCATCTACATCTCTGGTCATCACCTGATTAATAGCAAATAATCATCATTAATACATGATTCATGTATTCTTGATATTTTTGGTCCAATTTAGGGTTTTGGTCAAACCTAGGTCAATCTAACCCTAAATGAGTTTCCAATAATTTTATACTGATCAGTAAGTCATACTAAGGGTTTGACACAATTTTCATATTTTTCTCATGCTTTATCTATTTTCTAAAATTATTATGAGATGAAAGGCATCTTATAAGTCATTAATGGAGAAAGACCTAATATTTTGGCAATATAGTTTTGATCAAGTTCAACATATTATCTCTACATGATATTAGGGGTTGGAATAAAGTTTCTCAAAATTTATGTCAATAAATATCATTTATTACATTTAATATATCCTAATAGAGGTGTCATCTTGTAAATTAAAAACTAGCAATAATACTGCTTCAAAGGTATGATCTAAGGGTTTCATCATAAATAGGACATGTTTCTGAGTCCAGAGATATTCTTGGGGCATTTATACACAAAAGAATCTATTTACTAAGAAATTTCTAAGAATAATGGTATTTCTTAAGAATTAAAGCTCAATTACCTTGATGGGAAAATACACTGGCCACCGGATCAATGTGGTCAGGGCTGTAGATTGTGGCCACATCACCTCTGTAGGCTGATCCCAGCTTAGTCAATTATTGGATCCAGTTCACGTGCTTCAGGAGTCAATTGGACAGTTTGGGCTCAGTCCCTCTTCCCTTCTCAATTATCATCTCTCGTGGCCCTCTCTCTCTCCTTTCATCTCCCTCATGGCCTGGAACCCGACGTAGGTTTCTGTCCTTGGGCGTGAAGTCACTGCGGCAAGACTGGATCACAGGAGGCAAAGATTGATCCCTTCCATGATCTCGAATCCTTCTCATCCTTGCTTCACTAATGTCGTTTCCTGGCTCAAGGAGTGAAATCTGGCGATCTAGTAGCACCATCACCACCGACACAATAGAAAGCCATCGACACATGGATCCTCCTATGCGATCTGATTCTAGTCTATAGAATAAGGATTTTGTCCTCCATGGATCTAGGTCAAGGAGGTGAGCCGTAGTGAAGCTATGCTCTCACCAGTAGGGCACCACCACAGGGAAGGAAAGTGGGGACTATGGCTCCATCTTCCCTGTGAATCCAACACCCTAGTTGTACCGTGACATGCTTTGTAGCTTGAGATCGTTGTGGCTCTGGTGCATTTGCACCTATTGTGGGAGAGGGAAGTCAGAGGCAGTCACTATGAACCAAGTTGTGAGATCTTGTCTTCTTCGTCCATCATCACGCCTCCATCCTCTGGTTTCAACATTGTTGCTAGTCCCAGAAATCAACAACATTATCCCACATGACATGGGTCTTGTACAGATTCCCATTGGGCTTGCACTTGTAGACTTGATGAACTAGGACTCCTGGGCACACAAACACCCTAAGGTTCATCATCATTCCGATCTACAAAACCTAATCGACTACTGTATCAGCAAAGAAGGGTGAGGGGTTGATGGGGGTCGTTCAGCTTCTGCACTTCCATATCCTCATCCTCTACCCACAATATTATATTGATGCAAATAGAGAGGGTTTGGTCTCTCTCTCCCTCTGTGTTGGCCACGAGATAAGGGTTGTTGGGGAGATCCTTTAGTTTCGGGGAGATAGGTTCCAAAAGGAAGGGTTCTTCAGCCTAAGTCTAGTAAGGAGGATGTGTGTGTGATTAGGAATCTGTCTTCTCCCCATAAGATTCAGATCTAGGGGATGAAGTATCAACCACTGCATACGTGTAGATGGCTAGGATTGGGGTGTGATAGGCGCCTTACAACTGAATGTGTTGCATAACAGATATGTAGCATGCCAACTTTGACTTTATTCAAGTGTTATTAGACTATAATCCCATGATATTCATTGAATCAAAAAATTGCATAACTCAAACAGTTATATCACCTAGTAGGAAGCTCCCGTTTGGCTGGAATTTGAACTATGTGTTCCTCATCACATGAAACCTCGTATATCCATGTTTGAACCATAATTATGAGATTTGGTCATCTAACTTAATTCTTTAAATAACATCATATCCAATTGTACAAACCATGTGTTCAATTCGATTAATCCTCGAATCCATATTAAATGAGTTTTACTTGCATCATTTGACCACATAACACCTCAAAATAATCATTCAACATTTTGTCATAGGCACGTCCTCAAATATTGTATTATATATGAAACTCCAAAAATTAGGGTCATCACATTCACTCTTCCTTATATGGAATTTCATCCTTGAAATTCAATTGAACATATACTCAAGGTGATATAAAGAAATCCATATTCATATAGTGACTACTCCTAGGTATTAAAACCATCATCATTCTGAATGTAGCCTAAGTTTTCATCTTTAGTTCATTGTATGTAGGGTGTACTCACCCCACCTTAAATAAGAATCATAACCATTTAATGTCTTAGTCATATCAAGACATTCTAGTATTTTAGGATTTTCATCTCTCATTACCCCTAAAATTTAGAGTTTCTTCTTACATATAAAGGCTAGAAGGTATTACTCAACTTTCATCTTTCACGCTACTCATCTATGTAAGGTGATATCAAGATTTCATATCATGAATTACTAGACTTATCACACATAAGATCATTAGTGTGGGTTATGATCAACATCATACTAGGATTTCATTTTTAGAGAAGGGTGCTATTACATGCTTGAATATTAGGGTTTCACCCTACTATGTGAGATATTCATACTCAACTTAGAAGCATACACTAAGAAGGATCAAAGTTACAAACTATATTTCTGATCATATATCCTATGATCTAAAAATATCTTTATATCAAGTTCACGAGCTCAATTTTTTTTTGCATGTATTATGTGAAGGGAGAAAGAGAATATACTAATTTTATCCCATGATCTCAGCCTCATATCTTTCATGTTTCATATGAAGAGGAAGGGAATATTTTAAAGTCATATTTATCATGATTTCAATATTGGGTACTACATGGATGTTATAGGAGGAAATATAGAAATGGTCAAGCTTATTAGAGTGACTCCTCATATATAAATCATATATATAGCTCAAGTGAGGTTTTTATCGTCATATATTATGAAAAAGAGAAAAAGAAGGGAGAACATGTATGCTGAGTATCTTTTGCACAAAGCATCATACTCTCATAACTAGAGTTTGTATATTACCTCACTTGCAACCAATGATGAGATTCACAAAAATATGTCACTCCAGCTAGGACCTAACTCAACAAAAGGATTGACTTTATCATATGGGTCATCTACCCATCCTTTTCTTGTACCCAATTCTCACATATAGATTTGAATCATGCGTAAGGACTCAACGCAACACTCAAGAGTAATCTAGTGTAGGACACATGTTTTAACACATATCTCCTATATATTGGAGGATAGATCTCATGACCTTCTCCCTGTGGGTCTTACTCTCTCTAGAGTTCACCACATATCTCATACTACCACTAGACATCCTCCTTGTATAAGAGCATGAGGCTCATGCATACTCATATCTATCTTAACTTAGCTTATCTTAAGTAGGAAAATGGAATATACTTTCATCATCATAACTTAGCATAGATCCTCTAAGAGTGGATTCAGCTCATATACAACTCAAATCTTAATAAGGAAACTTATACCATCATGGATTAAAGTTAGATAAGATTATATATGCTTATTACCTTCGTCTTTCTTTTATCTATATATCTATCACATAACCTTATGAGGCTCTAGCAATCTAATATAGATCTATTCTCTCTTCTAGACTAATGTCACTCCCTTTCACTTAGGTTGCATGAACACCCACTACTCTCCTGTGTGAGGGACACATTTTTATATTTACATATATCTAATAAAATATTATATAGTTTTTCTCTGAGAAAGAAGGCGTCAGAGAAAACTATCAAGGTGCGATCCGATTAGGAAACAAAACCAAACCAGCAAACTCGAGTGTCCAACACACAGCAGATAGTCTAGTGCCATGTAACCTAGTGAAATGTTGAGAACATGGTGTAGACTAGTGTATCTACCCAATACATATGAGCTCTATATGGAAAGGGTTTCATACACTTGTCTAACCCTAGTTCTCGACATCAAGGTTCTAACCTAGAGGCTAGGTCAAACCTTATTCCTATAAAACAACTTACTAAGTTTCTAGGGTTTAAAGTGAAAAGTGAGATTTAACTTTTATGTTTCATGGTGAGAAATTGTCAGGTGAAGCTATTGTTCATGCTCTGATACCAACTGTAACGTCCCCGAATTATGCCATCTCGAGACTTAAGGTCCGAGAGGATAAATCCGAAAATGTTAGGCAATCATTTCAGAGAGCGATGCGGAATCGAAATACGCATACATGAACAGTCAAATACAATGCATACACCATAACATTCTCAACATTCAACATATTTATATTACAACATGAATTACAATTGTATATTAAAAGACAATTTTACACATAGTCTAAACATGTTTGCTAATAGGATCTTAGACAATAGGTAAACATGTACAACTGCTCACATCCCATTCTTTTATTCAATTCTATCTCGGAACCTAAAACATACGTGAAACAACAAATTAACACACAAGGTGTTGAGTACATGGGTAGAAAGATACACCTATTTATGGTTTTCATAATTTGGAAAGATTTGTAGAAAGAAAGAAAGAAAATCATAGAAATCAGTTCTTTAATAAGCGAAATACAACAATTTTTATTCATTTTTCTAGATGAGTTGCATTACCAAGGTGGACTAGTACCAAAACATATATATTGGGCCCATCCCCATGTACCGAGTACTCTAGGGAAACTCCCCATACACCGTGTGCTCTAAGGAGGTGTACTAGTAAACATTAATCCATTCCCTCATAAGGGGGATAATGAACACCTTAAATAACTACAAAACATCTACTCATAATTTATGTTTTCAAATGACAAAACAACGAGTACTACATAGAAATACTACATCCAATATTTGCAAATAGAAGAGAGCATACATACATATCATGATTGCAAGTAAGAAAACCATAGTCATATAATTAAATAAACCCACGTACCTGAGTTCAGAGATTCATATTTATATTTTTGGATCATCTACATATCTGGTCGTCACCTGATTAATAGAAAATAATCATCATTAATACATGATTCATGTATTCTTGATATTTTTGGTCCAATTTACGGTTTTTGTCAAACCTAGGTCAATCTGGCACGAAATTTGTTTCCAATAATTTTATACTGATCAGTAAGTCATACTAAGGATCTGACACAATTTTCATATTTTTCTGATGCTTTATTTATTTTCTAAAATTATTTTGAGATGAAAGGCATCTTATAAGTCATTAATGGAGAAAGACCTAATATTTTGGCAATATAGTTCTGATCAGGTTCAACATATTATCTCTACATGATATTAGGGGTTGGAACAAAGTTTCTCAAAATTTATGTCAATAAATATCATTTATTACATTTAATATATCCTAATAGAGGTGTCATATTGTAAATTAAAAACTAGCAATAATATTGCTTCAAAGGACTGGTCTAAGGGTTTCATCATAAATAGGACATTTTTCTGAGTCCAGAGATATTTTTGGGGCATTTATACGCAAAAGAATTTATTCACTAAGAAATTTCTAAGAATAATGATATTTCTTAAGAATTAAAGCTCAATTACCTTGACGGGAAATACACTGGTCACCGGATCAACGTGGTAAAGGCTGTAGATTGTGGCCACATCACCTCCCTAGGCTGATCCCAGCTTAGTCGATTATTAGATCCAGTTCACGCACTTCAGGAGTCAATTGGGTAGTTTGGGCTCGGTCCCTCTTCCCTTCTCAATTCTCATCTCTCGCGACCCTCTCTCTCTCTCCGTTCATCTCCCTCACGGCCTGGAACCCGACGCAGGTTTCCGTCCTTGGGTGTGAAGTCGTCGCGGCAAGATTGGATCACCGGAAGCAAAGATTGATTCCTTCCATGATCTTGAATCCTTCTCATCCTCGCTTCACCGATGTCGTGGCCTAGATCAAGGAGTGAAATCTGGCAATCTAGTAGCACCATCACCACCGACACAACAAAAAACCACTGGCACATGGATCCCCCTATGCAATCTGCCTCTGGTCTGCAGCACAAGGATTTTGTCCTCTGTGGATCTAGGTCAAGGAGGCGAGCTGTAGTGAAGTCATTCTCTCACCGGCAAGGCGCCACCACAGGGAAGGAAAGTGGGGACGATGGCTCCATCTTCCCTATGTATCCTGGACCCTAGTTGTACCATGACAGGATTTATAGCTTGAGATTGAGGTGGCTCTGGTGCATTTGCACCTATTGTGGGAGAGGGAAGTCAGAGGCAGTCACAATGAACCAAGTTGTGAACTCTTGTCTTCTTCGTCCATCATCATGCCTCCATCCTCTGGTTTAAGCATTGTTGCTAGTCCCGGAAATCAACAACATCATCCCACATGACTTGGGTCTTGTATAGATCCCCATTGGGCCTGCACTCATAGACTTGATGAACTAGCACTCTTGGGCACACAGACACCCTAAGGTTCATCAACATTACGATCTATAAAACCTAATCTACTATTGTATCGACAAAGAAGGGTGAGGGGTTGATGGGGGTCAGTCAACTTCTGCACTTCCATATCCTCATCCTCTACCCACAATATTATATTGATGCAAATAGAGAGGGGTCGATCTCTCTCTCCCTATGTGTTGGCCACGAGATAAGGGTTGTTGGGGAGATCCTTTAGTTTCAGGGAGATAGGTTCAGAAAGGAAGGGTTCTTCAGCCTAAGTCTAGTAAGGAGGATGTGTGTGTGGTTAGGAATCTGTCTTCTCCACATAAGATTCAGATATAGGGGATGAAGTATCAACCATTGCATACGTGCAGATGGCTAGGGTTGGGGTGTGATAGGTGCCTTAAAATTGAATGTGTTGCATAACACATATGTAGCATGCCAGCTTTGACTTTGTTCAAGTGTTATTAGACTATAATCCCATGATATTGATTGAATCAAAATATTGCATAACTCAAACAGTTATATCACCTAGTAGGAAGATCCTGTTTGGCTGGAATTTGAAATATGTGTTCCTCATCACATGAAACCTCGTATATTCATGTTTGAACCATAATTATGAGATTTGGTCATCTAACTTAATTCTTTAAATAACCTCATATCCAATTGTACAAGCCATGTGTTCAATTCCATTTGTCCTCGAATCCATTTCAAATGAGTTTTACTTGCATCATTTGACCACATAACACCTCAAAATAATCATTCAACATTTTTTCACAGGTACGTCCTTGAATATTGTATTATATATGAAACTCCAAAAATCAGGGTCATCCAATGTTGAGTGTTTTGAACGCTAGATGAGGTTCTAACAAGTTATGAAGTGTATATGGGAGTGCCTAACAACTTAGAAGGCATAGAATATGTCGCATATTGGTTCGGTAACCTTTGAAAGTATCCATGATGGGCTAAGCACCTCAAGTAGGTGAAGCCTATCGGTTTGCATGTTCCTTGCACATAAAGTAAGATTGGGTGGTGATATCTTGTCAAGAGAGATACCGAAATGGCTGATATCATGCCTATGGATTATCCTCAAGAGTTTTGCATAAGAAGAAAATTATGGTTGCATGAAGTTACCATGCATGGACATGTGTCACTCAAGTGCACATGGTGATGACACGTTATACATACTCTCTTTCATAAACCTCAACTATATATATCTCTCTTTTCACCTCCTAGTAAACCTTTAGACTTCTTTACTATCTCTTGCATGGAGGATGATCCTAGGACCTCAAGGAGCAAAGGGAAGGATAATCATCTTGCCTAAGGTGAAGCCATGATCACCTTCAACCTTGGAAAGACTATGTTTCTTGGATCATGATTCTTTCCTTCTCTTGTTTCTTCACCAAGTTCCTAACTATGGTATCTACTTTCATAGAGAAGTGTTGTGATCGAGTCTTGAATTTTTGATATGCCATCTTCAACCTTGGGAAAGTGGATCTTTGGATCTTGAAGCTCAATAGTTGATCTTAAAGCTATATATATAAATTGAACTCAACTTTATTATTATTCACCTTCTATCATGCAATACTTGGTTATGGTTATATGAGCTCCAATTAATAAATGGTGATGTTGCCCATAAACTACAGTAGTAATAGATGAAATTTGGGGCTTGAAGATGATGAAACCGATAAGCACAAATAGATATTGGTTTTTGGAAAATCCTAACTTGATACAAGGGTATAGATATGAAAATCGATACACATGAACTCCTATCCTTTTGGTTTGTGATATGGGTAGGACTACTATTGTAACGACCCCACCTCTTGGTAACCCCCATTTAAGGGAGACCCCAAGGTCAGAGCCATTATCCCAATTAACATGATCAAAGGTTCGATAAATAATCGGTAATATTTATAAAATTCTACCAAACTATACTGAAATATGGTATTAAATAAAACTTTGCATACCTTTTTCAAAAACTTGGATATCTAACTTCTATCCACATCTGGACTCTATTCTAACTAATCCTCCTTGCACTTTATTTCTTAATTTCACAATGTGTCACTTTACTGTTTGTCCTTTTCAATTTGTACCTAAAATGCATACAAACAAAACGTCGGTTAGCATAAATAAATATGTTGGTATGTGGGGACAACCAAAATTTCACAAATATGGCTAACAATCTAAATATCACAATCAATTTAATTAGCAAGCCAATTTATGCCTTCAATGTGACATTATCCACCACTTTTTCCCTAACCCTGGAATACCCTCCTTAGGGTTTCTCTTTTGCCATTGACTTAAGGCCACCTTCTCCATCCTAAGCTTGGTGCCTGGAGTCAACTCTCATGGCACCCATTAGTCATGAAATATCATAAGGCCACCTTCTCCATCCTGAGCTTGGTGCCTGGGGTCACCTCTCATGGTGCCCATGGGTCTTCCCTCTTGGGCTTGACCTCATTGCCTCATCCATCAGAGTGGCATGTAGGTGCGAGAATACACACTTATATTATTATTATGATAATCATAGTGACTTTATGATTTGCAAGTATGAACATCCAAACTGATAGGTTGCATTCAATGCTTTGAATCATCCACAAAATTTTCACGAAACTAATGCAATTAACCATAATTAACCACATACATGTTAGACTGACTTGAGTGCATAAATAATCCAACTAAGCAAGAAATCCAGTAAACAAGCAAGCACACAAGATGATCCTGAAATATGCATCCAATTTTCCTATCATTGATCAGGCCATCAAGGTCTATTAAACCTAGCTTGCTTCCTAGGGTTTCTAGTCCACTTTTAGGGTTTCCATTGCAATTAGGGTTTCACTTCATTTATACTATTTTAAACCCTAATTTTACACAATTACTCACAAACCCTATTTATCTCATCTACTCCTCCAGAAAGATATTAAGGTTACCTTTTAACAACATATAACCCTAATTTCAGATTAAAGGCACAATTAAATGTCCATTAAATCTATTATGTCTCTTTTACATTAAAACTACCATTTTTATCATTTTTAAGTCATGACATGATCATTAGGCCCAATTATCATCTTTGGTTCCTTCTGGGTTAACAACTCATCTTTCATGAACTCTATTTATCACTACTTCCACCTTTATTTCTTATAAAACCCTAATTACCACATTAAGGGTATTTATCCATAATTAGGAACTTTTATACTCGAAATAGCTTAGAACCATCATATCTCATCTTTATTCATGAATTTGAACAATTAAAGCCATTAAGAAACACAATTACTAACATTAGTGTTTCAAGGCCCATTAAATCTCATTCATGTGCATGGAATTCTAAATTAATCCAATTACATGTAAAGTTCATCCTTTTAGATCTTAATGTGTCTTTTTATTATAAACAAGTAAATATCAACTTTAATCATCCACATAACCCTTCTCAATACATTATTCATCTCAAATTAGGGTTCCTTAATCATTAATTCATTAAAGTTGATAACTTCCACTACTTTTCTAATTTCAAGAGGAATTAGATTATAAATCTATTTTTAATGGATTCCTCACATTTTTCTGAGAAAAATTGATGTATTACATGTATCGATTCGAGCTACCAATAATGAGATATGAATTTTGCAAGATTTACTTACTTGGGCCAATAGAAGGCTGCCACGTCATCTCTTTCCCATGCAACACAGCCGCTTGAAAACATAAAGTAATTATGCTATTGCCCTCGTTTAAGTGATTGGCTCTTTAACTCGCAGAGGGGAAAAATGGTCCAATGGCTTCTAGGTTGTCTTCAACCATTGGCGCCTGACCTGGCCGCCGACTACAGCCCAACGCGGGGCTGCCCACTCCCTCCTAAGGTTCGTGGACCACCACCAATGGCCTCCCCATCTCCGTTGCACCCTGGCGCACGCGAGGCACCTCCAATCCATGGCCAAGATGGCCGTTCCCAAACAAGACAAGCCCGCGACTGTTGCTGCGATCACTGCAGGTTTGCAAACCTCCAGCAAAGCTATGTGAAGACGAGAGCGTAGGTATGGTAGCTAACCCATCTTGGATTGTCGTGGGAGCTTCCTGCCTGCATCAAGACCACATACAACCCCTCATTTTCTCCAGGGTGTCTCTACCCTCTCACGGCTAGGGTTTGCATGGAAAGAACAAGAAGAAGAGAGAGGGTTGTGTGGGATCTCTCTTGAACTCAAACTAGAGGTTTTACCTCTTATATAGGGGAGGGTATCAATGCCCTAAGGTGTTCATCCATGAGGAAACAAGTCCAACTCTCAAAAGGAAACATATTCCTTCATTGAGAAGCAATCTTATCACTCCTAATTATCTTCTTAAAAAACATATTTACTGGATATTTAGGAATTTGAAAATCCTCTCTCTTATTCTCTTTATGCTTGTCTTTTAATCCATTGACACAAATTTACACTTTCTTTTAGCAAACAATACCTCTTTTTGATAATATCAAAAATTCATTAATTATGTATCACATTATCCTATTATTTTGTATTATTTGTATTTTCTCTTTCTTTTTCCCCTTTGGGCTCCTTAGACCCCAAGAAACTCTAATATTTCTAAATTCTTTTTAGTGGATACTTATTATCCTTCTAGATGCATCTATATCCATAATTTCTCATTATCTTACTATTTCTTTATTAAAATATCTCTTTTTGAGGATTTATATTTATCTCTCTTTTTATTTTCCTTATTGGAATTCCTTCTAACATTAGAAACCTTATGGATACGAAAATCCACCAAAGATGACTCAATCATACCTCTTTGCACTTAATTCCCGCATTTTATCATTGTGTCCAATTTCTTTCTTATTAAAGAAATATTTAATTGATCTCTTCTTTTCTTATTGAATTATCTTTGCAACTTTGGACTCCTTGGGACCCAAGGAACCCAAGAGGCACGAAATCCTCCTTTGGATAATATTCCCTAGCATTCTAGAGGTTTCTAATCTTTCTTTTGCCCATTTCTTATTTACTCATTTAATAATGGAGTTTCCTTTGTCTTTTCCTTGTTATTGGCCCCAATAGCCAATAAAGCCCACAAAACAACCAACAAGGCTATTGTAAACGAAATCCTTTTATTAAAAACAAATCATATCATTATTTGTTCAAATATCTATAATAGGAGAAATTACATTTCTCACCAAAAGAACCCAAAAATTGGGGTTGTAACATCTTTCCCCTCTTATAGGAATTTTGCCCCCAAAATTCCACTAGGCACACAAACAAATAGGATAAGCTTTTCTTATGTCCATCATGGCTCCCATGTGGCCTCACCCTTTCCATGGTGCTTCCCAAGAACCTTCATCATCTTATTTTCTTCCATCTGAGTTCTCTCTCATGTTGGTATATTGTTCCCTCATAGGTGACTCGAGACATTTCAACCTCTCATAAAGTTGAATAGGTTCATCGCTCAACACATGGCTTGGGTACCTCACATAGTGCTATAGATCGGACTCGTGTAACACATCATGCTATCCTAAGGAGTAGACTAAACATAACCATCTCTACCAATCCATCTCAAATGGACCCATATATCGGGGACTCAGCTTTCTCAGTTGTAGCTTAGAGGGGTCAGACTTTCACATCACATACTCTCCCACAGTGAACTGCATGTCAGTTGGCTTTGCATCATCTCACGACTCAAGTTTCCCCTGGGCTCTGTTTCAACCATTGCACGATCAAAGCGACTTCATCTGCACACACCGTGGTCCTTTTCTGACCTTCGCGAGGTCCCTTCACCAACATCATCTTAATAAAGTGGTGACTGACACAACCTCCCTTACAGAGCTTCTTTACATCCCAATACTGGCTATGGTGGTTATCGTCACATCTTATAGAGGAAAAGAACTGTCTCCATGTATCACCCTGAACAAGCACACATGCTCTCATCAGGCCCTCTAGTCTGAATTATACTAATCATTAGTTAGGGGTGATAAATTGTGCTAATATTGAGTTCTTCATGTACCTACTTCCACCGCATGGAAGTGAATCTTTAGGTTATACTCAAGAACTTTTAAACTCACATCATGGTGTAGTTGAACCATCTCTTTCTCATATGTAGTTCAACCAGATTCGTCCCTTGACAATATTCTTTCTTTCTCGTGTCATCTAGGTAAGGCGGTCTACCATAACCCATATTGCATTTTGAACTTTCTTGGTCTAAGCGAAACTTACCACACATCCATAGTGATGAACTCCCATTCCCTCGTGAGGATTCTTTATGATCTATATCCATCTTATGGGTTATTGGTGTTCATCCTTCACCTCCTGGCTTGCATGGCAACAAGCCACATGCATCTTTGTACACTTTTCATCTTAGGCATCAAAGTACTACTACCACTTATTATCTTATAAGTACCATGGTGTATGGTGATCTTAAAATCATGATCTCCTATATGTCATGATTCCTTAAAATTGATTCCTCGGAAACCCTAAACCACTATAATCGGGGTTTCATCACCTTCTTTTCTAGAGAAGTGCATATAAGGCTCTACAACCACCCTTTTTATTACATCAAGGCCTAGGCTGGCTAACCAAACAACCACTAACTTGATCAACATATATCGTTACTTTTGAGTGTTAGCCAAACTTATCTCTTTTTCAAACTTAGGGCTAACCTAACAACCTCTTCTAGCCTCTAGCTAAACTAGGAAGCTGCATCTCAACCAGAGCATCCATTACCACCTCACATCCTTATGTGTACAATAATGTTGAAGACATACTGACCGGCCTAAATCGCGCGTCCAAAAGTAGAGGCGGATTTGAGGTAGTCGAGCTTTTACATTTATAAACCTGATTCCTTCTAGGCCCCCGCAACTTTGTTTACGGGGTCGAAGTAGATATACGGGGTCGAACACAGGGACAAGGGGGTAGTGTTGAGAACCCAGAATCGACACGCTACACTTTGGCAGGTATAAAGAGATGATAAATTCCCCAGAAGGGAAACAATAAGATGTCACAAATAAAACAAAGAAAACTATCTCCAACTGGAGCTAAAAGAGAGATTTAAGGTTTTAGCCATTTAGCAGTTTTTTGAGGTTTTCTTGCAATAGAAACAGAAGGATAAAACTATGGCTAGAGCAAGGTACGAAGGATAAGACTACGGCATAATAAGCGGTACTAGTAACTTCCTGCACCCCTCCTCTCAGAGCGGATACCTCTAACCAAGCCTCGACACCCCTCTCGAGGTTGCTGGGCTCAAAGTTAGAGTGGAATGTTACTGAAATGACTCCGTTCTGGGAACTCTCGTACTCCAGAATCGGACCAAACACTAAAGCCACAACACAACTCTCGAAGTTGTTGCGACGGGAAAACATGATTCGGTAGCTAAGTGAAACGTGATCCAAGCATGCAAGCTAGAGTTCGGATATCAAACATAGCAGTCATCCAACAAATTGTACCAAGCACAGAGCAGCAAGTAATTAAGCATCTTCTATTTCCATAGACAAATAAAGGGTCTTAATTACAATGCATAAGTAAGGAATTAAATGACAGAAAATAAAGATAGGAGTCGCCTTCTTGATGTAGAAGGATGACAGATTACTACGGCTCTCCAGCCCGATATCGGTCAGGGGCCTAGCCCGATACAGCTGTGTCGGGTGGCACACCCTCTCGAGCGACACTCCTGACGGGCAACTGTATCGCTCAAGGATCCTGGCCGATACGCTCACGTCGGGCAGTGGACCCTCTCGGGCGGCACGTATGACAGGTGAAGCGTATCGTGTTCGATATCGTGTCGGGCATAGAGCTACGTGTTCTACTGTCGAGCATGGGTGTCGGGCACTCGTGTCGCGTATCTACATCGGCCGATATCGGCCCTCGGTGTCGCCCGGTATATTCCTAGGTGAACCTGTCCCCTCCCTCTCGGGATGAGGAAGAGCTCACCTAGTGTCGCCCGGTACGAGCATTTGGGGCACGATACGTCTGCTCTCGCGATTCTCCTCGAAGATAGCTCAAGTTCCCAACTGTCCGCACTGTCTGAACTGTCTTTTCGGCTTCCTGTAGCTCTTATTTATATCCGGTGAGTGGGGGAACTTATGGTGCTCGAAGCACCACGTGTCCTCCTTATTTGTGGGTCGGTGGACGGGCGATACTTGTATCGCTCGGCGCAGGGTTTTCGGTCGTTGGTCACGTGACGGGCAACGGCGCCTGCCGGTGGGTGGCTGTCGCCCGACATACTTGGGATGTCGTGGCGACTATGGCTCCCTGTCGGGTAGAAGACGTGTCGTCCGTCAGTTTCTTCTTGCGCGACATCCCTTTGTCGTGCGTCATTGTGTCGCTCCACCCTGTCGGGCAGAGGTTGTATCGGGCGTCAGGAAGGCCAAAATAGACTTGGACTTATTTGTGGGCCGGGACGGCCTTATTGTACCAAAATGAGGAGAAACTCTGCAAAAGATGGAAATATAGGATTAAGAGCATTGCTTGGCCAATTATTGCGAAAGTACTAATAAAAGAGAGGAAAATAGCAGAAAAGGTTAGTTTTGATAACAGAATAAAGGGCAAAAACATCACAAAAATTGGTGTTATCAACTCCCCCAAACTTAGCATTTTGATTGTCCTTAATCAATATTTATACTATATTTAGTGATGCTTCTTCTGCTCGGAGTAGCTTTCTGTTCAAAAGGTGAAACAAGAATCGCAATGCCTTAGAGATAATGTTGTCTCCCTACGAGCAAAAGACTTAGTTTTTCCTGCCTTATTGTTTAAGTAAGATTCTTCTCTACAGCTTTGGTGAGACTTTGTTGTATGATTTCGAAGTTAGCTTACACACCAAACAGCTTTATTTTTGGGGTAGAAAGTTGTGTATAGGGTAGGCTAAGGCTTTTTGGGGTTTTTCTTATTTCCCATCAGTCCATCCAGGTAAGGGTCCGTTAGCGGGCAAGTGGTCCCTGCAGTCCAAGCCAGTTGGCTTTAGAGCAGTGATTTCACATCCTACGTACCACTGCCCCAGATCTACCATGCCTAAAGATGGGTACTTTTAGAAAACAAGTATGTATATATATATTTTCTTTTCTTTTATTGGGCACAACTCTCATGCTTTTATTCGCACTCATGAGGCTTCTCTCTCTTTTTGGGATTTTTGTTGGGTGAGGGAAAACAAAGGGATTTCTGCTGTTTGGGCAGCTTTTTCCTTCTCCATACTCGTCTCTTAGCTGTTTGGGCAACGGCGCCAAAAAGTTGACCGGCCTAAATCGCGCGTCCAAAAGTGGAGGCGGATTTGAGGTAGTCGAGCTTTTACATTTATAAACCCGATTCCTTCTAGGCCCCCACAACTTTGTTTACGGGGTCGAAGTATATATACGGGGTCAAACATAGGGACAAGGGGGGTAGTGTTGAGAACCCAGAATCGACACGCTACACTCCGACAAGTATAAAGAGATGATAAATTCCCTAGAAGGGAAATAGCAAGATGTCACAAATAAAACAAATAAAACTGTCTCCAACTGGAGCTACAAGAGAGATTTAAGGTTTTAGCCATTTAGCAATTTTTAGAGGTTTTCTTGCAACAGAAACAGAAGGATAAAACTATGGCTAGAGCAAGGTACGAAGGATAAGACTACGGCATAATAAGCGGTACCAGTAACATCCTGCACCCCTCCTCTCAGAGCGGATACCTCTAACCAAGCCTCAGCACCCCTCTCGAGGTTGCTGGGCTCAAAGTTAGAGTGGAATGTTACTGAAACGAATCCATTCTGGGCACTCTCGTACTCCAGAATCGGACCAAACACTAGAGCCACAACACAACTCTCGAAGTTGTTGCGACGGGAAAACATGATTCGGTAGCTAAGCGAAATGCGATCCAAGCATGCAAGCTAGAGTTCAGATATCAAACATAGCAGTCATCCAACAGATTGTACCAAGCATAGAGCAGCAAGTAATTAAACATCTTCTATTTCCATAGACAAATAAAGGGTCTTAATTACAATGCATAAGTAAGGAATTAAATGACAGAAAATAAAGATAGGTGTCGCCTTCTTGATGTAGAAGGACGACAGATTACTACGGCTCTCCAGCCTGATAACGGTCAGGGGCCTAGCCCGATACAGCCGTGTCGGGTGGCACACCCTCTCGAGTGGCACTCCTGATGGGAAACTGTATCTCTCAAGGATCCTAGCCGATACGCTCACGTCGGGCAGTGGACCCTCTCGGGCGGCACGTATGACAGGCGAAGTGTATCGGGTTCGATATCGTGTCGGGCATGGAGCTACGCGTTCTACTGTCGAGCATGGGTGTTGGGCACTCCTGTCGCGTATCTACATCGGCCGATATTGGCCCTCGGTGTTGCTTGGTAAAGTCCTAGGTGAACCAGTCTGCTCCCTCTCGGGATGAGGAAGAGCTCACCTAGTATCGCCCGGTATGAGCACTGGGGCACGATACGTCTGCTCTCGCAATTCTCCTCGAAGATAGCTCAAGTTCCCAACTATCTGCACTGTCTGAACTGTCTTTTCGGCTTCCTGTAGCTCTTATTTATAGCTGGGGAGTGGGGGAACTTATGGTGCTCGAAGTGCCACGTGTCCTCCTTATTTGCGGGTCAGTGGACGGGCGATACTCGTATCGCTCGGCGCAGGGTTGTCGGCCGTTGGTCACGTGATGGGAAATGGTGCCTGCCGGTGGGTGGCTGTGTCGCCTGACATACTTGGGATGTAGTGGCTACTATGGCTCCATGTCAGGTAGAAGACGTGTCGTCCGTCAGTTTCTTCTTGCACGACATCCCTTTGTCGTGCGTCATTGTGTCGCTCCACCCTGTCGGGCAGAGGTTGTATCGGGCGTCAGGAAGGCCAAAACAGACTTGGACTTATTTGTGGGCCAAGACGGCCTTATTGTACCAAAATGAGGAGAAACTCTGCAAAAGATGGAAATATAGGATTAAGAGCATTACTTGGCCAATTATTGCGAAAGTACTAATAAAAGAGAGGAAAATAGCAAAAAAGGGTAGTTTTGATAACAGAATAAAGGGCAAAAACATCACTAAAATTGGTGTTATCACATACACCTCCATGCATTCCACTTATAATCTCATCTTGGACATTAGGTCTATCTTGAACAAGAAAACTTTGGTTATCAAACTCAACCTTGTATATCACAGAGCTCATGATAAATTAAAAAAACCATCCTCAAAAGATGACTACCTTAGTTCTCTTGATGTTTGTAAACCATCCCTACGTCGTTCACTCCATAAGGGTATGTTATCATCTCTGTCCTCATACCTCATAGAAACATTCCAACTCACATCATATTTATCCTTGGTGTATGGCATGCATATTGTCCTATCTCTCACTCCCATAACAAGAGGAAATAAGCATTTGGTGGCCATCCAAATATAGAGTTCTTCTTGTTCCAAGAGTAGAGATGGTACATCCCACCTTGCAAGTACACCTTCAAATCTAAGTTGAAACGTGCAACATATGTCTCTACCTCATGAAAACTTCGATATCAAGCTTACTTCCATGGAAAACTGGTCTCGAACCCACTTGGGTCACCACACAATCCTTGGTCATCTCCTCTAGGTCTGTAGGGTGCCGACACTTTTGGGGTTATCCCTCTTCCCTTATGCATCCAGAGAGTGCCCTCCTCATCTACCCTTTGGGTCCCATGAGTTCATGAAGGTGATCAATCTCCTAACCCATGGCCCTCAGACAATGATAGTTGTTACCTCTCGACCCTATGGTCATGTACAACTAGGGAATTAGGCAACTCCTACTTCCATCGGTCTTATCCCTACATGACCCTAGGATAGACTTAGGATTCTAACATAGTACATGTCCAACTTAGAACCTTACCCAAGTCTCCATCATCTCTCTCTGCATTCATAGGCTGACTTTCATCCTTTCATAGGGGTCATGGTGACCTGCCTACCTTAGTCAGGCCCCATACCATTTACCTACATGGTAACACATCCACATGCATTTTGAGATGGTTATCTATGGGTATACGGGTTCATTCTCATACTATGTACTTTTCACTTAGCTTCTCAAGATCCTATGAGACCTCTTTAGGTTACCTCAAAACCAACAAAACTGGTATACACCCTACAAAGGGTTCCTCTCCCGGGATGGGAGGAAACAAAAACAAACATCCTTATGTCTAGGGTTTACATCCACATGAGCATGCTTGACCCTAGCAAGCTACTAAGGAACAAGAAGACCACCTACTAGACCATTCTAGGTCATACTTGTTCTCATTCCTCAACATTGGACCAAGAACACGCCTTCCCATGTCACCAACTTAGCTGTGAGGGGTTCATCAAACATACCTTAGACTTAAGGGATTTCCCTTTCCTCTAAACATGAGGAGTGTCATGCTTGAATCTATAGAAACTCAAATCTTGTCATGAGCATCAGGTACACCTCTTCCCCTCTTAGGCCTAGGAACCCTAGGTTCACTTTTTAGATGTCCCACTGCATGCTCAACCTTTGAACCACGAACCAAGCATGTACAAGGTATAACGTGTACGTCCTATTATCATTCCACTTGGACAACACTTCAGAGTGGAGTCCTCCTCAAGGACAACCAACTAGGTGTAAGGCTTCACAACTTTTTACTAAATCTCTTCATGGTCTAAGGAACTCTTCTTCCTATCTCAGAAGGTAAACACCTATACCATAGGCACATAGGTATCAGTAGTCTCATCCTTCCTCTAGGGTTTGGTTCCTCTAAAGGCAACCAAGATATCATCAGCCTCCAGGGATCATGCATGAGGCAGCCGCTATCATCCACTTAGGTCGCATCATCCTCAACTCCCCAATGTTCCTCATATCTCAGAGTCTAAGTTTCCAACATTCTTACTTGGGTCATGCTCTCCCTCTCTCTAGAACTAACCTTACAAACAACCTTACTACTATAGGTCCTCTTTCCATGAAGGTGGATCAAGATCAAAAGCATACCCCTACATGGGTGAAGCCAATGTTCAAAGTTATGTTCACTCAAGATCATCCATAGCTCTTTATGCTTATCTCATAAGCTATCCAACATACTCTCATGGCCAGGGTTTCAACCTACTATCTGCACTACTGACGTACTCTGGGTGCATACTAAACCATGCTCCTATAAGCCCATAGGGTTTCTATAGGTTCTTCACTAACCTCATCATTGAAGGAGCTATCCTTCACTCTACCATGCACGACCCTTCCCATGGTTGGGTTGCCAAACGTACTAGGTCGACCAACCACACATGTCTCATATTGTCATGGGCATCCAAAACCAAAAGCATGTCAACCCACACACATGGTCAACCATGACATCCATCCCAAAATGCCATCTCTCTCTCTAACCTTCACTTAGGGTTAGGGTTAGCATCATCCTTAGAGGATGTGCCAGGTCTCTACCTTTAATGGAGATATCTGCCTCCAAGACCAACTCTCTACTCGTCCTCCTGACCAGAGGGTCTAACCTCAGGTCTCCCCTGAGGGCATGACAACACATGTCATATGACCTTAGCATGCAGTTATTCTTTAGTTTATGCTTAAACTTTTAAGCTTATGTCCATGACATCTTATTTACATGCTTTTCATTAATTTGGTGGAGGATTCATTAAACCTTATCAACTTTACCCATACTTTAAGAGGGTGAGGAAGAGAGAAAAAACCCTAAACCTTATAATCCTAACAGAATTAGGGTTGAGAAGGGATGAAAATAGATGAGAGAGTCCTAAAGGTATCTTATTTCGAGTTAGATCCAAAGACATTGGCAGGAAATCACACAGATCCTGGAGTCCTTGTATTCTGACTAGCGCTAAAATCCTCTAATAACTCCCTTGGGTTCTACAGAGTTTGTAAAATTTAATAATTATTAAAGATTAGATGAGGAACCTATGCTCTGATACCAAATGTAATGACCCTGCATCCCGGTAACCCCCATTTAAGGGAGACCCGAATGTCAGAGCCATTATCCCAATTAATAGGATCAAATGTTTGACAAATAATTAGTAATAATTATAAAATTCTACCAAACTATACTAAAATCTGGTATAAAATAAAACTTTGCATACCTTTTTCAAAAACTTGGATATCTAACTTCTATCCACATATGGACTCTATTCTAACTAATCCTCCTTGCACTTTATTTCTTAATTTCATAATGTGTCACTTTATGGTTTGTCCTTTTCAATTTGTACCTAAAACTCCGACAAACAAAATTTCGGTCAGCATAAACGAATATGTCGGTATGTGGGAACAACCAAAATTTCACAAATATGGCTAACAATCTAAATATCACAATCAAGTTAATTAGCAAGCCAATTTACGCTTTCAATGTGACATTCTCCACCGCTTTTGCCCTAACCCTGGAATACCCTCCGTAGGGTTTCTCTTTTGCCATTGACTTAAGGCCACCTTCTCCATCCTGAGCTTGGTGCCTGGGGTCACCTCTCAGAGTGCCCATTAGTCATGCAATATCTTAAGGCCACCTTCTCCATCCTGAGCTTGGTGCCTGGGGTCACTTCTCATGGTGCCCATGGGTCTTCCCTCTTAGGATTGACCTCATTTCCTCATCCATCAGGGCAGCATGTAGGTGCAAGAATACACACTTATATTATTATTGTGATAATCATAGTGACTTTATGATTTGCAAGTATGAACATCCGAATTGATAGGTTGCATTCAATGTGATGAATCATCTGGAAAACTTTCAAGAAACTAATACAATTAACCATAATTAACAACATACCTGTCATGATAACTTGAGTGCAGAAATAATCCAACTAAGCAAGAAATCCAGTAAACAAGCAAGCACACAAGATGATCCTGAAATATGCAACCAATTTTCCTATCATTGATCAGGCCATCAAGGTCTATTAAACCTAGCTCGCTTCCTAGGGTTTCCAGTCCACTTTTAGAGTTTCCATTGCAATTAGGGTTTCACTTCATTTATACTATTTTAAACCCTAATTTTACACAATTACTCACAAACCCTAATTATCTCATCTAATCCTCATGAAAGATATTAAGGTTACCTTTTAACAACATATAACCCTAATTTCATATTAAAGGCACAATTAAATCTCCATTAAGTCTATTATGCCTCTTTTACATTAAAACTACCATTTTTATCCTTTTAAGTCATGACACGATCATTAGGCCCAATTATCATCTTTGGTTCCTTTTGGATTAACAACTCATCTTTCATGAACTCTATTTATCACTACTTCCACCTTTATTTCTTAGAAAACCCTAATTACCATATTAAGGGTTTTTATCAACAATTAGGAACTTTTATACTTCAAAATAGCTTAGAACCATCATATCTCATCTTTATTTATGAATTTGAACAATTAAAGGCATTAAGAAACATACTTACTATCATTAGGGTTTCAAGGCCCATTAAAGCTCATTCATGTACATGGAATTCTAAATTAATCCAATTATGTGTAAAGTTCATCTTTTTAGATATTGATGTGTCTTTTTATAATAAACAGGTTAATATCAACTTTAATCATCCACATAACCCTTCTCAATACATTAATTATCTCAAATTAGGGTTTCTTAATCATTAATGCATTAAAGTTGATAACATCCACTACTGTTCGAATTTCAAGAGAAATTAGCTTCTAAATCTATTTTTAATGGATTCCTCACATTTTTCTGAGCAAAATTGATATATTACATGTATCAATCCAAGCTACCAATAATGAGATACGAATTTTGTAAGATTTACTTACTTGGGCCAATAGCAGGCTGCCACATAATCTCTTTCCCATGCAACGCAACCACTAGAAAACATAACACAATGACGCTATTACCCTCATTTAAGTGATTGACTCTTTAACTCATAGAGGGGAAAAATGGTCCAATGACTTCTAGGTTGTCTTCAACCTTCGGCGCCCGACATGGCCGCTGTCTACAGCCCAACAGGGGGCTACCCACTCCCTCCTAAGGTTCGTGGACTGCCACCAATGGCCGCCTGAGCTCCGCTGCACCCTGGCGCATGTGAGGCACCTCCAAGCCGTGGCCAAGATGTTTATTCCCAAGCGAGACAAGCCCACGACCGCTGTTGCGATCACTGTAGGTTTGCAGACCTCCGACAAGAGCGGCGCGAAGACGAGAGCATGGGTATGGTAGCCGATTCGTCTTGGATTGCCATGGTTCTACCTGCCTCCATCAAGACCATGTACAACCCCTTGTTTTCTCCATGGTGTCTCTACCCTCTCATGGCTAGGTTTTGCACAGAAAGAACAAGAAGAAGAGAGAGGGTTGTGTGGGATCTCTCTTGAACTCGAACCAGAGGTTCTACCCCTTATGTAGGGGAGGGTATCAACGCCCTAAGGTTTTCATCCACGAGGAAACAAGTCCAACTCTCAAAAGGAAACCTATTCCTTCATTGAGAAGCAATCTTTTCACTCCTAATTATCTTCCTAAAAAAACATACTTACTGGATATTTAGGTATTCGAAAATCCTCTCTCTTATTCTCTTTATGCTTGTCTTTTAATCCATTGGAACAAATTTACACTTTCTTTTAGCAAACAATACCTCTTTTTGATAATATCAAAAAGTCATTAATTATGTATCACATTATCCTCTTATTTTGAATTATTTGTATTTTCTCTTTATTTTTCTCCTTTGGGGCTCCTTGGACCCCAAGAAACTCTAATATTTCGAAATCCTTTTTAGTGGATACTTATTATCCTTCTAGATGCATCTATATCCATAATTTATCATTATCTTACTATTTCTTTATTAAAATATCTCTTTTTTAGGATTTCTCTTTATTTCTCGTTTTATTTTCCTTATTGGAATTCCTTCTACATTAGAAACCTTATGGATACGAAAATCCACCAAAGATGACTCAATCATACCTCTTTCCACTTAATTCCCACATTTTATCATTGTCTCCAATTTCTTTCTTATTAAAGAAATATTTAATTGATCTCTTCTTTTCTTATTGCATTATCTTTGCAACTTTGGACTCCTTGGGACCCAAGGAATCCAAGAGGCATGAAATCCTCCTTTGGATAATATTCCCTTGCCTTCTAGAGGTTTCTACATCTTTCTTTTCTCCATTTCTTATTTACTCATTTAATAATGGAGTTTCCTTTGTCTTTTCCTTGTTATTGGGCCCAATAGCCAATAAAGCCCACAAAACAACCAACAAGGCTATTGTAAACGAAATCCTTTTATTCAAAACAAATCATATCATTATTTGTTCAAATATCTTTAATAGGAGAAATTACATTTGTCACCAAAAGAACCCAAAAATTGGGGTTGTAACAACTATCCTTTCAATTGTTTAACCTATCACCTAAATGCTAAGAATAAGGTAGTCTAATATCTATATGATATCCAATTCGACACACACATACTTGCATCATCACATGGATGGATGATATTACTTGTGATGCTCTAAAATGATATGTTGTTGTTATGTCGATATGTTAGATGCTCTAAAAATGATATGCCTCAGGGCACTAGATTATCATGACCAAGAGATGACTAGTGAAGAGGGAATATTAAACTGTGATGCCTTAGTTGAGTATGGAGGCTGACATGGTCAATCCTAACCCTAATCTGATACACAAACAATCTGATATCCCTTTATCCCAACCCATGTGTGATGTGCAACACCCTTAGCCTGACATACTTTGTGAAACTGTGGGCAATACACTCTTTGAAGACTTAGCCAATATACCAAATAATGGTGATGTCAATAGTTTTAATAAAGTAAGGTGTTGATAAGGGTTCATCCAATACAACCCAAAACCTTAGAGGCTGATATCCCATATTAAGAAATGGCTGATACACAAAGGGATAGCTAGGCTGATACCCAAGTTGATGGTGAGGCTTATACCCTAGTTGATGGTGAGGCCAATACCCTAGTTGATGGTGAGGCTTTGGTGGCCAATTCACAAAGAGATAGAGTGGCCGATATCTAAAAGTACTTTATGGATGATATACCCCAGGAACCATAAAAACGATACTAATCTAAGCATCTATAAACCGATATCATTTCATATGCCTTGGACGACACAAGCAGATGTGTCTTGGCTGACACAAGTATATGTGTCTAGTCTGGCACAAGTGAATGTGCAAGGGTGATACAAAGATTGGAATGAAGGTTCATACACCTTGA
The DNA here is from genome assembly GCA_963693085.1 of Alisma plantago-aquatica. Lineage (NCBI taxonomy): Eukaryota > Viridiplantae > Streptophyta > Magnoliopsida > Alismatales > Alismataceae > Alisma > Alisma plantago-aquatica. The sequence continues at coordinate 285,565,961 of OY856414.1, forward strand.
TGAGTGTAGGTTGATACACCTTGAATGTAATCAATGGATACATCTTGAATGTAATGAGTTGGATACACTTTAATAAGTGTAGATTGATAACCTTAAAGAAGGTTAAATCCATGTAATTAGAATGTTGAAGTCAATATCCTAGTAGGGATGAAAGAGAAACTTGTACTACTCACATGAGAGAGGTAATACTTCATGTTTATAATTAGTTGATGATATTTGATAAAGTATGCTTGAACACAACTTTTATGATGTGAATTAGGGCTTGGTTGATAAATATGAACCTGAAAACCGTAAAGCATTTACAAGGGAAAACCTTAATCCTAATTATGAGAGGGTTGCAAATTTGAATGATTCTATTTATGGCATTGACATGATATTTATTTGATTTTGCAATTGCTGTGAAATCCTAACCATGCGGGTCTTATGAAATAATAAGCGTAGCCAGGTGTTATAACCTTGAATTTTGCTTATATGATTGTAATTGTAATTGTTTCAAAGGAACGCACTTGTTTGCACAATTGAATGACTTATGATAAATATATGGGTTTCTTTTACAATTTTTTCCTTGTGCATGTGTTTTCATGGATCTTATTGTAAAAGTGGGTCCAAGATGTTAAAAGAGGAAGATAAGCTAAAAGAAAACAATTAATGCATAAATAATAAGAAAGGAAATTGGAATAAAAGTGAAAATATAAGAAATATGGGGGGAAATGTGTGATTGAACATAATGGATGCTATTTCGAACTCCACATAGTTTCTTGAGATACAAGGAATCAAAATAAACGAAAATAAGAGAGTAAGAGAGAATAAATATGATTAAAATATGCTTCATTAATAATACATTGCACATGAAGAAAAGACTCTTTTATTTCGAATTATAACCCCAAACTTGGCACGCCAATATATCAAGTCATTATTAAGTTTCCCTCAAAATTTGGGATATAAAGGAGCCATGGTTTGAGAGTTATGAATTTCCCACTTTTTCCTAAAGTGAGAGGGATTCTAATAAATGTCACGATTTTCCTGAAATAATAATCGAATTGCTTTGTTTGGGAGTGAGTGACGTGGATCATTGGATCTTGATCCAACAGAGGTCGTGCGTCATCTAGTTCTAGCCGAACTAGGAAACAGGCCACCGACATATGATTTTCCAATCGCTCTTTCCTCGTGAATTATCACATGTGTAGACAAGGAAATAGCTTGGTTGAGTTCGGGAGAGAATTCCACACAACCTAAACCCAAGTTCTTCGCTCTTTGGAGGCGTCTAGAAGAAACGCCCAATTTTCCTAAATTGGTGGGCGACGACGAGGGTTACAAACCCCAGAACCATCCCACAAATCCTATATTACCCTCGACTTCACCCAGACCTCACGATTGAGAGACCCCTTCGCATCATCTCTCATACCTCTAGTCCTCATATTAACACTTCTCGAGTGAGCTCAAGGCTACGGCGCAGCCACGAGTTCATCTCCTGGATCAGGTGGGAACAAGGAGCAGTGACCGTTCGATCAGAGTCCACGGTGGATCGTGAGAAGGATCAACGACCCTGATCACTCCGTGCTTCAGTAAGGCCACAAGTGGGCACAAGTGTTGAAGACCTTGCGATCTCGCTTGGTCAATGAAGACCCGAGATCCAATGGCCAGTGGTTTTTCAAAAAACCAAGGTAATTCATCTCTCTAGTCACAAATTCTAGAACGTCAATGGATCTTGCTTAATTCACTAAAAATTGATCCTTTAGCCAAAAAATAAAAGTAAATAGTACTTTTTGATCAAAAAAATAGGTAGAATCTAATCAAAATAGAATTGGAGCCTGATATTGCTTGTAATTAAAAAAGTATATGCAGTTACCACTCTGAATACATTAGATTATGATAAAACCCTAAAATGATGTGAAAATTGAGTATGATGAATCTTTTAGGTTATTTTGAGTAATATTAACCTATTGAGAATAAAAGAAAAGATGAATCCGGAAAAGATGATTGTATGCTTGTTTTAGGGTTTTTATGCACATGTTTATGTCTTAATGGATTAAAACCCTAATTTGAGAAAATATGGATTTTAATGGTTTTAATCTGAAAATGTTATTATACAACAAAGATGTGATGATGTCAAACTTGTTTTAAGATTAAAGAACCCTTAATGAGGATAATTGGAATAATTAGGGTTTTGAGAAATAAGAAATCTATTTTAGGGTTGTTAGCCTAAAAAGGAGGTAATGTTGGATAAAGAAACCTAAGAAACCCTAATGAACCCTAAGGGGCTTGTAAGCCTTAGAAAGTATCCTCCTGTCCTTAGGAAGGTGTTTTGACATTAGGTAATCTATATGTTTTAGGAATTAAGGGTTGTTTGCATTAAGGTGCTTGCTTGGATATCTTGTTGAATTTGGATTCTATTGCTCAAGAACAGGTATGTGGTTACACTTATGGTTAAATAACTTTAGTTTTAATGTGATTCCTGAGATTTTATCGGTTGCTTGGAAATAATTACTTGATTTTCTTTTATTTCATGAAACTATAAAGTGACTATGATTATCACCATAATTATATGTGCATGTCTAGCTCAGATCTTGGTCCTCCTCTGTAGCTCTGATAATGATAAGATAGATGACCTAGTACATGGTCTACCTGTGAGGTCGGACTATCAGGTTATCATGAGTCGATGAGTTGGTCTACCATTGGGTAGGACCATATGACTCCACGACCCTATGTATTGATCTAGCTGTAAGGTAGGATCATGGGGGTTAGTTGAGATCTACCCTATGAGAGGTAGTATCCATGTCCACTGTAGGGAAAACATAGAGGCTAGGTTATGTAAGGATTGAGTAGTCATGTTTAAAATGTAAAGTTTGCTTTGTTAAATCCTAATTGCTTGCAATATGTTATTACAATTAAATGCAAGATTTTTGTTTCCCCCACATACCAGTATAATTCGATATACTGACTGCCATTTTGTTTGACGGCATTTTAGGTTAACAAGAAAATGGATATTCCTTTAAAGTGACATTGATGGAATAAATCTTAATAAAGAATCGGAGGATTGTAGTAAGATAAGTTATTACTTGGGTAAAGACTTCCACTTCCTATATTTTTCAAGGTATGAATAGAAAAAAATTTATTCCATTAAAATTTTAGTTGTAGTAGAATTTATTAATTATTGTTAATTATTTGCAAAACCACTGATCCTATTTAGGGATAATTCCTTTGACCTCTTAGTCTCCCTTTACTGGGGGTTACTGCGAGGTGGGGTCATTACATTTGGTATTAGAGCGTGGTTTTCCATTTAATCTCCAGTAATTATTAAATTTTACAAACTCTTTAGAGCCCAAGGGAGTTATTAGAGAATTTTTTTAGGATTGAGGTGTCAAGAAAAGGATCATGGTCTGGGGGCTGGCAATATTTTCCTTTGCCCCACTAGTCAGTCAACGAAGACACCCAGACCATGTGTGATTGCTTGGCTGAAATCCAAAGAATTGACTCGAAATAAGATACCTCTAGGTTTTCTCATCTATCTTCATCCGTTCTTTACCTCTTATCTCTGGAAAAACATTAAGAGCTTAGGGTTTTCTCTCTCTCTCCAACACCTCCTATGTTTGGAAATACAAAGTGTTAAGGATTAAGGGATCCTCCATAAAAGAATAAAATGTATGTAAACAAGAGGACATGGACGTAAGTGAAAGTTTATATGTTCCAAGTTATAAATCTGCGTTTAAAAAGATTTTGAACTTGTGTGTAATAGTATGGCTCGTGTGAAGACCATAGCTATCCCCGAGGCCACTGAGAACCCTGCTAGGGGTTGGACTCCCCATAAGAGGAAGGGATCTTCTGAGAAAAGGAAGAGGGACCGTAGTGATGAGTCCTCAAAGAAGACAAAGAAACCCGAGGGAGCCTCAGAAGAAGGCTCATACCCTAAGTTGGTTCCCTTTAATAACCCAGAGATGGACCAGGAAGAGGAACACATGTCTGCAGACGAGGTCAAGTTTGAGGAGAACTCGACTGGTGGTCCATGACCAGCAATGGTAGTTCACACCCCTGATGCCCTATGGATGGAATAGTAGAAGAAGCTAACCGAGGCCATCAGTGCCCTGGCCCTCAGGGATATAGCCAGAGATGAAAATGGTGAACCACTATCCGTTCATCCCCGACTTGGAGTCATCATTCTGGACTTTGTCAAGCTGAACATTGAGAAATTCTAGGGAGAGGATAAGACTGAAGTGGTTGAGAAAGTAGATGCTTGGCTGATAGCGACCGAGAGCAGTTTCTGCATGCCATAGGTGCAACCAAATAAGAAGGTCCCTTTTGCTGCTCACCTCTTGGAAGGAGCAGACAATATCTGGTGGGAGAACCACATCATGGGTCAAGATCTGAGTGCGGACCCAATGGAATGAACTAACTTTAGGACTATCTTCACAGCCAGATTCATTCCCACCTCAGCTAAGAAGGAGTAGGAAAGAGAGTTCACCAACCTGATCCAAGGTAACTTATCTGTCACAGACTTTGGTTGTAAGTGTTACACCCCAAATCTCACAATTATCACTAATCATGAGATTAGGGCATAAACTGGGGATTTAACGTAATACAAAGATCACCTTTAACTTTTTATTCATTTTTCAAACTCTTTATTTTCTTGCATCCAATCACATAAACAAACTTTACAAGAGAATTAAACCTTGATTTCTCTAATATGATCTCAACATTAATGATACACACCCATACATTCATTTTGTTTCTCACACTTCCATGTACATATGACATGATATTCAGATACATTCTCTCTTATTAAGGACACAAAGATACAAAACATTACTTACAACACCCTCACATATATACTATGACATAGAGTGATAGGGACCAAATGAACTTAACTAATCTCATACTTAACTCATGTGGTAGATCTACTTTAATGCTTTGACCTTCATCAAGTCCACGTGGTTTCCCTAAAAAATTGTGAGTAGAGGGGTGAGCCTACTCGCTCAGTGAATGAGTAATTCAAAGAAACAGTCTAAAGAACTGATATAATTACAAATATACTTTTGAGAAACTGATATCAATAATAACAGCAGTAAGCTTTAAAGAGATTGATCATTGACAATCATTAATATGGCAGGATACTCTTGATATCAACAAGAGTAAATCAATATATGAGTCTGCTTGATTAATTTCAAAGAGAACTAATAATTCAAAAACATACAAAGAATAATTGTTGGGAAACTGTACTCGAATCTTTCATAGCCTTTCTTACTTATAAGTAACTCTTTAAAACTTATATTATCATATTTTAGCTTATGCCATGATCATATGCAGTGTACTCTACATATGAAGACTCGTAGCGAACTACGATCTCACCGTACAAGACTTAGTTGACACACCCGGGAATGCTAAGCCTGACTATGGCACTGGTCTGCAACAGGAAAATGGCTCTCTGGCCTCGACACACCTATTATGTTGTAAAAATTGGAATCCTCGTCTAACATGAGCACACAAGCGGAGAGTCAAGCCACCTATTGGCTTTATTGTACTCTAGTGCCACCAGGATCTCTGGTTGATGTTGGACACTACATTCTATATTTTAAGGAGACTTCCACTAGGGCTTCGTCCCCCATACCACCTGTTAATACATTCTGACCCCCATATACTGGACACTGCCAGGGTGAGGTCATTTCATCCCTACGGCGCAGACCTCTCATAGGGAATCTATGGTGTTCAGGGCTCTTAAGTCTATTATTTTATTATTCTTGGAAAGCTCTTACTATATTGTATCTTTTCCCTTACTTATACTTGACTATGGTATCTCTATGGTATTGTGTCTATTTATTTGATGTTTACAACACAACATGTATATCATTCTAAACTTTGCAGAGCAATATACTCAAAACATTGTAATATATAGAGAAATCAACATTTTATACCTACAGGCAGACTAAAATTCTTAAATAACAGAATACATGTCCACTTGATACTTTATACACTAGAATCATGCAATTGAACTTCTTAATACACTAATAAGAGTTAATTACTTGACATACGAGTAATCATCATTTGCACCTATAAATTATTTGTACTTTCTTGGAAAATGTGCACCTCAACCCAAATATTGAGTTATGCATCACCACATCTCATAATGAGAACATTGATATCAAAATACTTGATTCATTGAACACCCTATCCTTAGGATTTCATTTACCTCATTCACTTATCACATGGCTCTCATAAGGATTTCATGCGACATAAACATTCACTGAATAAAGACTACTATCAACAATATAAAATCAATATATGTATGAAACCTTGGAACTGAGTTGAATTTGGGTCTCCATGCCGTTCATTGAGATAACATGCATAAATAATAAAATTGAATAAATAAAGTCTATCATAACAATAAAATCCGTTCAAATGGGTTTCACGATATCTATTCCCAAATATTCAACTTTCCTCGTATCTAGGGTTTCACCCTCTTTACTGAGATATCAAACAAATACTATTCACCTTAAATGAAATACAAGATAGTATATGACATATATGTACTATGAATTCAGATAGACAATCATTCATAACCAAGGGGATCTAGATAAACAAATTTCTCTATTTAATTATACAGCAATTTCAGTCATAGACAAATTCCCTATATTTTAGTTTACTCTTATAACCTCTGTGAATACTTAGGAAATTCTCTATAGGATGTATTGTATACATTTCTAATATGATTTTATCATCTAAAATTCATCCAAATAGAGGAAGAATCCATTTGAAGTCATTTTTCAACAACTTAGATCAAACACACAATTCAGGGTTTGTAGTCGCATACTAAGCAATTAAAGATTATGGATGATTTAACCAATTTTCGTGCAATATACTGTTTAAAGGAAGTTCCCACTCACCATAAGGTGTGAAAACCTCTTAAAAATGCAGTTCATCCCTGAAAATCTCGATCTCATATGAAATCCCTAGAAATTCACCTGATTCTTCTTCCTTTCAACTCGGAAACCCTAAAAATGAGGGATTATGAAGAAAGAGTGAGAAAAGGGGAATTTTTGACACCATTTCAGATCAAATAAGAGGAGGGATGGAATCTTGACATGTGAGAGAATATTCACCATGAAAGGCTATGCGAAGAAGCTAAACTTACTTGATTTCGTCATATCTCAGATAGAGAAACCCTAGATCAGCAATTCCACCACTTCCTCCTCTCAAATCATAACTCTCCCTCTCTCTCTCTAGGATTTCATTTCTCTAGAATGAATCACAAATTATGAGAGCTACTTGTATGTTAGGTTGACCATATAGAGCAATTGAGCTGCTTGGTTCAATTGCACATTGAACCCTCACTATACTTTTTCTTATTTCAGCTGAATTTTTTGTCATAAAAATATTACTGTAATTCATCTAATGATAAGGTCTAAATGCATCCAAAAATTATGAAAGTTTACATGTTGTTTATGATTGAGTTTAAGATCTCCATTTAAAATTTCAGATCATTTGGAGTTACCAATAAATAATTAAAAATAAAACACTACACTACTGAAAAGCACTCTGTCATCATTTTGGTCGAAGTATAGTTCGACTGAGAACCACATTCAATGAACACTCAAATATTCAGAAATTTTTCTCTAATATTCATGATTGAGTTATCCATATCATAACCAAAATTCAATTAAATAAAAATTTGTAGAAAATATGAAAAACCATTTACCATACTGCTATCCTGATCAAATTCCATATTCATGTACTATCAAAGCCCTAATTTTTGCCAATTAGGGTTTACATTTCTCAAACCCTAATTCTTCAAACTAAAATCATAGTTAGAGTTTCTTATTAGGTTTGAAACATCACAATTGATCTACTACCATTAATCAAATCTAAATGATGTTCAATCTAATCAAGCATGTAATCATTCAGGTAAACCCTAGTTTACCAATTAAGCACAAATGTGGTCATTACAAATCTCACCCCCTTAAAAAGTTTCATCCCCAAAACATAAATACACAAACAAAGTATATTCAAAGTTTATTTTAAGCTTCTAAAATCTTACATGTCATTACATTCTTGTATTTTATACTTGAATGTAGTTTTCAACGTTAAGTCCTTTATTTCTTTTCTAATCACAACATGTTAAAATAGTTCTCAATGATAACAAACAAATTCTCTATGCCACAATCAATCATAGAGTAGATAGATAAGAAACCATTTCAATATTTTTATCCTCTTGAGGTGTTACCTCAACATTGATAATATGATCCAACCATTTCAATTCATACGACTCAATATGTACTATTGTTTTATATTACCTCTGAGTCACAGATGAGAGTTCACCATGTTGTTTTGAATATTACTATTGTGCTACTCAAATAGAAAAATAGTCTTGAGTTGGAAGACTAGATTCAACAACAATTGAACAATACTACTCATGGCATCCCCATTACATCATGGATGCATAAGGTGAAGCATTACCATCACATTCCATATTATTCTCAAGTATGAACCAACACATAATTCAACGTGTAACCTTCGGGTTATAGCATACTAGGGTTTCAACAATAGTAACAAAGTACTCCATGATTGTATTAGTCATTCAAGGATTATTCATACCCAATTACCATCACTTAGTTATATTAAAGCTAGGTATAACAAGCTATACCTCATTAGGGTTACATATCAATACAATATGGTTATCATCCCTTCTATTCATACGAGTGAATAGGTAAGACTACCTTATTCAGGGTAACCCTTCATTTGTTCCATCATTATTCAACCCATATCACCATACATGTGACAGAGTGAGTTTATATATATATATATATATATATATATATATGTATATATGTGTGTGTGTTATTTAGTTTCTCTCTCCTACAATTTTAATTATTCCAATTATTCCCTCAATCATCTCTCTCACTAAATTGATTAAGTGGATTATGAATTTCACTTAAGATCATCCATAATATTACATAAAGTCAATACTACAAGCATTATGACATTTAGTCGATTTACATAGTCAATAATCGAATTTTGACTCTAATATTGCACTATAGCTACATCATAGAATTATAAAGCTATGCCTAAAATCTCATTACAATCGGATTTACCAATTTAGAGTTATTTACATTTGAAAATGATGTGTATAATACCATCTAGTAGCTCTAGGACCTAGGTTTTCGATTTAATTGGTCAAAAATCATGTCACGCGGTCATTTGAGATTGCTAGGTGCAGTCCACTCACTGGGATTTGACCCCAGCCATCCGATTGGATGGCCTCTGATCCACTCAGGATCTAAGGGACCATGACCTCGTCTCCTACCTCCCGCCATCTTCGGCCTGGACTCCAACAGTGCGCCGACCCCAAAGCTATCTCGCGCGCCCAGCTCCCACTACGATCGTGTGAGATTTTTGGAGGACAGATTCTACTCCCCAAATCAAACCTAACGAACCATCACTCGACACCCCTCGCACTCGGATCTGGGATAACGAACTCCCGCTTCCTCACCTTTCTCCTAGAGGCAGTGACCGATTTTAGGGCTTCACTTCCCTCACCCTCAAGTGCCTATATAATGCCTCCAACAGCTCTGCTGGACCTCCCTTAGACTCCCACAAAACTCACTTCGAGGCACCTGACCTCCAAGCACTGCCACCAGGTCCACCTTCCCTCCATCATTGCACTGCCTCGGCGACACCACCACTGACCTCGCCCCACAAATTACTCCCCGCCATCACATTCACCTCAGTCCGGAGGTGCTTTCCGGCCATCTCCAACCTACTGCAACACGCTGTTCTCCCCTACCAATCTCTCACCAGTGATCTCACCTGCTCACGTTGGCTCAGAGCTTCCGAGGGAGCCGCAACGCCAGAAGGCTTCAGTTAGGCTCGGGCCATCACCGCGAACTTGATAGGCTCCTTTCCTGCAACCAAGGCGAGCCTTTTGCACACTTAGCCATCGTCGGAGCTGCTCCATGCTCTTTCTCGCGCGCCAGTGAAGGATAAGGGAAGCAGCAGACGGTGTTGAATAATAGACATCCTCAAGCAAGGGACCCACGAGCCAACAAGGAAGGGTGTGCCTACACAGACCAATCCTGGTCTGCCACGTAAGCCTACAACCCATTTATTTCTTTGCAAAAAGCCTTATCTTAGAAAAATCCAGGAAAATGCTAGGAATATCGGAATATATCAAATCTATATATTATTTTCATCAGAAAAATCCAAGCTAGTTAAATAAAATAATTACAGGACCTAGATATGACCCCCTTTTCAAAAAAATATGGTCTACAAGTCCTTATGACCCTTAATATTTATATATTGTGTACTGAGGGTCATAATTGATTTTAAATCTGCTTTGGAAACAGTTTAAAACTTAATTAGGGACATGAACACCATGTTACCCAAAATCATATCCAAGAATGATAGTTGATCCAACAATGATGAAAACCCCTAATTTCCAATTTCCACCTTTCCTAATGTATACTTTACACAACTTTATGCCAAACCCTAACTATTAATTGTCCCTGAAACGACTTTGAACGAACCTGAACTTAGAATCTCACTTGACTTCCCTCGAATCATATGTATCCTAAAATGATATCCCAAATGACCTAAACCCTAATAAGAAATCCTAATGTGGAAAGATGAGCACCCATGGTGACTTAGGTTTTTATTTATATTTCAGGGTGATCTACTACCTTACTCATAACCTAGGACTTGTGGAATTCAGATATGAAAGTTAAAGGTACGTGGATATAATTATATGACTAGATTTGTTGGATGTTAATATATGTGTACTTGCTTGTGTGTATTTGAAATACATTGCTGAATGTAGATGTTGATGTATGTATATTGACAATTTCTGCCTTGAACGATTAAGAATATGAATGAACAAGAAAAATGAAATGTAGTTACTAGTGGTGCTCATTAATCTCCCTATTAGAGAGGGAAGGTATTAATGTTGACTAGCACCTCCCTAATGGTACAAGGTACGCAGGGATAGGGCCCAATATGTATGTTTGTGCTAAGTCCACCATAGTAATACATATTCATTCTAAATGAGGCTAATAATTTGGGATTACCTGATTTTCCGCCTTTAAATAACGTTTTCTTTCCCTTTCTCCAATTTCGAGTATTTTATATACCAGCATAGTATAGCTTTTAATTCCATGTACCAACTTTGTTGATGTTTTTGTTTCTCGTATTTTCTAGGTACAAACAACATGTGAAGCATTTCAATGTACCAAAAGCCACTAAATAACGAGCTTGGAGGAAAATAGATAGATCTCTACTTCTCACCTTGGTCATTTTAGTTAGATGGTTTCCTTTCCTAGATGATGTAATAGGATGTTATATAGATCCTATGTAATAATCGTATTTTCTTTTCATAGACTTATTATTCTTCCTTCTCTTTTATCAGCATGTATGACTTTATCTTTTATCAATGAATGAGGTGTTGTATGGCTATCATTGATGATGTGAACATGATCTTGGCTTATCTCTATTTTCAGTTGATTATCCTAATTTCTTATATTTTCCCTTTTGACATCTATAGATATGAGTGCACGCATATCTTTTTATGTCACTAAGGAAAGTATATAGAAATTGGGGTCATCACAGTCGGTATCAGAGCCAATGTTCACATATCATATTCACATGACTTTCATTCACCCTATTATGAGTCTAGGGTAGTCCTTGAGTTAGGGATGTGAAGGGTTGAGGTGACTAGGATAGCATCTGCCTAAGGTCTGGCTAAAGTCTCCGAGCCACTTTTCTTGGCAATCACGAGGCTACCTATAAGGTAGTGTGAGTCTACCTGGCCAATATCCTAAATGTCCCTTACTTCTTGGGCATACCTTAAATTAGGATCCTTCTCATCTATAGAAATTCCCTCTCATCTCTTCTATAGGAATAATTTTCCCTCTTATCTCAATTTTTTTTTGAAAATTGTTCTTCTCTTCATCTTTATGATATAAGATTAAGAAAGAGTCTCTCTATTTAGAAAGTCTTAAGGACTGACTAATAAGGACTTTTAAGGTATCCTCCATAAATTGTAACATCAAGAACATTAATGAATGATATAGGAGAATAATGAAATATCATAATGATAATGACAAATATAATTCTTGAGTAATAAATCTAATATATCCTAATTAATTTCAGGATGCCTCCTAAGACTCGCAACTTGAAGGCCTAAGAGGAATCGTCCTCTAAGAAAAGAAAAGAGCCTGAAACCTCTGAAGTACCTGATCCCGATGATGCGGCCAAGGAAAGGTGGGAGGAACAGAAGAAAATCCTTCTAGATTTTATGGAAACACTTGCCACAAAAGGAACCCCTAAACCTAGGTCATCTAGGAAGAAAGAAGTGACGGTGATAGATTTTGTTAAGCTAAACCTTGATTCCTTTTGGGGGGAGGATCAGCCCGAGGTCATGGATAAGGCTGAAGCCTGGATTTTATCCATAGAGAATGGTTTCCATACCCAAGAAGTACCCAATGAGAAGAAGGTCAAGTTCGCCACCCATATGCTTAAGGGAGGGGTAAAAATCTAGTGGAAGAACTATGGCGGGAATAGGGGTGAGGAAATAGACAACATGGAGTGGGAAGCCTTCAAAAACCTCTTCACGGATCGTTTTATGCCCATAGCTGAGAGGAAGAGGAAGGAGAAGATGTACATGGAGTTAAGGCAGGGTAGTCTGTCAGTAGCTGATTACACCCAGAAGTTTAGGCTTCTGGAGCGTTATGCACCCATCAGGACTGAAGAGTGCCTTACTGAGCACTATGTTGACTGCCTTTCCGCCCACCTAAAAACCCTAGTCATAGCCTCTCATCCCAGAAGCATAGATGAATCCCAAGACATGGCCCTCAAGCAGGAGAGAGAACAAGGCATGCATAAACCTTCTAGCATGGGATACTTAGGGTTAACCACAACTAAAGAGGACAAGTCTAGAAAGTTCCATCTTGGCCTTAATAATAAGGGATCAGGGAAACGAGGAGGTTCAGGAAAGGGAGGACAGAAAAACTACCAGAACCAGCCGAGGACGAATCATCCCAAGTGCAAGACTTGTGGGTGTTTCCATGGTGGGGTATGCCACCACACCAAGCCAGTCTTCTATAACTGCAAGAAGGAGGGTCATTTTGTCGCCAAGTGCCCCACTCCCTCCATTTTTGGCAATCCTGCAGCAGGTGCTTCGCAGCCTTAGGGACACCGCAATGGCAGGGTATTTGCAGTAAATGCAGAAGAGGCCAAGGCAAATCCAAACTAGCTCTGTGAAGGTAACCTAATTTCTTTATAATTCAATATCTTATTCAAGCCTGCAATTATTCATAATTTGATTACCTTATGTAGGCACTATATTATTAAATGGTCATCCTGTTAAGGCTTTATTTGACTCTGGATCTACAAATACATTTATTTCTCGAACCCTGGAATCTATATTACATCTTCATATAAGGGACTTGGGATATATTCTGGATGTGTCTACTCCGAGTGGCAAAATACTCACAACTTTACAGAAAGCTGACGAACTCTCTCTAAAATACGAAAATTATGATATGCCCTTTGAATTCATTCTCTTAACTATGGAAGACTTTGATGTTATACTTGGTATGGACTGTCTATACACATACCATGCTCACATTGATTATAGAAACAAGACGGTCATTCTCTCTCAACCTCATTCTTATCTTGTAAAAACCCTAGGGGAAGCGGATTCTGTAATAATATTATAATCTCCTCTCTTAAAGCTAAAAAGCTAATTTCTAAAGGATGTAAAGTTTTCCTCGCATTAGTCTCAGAGACTAGTCCTAGTAGCGGGTTTGTAGAAATTCTGGAGGTGGTACGTGACTTCTCTGACGTTTTTCCGGAGGAGCTTCCTGGGCTGCCTCCCAATAGAGACATTGAGTTCTCCATAGATCTTCTTCCTGGAACCACTCTGATTTCTAGGGCACCGTATAGGATGGCTCCTGTTGATCTTATGGAATTGAAGAAACAGTTGCAATAACTTCTCGACAAAGGTTTCATTCGTCCTAGTGTTTCCCCCTGGGGAGCTCCTGTTCTTTTCGTTAAAAAGAAAGATAATTCTATGCGTATGTGTATTGACTACCGCATGTTGAACCAAGCCACTATTAAAAACAAGTATCCTCTTCCTCGTATTGATGACCTCTTTGATCAGCTTCGTACTGCTAAAGTTTTCTCAAAGATTGATCTCCGTTCTGGATACCATCAACTTAAAATTAAGGATTCTGATATTTCTAAAACTGCTTTTCGCACTCATTATGGGCATAATGAATTTCTGGTGATGCCATTCGGGTTGACCAACGCACCAGGTGTATTTATGAACCTGATGAACAAAGTCTTCCAACCTTACCTTGATGAGTTCATGGTCATCTTCATTGATGATATCTTGATCTATTCCGATTCTATGGAAAAACACCGGGAACACTTGCGAGCAGTTCTTGACATTCTTCGAACCCAGAAGTATTATGGCAAACTTTCAAAATGTGAGTTTTGGATTGACAAGGTCATGTTTCTTGGACATGTCATTTCTGGATGTAGTATATCTGTTGATCCCGCCAAAGTCTCTGTTGTACTTGATTGGCAACCTCCTTGTAATCCTTCTAAAATTCAGAGTTTCTTGGGTCTGGCCGGATACTATCATCATTTCATTCCAAATTTCTCTAAAGTTGCACTTCCTCTAACCAAGCTTACTCGGAAGGATGAACACTTTATCTGGTCAGCTATGTGTGAGTCCAGTTTCCAGCAGTTAAAGCAGAAATTGATGTCCGCTCCTGTTCTTGTTCTACCCTCTGGAAATGAAGGGTTTGTGATATTCACTGATGCTTCGAGGAATGGGTTAGGGAGTGTCCTGTAGCAGAATGGTAAGGTAGTGGCCTTTGAGTCTAGACAGCTAAAACCCAATGAACTTAATTATCCCACCCATGATTTGGAATTAGCTGCAATCATTCATGCCCTCAAAATCTGGAGGCACTACCTGTATGGGGCAACATTCGACATCTTCACCGATCACAAAAGCCTGAAGTACATCCTGACTCAGAAGGACTTGAATCTGCATCAACGTCGATGGATTGAATACCTAAAGGACTACGATTTCACTATTGCCTATCATCGGGGTAAGGCAAATGTAGTCGTTGATTCCCTTAGCAGGAAAAGGGCAGTGTGTGCATCTCTTTCTGTCCCTAAATGGAGGAACATGGAGGATCTAGTGGGCTGGAAACCGCAGTTTTTTTCTGATCGTGTGCATGTTAATAACATTTCCATCACGTCCAACTTGCATTTCAAACTTCTTGAGGCACAAAAGGCTAGTCCCGATCTTGCAGAGCTCTCTTCTCTCCTGTTGAATCCGCAAACACATCTATCTGTGGGTTTCGATGGTGGTCTTTATTACAAGAATCGTATGTGGGTTCCTGAACAGTCAACTATAAAGACAACAATTCTAAATAAGGCACATGGGTCCAAGTACTCAGTTCATCCATGCATGACGAAGATGTACAAAGACCTACAACGTCAGTTTTGGTGGAGGGGCATGAAGCGTGATATTGTCGATTTTGTGTCCAGGTGTCTGACATGCCAAAGGATCAAGGCCAAACATCAGAGACCAGGCGGTCTACTACAACCCCTTGAGATCCCATAATGGAAATGGGAACACATCACCATGGATTTCGTGGTGGGATTACCCAGGACCAGGAAAGGATACGACGTTGCGTGGGTCATAGTGGATCGTCTCACCAAGTCAGCTCATTTTCTCCCAGTGAAGACTACTGCAATGGTTTCTGAGTTGGCTGACCTCTACATACGGGAGATAGTACGTCTGCATGGAGTTCCAGTGTCTATTGTCTCAGACAGGGACCCAAAGTTCACATCGAAGCTGTAGAAGAAGGTTCAAGAGGAATTGGGCACCAAGTTGAACTTCAGTACAGCCTACCATCCGCAAACAGACGGGCAGTCAGAGCGTACAGTACAGATTTTGGAGGATCTTCTACGAGCTTGTGTTCTCAATTAGGAAGGCTCATGGTACTATTAATTGCCTTTAGCTGAGTTTTCCTATAATAATAGCTATCAGGCAAGCATTGGGATGCCTCCCTATGAAGCTCTTGATGGACGACCATGCAGATCACCATTACACTGGGACGACGTCGGAGAACATACCTTGATGAAATCCAAGGAGATACAGTTGTATATTGATAAGGTTGCTCTAATTAGGTAGAGGATGAAGTGGGCGCAGGATAGGAAGAAGTCTTATACAGATGCTCATCGTCAGGAACGACAGTTCAAGGATGGTGACCATGTTTTTCTGAAGATTCAGCCTATTCGATCTTTGGCCAAGAACAAAGGAAAGCTCAATCCTTGTTATGTTGGACCCTTCGAGATTCTAGAAAGGGTTGGTGAATGTGCCTATCGTCTTGCTTTGCCTCCTCAGTATAGTGTCATGCATAATGTGTTTCATGTATCTAATCTGAAGCCCTATGTCAAGGACTCCAGTCATATCTTGAATCATGAGACTTTCGAGTTGAAGGATGATCTGTTGTATGTTGAGTCCCTAGTCTGAATTCTCAACTTCAAGTCAAAGGAGCTTCACAGTAATCGACGTATAGATATGGTGAAAGTTCTCTGGAGCCACCATGATGAAACAGATTCCACCTGGGAATTAAAGACCGAGGTCGAGAAGAAGTATCCACATCTTTTACAGGATGCTTGAATTTTGGGGACAAAATTCTTAAAAGGATGGGAGAATGTGACAGAGTGTTTATATATATATATATATATATATATATATATGTTATTTAGTTTCTATCTCCTACAATTTTAATTATTCTAATTATGCCCTCAATCATCTCTCTCACTAAATTGATTAAATGGATTATCAATTTCACTTAAGATCATCCACAACATTACATAAAAGTCAATACTACAAGCATTATGACATTTAGTCGATTGACATAGTCAATAATCGAATTTTGACTCCAATATTGCATCATAGCTACATAATAGCATTATAAAGCTATGCCTAAAATCTCATTACAATCGGATTTACCAATTTAGAGTTATTTACATTTGAAAATCATGTGTATAATACCATCTAGTAGCTCTAGGACCTAGGTTTTCGATTTAATTGGTCAAAAATCATGTCACGCGGTCATTTGAGATTGTTGGGCGCGGTCTACTCACTGGGATTTGACCCCAGCTGTCTGATCAAATGGACTCTGATCCGCTCAGGATCAAAGGGACCAGGACCTCATCTCCTACCTTCCGCCATCTTCGGCCTGGACTCCAACAGTGCGTCGACCCTAAAGCTATCTCGCGCGCCCAGCTCCCACAACGATCGTGCGAGATTTTTGGAGGACAGATTCTACTCCCCAACTTAAACATAACGAACCCTCACTCGACGCCCCTCGCACTCGGATCTGGGAGAACGAACTCCCACTTCCTCACCTTTATCCTTGCGGTGGCGACCGATTTTAGGGCTTCACTGCCCTCACCCTCAGGTGCCTATATAATGCCTCCAACAGCTCCGCTGGACCTCCCTTAGACTCCCACAAAACTCACTTCGAGGCACCTAACCTCCAAGCACTGCCACCAAGTCCACCTTCCCTCTGTCACTGCACTTCCTCGGTGACACCACCACTGACCTCGCCCCACAAATTACTCCCCGCCATCACATTCACCTCAGTCCGGAGGTGCTTTCTGCCCATCTCCAACCTACTGCAACACCCTGTTCTCCCCTACCAATCTCTCACCAGTGATCTCACCTGCTCGCATTGGCTCAGAGCTCCCGGGGGAGCCGCAACACCAACAGGCTTCAGTTAGGCTCGGGCCATCACCGCGAACTTGATAGGTTCCTTTCCTGCAACCAAGGCCGGCCTTTTGCACACTTAGCCATCGTCGGAGCTGCTCCAGGCTCTTGCTCACGCGCCAGTGAAGGAGAAGGGAAGCAGCAGATGGTGCTGAATAATAGATGTCCTCGAGCAAGGGACCCATGAGCCAACAAGGAAGGGTGTGCCTACACAGACCAATCCTGGTCTGCCACGTAAGCCTACAACCCATTTATTTCTTTACAAAAAGCCTTATCTTAGAAAAATCTTAGAAAATGCTAGGAATATTGGAATATATCAAATCTATATATAATTTTCATCAGAAAAATCCAAGATAGTTAAATAAAATAATTACAGGACCTAGATCTGACCCCCTTTTCAACAAATATGGTCTACAAGTCTGAATGACCCTTAATATTTATATATTGTGTACTAAGGGTCATAATTGATTTTAAATCTTCTTTGGAAATAGTTTAAACCCTAATTAGGGTCCTGAACACCATGTTATCCAAAATCATATCCAAGAAGGATAGTTGATCCAACAATGATGAAAAACCCTAATTTCCAATTTCCTCCTTTCCTAATGTATACTTTACACAACTTTATGTCAAACCCTAACTATTAATTGTCCTTGAAATGACTTTGAACGAACCTGACCTTAGAATCTCACTTGAATCCCTCTAATCATATGTATCCTAAAATGATATCCTAAATGACCTAAACCCTAATAAGAAATCCTAATGTGGAAAGATGAGCACCCATGGTGACTTAGGTTTTTATTTATATTTTAGGGTGATCTACTACCTTACTCATAACCTAGGACTTGTGGAATTCAAATCTGAAAGTTAAAGGTACGTGGATATAATTATATGACTATATTTGTTGGATGTTAATATATGTGTACTTGCTTGTGTGTATTTGAAATACATTACTGGATGTAGATATTGATGTATGTATATTGACAATTTCTGCCTTGAACGATTAAGAATATGAATGAACAAGAAAAATGAAATGTAGTTACTAGTGGTGCTCATTAATCTCCCTATTAGAGAGGTAAGGTATTAATGTTGACTAGCACCTCCCTAATGGTACAAGGTACGCAGGGATAGGGCCCAATTTGTATGTTTGTGCTAAGTCCACCATAGTAATGCATATTCATTCTAAATGAGGCTAATAATTTGGGATTACCTGATTTTCCACCTTTAAATAACGTTTTCTTTCCCTTTCTCCAATTTCGAGTATTTTATATACCAGCATAGTATAGCTTTTAATTCCACGTACCAACTTTGTTGATGTTTTTGTTTCTTGTATTTTCTAGGTACAAACAACATGTGAAGCATTTCAAAATACTAGAAGCCACTAAATAATGAGCTTGGAGGAAAATAGATAGATCTCTACTTCTCACCTTGGTCATTTCAGTTAGATGGTTTCCTTTCTTAGATGATGTAATAGGATGTTATATAGATCCTATGTAATAATCATATTTTCTTTTCATAGACTTATTATTCTTTCTTCTCTTTTATCAGCATGTATGACTTTATCTTTTATCAATGAATGAGGTGTTATATGGCTATCATTGATGATGTGAACATGATCTTGGCTTATCTCTATTTTTAGTTGATTATCCTAATTTCTTATATTTTCCATTTTGACATCTATAGATATGAGTGCACGCATATCTTTTTATGTCACTAAGGAAAGTATATAGAAATTGGGGTCGTCACAATACCACAATTGTATAATACTAAGATGGATTACTGGTATGAATGACTACAACTATTACACACCTTTAATTAACATATTTTTGGACATGTACATTGAAATCATACGTAGAACCAATTTACATCCCTTAATATACCTTCAACAAATTATACTTCTAAAAACAAATTTACATATTACTAAAAGCCATGGTTTTCTCTTATCTCTCTCCTCATTCACTACTACTTACGTTTTGCTACTTATCCTTCTCATTTTAATCATGTAGATTAAACATTCCTAAAATTGAAACATACAAGGTACAAATAGATTATTCATCATTCTTGCTATCACTGCAAGAATTTATTTCATATCGCACTTTACTCATATTGTATTTCTCCTTTTGTTCAAAACACACTTGTTACATTTCAAATTTATATCTTACTCTTTACTCTGAATCATTTCCACATTGTTTATCTACCTTTCAGATTAGCTATCTTTAAAACCTGGATTACTGTCAGTGCTAGTTTACTTCTCATAGTGCAAATCTCATGATCTTGTTTTATAGAGATGCTAGTATTCAAGGTCAAATCACTAGTGACATCCCTTGAACTACTACAACTCTAAACATTCTAAGGTTTGGTCCTTATCAGTAGCATGATGTTATTGTGATGTGACTTTGCTCCCATAATTTGAAATTCAAATTTTGGATCTCACAAGTTTTACTAAAGTCTTATTTATCTTATCGATTGAATTTCCTTTCTCTTACTTGGTCATTCAAATATATTACATTCTCAATTACCCTGCTAGAGTTTCATCATCATATTGTGTGTCATTATTACATTCACTAGATGTCTCTACCACGGTGGTTATGCATCATATATGATTCATTTTCTTATCACTTCATTCCCACATTACTCTCATTAAGGAAGATATGAAAGAGAATATGATTTTGAGAGTTAGAATTCTTATCTTCAAACATTCAATAATACATTTCTCATAAGTAGGTTTAATTAATTATCAACAAGGATACTTGAATAATTAGCACTTTCTTGAATCTCACAACCTCTTTCTTTTATAATCTATATTACTCCATTATGTTTCAAACCCTTCTTTACTTTCCATAATTCCCTTACCATATACTACTATTCCACATGTCATCTTTAACTTCTAGTTTTCACTTATGATCATGTTGTTTCTTTTATGTGTATGATCATGTATACCATGTTGCATATATTTCCTTTTATCCTTCTACTAATGTGAAGTTGAAATTCTAAATCAATAATCTCTCTACTAGTATCACCTCATGTTTAATACATTACATATCCTTCATTTTAAATCAAACGACTCATGTATGGGTGAAACATAGTTTCTCTTTCAATCAAGTTTTTCCTTCCTAAATATAGTCTACCTTTGTATGACTTATTCATTTATTTAGCTACACTTTTTTTCTTCTTTTAGAAACTATTTTGTTGTTCTATAGAGACTTAGAATCCAAAGGCAGTAAGGATGAATGTATTAAACTTATTAATAAAGGTATACATTTCATGCTCTCAATTATATCATAACCCTCATTCCTTAATCAAGCTCATTATTTCCAACATTTCTCTTTGTTTCAACTAAGTTTCATATCCTAATTTTATGATTTACATGCTCATCTAGTTCTCTTCACTTTAATTCTTCTGAAGACTCTTCACATCTATGTACTTATTGTATACTTAGCTCTTTTCTTCTATTTTCCCTTTGCTTTGGAGTACATAAAAACATTGTACTCGGTTATATAATCCATTCCTCATGATTGATTCTTACTATCTTGGCCCCTTACATACTTTTCTCATATTAAAAATTATTGTACCATGGTATATCCCTTTTCCTCCCAATTTCAAGAATTCTCTTCTTTTAATTATTGTTTTCAAGTATATGAAAAGTCATTCTGTAGTATCAATATTTGATGCCTCAAATATTGTGTTGACATTCATGACTAGAAAATTATCCTTTATTTATCTAAAATAGCATATATCTTATTTTATTTTACAAACTTGCTTGTTATTCCACATTTCATTTATCTACTAATTCCACAAAGCCATTATCATCCATTTATGCACGAAAATACTTATTTCTCAAACTTGTGCCTCAAGGACCTAATTGCAAAGCAAATAGTCACATGGGTCTTATTTGGGCCATTGGCTAACCCCATGTCATACAAAAAAAGAGATAGCTTTATTATTCAATTCTAATTACAGAAATTTTCTTATATAAAAAAATATCTTTATATTTATTTCAAATTCACCAAATTTGAGGATATTACATTTATATAAATCTGGCTCTGATACCAACTATAACGTCCCCACTTCCCAGTAACCCCCAATCAAGGGATACCAAGAGGTTGGAGGTGGTATCCTAAAATTCAGGATCAATGGTTTAACAATTTAATCAAAAATAATTATCAATTTCTACTATCTAAATTGGAAAGCTGGTATAAAATAAAAAAATTGCATACCTTTTCAAAATAGGATCTAAGTCTTCTATCCACAATATAAATCTAACTATCTAATCCTCCTTTATATTACTTAAATTCATCTTCACAGATTTCTCTTTGCTATTTGTCCTTTTTCAGAATTGTACCTAAAACGCCGATAAACAAAACATCGATCAGTATATTTCTATACTGGTATGTGGGAGACAATCAAAATTTTCACAAATAGTTTCTAACAACCTAATTATCACAAATAAGTCGTTAACAATCCAAATTACATTTTCAATGTGACATTCTCAACCACTTTTGCCCTAAACCCTGGATTACCCTCTCTTAGGGTTTTGTCCTTGAAAGGGACATAAGGCCACCTTCTCCATCCTGAGCTTGGTGCCTGGGGTCACCTCTCGAGGTGTCTAATGATCTTCTCTCTGGGGCATGACTGAATAGACCTTCCCTCAGGGGCTTGGTCATGCAACGTACATCAGGGTGGTATGTAGGTTCGAGAATGCACATATATACTTAATTGTGATAATCATAGGGACTTCATTGGATTGCAGAATTAAACATCTAACAGTTTAGGTTGCATCCAATCGATAAAATGTTTGGAGAAACACTGTGAATCTAAACTGATTATTCCTAAATAACTGCATACTTGTCCAGTCGAATCAGCAAGCTAACAATAATCCAAGTAAGGAAATATCCAGGCAAGCAAGCAGTTCACACAAGCAATGTTCCTGAAACAATCATATAATTTAATTACTATTCTCTTTCTTGGATTACACTCATATGAACTGACCTCGTAGGGTTTCCTATTTCCTTTTAGGATCTCTTTAGGGTCATCCTCATCTTTGCTACTATAAACCCTAAATCAACAAATCTAAGTATAAACCCTAATTAGCTTGTCATATTCCTCCTAACAGGCTTAGAATCAACTAATGATTACTTATTCCATGGAATCTCAAATTAATCATGTTAATCACCTTTTACCCTAAATGAGGGTTTCTATATGCACTATAACATACTCATGTACATGCATTATAACGTCCGGGCGTTACATGTTTACTAGTGCTTTTATATTGTTCAAATTTCCTTCAAATTTGTTGTAAGGTCATGACGACTTCACAATTGTATATATTTGATATGAATTTCAGGTGTAGTCGGCTGGATTGTATCTAACATTGTTGATGTTTTGCTCTTATCCGTGTGGATTGTTTGTCAGGCTTTGGACACATGTTATATGAAGGGGTTCTAGCAAAATTCATTTAAAATAAGGCATGTTACTAGACTGGCTATGCTAAGATATTTCACCAATACGAAATAAAACCAAGACAAAAGTATCTACTTTACGAATCCTACGGGTCACCTTGATTAAAGCTTTCACTTGGCCCTTGCACATAGTCGTGGCATCATATGATGCTCTTCTATTCTCCTGTGCATATACTGTAATTTTTATACCAAACGTGATGGCACCATCATCATAGGCTGCATCTTAATGGATCACTTCATTGGCAACACAGCAAGAGAGCTCACCTAAAGCAACATTTGCTCACAGGTGATGTAGCAGAATGATTCACTCCGAACAGCCTAAATCAGGCACATCAAAGACCCTACTTCTATATGCATCATGGATGGGGAAAGAAGACATGCGTGCGTAGATTTGTGATTAATTGCAGGCAGAATGGGAGATGAGTAGTGAGTAGAGTCGAACTAGCGAATGACGGCAATGTGGTGGAGGGTTATCTGAATACTGAGTATTGATGGAATGGAAGGGTTTACGACACGCAATACATATTAAGAAACAGGAATTGTTTCCCAGGCAATTGCGGTACAAGCAATCTGTTTTAGGAAAAGTAAACCCCTCGATTCATTTTAATGGAGAAATAAAAATTATAGTATTAAACAAAATTGAAATTGATCTGTATAAATTGTCAATATTACTGTCTGTAAACACCATTACTACTGTGACTATTTTCCAACATTGATACTCGGTATAAAGTGACATTTAAATAAGAAAAGCCAATACAAAATCATGTATAATGGCCTTTTAAATAAAATTAGGTATACAAAATGCCACTAATGGATATTTTTCTTATAGTGTCGGTGGGTGTCTCAACCCTACATAGTTAATTTAGTCCAATATTAATCATTCATGCAAGTTCATTATTATTTAATTATTTATGGCAAGAATCTTTTGTTATATACCTCATTCTCTTGGTATTCTCATCTTATGATGAATCTATATCCTTATGTTTCATTATTCCTCTTATCTTTGTTTCTTGTTCATATTGTTAACACAGCTTATTTCTCTCTATTGTTGGGTGACTTTTCAACCACCTAGGTAAAGCACAAGGTGTTGAACAAGACCAAGGAGTGTTGTACTTCTTTGCTGTATTTCAAACCAAAAGGCAAAAGGTTTAGTCACATATTGCTTGTGTTGGAGACTTCCCTCCTCCTTATATATTGACTCTTGTCCATAGTACAATTGATGAATGAAAGGGAATTGGCCCTACGCACGCGCATGGTGGGCCTTGCCAATGGGGTTTGGGCCGGCCCAGTCCGGAAAGCCTTTAATCGGGTGCGTCGGCGCACGTCGCATCTCGCACGTAGGGGGTGCAAATCCGGCCTCCCAGAGCCCCGTTGCGGGCGCGGCCCCGGCTTGGTTTTGCCCTTCGGTTCATTAAACCATTTTTTAACCTGGGCCGCTGCAATGCACCTGTTCGTTTGGCAGTTCCAAACCACACCGCGTTTTGCAACTGAACGCATCCTTTCACGCTTCCTTTCCTGGTTATTTATGTTTGTTTTCTACTATCGTTCGGAACAGATGAAAAACTTCTCTCGTTTCTTCTTCCTCTCTTCTCCTCTGCCTGCAGTCTGCCCACTGGAAGAACGATCATTTACCTTTCGTCCGTCGCCGTGACTGTGTGTGCACGCTTCACGTCAACACACGCTGTTGGATCCTGGGAGAGTACCGCGCAGGAGACTACTGCACAGACGTTCTTCGTCGAGTCCCGCGGAGATACTCTTAAGGACAGTGCATCTCGCACGCCTCAACGATACTCTGGTATACTCTTTTATGTTTACACCTTTTCATCGTGGTTTGTAGCCTTATACGATCAACAATCTTAAGAGTAATTTGTTTCTCTCATGGGTACTAATATGGAAGGTTTTGAAACCCCCTTTACGCCTATGACGTCATCAAATAATAACAACCAAATATACACTGTTTCTAATGTTTCGCAAACACCAATCCCTGATGTTACAAAAATTGAACAGTTTAATGGACAACAATATAGGCGTTGGTAAGAAAAAATTATTAATGCTTTAGAAGTTTCTAATGTCGTGTTTGCTTTAACTGAACCCAAACCTAAAAATGATTTTGTTGATTGGGAAAAAGCAAATCGCATTTGTCGACATGTGATTCTAAGTACATTGTCTAACCAACTGTTTGACGCATACTTTCCAATTAAAACTGCATCCGAAATTTGGGAAAGTTTGAATAAGAAATATATTCTGGAAGAGGCTTCTACCCAAAAATTTACTGTTGCAAATTTTCTAAATTTTCATATGACTGAAGATAAAGATATAACAACTCAAATTCATGAATTTCATATTTTACTTGATGATTTGAAAAATGAAAAAATTGATCTTCCTGAGTCTTTCGTTGTGGGTTCTTTAATTGAAAAATTGCCTGGTTCTTGGAAACATTACAAGAACAATTTAAAGCACAAAAGAAAGAGAATGTCACTGGATGATGTAATAATACATATCCGAGTTGAAGATCAAAACCGTACTAGAGAAAAATCTGAACTGAATAAAGAGTTGTCATGTACTGCTAACTTTGTTAATAATGAAGTTAAAGAAAAAAAAGTTTCAACTGATCAGTCTAAAAATAAGTGGAAAAATAAGAAAGGGAAAGAAAATAAGAATAAATATAAAGGAAACAAATATATTAATAAAAAGAATGTTTTTTGCTATGTTTGTGGCAAACCTGGTCATACTTCTCCTAAATGCAGGCATAGGAAGAAACAAGCAGTGGATTCGAAGGAACCTTCAACCAACCTTGTTACTGAGGACGTATTTGTGGCATTTGTCAGCATTGTCAGCATGGGATCATTCCACCAGAATGATTGGATCATTGACTCGGGGGCTAGTCGCCACATCAGTGGCAACAGAGATGCCTTTGTGACCTACACTGAAGTAGGACAGGAGGAACACCGGGTTGTCATGGGCAACTCAACTGCTTCTCCTGTGACCGGAAAGGGCAATGTCATGATCAAGATGACTTCTGGAAAATTTTTGCTGATCAAAGATGTGTTGTTTGTCCCAGATATCTGTGTTAATGTAATTTATGTTTCTCAACTTGTTAAGTTTGGGGTGAAAGTGTCATTTGAATCAAACAAGGTCATTCTCACCAAGTCTGGGGACTACATAGGCATGGGTTACTGCTCAAATGGTGTCTTTTTGTTGAATGTACCAAACTCTTCTGCTAATGAAATAAGTCCTTCTGCTTGTATCGTTGATTCTTTTGATTTATGGCACAGTAGATTAGGACATATTAATTTCAAATATTTACAACGCATGAAATCTTTGGTTTACTAAAGGATATTGATGGTGTTGTTAATTTAAATAATAAATGTCAAATATGTGCTGAAACTAAATCTACCAAGACACCGTGTCCTCAAATTTCACATAGAAATTCTGAATTGCTCGATTTAATTCACACTGATCTTGGAGATTTAAAAGGAAATCTATCTAGAGGTGGGAAACGTTTCTACATTATTTTTATAGATGATTTCTCACAATATACAAAATTATATTTACTACATTCAAAGGATGAAGCCTTTGGAATGTTTGTTAATTATAAAACAGAAGTAGAAAATCAACTCAATAAGAAAATAAAACGTCTTCGCTCAGATAGGGGTGGTGAATATGATTGTTCTTCCTTTAATAAATTTTGTGTGAACCATGGTATTATACATGAATACACACCTCCATATTCGCCTCAATCAAATGGTATTGCTGAACGTAAAAACAGAACTCTAAAGGAGATGATGAATTCTATTTTAATCAATTCAGGAGCACCCAACAACTTGTGGGGGGAAGTGATTTTGTCATCTTGTTTTCTTCAAAATCATATCCCTAGTAGGAAGACAAATAAGACACCATATGAATTATGGAAAGGATATCCTCCTAATTTTAAATATCTCAAAGTGTGGGGGTGTCTAGCTAAAGTCTTATTAACTGAGCCTAAGAAACGAAAATTGGGATCTAGAACCCTAGATGGTGTTTTTATAGGTTATGCTCAGAATAGTTCTGCATATAGATTCTTGGTTATTAGAAGTGGCAACAATGTTGTAGAACCTAATACAATTGTTGAATCTAAAAATGCTGAATTTTTTGAGCATATTTTTCCTATGAAAACTCCCTTAGAAAACTTAGCTAATCCTTCAAATGAAATTTTAGAGAATATCCCAAGTACATCCAATTCTAATGATGTTTTAGAACCAAATGATATAGAACCTAGAAGATCCACTAGATTGAGGAAGGAAAAGAATCTTGGTGATGATTTCTATTCCTTTATAGTGGATAATTATCCTCAATCTTACAATGAAGCTATTAATTCAACTGATTCCTCTTTATGGAAGGAAGCAATTAATAGTGAGATTGAATATATATTATCTAATCATACATGGGAATTAGTGGATCTTCCACCAGGTATTAAACCCATAGGATGTAAATGGATATTTAAAAGAAAATTGAAAACAGATGGGACTGCAGATAAATACAAAGCTCGTTTGGTTGCCAAGGGATATAAATAACAAAAGGATATTGACTATTTTGATACCTTTGCTCCTGTTACTAGAATCTCTTCAATCAGGATTTTAATTGCTTTGGCATCTATTAAGAAATTAATTATACACCAAATGGATGTTAAAACTGCTTTCTTGAATGGAGATTTAGATGAGGAAATTTATATGGATCAACCTGAAGGGTATGTAGGTTCGGGAAAAGAACATATGGTATGCAGACTAATCAAATCTCTCTATGGTTTGAAACAAGCACCTAAACAGTGGCATGAGAAATTTGATAAGGTCGTTTTATCATATGGATTCCATATAAATGAAGGAGACAAATGTATATATTCTAAAGTTGATAACCAAGGTTGTGTTATAATATGTCTCTATGTAGATGACATGCTTATTTTTGGCACTAACATTGATATAATAAATAATACAAAAGGCTTCTTGGCTTCTAATTTTGACATGAAAGATATGGGTGAGGCAGATGTAATTTTAGGAATTGAACTTCTTAAAAATGATGATTGCATCATGCTATCCCAAGAACACTATGTTGAGAAAATTCTCAATAAGTTTTCAATGTTTGATTGTAAGCCGGTAAGTACACCTTTCAATTCTAATTGCAATCTTAAGAAAAATAAAAGTAATAGTGTTCAACAAGACAAATATGCACATGCAATTGGAAGCCTGATGTACTTAATGAACTGTACTCGTCCATATCTAGCATATGCTGTGCTGAGATTAAGTAGATATACTCAAAATCCTAATAAGGATCATTGGGATGCTCTACATAGGGTTTTAAGATACCTTAAAGGAACAATTAATCATGGATTGATTTTTTGTGGATCTCCAACTGTGCTAGAAGGATATTGTGATACCAATTGGAATTCTGATTCAGATGAATTGAAATCTACAAGTGGTTACATCTTCACTATGGGTGGATGTGCTGTGTCTTGGAAATACTCCAAGCAAACATGTATAGCTCGTTCCACTATGGAATCTTAGTTTATTGCCTTAGAAAAGGCTAGGACTGAAGCCGAATGGATAAGACATGTTCTAATGGATCTTCCCATTTGGGAGAAACCTTCTCCACCAGTGTTTATACACTTTGATAATCAAGCTTCCATAGAAAGAGCTAAAAACAAAGTTTATAATGGGAAAAGTAGACATATTCGTCTATGTCACAATATTGTGAGGCAGCTTGTATGTGATAGCATAATCTCAATGGATTATGTTAAGTCAGAATTAAACTTGGCCGATCCTCTAACAAAGCCATTAAGTCAACAACTAGTGAGCGATACATTGTGGAGAATGGGACTATGCCCATACCAGAAGTCAAAGTGATGGACACCCAACCTTCATGAACGGTGATCCCGGGAAGAAGGTTAAATGGGAAAAACTAAGTCACTAGAGGACTCAACGTGTTATAATAAATGTATCTCATTCTTATGATGTAAACAACAATTTACAGTGATTCAGTTGAATATAATTCTTAATGGATTTCATAGCCATTAATGGTGGTGTATATATTGCAATATATGCTTGATGAAAGTCCAACTATATGAGTGTGGAGTGGGGCCGCTCCTGTTGAGATTTGGGCAGATCTCTAGAGCATTCATGAATTTTCCCAGTAGGCGCATGACCTAAAGGCGCCAATCCATAAGAAAGGTAATTGATTTTATGAATGTCATGTGAGTAATGTACCACTAATCAGATAAAGGAGGAATCGGTTCAAGAACATAGTTCCACCAATCTTCTACAGATTACGTGCATCTACTCTATGCTTTAGTTCAAAGAACTCAGTTCTACCAAAGCTTATGCATGTCATTTGTTTAAGTTCTTTCAGTGGTCAACTCGGTTTTTATATTGTTTGTTTTAAAATAGTGGGGGATTGTTGTATTTCTTTATTGTATTTCAAACCAAAAGGTAAAAGGTTTAGTCTCATATTGCTTGTGTTGGATACTTCCCTCCTCCTTATATATGGACCCTTGTCTATAGTACAATTGAGGAATGAAAGGGAATAGGCCCTACGCACGGGCATGGTGAGCCTTGCCAATGGGGTTTGGGCCGGCCCGGTCCGGAAACCCTTTAATCGGGCGCGTCGGTGCACGTCGCATCCCACACGCATGGGGGTGCAAATCTGGCCTCCCCGAGCCCCTTGTGCGGGCGCGGCCCCGGCTTGGTTTTGCCCTTCGGTTCATTGAACCATTTTTTAACCTGGGCCGCTGCAATGCACCTGTTTGTTTGGCAGTTCCAAACCGCACCACATTTTGCAACCGAACGCATCCTTTCATGCTTCCTTTTCTGGTTATTTATGTTTGTTTTCTACTATCGTTTGGAATAGACGAAAAACTTCTCTCATTTCTTCTTCCTCTCTTCTCCTCCGCCTGCAGTCTGCCCACTGGAAGAACGATCATTTACCTTTCGTCCGTCACCGTGACTGTGTGTGCACGCTTCACGTCGACACACATTGTTGGATCCTGGGAGAGTACCGTGTAGGAGACTACTGCACAGACGTTCGTCGTCGAGTACCGCGGAGATACTCTTAAGGACAGTGCATCTCGCACGCCTCATCGATACTCTGGTATACTCTTTTATGTTTACACCTTTTCATCGTGGTTTGTACACTTATACGATCAACAATCTTAAGAGTAACTTGTTTCTCTGATGGGTACTAATATGGAAGGTTTTGAAACCCCCTTTACGCCTGTGACGCCATCAAATAATAACAACCAAATCGTCATTGTTTCTACTGTTTCGCAAACACCAATCCCTGGTGTTACGAAAATTGAACAATTTAATGGACAACAATATAGGCGTTGGCAAGAAAAAATTATTACTGCTTTAGAAGTTTCTAATGTCTCGTTTGCTTTAACTAAACCCAAACCTAAAAATGATTTTGTTGATTGGGAAAAAGAAAATCGCATTTGTCGACATGTGATTCTCAGTACATTGTCTAACCAACTGTTTGACGCATACTTTCCAATTAAAACTACATCCGAAATTTGGGAAAGTATGAATAAGAAATATATTTTGGAAGAGGCTTCTACCCAAAAATTTACTATTGTGAATTTTCTAAATTTTCATATGACTGAAGATAAGATATAACAACTCAAATTCATGAATTTCAGATTTTACTTGATGATTTGAAAAATGAAAAAATTGATCTTCCTGAGTCTTTTGTTGTGGGTTCTTTAATTGAAAATTTTCTTGTTCTTAGAAACATTACAAGAACAATTTAAAGCATAAAAGAAAGACAATGTTACTGGATGATGTAATAATACATATCCGAGTTGAAGATCAAAACCATACTAGAGAAAAATCTGAACTGAATAAAGAGTTGTCATGTACTGCTAACTTTGTTAATAATGAAGTTAAAGAAAATAAAGTTTCTACTGATCAGTCTAAAAATAAGTGGAAAATATGAAAGGGAAAGGAAATAAGAATAAATATAAAGGAAACAAAGATATTAATAAAAAGAATGTTTTTTGCTAGGATTGTGGCAAACCTGGTCATACTTCTCCTAAATGCAGGAATAGGAAGAAACAAGCAGTGGATTCGAAGGAACCTTCAACCAACCTTGTTACTGAGGATGTATTTGTGGCATTTGTCAGCATTGTCAGCATGGGATCATTCCACCAGAATGATTTGATCATTGACTCGGGGGCTAGTTGCCACATCAATGGCAACAGAGATGCCTTTGTGACCTACACTAAAGTAGGACAGGAGGAACATCGGGTTGTCATGGGCAACTCAACTGCTTCTCCTGTGACCGGAAAGGGCAATGTCATGATCAAGATGACTTCTGGAAAAATTCTGCTGATCAAAGATGTGTTGTTTGTCCCAGATATCTGTGTTAATTTAATTTTTGTTTCTCAACTTGTTAAGTTTGGGGTGAAAGTGTCCTTTGAATCAAACAAGGTCATTCTCACCAAGTCTGGGGACTACTTAGGCATGGGTTACTGCTCAAATGGTCTCTTTCTGTTGAATGTACCAAACTCTTCTGCTAATGAATTAAGTCTTTCTGCTTGTATCGTTGATTCTTTTGATTTATGGCACAGTAGATTAGGACATGTTAATTTTAAATATTTGCAACGCATGAAATCTTTAGGTTTACTAAAGGATATTTATGGTGTTGTTAATTTAAATAATAAATGTCAAATATGTACTGAAACTAAATCTACCAAGAAACCGTGTCCTCAAATTTCACATAGAAATTTTGAATTGCTCGATTTAATTCACACTGATCTTGGAAATTTAAAAGGAAATCTATCTAGAGGTGGGAAAAATTTCTATATTATTTTTATAGATGATTTCTCACGATATACAAAATTATATTTACTACATTCAAAGGATGAAGCCTTTGGAATGTTTGTTAATTATAAAACAGAAGTAGAAAATCAACTCAATAAGAAAATAAAATGTCTTCGCTCAGATAGGGGTGGTGAATATGATTGTTCTCCCTTCAATGAATTTTGTGTGAACCATGGTATTATACATGAATACACACCTCCATATTCACCTCAATCAAATGGTATTGCTGAACGTAAAAATAAAACTCTAAAGGAGATGATGAATTCTATTTTAATCAATTCAGGAGCACCCAACAACTTGTGGGGGGAAGCAATTTTGTCATCTTGTTTTCTTAAAAATCGCATCCCTTGTAGGAAGACAAATAAGACACCATATGAATTATGGAAAGGATAACCTCTTAATTTGAAATACCTCAAAGTGTGGGGGTGTCTAGCTAAAGTCTTATTAACTGAGCCTAAGAAACGAAAATTGGGATCTAGAACCCTAGATGGTGTTTTTATAGGTTATGCTCAGAATAGTGTTGCGTATAGATTCTTGGTTATTAGAAGTGGCAACAATGTTTTAGAACCTAATACAATTGTTGAATCTAAAAATGCTGAATTTTTTTAGCATATTTTTCCTATGAAAACTCCCTTAGAAAACTTAGCTAATCCTTCAAATGAAATTTTAGAGAATATCCCAAGTACATCCAATTCTAATGATGTTTTAGAACCGAATGATATAGAACCTAGAAGATCCACTAGATTGAGGAAGGAAAACAATCTTGGTGATGATTTCTATTCCTTTATAGTGGATAATGATCCTCAATCTTACAATGAAGCTATTAATTCAACTGATTCCTCTTTATGGAAGGAAGCAATTAATAGTGAGATTGAATCTATATTATCTAATCATACATGAGAATTAGTGGATCTTGCACCAGGTATTAAACCCATATGATGTAAATGGATATTTAAAAGAAAATTGAAAACAGATGGGACTGTAGATAAATACAAAGCTCGTTTGGTTGCCAAGGGATATAAACAACAAAAGGATATTGACTATTTTGATACCTTTGCTCCTGTTACTAGAATCTCTTCAATCAAGATTTTAATTGCTTTGGCATCTATTAAGAAATTGATTATACACCAAATGGATGTTAAAACTGCTTTCTTGAATGGAGATTTAGATGAGGAAATTTATATGGATCAACCTGAAGGGTATGTAGTTTTGAGAAAAGAACATATGGTATGCAGACTAATCAAATCTCTCTATGGTTTGAAACAAGCACCTAAACAGTGGCATGAGAAATTTGATAAGGTCGTTGTATCATATGGATTCCATATAAATGAAGGAGACAAATGTATATATTCTAAAGTCGATAACCAAGGTTGTGTTATAATATCTATCTATGTAGATGACATGCTTATTTTTGGCACTAATATTGATATAATAAATAGTACAAAAGGCTTCTTGGCTTCTAATTTTGACATGAAAGATATGGGTGAGGCAGGTATAATTTTAGGAATTAAACTTCTTAAAAATGATAATTGCATCATGCTATCCCAAGAACACTATGTTGAGAAAATTCTCAATAAGTTTTCAATGTTTGATTGTAAGTTGGTAAGTACACCTTTTAATTCTAATTGCAATCTCAAGAAAAATAAAAGCAATAGTGTTCAACAAGTCAAATATGCACATGTAATTGGAAGCCTGATGTACTTAATGAACTGTACTCATCCAGATCTAGCATATGCAGTGGGGAGATTAAGTAGATATACTCAAAATCCTAATAAGGATCATTGGGATGCTCTACATAGGGTTTTAAGATACCTTAAAGGAACAATTAATCATGGATTGATTTTTTGTGGATCTCCAACTATGCTAGAAGGATATTGTGATGCCAATTGGATTTCTGATTCAGATGAATTGAAATCTACAAGTGGTTACATCTTCACTATGAGTGGAGGTGTTGTGTCTTGGAAATCCTCCAAACAAACATGTATAGCTCGTTCCACTATGGAATCTGAGTTTATTGCCTTAGAAAAGGCTGGGACTGAAACCGAATGGATAAGACATGTTCTAATGGATCTTCCCATTTGGGAGAAACCTTCTCCACCAGTGTTTATACACTGTGATAATCAAGCTGCCATAGCAAGAGCTAAAAACAAAAGTTTATAATGGGAAAAGTAGACATATTCGTCTACGTCACAATATTGTGAGGCAACTTGTATGTGATAGCATAATCTCAATGGATTATGCTAAGTCAGAATTAAACTTGGCCGATCCTCTGACAAAGCCATTAAGTCAACGACTAGTGAGCGATACATCGAGGAGAATGGGACTATGCCCATACCAGAAGTCGAAGTAATGGACACCCAACCTTCATGAACGGTGATCCCGGGAAGAAGGTTCAATGGGAAAAACTAAGTCACTAGAGGACTCAACGTGTTGTAATAAATGTATCTCATTCTTAAAATGTAAACAAAAATTTACAGTGATTCAGTTGAATATAATTCTTAATGGATTTCATAGCCATTAATGGTGGTATATATACTGCAATATATGAGTGTGGAGTGGGGCCGCTCCTGTTGAGATTTGGGCAGATCTCTAGATCATTCATGAATTTTCCCAATAGGCGCATGACCTAAAGGCGTCAATCCGTAAGAAAGGTAATTGATTTTATGAATGTCATGTGAGTAATGTACCACTAATCAGATAAAGGAGGAATTGGTTCAAGAACATAATTCCACCAATCTTCTACAGATTATGTACATCTAATCTATGCTTTAGTTCAAAGAACTCAGTTCTACCAAAGCTTATGCATGTCATTTGTTTAAGTTCTTCCAGTGGTCAACTCGGTTTTTATATTGTTTCTTTTGAAATAGTAGGGGATTGTTATACTTCTTTGTTGTATTTCAAACCAACAGGCAAAAGGTTTAGTCCCATATTGCTTGTGTTGGATACTTCCCTCCTCCTTATATATGGACCCTTGTCCATAGTACAATTGAGGAATGAAAAGCAATAGGTCCAACACACGCACATGGTGGGCCTTGCCAATGGGGTTTGGGCCGGCCCGGTCCGGAAACCCTTTAATCGGGCGCGTCGGCGCACGTCGCATCCCACGCGCAGGGGGGTGCAAATCAGCCTCCCGGAGCCCCTTCTGCGGGCACGGCCCCGGCTTGATTTTACCCTTCACTTCATTGAACCATTTTTGAACATGGGCCACTGTAATGCACCTATTCGTTTGGCAGTTCCAAACTGCACCGCGTTTTGCAACCGAACGCATCCTTTCACACTTCCTTTCCTGGTTATTTATGTTTGTTTTCTGCTATCGTTCGGAACAGATGAAAAACTTCTCTCGTTTCTTCTTCCTCTCTTCTCCTCTGCCTGCAGTCTGCCCACTGGAAGAATGATCATTTACCTTCCGTCCGTCGTCATGACTGTGTGTGCACGCTTCACGTCGACACACGTTGTTGGATCTTGGGAGAGTACCGCGTAGGAGACTACTGCACAGACGTTCGTCGTCGAGTACCGCAGAGATATTCTTAAGGACAGTGCATCTCGCACGCCTCAACGATACTCTGGTATACTCTTTTATGTTTACGCCTTTTCATCGTGGTTTGTACCCTTATACGATCAACAAGGAGAACATATATTTTGGCATTCACCTAGCTCTTGGAGATGTTACTTTGGTGACAAGACTTGAGGTAGTGTAGACTTCCCTCTATCTTAGATTCTTTGATGTATCTTACATGTAAACCCTTATTGGGAGATATGATGGGATTTTATAATCTTTTCAATAATTGAATATAGTCATTATTTGCCCACAATGGGGTGGCTCATTGGTAATCAGATCATGAACGCAGACAGAGGCCTCAGGTTCGAATCCTCACGGGGACGAATAAACTCATATTTATGTCTGACATGGTTTGCACCAGAACTAATGGGTTGCAAACTTGGTTTACCAGACTCCTCCTGTGTTGGGCCTCCACAAATTAATGAGGGGTTAGGGAGAGGAAGTCTCATTGATGACTCAATATAGTCATTAATTTTATTCTACTTTTGCACACTTTGTTCTTTTGTATACTATTATATAAAGATTTAAAAATTATAAACTTTTTGCAATGTACCTTTTGAGTATGTTTGGGATGGATGTTTTATTCTTCAAATTTTTAGTAAATGGGTGATTTCACTCTTTTACAACCTCATTGTGATATGATATACATTGTACAATCAATTTATATAGAAAAATAAGCAATTGAGTTGCTCAATTAAAACTATACACATGAAATAAGGATACAAGATACTTGAAATCTTTAATATTTTGAACGAAGAATATGTCATATGTGAATTGTATGAGTCAAATTCACATCAATTTGATTATTTAATAGGTTCCCAATGTAATAAAATCATTTTTAACTAATTAAGCCCTTTCATATATAGTTCTACAATTTGTACTTGTATAGACACTTCATGACAAGAGAGCCTTGTAAATTTTGTGAAATTGAAAGATAATTCTATCGGGAACGTGTTATTTTTCTAGAATAATACATTATTTGCCATATATGAAAGTAAGCATGGTTCCTAACTTGTATATTTGAATATTTGAATACATATTTTGTCAAACTATGATTTTTCATTTTATAAAAACATAATAAAATGTGCTTAGAACCTATTAACTAGTGATGAATTCAATATGTAAACATTGACAATGCATCTTGTATGTAAACATGAAGTTCTATATCACTTAAAATGACAATGACTTAAGTTCCAAAATCTTTTACTTTTGACATAAGCTAGAAAATTAATATAATCTCTAGTTTTCTATATAAATTCCATATGAAATCTTTACTATAAGTATATGATTGTGTAATTTTATATGAAATATTTATTATAAGTATAAAAAAATAGTTCAGGAGATTAATGATTTAAAATCATATTTTAAAACAACTTAATATATATATATATATATAGAGAGAGAGAGAGTTAGGCTAGAATACACTCGAGTTGTATTCAGAGCAGAATACACTCAAGTAGTTTTTCATGATGCAATATTTTTTCCAAAAATCTAATCCATTGATCTTTTTAAACATTTTATGAATAGCTCATACGCAAAAGTTGAGGACATTTGGACATTAATTTATAGGTCATGTTATAAAGACTGCAAAAATTATACATTTCAAATTAGTTTTGTGCATCGATTTTGTTGCCCTTGGACGAGTGACTTACCCTCATCCAAATGGGCTCAAAATTTGTATATAGCCTAGTTATGGTATGACTGTGAAGATCAATGGTTTACATTTTTCAAAAAATAGTCTTCGTATGCAAACACACTTGAGTTTATTCGTGTGATCTGTACATTCGAGTGTATTCTAGCCTGACTCTATATATACTTCATATATATATATACACTTTTATATATATATTATAATAAATAACTTCCAAAGTATCTAATAATATTGCAATATATCAATGCACACTATATTTGATACATATAATTTCATATCTTTGATATAATACTAAATGCTCTGAATTGGATGAATATTGAAAGAGGAGTAACTATAAGAATTCATGAGTTAAATATCATATGAATTATATATGTCTAAATAGTGTATGTGACTTTATTAACAATGACACATTTTGTTACATATTAACTTTATATGTTTATTAAATATATATCATGAAGACTGCATCATACTCTTTTTTTGTAGTATGTATAGTAACGTCAAGAAATTAATATTTGAAAAATATGGAACGATACATTTAGGTTGGAAATTGTTGATGATGAATATATGTTGCTAAAATAATGTGGGAAAATTATGTGACTCGAGTTGTTGTAGTTAGAAAATAACTAACGACTATAGTTAAATATGTCCAATCCTATTTTTATTATCAAAATACCAATTTTCAAAGTATTAGTAAGCTATTTCTTCAGCCTGAAGAGCCATTACAAACAACTAAGATGATTCATGACATATATTAAGGAGATACAACACCATTGCGAGGGAAATGATGATAGATACACCCTATAGTACATATGATTAAATCACGGGAAAATAAACCAATTAGAAAATATAATCATAACAAAAATTCAACAAATTAATAATGGTCGTCTCTACCTGATAAATTCAAAGTTTGTTTGTTATTTTACTTGCAGAACATGACAAAACTTTTGTTTGATTTTTCATTTATATGATGCATATATGGTTAATGGTGTCAAATCATAGCGGCTACAAAGTTCACAGCCTGTTACAAAATCTAGGAGATGTTGCAACCTGAGTATGATGATATAAAGTATTTTAACCTATATTGTTGTAGTGTCCAATCAACAAGATGGGTAAGCTAGGAATCCACAAAAGATGAATATTTTGATGTTGTCACTCTTGAAATATAAAAAATAGATTTTACTAGAGGAAACTCACTGCTATATTAAAATAAACTCGATCACAGCTTCACTTAGATGTTAGGGGAATTTCTATGAGCGACTGAAAACTCAGCAGGATAACATATAGAAGCATTCTGTCCCACAGTCAATGACCACAATAGATTTCATCATGGATGTTTGTAACTTGCATATCAAGTAGCTATAGATGCAGGAGACCAAAAGAAAGAGTTCTGGATGCCCCTAGTGGCGGAGTCAGAACTTAATGAAGGGCTAGGCACCTTATAGTTACAGCTAAGTAGGTAGGGCACATTGTAGGGTAACATATTTTTTTCCAAAAATCTGTAGCAAATACAACTCAATCGGTGTATATTTTGGCAAGTACGGGTGGGGCATGTGCCCACCTATGCCTCCATGTGGCTACGCCACTGGATGCCCCTATCGAAGATTTGGAGGGATGTAGGTGTTGATCCAAAACTAAACCATTGTAACTGCTTAGCCTCAACAATTTAAAAAATAGTTCAACTGTCACGGTTTCCCATTATAACGGCCGCAACAAATACCTATTCTCTCTTGACGTGATCTAAATTATATGCTTATTGGATGTCTTTGTCTTGTTTCCATGCCCATGCTAATTGTGATGTATTTGACACTACTCCGTCGAGTGGTTATATTAATTGTTTACTATCAGAATTCCGTTGTCGTGCTTGTGCGCCCCTTAGCATGGTTAATCTTAAGATATGAGCATGTAGACCACATGGGAAGATATGTACCAGTAATCTACCGAAAAGGAACTTGTTAAACTTGGGCAACTACATCTGACGTGATCTAAATCCTATGCTTATTGGATGTTTTTGTCTTGTTTCCATGCCCATGCTAATTGCGATGTATTTGACACTACTCCATCGAGTGGTTATATTAATATTTACGATCAGAATTCCGTGTTGTGGTTGTGCGTTAATCTGAGGATATGTGCATGTAGACCACATGGGAAGATATGTACCAGCAATCTACCGGAAAGGAACTTGTTAGACTTGGGCAACTACATCTGTGACCTGCAATCGATGACGATTAGATGCCTAGAGCTTTTCTACGTGAAAACATGCGTCTGTACTTCTCGCCTTCCTTAAGGTTCGATTCTTGGTTGTGGTGGTTGCAATGTATCAGAAGCTAAGGTAATGATACTGTTCCATCGAGGGGCTCTGATAGGTGCCGAAAGGTTTGATTTGCACCGCAAGTTAAAAACTAGAAACGGTGTCTCTTCCACGGTCGTCGCTATCCCGCAGGCCTACAAAGAAATTTAATAGTAACCTTCAGGGTCGTTGCTACCCCGAAAACCTATAAAGAACTACCAAAAAACATACCGTAGGTGACATTCAATTGTGTCGCCTTTAGCATAAAAGGTGACATGGTTGACAGTCATCCACCAAATGTCTGTCATCTATTATGTGTAATCTATGCAGTATGCATTTTTTTGATAAGTATGTCACCTATACTTATTAAAATTACATTCATGGCTGTCACTTCTTTTCTGAAAGCTAATAGGACACAATGTCATCTAATCCATATAATATGACATACTTGTATATGATGTAAGTATGAGAGAGAGAGAATAATAACAATAATCATCCACCATAAGAGATTACATGTATAATTATTAACTTTTTCATAACCACAATCAAGATTTAGATGTAAAGAGAAAATGTATGGTATGAATCACAACTCATTTTCAATATGACAACACTGGTCATTAATAGAATCATGAGAGAAATTTACATCATTTGAATTGTAGTCAATTCATTAATAGAATCATGAGAGAAATTTATCATTTGAATTGTAGACGATCACCAAAATGTTAAATGGCATTCACTTATTAATATTCAAACACATTACGTAGGGAGGACGTTTTATCTTTGTCCTTACAAGAGAATATCCTAAACTAAGAAAAAGTAACTCAAAACACGTTTATTTGCTTCATCTTTCTTCTAAATATTAGAGAGACTGTAGCTTGGCCCTTTACAACTAGAAGGTAGGAATATAATAATGTTCGATGTGACATGCGCCCTTTTTCATACTTTCTCAGCATAATGATAAACATTAAGCATCTAGGAACAATCTTTGAAGTTGGAAATCAACGTGGTTGTAGTACCATAAGTGGCATGCATTCAGGATGCAGATAATTGTCCTTTTGGTACCACACCAACAGCGGACAATTACTAAAAGTTGGGACTTTTGCTTCGCCACTTTGCCAATAAGCTCATTGCATCTGTACCTACATTAAGTGAAAGAAACTTCGAAACATGGAACCACAATTTAAAGTTAATTTGAAGCACTAGCTTATTTGTGATTAAGAAAACAGAAATATCGAAGGAACTGCTGCAGACTATATAAATTAAGTTAATATTAACTTGAATAGAAAAAAAATGCTCCAAGTTACCTTGCCGTAAAGGAAATACATATCTCTGATGTAAGTAAGATAACTAGAAGAATAAAAGAAAACTAATCTACCTCACAGACGTCACAAACCTGTATTATATATTATACTCAACCAACAGAAACTAGAGCTGCAACTTATTTAATTCTTTCACTACTCCTATATTCCACAACACAGAAACTCTTCATGGTGGCGAATGTGCATAGAACTGCACAATCGTAAAGCACAATTTGAGGATCGGGAAATGAGGGTACATAAAAATAAATTGGAAACATCATATAAACTTGTGTGCGCCAACAAGAGGTAAAAGTTCATTTTGTAAATATGGTGAAAATATTTTATTGTGTTGCCAAAAAAATAAAATGATTTTAATGACAAATCCGTAAAAATAAATTGATATATAAAAAAAAGTCCTTTTTATTATAGTTATAGTTATCTCATTATAATTGTACCTTTCTATTACAAAATAGATGCACACCATCTAAGCCGCCTAGAGTTTACCATACTGAAGTGAGTTCAATAGTGGCCATGTCTGGTGTGGGTTCTCTAGTAATACAAAAATAGATGCACATGTATCTAACCTTAATTCTCTACAGAGTTGATGAATTAATGGCCATATTATATTTATATATATATATATATATATATATATATATATATATATATATATATATATATATAACAACACATAATATATACAGATGTAATAAATATACATATATGTATATATGAAATATATACTACATATATTAAATATTTTGCTAGTCAAGGGGGTGCTCAAGCCAATCCACCCAAGTTGTAATCCCGCCGGGAGTGGACTGGGGTATAAAAAAAACTACTTGGTGGGCGCTTTGATGAGGAATAGATACGACGACATTATACGATGGTGGGTGTGGCGTGGGCAGTGGAGAAGCCAAGAATTTTAACTAAGGGGGGAACCAAACAAAGTGAAATTTTGAACATATATATTTGAGATGTTATCATAATTCAAAATTCAATATATAGAAAAAGATGCATATAATCATGAAGCAATATTCAGAAATATGACAAAAATATTGTAAAAAAATAAACAAGATATTAAAGTTGTCGTGGGATAGTACACATTTCCTAATACCACTAATAATAATTTTATTTTGAATTTAATAAAAAATATCTTTTTCATATAAAGAATCAAATAATCTATAAGTCAGATTTTTGCGGAGATGACTATTACAATGTACGTAGCTCAAGAAATTATATCCATTCTAGACCTTACAACTTTACACAAGTAGAGATAATTTCAAAAGATAATATGCCAAGGACAAACTTATTTTCTTAACATCAACTATCAAATATCAATATAAAACTAAAAAAAATGTGGTACCATATAAAGAACTTTTGCAATGTTGAAGAAGAGGGAAATAAGTCCAACAAGCAGTACTTAGATGTAATTGGAGCATCATGAGCTGAAGGATTTGTTATTATTATTACGACATGTTTGGCTCAAGGGATCCAGGTAAGGATAGGACTCAGAATCCCATAGATAGACAAATCCTATGTTCGGCTGCACAAAAGTAATGTATGGATGGTAACGGAACCTGACTGGAGTCCTAAGCAACATGGACTTTCAGTTTTGGCTCCCCCCTGGTATTTGCTCGGGGAATATCTCGGAGCCCTTGCAAAAGTTCCCAATCAAACACTTCTTCTAGAAATTTCCGATACCCTGCGTGCAGACCTACGATGCTTCCCAGCCTCCGTTCCTCACTCACGCACAGCAGTAGTCTCGTCGGTCTTCATGGTTGTTGTCCTCGGTCTTCCACACACATGACGGCCTCCTTCTCCTTAATAGCCATCGTTCTTTGGCTTCCTCTCCCACAGAACCCTCCTCCGCTTTCACGAGTGCAGTCTTCTACTTCCTCATATATACAGTAGTCTCCTCCTATGTGGAAACTTCTTCTCTGTGACAGATGTCTCAGCCTATAAGCACATCTCTCGTACATCCAGTAGTCTCCAACCTCCTTCTTAGGCATCCTCCACTGCCTTCCTAACAGACCACAATCTCCTCCTTCATTACAGATGTGTAGGACAAGAGTTGTCCTCCACCTTCCTCACACAATAGCGCACAAGAAGTTTCCTTTCTACCGTCATCACATTCGATGCCACTTTGTTGTCTACTCAAAGACATTGTTATTGTTCATCTGAACCTACATCTCAACCTATTATGGTTGCACATTAACAACAATAGTTGTTGCCCACCGACGACAACATATGTATCATGTCCCAATTACATCCAAACATGAGATTGGATAACCAACATCCCAACCTCTGCTTATACTTGCCCATCCTAACTTTCTTCTCAATCCATTTGAATTGTTTCCTATGAACCAAACATGTCCTATAACTTACACCTTTTACTACTAGATTGTCATATTTCTAACTTGCTTGATAATCTTAACCAAAATCTAAAACAAACGTACTATGTTATTCAGATATCTTTTTGCATTCCAAATAACATAATGTAAAGAGAAATTTGATTAGAGTCAATGCATATATATAAGATTATTTTTCAAATATTTTGTGACAAGTATGTATAGAAATAACCACCCACACTCAATTCTCTGATAGTTAAAAACTAGACATGATTGAACTATTGATAGAAAGTTTCTCAGTCAAACAAAAAAAGTTATATGGAAAGCAGTCTATATTATTTTTAATACTAATGTAGAAGTGACTTTCTTTATAACTCATTTAGAAAGTAGAAATAGTAATTAGCCTTAACTAAATATAAGATTTATGAATCCGACGGTGAAATCTTAAAAAAATGGAAACTAATGTGGAAAGATAAATGCATACTATCTACAATCCACACAATTACAATCAATGAAAAAGAAATTAATAAATATGGGTGCACCATCCTGGATAGTCAAATACAATATAAGAAATACTCACACACTCATGAAAATCACGTTATGAAAGACAAAAAAAGCAAAAATCTGTTAGGGATAGAAAAAGACACAAGTAGTGAACAATCGTGCTAATGAAAGCAAATGAAAAATTGAAATAGATTACAAATGGAGAAAATAAAATGGGCATGCACATAAGAGAGGAATGTGATTAATTAGGTAGGGCACTTCTTCGCCGGATTTTATAGGAGGAAAGTTTGTATGTTGCATAGTAATGAAATTGCAGAGGGATGGGTCAGGCACTTGCCTGACCGTGCCTAGAGGTGGCTCCGCCACTGGCATGGGGTGGGTAACTACCACACATCTGACCTTGAGATCTAACCACCTAGGAGGAGTCCATTAGAAATTCTTTGTAAGAGGTGTTCCTCATCTTCAAAATGTATTGTATATTAAACATCTACTATTCTACTTTACTAAACACTGATATCCATCTCTTTCCTACATATAACTTGCTATATATGGACTATTGCATGAACATCCTACCTATTTGAATTTGGGCGAGAAGCGGGGAAGGATGTCTCTCACACACTTGCATTGTGAAGGAAATCTTATATTTATATCAAATGTCATTTACGTTTGATGGATTTGCTTGGTTCTCAAGCAATCGAATAAAGGTCATTGACATGAGTTATAGATAATGAAAAGGGGTAGAAGAGTAAAAGGACCTAAGATTATATGGGTCAGTACATGGAGACTGTACTGCCCATTCATAGGTGCCCGTTACAAAATGACTCATTCAGACAAACAAACAAACAGCTAGCTGCCTATACCTCAACACCCCCCCTGCAAGCTTGTGTTGAGAGAATTGAAGCCCAAGCTAGTGAACAAGATGATGAAAGACATTCTTTTGGACTGCCTTTGTGAAAATGTCAGCCAAGTTGTTTTGGGAGGATACATACTTCGTCACGATATATCCAAGAATGACTTTCTCTCATATATAATGATAGTTGATCTCAATGTGTTTCGTTGTAGCATGATGAATGGGATTGGCGGTTAAGTATAAAGCACTGAGATTGTCACAATATAAGGTAGT
Organism: Alisma plantago-aquatica; assembly: GCA_963693085.1. NCBI lineage: Eukaryota > Viridiplantae > Streptophyta > Magnoliopsida > Alismatales > Alismataceae > Alisma > Alisma plantago-aquatica. The sequence goes on from OY856414.1 coordinate 285,610,815, forward strand.
TGGGTCAGGTTGTTGAAAGTGGGGACACACAAGTCTGTCCTAGGAAAATATATTTGCCACTATTGCTTCTCCTTGTTAGTGGGCAACCTCCCCAATCATCATCAGAGTATGTGATAATTGGTAGAGTGGAGTCTGCATATATCTGAATACCTAGATGAGTGGTACCTTTGATATATCATAAAATCCACTTGACAAGCAACATATGAACAACCGATGGATTGTGTAAGAACTGACAGGACAAATTAACTACATAGGTGATGTTTGGCCATGGCAGGGTTAGATGTTGTAGAGATCCCACAATTCATCTATAATCACTGGGATTAGACAGAGGTTCACTTTGATGTTAATGTGTTCCCTCGGGTATGATGGACTCATAGGAGATGATATTGGCTTGCAATCTAGTATTCCCTCTCTATGAAGAATATCATAGGCGTGTTTGGCTTGATGTAGAAGTATGCCATTGTCATTGTACTCAACTTTAATACCAAGGAAATAATGTATCATACCCAAATTTTAAAGAGAAAATTCAGATTCAAGTTGTTGAATAAAACTATCAACGGCAGTAGGTACATTTCCAGTGATAAGTATATCATCAACATATAACAATATGTAAATTAGTATACCATTCTCATTGAAAACAAACAGCGATGAGTCTGAGATGCTAGCTATGAAGGAAATTTCAATTAAGAAGTGATTGATTCTATTATACCATGCTTGTGGAGCTTGTTTTAACCCATACAAAGCCTTGTTCAACTTGCAAACATGATTATGGTGACTCTTTTATGAGAAACCTGGTGGTTGTGCCATGAAAACTTCATTATCAAGTAGATCATTCAAGAAGGCATTGCACACATCCATTTTTTTGATGGGCCATTTGTTAGATGTAGCAACACTCATTATGGTTTTGATCGTTGGAACCCTTATGACGAGTTTAAAGGTTTCTAGGTAATAAACACTTCTTCCTGATTAAATCCTTTTGCAAAAAGTTTTGCTTTCAACCTACTCTAAAGAACCATCAAGCTTAAGTCTAGTTTTAAAAATCCATTTACAACCTACTACATTCATATCAGGAGAGTGAGGAACTAGAGTTCAAGTTTTATTTTGTATAAGAGCTTCTAGATTAGAGATGATATCACTTCTCCATCCAGTGTATTGAGTAGATGCTTGAACGTTCTTTGAAGGGAAAGGAATATTCATAATGAGCAAAGCATATTTAGGATGAGTATTATGAGGTAGAAGATGTTGATGACGTTGTTTAGTAGTGTCATTAGAGGTACTAGAAAGAAATTCATTAGCATGACAGTCATCATTGACCAATGGTGTTTTATTTACATCAGGCTCTTAATTTGCATGAATGACTTGTTGCTCACCCGGAGCCGGAGGTCCATAGTCATAAATATCAAGTAATGTTGCATCATAGATAATAGGAGTTTGCATCGTATAATCAGTAGTACGCTGAGACTTGTGTGGTATAGTAGAATCACCAGGCTCAATAACATTTTTTGATTTGTCACAGATAGTTGTATAAGAGACATCATGAATGTTGTTAATATTATCATAGATGTAAGATGAAGCTACAATCTCTATGGACGGCACATGTTTAGCTTTGTGAGGGTGATGCCACATATCTTCTTCAAATGTACTTCCATATGAGACTGTTGGAATGGTGGTTGACTGTTTCAAATTTCAAAGGGAAGACCTCTTCATTAAAGACAACATGTTTTGATATGTGACATGTTTGGTAAGTAAATGCAAGCATTTGTATCCTTTGTACTCCATGTCATAGACAACAAAGACACGTGGTAAGGATCTCGGATCTAGTTTATCCTTTGCATAGTCTCTTAGATACGGATAACATAGAGTCCCAAACACTCTGTGATGGTTATATGAAGGCTTTTGATTATAAAGTAGTTCAAAGGGTGACTTATTGTCAAGATCAGGTGAAGGTAATCTATTTATTAGATAATTAGAAATATAGAAAGCCTCTGTTCAGAACGGCTTGGATAAACCAAACTCTATCATCATAGCTAAGCCCAATTCATCAATGTGGTGATGTTTGCATTCAATAGTTCCATTTTGAGCATGATCATATGGGCACAGTTTTTGATGTTTGATTCCTTTGTCATCAAAGAATTCGTTTATTTGACTATTAACAAATTCACCTCCTAATCACTTTGAACAATTTGAATACTAGTATGAAATTGTGTTGCAATCATATTTTAAAAGCTTTTAAATACAGATGTGACATCACTTTTGAGCTTAAGAGGAAATAACCAGCTAAATCTAGTACATTCATTAGTGAAAAGTACATAGTACTGGTGTTTATGAATTGAAACTATAGGAGCTTTGCCCCAAACGTCACAATGAACAAGATGAAAATGTTTATTGGACTTAACATGAACATGAGAAACTGGTAGTTTCTTACTTTTACTTAGCTTGCAGCTATTACATATGCTACTAATTACATAAGTGCTATGTATCAACTAGTCTTGAACAAGTCGTTGTAGGACTCTTTTATTGGGGTGACCAAGCCGCCTGTGCTAGATATCGTCGGGAACTTTATTAAACCTATTGAAAAAGAAAGATGTGTTGTATTCTTTATTTGACGAAGAGTGCTTGTAATTGATGTCAGGAATCAAGTACATGTCATCTTTACACACACCCCTTGACAGAGTCTGGTGTGTCTTTAAGTCCTTTATACAAACCATATTGTCAGTTAATAACACATAGTAGGGAAAGGTGGAGGTTAGTTTAGAAATAGAAAATAGTTTTCTCTTGATGTCGAGAACAACAAGAACATCCTTCAGAGGAACAGATTTGAAATTTGATACATAGCTATCACCAGTGAAAGTAATCGGTATATATTTCCCATTTCCTACCATGATGGCATCACCATTTTGACAGACTCTCATATTATAGAGATTACCTGAATTTTGAACTATGTGATCAGTTGCTCCTGAATCAATGTGTCACTCTCCAAAGTCATTATCATTTACTCATAGAGCAGCTAGGGAAGTAGCAGTGGTGTCAGTAAGACCTTTTGGTGCATTTGTGTTTTGATATGCATTGTCAAAGCGATGCCAGCACCTGAGAGCATCATGGCCCCTTTTTCCACAGATCGGACAGAAGAAAGGAGGATGGATAACATTCTCTTGAGTATTATTGATTACTCCTCTTGTTTGTTGTGTCACCTGAGAGAATCCTCTTCCTTGAGAGGCGAACTGAGCCACATTCTGTGTAGAACCACTTCCTAGTATTCCTTGTATGTAGTTCATGTTTTGAGCCCTGCCTCTTTCTCTGAATCCACCTCTACCTCGTCCAGTGTAACTATTGTAATTCTGATGAAATTGGTCAAGTTGCCTCTCAGTTTCATTTTTATTAGTGTAGAAGACTAAAGGCAGAGTAGAACCTGATCTGTGAGTCTTTCTTTGTTAAAAATCATGTAGAAGAGATACAACTTTAGTGTACTGAGGTATAGGAGGCTTTAGCATAGATATAACAAATCCCTCGTACTCAGGATTGTCAAGATAATTCAGTAGTGTTAAGACCTTCTCTTGTTCAATCACAGGACACCTGATGGCATTCATTTGATCGCACAGTCCTTTGAACTTCCGCAGGTATACATCTAAGGCATCTGAGGATATGGAGAAGGTTTGTAATTGTGACTTCATCTCAAACTCTCTTGATTGGGTGGATTCAACAAATCACTTCGCTAGAGTAGACCAAACTTCAGACGATGTTTTGCATCCCATGATTTCTCCCATGACCTCTTCAATGATAGAACTTGATATCCACCCTTTGAGTAAATGATCGGTGTGAAGATAGGCTCTATAAATAGGGTTTGAATCAGGCATCCCGATTTCATCTTGAATGATGAGAGGTGGAGGAGATTCAGTGCCTTTGAGGAAACCTTCTAGACAACAGGACTCAATGAGAGTTCTGACTTGTGACTCTATCAACTGATTCCTTTTAGACAACAGGACTCAAATAGGGTTTGAATCTTGGTGATGATTTCTATTCCTTTATAGTGGATAATGATCCTCAATCTTACAATGAAGCTATTAATTCAACTGATTCCTCTTTATGGAAGGAAGCAATTAATAGTGAGATTGAATCTATATTATCTAATCATACATGAGAATTAGTGGATCTTGCACCAGGTATTAAACCCATATGATGTAAATGGATATTTAAAAGAAAATTGAAAACAGATGGGACTGTAGATAAATACAAAGCTCGTTTGGTTGCCAAGGGATATAAACAACAAAAGGATATTGACTATTTTGATACCTTTGCTCCTGTTACTAGAATCTCTTCAATCAGGATTTTAATTGCTTTGGCATCTATTAAGAAATTAATTATACACAAAATGGATGTTAAAACTGCTTTCTTGAATGGAGATTTAGATGAGGAAATTTATATGGATCAACCTGAAGGGTATGTAGTTTCGAGAAAAGAACATATGGTATGCAGACTAATCAAATCTCTCTATGGTTTGAAACAAGCACCTAAACAGTGGCATGAGAAATTTGATAAGGTCGTTGTATCATATGGATTCCATATAATTGAAGGAGACAAATGTATATATTCTAAAGTCGATAACCAAGGTTGTGTTATAATATCTCTCTATGTAGATGACATGCTTATTTTTGGCACTAATATTGATATAATAAATAGTACAAAAGGCTTCTTGGCTTCTAATTTTGACATGAAAGATATGGGTGACGCAGATATAATTTTAGGAATTAAACTTCTTAAAAATGATAATTGCATCATGCTATCCCAAGAACACTATGTTGAGAAAATTCTCAATAAGTTTTCAATGTTTGATTGTAAGCTGGTAAGTACACCTTTTAATTCTAATTGCAATCCCAAGAAAAATAAAAGTAATAGTGTTCAACAAGTCAAATATGCACATGTAATTGGAAGCCTGATGTACTTAATGAACTGTACTCATCCAGATCTAGCATATGCAGTGGGGAGATTAAGTAGATATACTCAAAATCCTAATAAGGATCATTGGGATGCTCTACATAGGGTTTTAAGATACCTTAAAGGAACAATTAATCATGGATTGATTTTTTGTGGATCTCCAACTATGCTAGAAGGATATTGTGATGCCAATTGGATTTCTGATTCAGATGAATTGAAATCTACAAGTGGTTACATCTTCACTATGAGTGGAGGTGTTGTGTCTTGGAAATCCTCCAAGCAAACATGTATAGCTCGTTCCACTATGGAATCTGAGTTTATTGCCTTAGAAAAGGCTGGGACTGAAACCGAATGGATAAGACATGTTCTAATGGATCTTCCCATTTGGGAGAAACCTTCTCCAGCAGTGTTTATACACTGTGATAATCAAGCTGCCATAGCAAGAGCTAAAAACAAAAGTTTATAATGGGAAAAGTAGACATATTCGTCTACGTCACAATATTGTGAGGCAACTTGTATGTGATAGCATAATCTCAATGGATTATGCTAAGTCAGAATTAAACTTGGCCGATCCTCTGACAAAGCCATTAAGTCAACGACTAGTGAGCGATACATCGAGGAGAATGGGACTATGCCCATACCAGAAGTCGAAGTAATGGACACCCAACCTTCATGAACGATGATCCCGGGAAGAAGGTTCAATGGGAAAAACTAAGTCACTAGAGGACTCAACGTGTTGTAATAAATGTATCTCATTCTTAAAATGTAAACAAAAATTTACAGTGATTCAGTTGAATATAATTCTTAATGGATTTCATAGCCATTAATGGTGGTATATATACTGCAATATATGAGTGTGGAGTGGGGCCGCTCCTGTTGAGATTTGGGCAGATCTCTAGATCATTCATGAATTTTCCCAATAGGCGCATGACCTAAAGGCGTCAATCCGTAAGAAAGGTAATTGATTTTATGAATGTCATGTGAGTAATGTACCACTAATCAGATAAAGGAGGAATTGGTTCAAGAACATAATTCCACCAATCTTCTACAGATTATGTACATCTAATCTATGCTTTAGTTCAAAGAACTCAGTTCTACCAAAGCTTATGCATGTCATTTGTTTAAGTTCTTCCAGTGGTCAACTCGGTTTTTATATTGTTTCTTTTGAAATAGTGGGGGATTGTTATACTTCTTTGTTGTATTTCAAACCAACAGGCAAAAGGTTTAGTCCCATATTGCTTGTGTTGGAGACTTCCCTCCTCCTTATATATGGACCCTTGTCCATAGTACAATTGAGGAATGAAAAGCAATAGGTCCTACACACGCACATGGTGGGCCTTGCCAATGGGGTTTGGGCCGGCCCGGTCCGGAAACCCTTTAATCGGGTGCGTCGGCGCACGTCGCATCCCACACGCAGGGGGGTGCAAATCGGCCTCCCGGAGCCCCTTCTGCGGGCGCGGCCCCGGCTTGATTTTACCCTTCACTTCATTGAACCATTTTTGAACATGGGCCACTGTAATGCACCTATTCGTTTGGCAGTTCCAAACTGCACCGCGTTTTGTAACCGAACGCATCCTTTCACACTTCCTTTCCTGGTTATTTATGTTTGTTTTCTGCTATCGTTCGGAACATATGAAAAACTTCTCTCATTTCTTCTTCCTCTCTTCTCCTCTGCCTGCAGTCTGCCCACTGGAAGAACGATCATTTACCTTCTGTCCGTCGTTGTGACTGTGTGTGCACGCTTCACGTCGACACACGTTGTTGGATCCTGGGAGAGTACCGCGTAGGAGACTACTGCACAGACGTTCGTCGTCGAGTACCGCAGAGATACTCTTAAGGACAGTGCATCTCGCACGCCTCAACGATACTCTGGTATACTCTTTTATGTTTACGCCTTTTCATCGTGGTTTGTACCCTTATACGATCAACAAGGAGAACATAGATTTTGGCATTCACCTAGCTCTTGGAGATGTTACTTTGGTGACAAGACTTGAGGTAGTGTAGAGTTCCCTCTATCTTAGATTCTTTGATGTATCTTACATGTAAACCCTTATTGGGAGATATGATGGGATTTTATAATCTTTTCAATAATTGAATATAGTCATTATTTGCCCGCAATGGGGTGGCTCATTGGTAATCAGATCGTGAACGCAGACAGAGGCCTCAGGTTCAAATCCTCACGGGGACAAATAAACTCATATTTATGTCTGACATGGTTTGTACCAGAACTAATGGGTTGCAAACTTGGTTTACCAGACTCCTCCTGTGTTGGGCCTCCACAAATTAATGAGGGGTTAGGGAGAGGAAGTCTCATTGATGACTCAATATAGTCATTAATTTTATTCTACTTTTGCACACTTTGTTCTTTTGTATACTATTATATAAAGATTTAAAAATTATAAACTTTTTGCAATGTACCTTTTGAGTATGTTTGGGATGGATGTTTTATTCTTCAAATTTTTAGTAAATGGGTGATTTCACTCTTTTACAACCTCATTGTGATATGATATACATTGTACAATCAATTTATATAGAAAAATAAGCAATTGAGTTGCTCAATTAAAACTATACACATGAAATAAGGATACAAGATACTTGAAATCTTTAATATTTTGAACGAAGAATATGTCATATGTGAATTGTATGAGTCAAATTCACATCAATTTGATTATTTAATAGGTTCCCAATGTAATAAAATCATTTTTAACTAATTAATCCCTTTCATATATAGTTCTACAATTTGTACTTGTATAGACACTTCATGACAAGAGAGCCTTGTAAATTTTGTGAAATTGAAAGATAATTCTATCGGGAACGTGTTATTTTTCTAGAATATTACATTATTTGCCATATATGAAAGTAAGCATGGTTCCTAACTTGTATATTTGAATATTTGAATACATATTTTGTCAAACTATGATTTTTCATTTGATAAAAACATAATAAAATGTGCTTAGAACCTATTAACTAGTGATGAATTCAATATGTAAACATTGACAATGCATCTTGTATGTAAACATGAAGTTCTATATCACTTAAAATGACAATGACTTAAGTTCCAAAATCTTTTACTTTTGACATAAGCTAGAAAATTAATATAATCTCTAGTTTTCTATATAAATTCCATATGAAATCTTTACTATAAGTATATGATTGTGTAATTTTATATGAAATATTTATTATAAGTATAAAAAAATAGTTCAGGAGATTAATGATTTAAAATCATATTTTAAAACAACTTAATATATATATATATATATAGAGAGAGAGAGAGAGAGTCAGGCTAGAATACACTCGAGTGTATTCAGAGCAGAATACACTCAAGTAGTTTTTCATGAAGCAATATTTTTTCCAAAAATCTAATCCATTGATCTTCTTAAACATTTTATGAATAGCTCATACGCAAAAGTTGAGGACATTTGGACATTAATTTATAGGTCATGTTATAAAGACTGCAAAAATTATACATTTCAAATTAGTTTTGTGCATCGATTTTGTTGCCCTTGGACGAGTGACTTACACTCATCCAAATGGGCTCAAAATTTGTATATAGCCTAGTTATGGTATGACTGTGAAGATCAATGGTTTACATTTTGCAAAAAATAGTCTTCGTATGGAAACACACTTGAGTTTATTCGTGTGATCTGTACAGTCGAGTGTATTCTAGCCTGACTCTATATATACTTTATATATATATATATACACTTTTATATATATTATAATAAATAACTTCCAAAGTATCTAATAATATTGCAATATATCAATGCACACTATATTTGATACATATAATTTCATATCTTTGATATAATACTAAATGCTCTGAATTGGATGAATATTGAAAGAGGAGTAACTATAAGAATTCATGAGTTAAATATCATATGAATTATATATGTCTAAATAGTGTATGTGACTTTATTAACAATGACACATTTTGTTACATATTAACTTTATATGTTTATTAAATATATATCATGAAGACTGCATCATACTCTTTTTTTGTAGTATGTATAGTAACGTCAAGAAATTAATATTTGAAAAATATGGAACGATACATTTAGGTTGGAAATTGTTGATGATGAATATATGTTGCTAAAATAATGTGGGAAAATTATGTGACTCGAGTTGTTGTAGTTAGAAAATAACTAACGACTATAGTCAAATATGTCCAATCCTATTTTTATTATCAAAATACCAATTTTCAAAGTATTAGTAAGCTATTTCTTCAGCCTGAAGAGCCATTACAAACAACTAAGATGATTCATGACATATATTAAGGAGATACAACACCATTGCGAGGGAAATGATGATAGATACACCCTATAGTACATATGATTAAATCACGGGAAAATAAACCAATTAGAAAATATAATCATAACAAAAATTCAACAAATTAATAATGGTCGTCTCTACCTGATAAATTCAAAGTTTGTTTGTTATTTTACTTGCAGAACATGACGAAACTTTTGTTTGATTTTTCATTTATATGATGCATATATGGTTAATGGTGTCAAATCATAGCGGCTACAAAGTTCACAGCCTGTTACAAAATCTAGGAGATGTTGCAACCTGAGTATGATGATATAAAGTATTTTAACCTATATTGTTGTAGTGTCCAATCAACAAGATGGGTAAGCTAGGAATCCACAAAAGATGAATATTTTGTTGTTGTCACTCTTGAAATATAAAAAATAGATTTTACTAGAGGAAACTCACTGCTATATTAAAATAAACTCGATCACAGCTTCACTTAGATGTTAGGGGAATTTCTATGAGCGACTGAAAACTCAGCAGGATAACATATAGAAGCATTCTGTCCCACAGTCAATGACCACAATAGATTTCATCATGGATGTTTATAACTTGCATATCAAGTAGCTATAGATGCAGGAGACCAAAAGAAAGAGTTCTGAATGCCCCTAGTGGCGGAGTCAGAACTTAATGAAGGGCTAGGGACCTTATAGTTGCAGCTAAGTAGGTAGGGCACATTGTAGGGTAACATATTTTTTTCCAAAAATCTGTAGCAAATACAACTCAATCGGTGTATATTTTGGCAAGTACGGGTGGGGCATGTGCCCACCTGTGCCTCCATGTGGCTACGCCACTGGATGCCCCTATCGAAGATTTGGAGGGATGTAGGTGTTGTTCCAAAACTAAACCATTGTAACTGCTTAGCCTCAACAATTTAAAAAATAGTTCAACTGTCACGGTTTCCCATCATAACGGCCGCAACAAATACCTATTCTCTCTTGACGTGATCTAAATTATATGCTTATTGGATGTCTTTGTCTTGTTTCCATGCCCATGCTAATTGTGATGTATTTGACACTACTCCGTCGAGTGGTTATATTAATTGTTTACTATCAGAATTCCGTTGTCGTGCTTGTGCGCCCCTTAGCATGGTTAATCTGAAGATATGAGCATGTAGACCACATGGGAAGATATGTACCAGTTATCTACCGAAAAGGAACTTGTTAAACTTGGGCAACTACATCTGACGTGATCTAAATCCTATGCTTATTGGATGTTTTTGTCTTGTTTCCATGCCCATGCTAATTGCGATGTATTTGACACTACTCCATCGAGTGGTTATATTAATATTTACGATCAGAATTCCGTGTTGTGCTTGTGCGTTAATCTGAGGATATGTGCATGTAGACCACATGGGAAGATATGTACCAGCAATCTACCGGAAAGGAACTTGTTAGACTTGGGCAACTACATCTGTGACCTGCAATCGATGACGATTAGATGCCTAGAGCTTTTCTACGTGAAAACATGCGTCTGTACTTCTCGCCTTCCTTAAGGTTCGATTCTTGGTTGTGGTGGTTGCAATGTATCAGAAGTTAAGGTAATGATACTGTTCCATCGAGGGGCTCTGATAGGTGCCGAAAGGTTTGATTTGCACCGCAAGTTAAAAACTAGAAACGGTGTCTCTTCCACGGTCGTCGCTATCCCGCAGGCCTACAAAGAAATTAAATAGTAACCTTCAGGGTCGTTGCTACCCCCGAAAACCTATAAAGAACTACCAAAAAACATACCGTAGGTGACATTCAATTGTGTCGCCTTTAGCATAAAAGGTGACATGGTTGACAGTCATCCACCAAATGTCTGTCATCTATTATGTGTAATCTATGCAGTATGCATTTTTTTGATAAGTATGTCACCTATACTTATTAAAAATTACATTCATGGCTGTCACTTCTTTTCTGAAAGCTAATAGGACACAATGTCATCTAATCCATATAATATGACATACTTGTATATGATGTAAGTATGAGAGAGAGAATAATAACAATAATCATCCACCATAAGAGATTACATGTATAATTATTAACTTTTTCATAACCACAATCAAGATTTAGATGTAAAGAGAAAATGTATGGTATGAATCACAACTCATTTTCAATATGACAACACTGGTCATTAATAGAATCATGAGAGAAATTTACATCATTTGAATTGTAGTCAATTCATTAATAGAATCATGAGAGAAATTTATCATTTGAATTGTAGACGATCACCAAAATGTTAAATGGCATTCACTTATTAATATTCAAACACATTACGTAGGGAGGACGTTTTATCTTTGTCCTTACAAGAGAATATCCTAAACTAAGAAAAAGTAACTCAAAACACGTTTATTTGCTTCATCTTTCTTCTAAATATTAGAGAGACTGTAGCTTGGCCCTTTACAACTAGAAGGTAGGAATATAATAATGTTCGATGTGACATGCGCCCTTTTTCATACTTTCTCAGCATAATGATAAACATTAAGCATCTAGGAACAATCTTTGAAGTTGGAAATCAACGTGGTTGTAGTACCAGAAGTGGCATGCATTCAGGATGCAGATAATTGTCCTTTTGGTACCACACCAACAGCGGACAATTACTAAAAGTTGGGACTTTTGCTTCGCCACTTTGCCAATAAGCTCATTGCATCTGTACCTACATTAAGTGAAAGAAACTTCGAAACATGGAACCACAATTTAAAGTTAATTTGAAGCACTAGCTTATTTGTGATTAAGAAAACAGAAATATCGAAGGAACTGCTGCAGACTATATAAATTAAGTTAATATTAACTTGAATAGAAAAAAAATGCTCCAAGTTACCTTGCCGTAAAGGAAATACATATCTCTGATGTAAGTAAGATAACTAGAAGAATAAAAGAAAACTAATCTACCTCACAGACGTCACAAACCTGTATTATATATTATACTCAACCAACAGAAACTAGAGCTGCAACTTATTTAATTCTTTCACTACTCCTATATTCCACAACACAGAAACTCTTCATGGTGGCGAATGTGCATAGAACTGCACAATCGTAAAGCACAATTTGAGGATCGGGAAATGAGGGTACATAAAAATAAATTGGAAACATCATATAAACTTGTGTGCGCCAACAAGAGGTAAAAGTTCATTTTGTAAATATAGTGAAAATATTTTATTGTGTTGCCAAAAAAATAAAATGATTTTAATGACAAATCCGTAAAAATAAATTGATATATAAAAAAAAGTCCTTTTTATTATAGTTATAGTTATCTCATTATAATTGTACCTTTCTATTACAAAATAGATGCACACCATCTAAGCCGCCTAGAGTTTACCATACTGAAGTGAGTTCAATAGTGGCCATGTCTGGTGTGGGTTCTCTAGTAATACAAAAATAGATGCACATGTATCTAACCTTAATTCTCTACAGAGTTGATGAATTAATGGCCATATTATATTTATATATATATATATATATATATATATATATAACAACACATAATATATACAGATGTAATAAATATACATATATGTATATATGAAATATATACTACATATATTAAATATTTTGCTAGTCAAGGGGGTGCTCAAGCCAATCCACCCAAGTTGTAATCCCGCCGGGAGTGGACTGGGGTATAAAAAAAACTACTTGGTGGGCGCTTTGATGAGGAATAGATACGACGACATTATACGATGGTGGGTGTGGCGTGGGCAGTGGAGAAGCCAAGAATTTTAACTAAGGGGGGAACCAAACAAAGTGAAATTTTGAACATATATATTTGAGATGTTATCATAATTCAAAATTCAATATATAGAAAAAGATGCATATAATCATGAAGCAATATTCAGAAATATGACAAAAATATTGTAAAAAAATAAACAAGATATTAAATTTGTCGTGGGATAGTACATATTTCCTAATACCACTAATAATAATTTTATTTTGAATTTAATAAAAAATATCTTTTTAATATAAAGAATCAAATAATCTATAAGTCAGATTTTTGCGGAGATGACTATTACAATGTACGTAGCTCAAGAAATTCTATCCATTCTAGACCTTACAACTTTACACAAGTAGAGATAATTTCAAAAGATAATATGCCAAGGACAAACTTATTTTCTTAACATCAACTATCAAATATCAATATAAAACTAAAAAAATGTGGTACCATATAAAGAACTTTTGCAATGTTGAAGAAGAGGGAAATAAGTCCAACAAGCAGTACTTAGATGTAATTGGAGCATCATGAGCTGAAGGATTTGTTATTATTATTACGACATGTTTGGCTCAAGGGATCCAGGTAAGGATAGGACTCAGAATCCCATAGATAGACAAATCCTATGTTTGGCTGCACAAAAGTAATGTATGGATGGTAACGGAACCTGACTGGAGTCCTAAGCAACATGGACTTTCAGTTTTGGCTCCCCCCTGGTATTTTCTCGGGGAATATCTCGGAGCCCTTGCAAAAGTTCCCAATCAAACACTTCTTCTAGAAATTTCCGATACCCTGCGTGCAGCCCTATGATGCTTCCCAGCCTCCGTTCCTCACTCACGCACAGCAGTAGTCTCGTCGGTCTTCATGGTTGTTGTCCTCGGTCTTCCACACACATGACGGCCTCCTTCTCCTTAATAGCCATCGTTCTTTGGCTTCCTCTCCCACAGAACCCTCCTCCGCTTTCACGAGTGCAGTCTTCTACTTCCTCATATATACAGTAGTCTCCTCCTATGTGGAAACTTCTTCTCTGTGATAGATGTCTCAGCCTATAAGCACATCTCTCGTACATCCAGTAGTCTCCAACCTCCTTCTTAGGCATCCTCCACTGCCTTCCTAACAGACCACAATCTCCTCCTTCATTACAGATGTGTAGGACAAGAGTTGTCCTCCACCTTCCTCACACAATAGCGCACAAGAAGTTTCCTTTCTACCGTCATCACATTCGATGCCACTTTGTTGTCTACTCAAAGACATTGTTATTGTTCATCTGAACCTACATCTCAACCTATTATGGTTGCACATTAACAACAACAGTTGTTGCCCACCGACGACAACATATGTATCATGTCCCAATTACATCCAAACATGAGATTGGATAACCAACATCCCAACCTCTGCTTATACTTGCCCATCCTAACTTTCTTCTCAATCCATTTGAATCGTTTCCTATGAACCAAACATGTCGTATAACTTACACCTTTTACTACTAGATTGTCATATTTCTAACTTGCTTGATAATCTTAACCAAAATCTAAAACAAACGTACTATGTTATTCAGGTATCTTTTTGCATTCCAAATAACATAATGTAAAGAGAAATTTGATTAGAGTCAATGCATATATATAAGATTATTTTTCAAATATTTTGTGACAAGTATGTATAGAAATAACCACCCACACTCAATTCTCTGATAGTTAAAAACTAGACATGATTGAACTATTGATAGAAAGTTTCTCAGTCAAACAAAAAAAGTTATATGGAAAGCAGTCTATATTATTTTTAATACTAATGTAGAAGTGACTTTCTTTATAACTCATTTAGAAAGTAGAAATAGTAATTAGCCTTAACTAAATATAAGATTTATGAATCCGACGGTGAAATCTTAAAAAAAATGGAAACTAATGTGGAAAGATAAATGCATACTATCTACAATCCACACAATTACAATCAATGAAAAAGAAATTAATAAATATGGGCGCACCATCCTGGATAGTCAAATACAATATAAGAAATACTCACACACTCATGAAAATCACGTTATGAAAGACAAAAAAAGCAAAAATCTGTTAGGGATAGAAAAAGACACAAGTAGTGAACAATCGTGCTAATGAAAGCAAATGAAAAATTGAAATAGATTACAAATGGAGAAAATAAAATGGGCATGCACATAAGAGAGGAATGTGATTAATTAGGTAGGTCACTTCTTCGCCAGATTTTATAGGAGGAAAGTTTGTATGTTGCATAGTAATGAAATTGCAGAGGGATGGGTCAGGCACTTGCCTGACCGTGCCTAGAGGTGGCTCCGCCACTGGCATGGGGTGGGTAACTACCACACATCTGACCTTGAGATCTAACCACCTAGGAGGAGTCCATTAGAAATTATTTGTAAGAGGTGTTCCTCATCTTCAAAATGTATTGTATATTAAACATCTACTATTCTACTTTACTAAACACTAATATCCATCTCTTTCCTACATATAACTTGCTATATATGGACTCTTGCATGAACATCCTACCTATTTGAATTTGGGCGAGAAGGGGGGAAGGATGTCTCTCACACACTTGCATTGTGAAGGAAATCTTATATTTATATCAAATGTCATTTACATTTGATGGATTTTCTTGGTTCTCAAGCAATCGACTAAAGGTCATTGACATGAGTTATAGATAATGAAAAGGGGTAGAAGAGTAAAAGGACCTAAGATTATATGCGTCAGTACATGGAGACTGTACTGCCCATTCATAGGTGCCCATTACAAAATGACTCATTTAGACAAACAAACAAACAGCTAGCTGCCTATACCTCAACACCCCCCCCCCCTGCAAGCTTGTGTTGAGAGAATCGAAGCCCAAGCTAGTGAACAAGATGATGAAAGACATTCTTTTGGACTGCCTTTGTGAAAATGTCAGCCAAGTTGTTTTGGGAGGATACATACTTCGTCACGATATATCCAAGAATGACTTTCTCTCATATATAATGATAGTTGATCTCAATGTGTTTCATTGTAGCATGATGAATGGGATTGGCGGTTAAGTATAAAGCACTGAGATTGTCACAATATAAGGTAGTTGGGTCAGGTTGTTGAAAGTGGGGACACACAAGTCTGTCCTAGGAAAATATATTTGCCACTATTGCTTCTCCTTGTTAGTGGGCAACCTCCCCAATCATCATCAGAGTATGTGATAATTGGTAGAGTGGAGTCTGCATATATCTGAATACCTAGATGAGTGGTACCTTTGATATATCATTAAATCCACTTGACAAGCAACATATGAACAACCGATGGATTGTGTAAGAACTGACAGGAAAAATTAACTACATAGGTGATGTTTGGCCATGGCAGGGTTAGATGTTGTAGAGATCCCACAATTCATCTATAATCACTGGGATTAGACAGAGGTTCACTTTGATGTTAATGTGTTCCCTCGGGTATGATGGACTCATAGGAGATGATATTGGCTTGCAATCTAGTATTCCCTCTCTATGAAGAAGATCATAGGCGTGTTTGGCTTGATGTAGAAGTATGCCATTGTCATTGTACTCAACTTTAATACCAAGGAAATAATGTATCATACCCAAATTTTAAAGAGAAAATTCAGATTCAAGTTGTTGAATAAAACTATCAACGGCAGTAGGTACATTTCCAGTGATAAGTATATCATCAACATATAACAATATGTAAATTAGTATACCATTCTCATTGAAAACAAACAGCGATGAGTCTGAGATGCTAGCTATGAAGGAAATTTCAATTAAGAAGTGATTGATTCTATTATACCATGCTTGTGGAGCTTGTTTTAACCCATACAAAGCCTTGTTCAACTTGCAAACATGATTATGGTGACTCTTTTATGAGAAACCTGGTGGTTGTGCCATGAAAACTTCATTATCAAGTAGATCATTCAAGAAGGCATTGCACACATACATTTTTTTGATGGGCCATTTGTTAGATGTAGCAACACTCATTATGGTTTTGATCGTTGGAACCCTTATGACGAGTTTAAAGGTTTCTAGGTAATAAACACTTCTTCCTGATCAAATCCTTTTGCAAAAAGTTTTTCTTTCAACCTACTCTAAAGAACCATCAAGCTTAAGTCTAGTTTTAAAAATCCATTTACAACCTACTACATTCATATCAGGAGAGTGAGGAACTAGAGTTCAAGTTTTATTTTGTATAAGAGCTTCTAGATTAGAGATGATATCACTTCTCCATCCAGTGTATTGAGTAGATGCTTGAACGTTCTTTGAAGGGAAAGGAATATTCATAATGAGCAAAGCATATTTAGGATGAGTATTATGAGGTAGAAGATGTTGATGACGTTGTTTAGTAGTGTCATTAGAGGTACTAGAAAGAAATTCATTAGCATGACAGTCATCATTGACCAATGGTGTTTTATTTACATCAGGCTCTTAATTTGCATGAATGACTTGTTGCTCACCCGGAGCCGGAGGTCCATAGTCATAAATATCAAGTAATGTTGCATCATAGATAATAGGAGTTTGCATCGTATAATCAGTAGTACGCTGAGACTTGTGTGGTATAGTAGAATCACCAGGCTCAATAACATTTGTTGATTTGTCACAGATAGTTGTATAAGAGACATCATGAATGTTGTTAATATTATCATAGATGTAAGATGAAGCTACAATCTCTATGGACGGCACATGTTTAGCTTTGTGAGGGTGATGCCACATATCTTCTTCAAATGTACTTCCATATGAGACTGTTGGAATGGTGGTTGACTGTTTCAAATTTCAAAGGGAAGACCTCTTCATTAAAGACAACATGTTTTGATATGTGACATGTTTGGTAAGTAAATGCAAGCATTTGTATCCTTTGTACTCCATGTCATAGACAACAAAGACACGTGGTAAGGATCTCGGATCTGGTTTTTCCTTTGCATAGTCTCTTAGATACGGATAACATAGAGTCCCAAACACTCTGTGATGGTTATATGAAGGCTTTTGATTATATAGTAGTTCAAAGGGTGACTTATTGTCAAGATCAGGTGAAGGTAATCTATTTATTAGATAATTAGAAATATAGAAAGCCTCTGTTCAGAACGGCTTGGATAAACCAAACTCTATCATCATAGCTAAGCCCAATTCATCAATGTGGTGATGTTTGCATTCAATAGTTCCATTTTGAGCATGATCATATGGGCACAGTTTTTGATGTTTGATTCCTTTGTCATCAAAGAATTGGTTTATTTGACTATTAACAAATTCACCTCCTAATCACTTTGAACAATTTGAATACTAGTATGAAATTGTGTTGCAATCATATTTTAAAAGCTTTTAAATACAGATGTGACATCACTTTTGAGCTTAAGAGGAAATAACCAGCTAAATCTAGTACATTCATTAGTGAAAAGTACATAGTACTGGTGTTTATGAATTGAAACTATAGGAGCTTTGCCCCAAACGTCACAATGAACAAGATGAAAATGTTTATTGGACTTAACATGAACATGAGAAACTGGTAGTTTCTTACTTTTACTTAGCTTGCAGCTATTACATATGCTACTAATTACATAAGTGCTATGTATCAACTAGTCTTGAACAAGTCGTTGTAGGACTCTTTTATTGGGGTGACCAAGCCGCCTGTGCTAGATATCGTCGGGAACTTTATTAAACCTATTGAAAAAGAAAGATGTGTTGTATTCTTTATTTGACGAAGAGTGCTTGTAATTGATGTCAGGAATCAAGTACATGTCATCTTTACACACACCCCTTGACAGAGTCTGGTGTGTCTTTAAGTCCTTTATACAAACCATATTGTCAGTTAATAACACATAGTAGGGAAAGGTGGAGGTTAGTTTAGAAATAGAAAATAGTTTTCTCTTGATGTCGAGAACAACAAGAACATCCTTCAGAGGAACAGATTTGAAATTTGATACATAGCTATCACCAGTGAAAGTAATCGGTATATATTTCCCATTTCCTACCATGATGGCATCACCATTTTGACAGACTCTCATATTATAGAGATTACCTGAATTTTGAACTATGTGATCAGTTGCTCCTGAATCAATGTGTCACTCTCCAAAGTCATTATCATTTACTCATAGAGCAGCTAGGGAAGTAGCAGTGGCGTCAGTAAGACCTTTTGGTGCATTTGTGTTTTGATATGCATTGTCAAAGCGATGCCAGCACCTGAGAGCATCATGGCCCCTTTTTCCACAGATTTGACAGAAGAAAGGAGGATGGATAACATTCTCTTGAGTATTATTGATTACTCCTCTTGTTTGTTGTGTCACCTAAGAGAATCCTCTTCCTTGAGAGGCGAAGTGAGCCACATTCTGTGTAGAACCACTTCCTAGTATTCCTTGTATGTAGTTCATGTTTTGAGCCCTGCCTCTTCCTCTGAATCCACCTCTACCTCGTCCAGTGTAACTATTGTAATTCTGATGAAATTGGTCAAGTTGCCTCTCAGTTTCATTTTTATTAGTGTAGAAGACTAAAGGCAGAGTAGAACCTGATCTGTGAGTCTTTCTTTGTTAAAAATCATGTAGAAGAGATACAACTTTAGTGTACTGAGGTATAGGAGGCTTTAGCATAGATATAACAAATCCCTCGTACTCAGGATTGTCAAGATAATTCAGTAGTGTTAAGACCTTCTCTTGTTCAATCACAGGACACCTGATGGCATTCATTTGATCGCACAGTCCTTTGAACTTCCGCAGGTACATATCTAAGGCATCTGAGGCTATGGAGAAGGTTTGTAATTGTGACTTCATCTCAAACTCTCTTGATTGGGTGGATTCAACAAATCGCTTCGCTAGAGTAGACCAAACTTCAGACGATGTTTTGCATCCCATGATTTCTCCCATGACCTCTTCAATGATAGAACTTGATATCCACCCTTTGAGTAAATGATCGGTGTGAAGATAGGCTCTATAAATAGGGTTTGAATCAGGCATCCCGATTTCATCTTGAATGATGAGAGGTGGAGGAGATTCAGTGCCTTTGAGGAAACCTTCTAGACAACAGGACTCAATGAGAGTTCTGACTTGTGACTCTCATAGTAGATAATTATCAAGATTCATTTTGATGGTTAGGAAATTTGAGACATTAAGTTCGAAAGGATACAGATAGGGTGAAGCAATCATTGTAGAAGGAGATGAAATAGCAGATGCGGAATCAGAACTCATGCTTACATATCGGAAGAGAGGAGCAGATTACCAGATCTTCAGAAGAGAAGATGTCAAAGAGATCAATAGAGAATCATGGATCAAAGATGATAGAAGACAGTAGATGAGAATCTGGTTTTAATGTTGCCTTTTCTTTGAACTTTTGAAAGCGAGAAGAGGAGCAGTTTGAACGACAAGGTCGGCTTTCCATTGGTGTGAAGAGATCAATCTTGTCTCTTCTCTACTGTAGGGCTTCAGAAGAGGGATCTTGAGAAGTAAGGACAAATGAAGCTTGAACAGGAAGAGAAGAGCAGAAAGACTTGCGAGGAAGACGAACAAGAAACCCTAGATGGATCGGCGAGAAAGGAGCTATCTCGGCTCTGATATCATATTTGAATTTGGGTGAGAAGCGGGGAAGGATATCTCTCGTACACTTACATTTTGGGGGACATCTTATATTTATAGCAAAGATCATTTACATTTGATGGAGTGGCTTGGTTCTCAAGTAATCGACTAAAGGTCAGTGACAAGAGTTACAGATAACGAGAAGGGGTAGAAGAGTAAAAGGGCCGAAGATTATATGGGTCAGTATATGGAGACTGCCACACCCATTTACAGGTTCTTGTTACAAAATGACTCATTCATAAAACAAACAAACAATTAGCTGTCTATACTTCAACACTACCAAACCCTACTCTACTAAACATGATATCCGTTTCCGTCCTATATATAACTTGTCATATTTGGACTCCTGCATGAACGTCCTACCAAACCTAATAGTTGGACTGTTAATCGGTGTTTCCAGTCCCATGGTATAAGGAGACTTGCGTAATGTGATTCCATGTTGGTTATGTAAAAGGAAGGCTCTAATCTCTTTCTTCCTATCCGTGCAAAAGCAGACGGGATTATTAGGCCTTGTGGTAGATGGGCTATGAGAAATTAAGAATGGAAACAACTTCCACACAGACATCTGTTCCACTTGCCCGAAGTGAGAGAACAAGTGACTATGATGATGACTGCCATCAAGCTTAACAACAACGAAAACGATAATGAAGCATCTATTTCGGAGTCCATGTAAGGGAAAGGCCACCTACATGAATTATGATTCGACCATGAGTTTGGAGGTGCCAGTTCTGGAAAGCATCCTTGATTTACTATTTCCGTTCTGAGTTCTAGTTATTTGGTACATAAAATATGCATCTCTGTCTTATCCCCTGCAAGTTTGACCTTCTCATTACAATTTCGTGTCTTCATATTACAAAATAGACCAATAGGTTACAAAAATTAGTTACTCTTACAAGTAATAAATATATACATATATACATACAGACATAGACACAGAAACAGACACACACACATTATATATATATATATATATATATATATATATATATAGAGAGAGAGAGAGAGAGAGTCAAGCCAGAATACACTCGAGTGTATTCAGAGCAAGATATAGTCAACTATTTTTCATGATGTAATATTTTTTTCAAAAATGTAATCCATTTATCTTCTTAAACATCTTGTGAATAGCTCATATGCAAAATTTGAGCACATTTGGACGATTATATGTCATTATATAAAAACCACAAAAATTACACATTTCAAATTAGTTTCAAGCGTCGATTTTGTTTCCCTTGGATGACTGACTTACACGAATCCAAATGGTCCAAAATTTATATGTAGCCTAGTTATAGTATGATGGTAAAGATCAATGGTTTTCATTTTGTAAAAAATAGTCTTGATATGCAAACACACTTGAGTGTATTCGTGTGATCTATACACTCGAGTGTATTCTAGCTTTACTATATTTATATATATATATATATATATATATATATATATATATATATATATATATATATATATATATATATATATATATATATATATATATATATATATATATACATTTATATATATATATATACATACATTTATATATATATATACACATATATATACATATATGCACATATATACATATATGCACATATATATACATATATACATATATGCACATATATATACATATATATATATATATATATATATATATATATATATATATATATGTATGTATATCCAATTAAGGGAGACCAAAAGTTCCGAGCTGTTATCTCAATTTCCGGATCAAAGGTTCGATAAGTAATCAATAATAATTATCAAATTCTACCAAACTATATGAAAGCTGGAATAAAATAAAACTTTACATACCTTTTTAAAACTTTGGATATCTAACTTATATCCATAGCTCGATTCTACATTATCTAATCCTCCTTGCACTTTAATTCTAATTTTCACAATATGCCACTTTACTATTTGTCCTTTTCAATATTGTACCTAAAATTCCGACAAACAAAATGTCGGTCAGCATAAATGAATATGTCGGTATGTGGGGACAACCAAAATTTCACATATATGGATAACAATCTAAATATCACAATCAAGTTAATTAACAATCTAATTTATGCTTTCAATGTGATATTATCCATTGCTTTTGTCCTAACCCTGGAATACCCTCCTTAGGGTTTCTCTTTTGCCATTGACTTAAGGCCACCTTCTCCATCTTGAGATTGGTGCCTGGGGTCACCTCTCATGGTGCACATTAGTCATGCAATATTATAAGGCCACCTTCTCTATCCTGAGCTTGGTGTCTGGGGTCGCTTCTCATGGTGCCCATGGGTCTTCCCTCTTGGGCTTGACCTCATTGCATCTTACATCAGGGTGGCATGTAGGAGTGAGAATACACACTTATATCTTAATTGTGATAATCATATTGACTTTATGATTTGCATATATGAACATCCAAAATAGATAGGTTGCATTCAATTCAATTAAACACCTGATAAATCTTCGTGAAACTAAAGCGGTTAACCATAAATAACCACATACTTGTCAGGCTGATTTGGGACAGAAATAATCCAAACCCTAGTTAGGAAAAATTGCTCTTAAACCGTAATGATTCTAACCTATTTCATTCAATAGGATTAGGATCATCTTCCAACAACATATTATCACATATATCAAATTAAAAGTGATCTTTTTCTCTTTTACCCTAAATTAGGGTTTCTAAGTGCTTAATCATTCTTATTTGGTGTAAAATCCTAAATCATGCAAGAAACATCTAGATCAGGTGCAAGTTCATTATTAACTAATCAATAGGTTGCAAATACTCAATTTCAATAATTAAGTAACATGAACTCAACCAATATGCTCAATTAGGGTTTCAAGATCCATTAAAGCATATTCGTGTATATGGAACCTTAAATTAATCAAACTATGAATAAACATTATCCTTTTGGATCTAATGTGTCCTTTTTATAATCAACAGGTTAATATCAACATTAAACATCCATATAACCCTTCCCAATTCATTAATCATCATAGATTAGGGTTTCTTAAGCATTAATGCATTAAAGTTGATAACTTCATCTAAATTTCAAATTACAAGAGGTATTGGGCTCTAAAAATATTTTAAATAGATTCCTTACATTTTTCTAAGAAAAATTCATATATTACATGTATCAATCTGAGCTACCAATAAATAGATACGAATTTTACAAAATTCACTCACTTGGACCAATGGGATGTTGACACGTTAGCAAACCCATGCAATATGTAGCTGGCCGAGAACATAACGAAAAGATGCTTTTGCCCTCACTTAAGTCGCCATCCTTTCATACCCTAGAGGGGTAAAATCGTCCAATGTTGCTCGATCATCTTCAACCTCGCGAAGACCCAAGCTGCCGCCGACTGTAGCTTCTCTACGGAGTCGTCCTCTCCTCCCCAGGCCTTGAAAGTTGCCGCCAGCCACTGCCCTAGCTCCACCACACCCTTGCGCATGCGGAGCACCTCCAGGTCATGACCAGCATAGCCGGCTTCAAGCACGTCAAGCCTGCAACATGCGGCCATCGTTGCAGCCATGCGGCTACTGGTGCGCATAGGCTAGAGTGAAGGGATGACCACCAAGCATCCCATGGTGTCGTGGGAGCAGCACGTCTCCATCACAAATCCTCCACAACCCCTCGTTGATCAAGGGATAGCTCTATTCCCTCTTGGTTAGGGTTTTGAGAGAAAATAAGAAGAAGGAGATAGAGGGTTGCATGGGATCCTCTTGGACTCGGGCCAAGGGGTCTACCCTTATATAGGGGAGGGTAGCAATGCCCTAACATGCTTTCCCACGAAGAAAATGATGACATTTCCCAATAGGAAACCTATTTTCCTTATTTAGGTGTAATATCTCTCCTTTTAGTAATTCATTGATAATCCATATTCTTTAATTATAAGGAATTCGAAATCTATCTCTTTGTGCTTGGATTTTATTCCATTGGCCACAAAATTCTACTTTATTAAAGCAAATAATATCTATTTTGATAATATCAAAAAGTCACTAACTATGTAGTGCATTATCCTCATATTTTGTATTATTTCTATTTTCTCTTTCTTCTTCTCCATTGGGACTCCTTGGACCCCAAGAAATTCTAATATTTCGAAATTCCTTTTTAAGGATGCTTATTATCCTTCTTGATGCATCCACATCCATTATTTCTCATTATCTTACTTATTTCTTTATTAAAAGATTTCTTTTCAAGGATTTCTCTTTATCTTTTATTTCCTTTTGCCTCTTTTCCTATTTCTTCCATTAGAAATCACATATAAATGAAATGTACTCAATTGTGGCCATTAATGCCACTTTCTAGAGATTTCTATGTAAATCTCATAAATACTTTGCTTAATATTCGTTATCGTGTGTCTTTTTCTAATATTTGGACTTTTCTTATTTTCTTCTCTTATATATCCATTATTGGTTTAATCTAATAATAAGAACATAAAATTTTCTATCAAAAGGAAGATTTGCAAAGAAATCCCTTCTTTGAAGCAAAGCATACAACCTTTTCAATAAGGTTCATATTCATAACATCGTTACATTTCAATTATGAAAACATATGCAAAATTGAGGTTGTAACATCCTTCCTCTCTTATAGGAATTTTGCCCTCAAAATTCCATCAAACATACAAACAAGCAGGATAAGACTTCCTCATGCGCATCATGGCTCCCATGTGGCTTTACCCTCTCCATGGTGCTTCCCAAGAACCTTCATCATCTCATATTCTTACATCTGAGCTCTCTCTCACCTTGGTATCTCATACCCTCATAGGTGACTCAGGACATTTCAGCTTCTCTCAAAGCTAAATAAGTTCATGGCTTAACACATGGCTTGGATACCTCACATAGTGCACTAGATCGGACTCGTGGAACACATCATACATTACATTATCCCGAGGGGTAAGTTTAAACATAACCATCTCCACCAATCCATCTCAAATGGAGTCAAGTATCGGGATCTCAGCTTTCTTAGCTATAGCTCAAAGGGGTTGGATTTTCACATCACATATTCTCCCACAGTGAACTGCATGTCAGTCTAATTCACATCAGCTCATGACTCATGTTGCCCCTGGGCTTTCTTATCCATCACATGATCAAAGCGACTTCATCTGCACTCACTGTGGTCTCTCTGACCTTCACAAGGTCTTTCCACTGACATCATCTTCATCAAGCGGTGACCAACACAACCTTCCTTATAGAGCTTCTTACATCTCGACACTGGTTATGGTGTCTATCATCACAACTTTCATAGGATGAGAATTGTCCCCATATATCACCCTGTATGATCACACATGCTCTCATCAAACCCTCTAGTCTGGATCATACTAACCATCAGTTAGGGGTGATAAGTTGTATTAACATCGAGTTCTTCATGTATTTACTTCCACCTCATGGAAGTGAATCTTTAGGTCATACTCAAGAACCTTTAAACTCGCATCATGGTGTAGTTGAACCATCTCTCTATCTTACATGTAGTTCAACTGGATCTATCCCTTGACAGTACTCTCTCTCTCTCTTCTCATATTATTTCATCTAGGTAAGGCGATCTACTATAACCCATATTGCATCTTGACCTTATTCGGTCGATGGGAGACTTTCCACAATGTCCATAGTGATCAACTCCCATTCCCTCTCAGGGACTCTTTATCCTCTATATCAACTCACTGGGTTACTGGTGTTCGTCCTTCACCTCCTGGCATGCATGGCGACAAGCCACATGCAACTTCATCTTAGGCATCCAAAGTACTACTACAACTTATTATCTTCGTAGTACCATGGTGTAGGGTGAACTTACAATCATGATCTCCTATATGTCATGATTCCTCAAGGTTAGTTCCTCTGAAACCCTAAAACACTTTAGTCATGGTTTTCATCACCTTCTTTTCTAGAGAAGTACATCTGAGGTTCTACAACCACCCTTCTATCACAACAAGCCCTAGGCTGTCTAACCAAGCAACCACTAACTCGTCCAATGAATCTTGTTACATCTGAGTGTTAGGAAAACATATCTCACAACTTAGGGTTCACTTAACTACCTAGACTAGGCAGTTGAATCTCAATAAGAGCATCTATTACCACCTTTCATCTTTATGTGATAGGTAATGTTGAAGACATACACCTCCATGTATTCCACTTATCATCTCATCTCAGACTCAAAGTCTATCTTCTGGGCTCATCCTCTTGGTTATAGAACTCAATCGTGTATAACTCATAAATTCTATACATCTCATGATAAGAACATCCTTATGAGATGACTACCTTAGTTCTCTTGGTGTTGGTAAACCATCCACATATGGTACTATCCACAAGGGTATGCTACCATCTCTATTCATACATCATAGCAATGTTTCCACTCACATCATCTTTATCATTGGTGTATGGCATGCATATTGTCCTATCTCTCACTCCCATAACAAAAGGAAATAAGCATCTGGCTGCAGTCCAAATATAGAGTTCTTCCCATTCCAATAGTAGTGATGGTACATCACACATTGCCAGTACACCTTCAAATCTAGGTTGAAACATGCATCACATGTCTCTACATCATGAACATCTCAATATCAAGGTTTCTTCCATGGAAAACTGGTCTCGAACTCACTTGGGTCATCATACCATCCTTGGTCATCTCCTCTAGGTCTGTAGGGTGCCAGTACTTTTGGGGTCATCCCTCTTCCCTTATGCATCAGAGAGTGCCCTCCTCATTTGCCATTTGGGTCCCACATGAAGGTGATCAATATCCTAACCCATGGCCCTCAGATAATGATAGTTGTTACCTCACAACCCTATGGTCATGTGCAACTAGGGAATTAGGAAACTCCTACTCCCATCGGTCTCATCCCTACCTGACCTTAGGATAGATTTAGGATTCTAACATAATACATATCCAACTTGAAACCTTACCCAAGTCTCCATCATCTCTCTCAACATTTGTGGTCTGACTTACAACCTTTCATAGGGATTAGGGTGACCTACCTACCTCGGTCAGGCCCCATACTAGTTACCTCCATGGTAACACATCCACATGCACTTAGAGATAATTATCTATGGGTCTATAGGTTCATTCTTATACTATGTACTCTCCACTTATCTTCTCAAGACTCTATAAGACCTCTTAAGGTTACCTCAAACCCAACAAAAGTTTATCCATATCCTACAAAAGGGTCCCTCTCCCAGGATGGGAGGAAACTATCTCTTGATAGCAGCAAAGGTCACAAACGTCCTTATGTCTAGGGTTTGCATCCACATGAGCATGCTTAGCCTTAGCAAGATACTGAGGCACATTGATAACAAACATACCACTACTAAACCATGTTAGGTCTCCATGGTAGGTCGTACTTGTCCTCAGTTCTCAACATTGGACCATCATCATACATGCCCATGTCACCAACCTATATGTAAGAGGTTCATCAAACATAGACCTTAGTCTCAGGGATCTCCTTTTCCTCTAAACATGAGGAGTTCCATGCTTCCATGCTTAGGAACTCAAACATCGGTATGAGCATCAGGTGCACCAGGAACTACTACTTCCCCTCTTATAGGTCTATGAACCCTAGGTTCACCTCTTATGCAATAGTTGTCCAACTACATGCTCAACATTCTAACAATGAACCAAGCATGTACGAGGTGTGTCATGCACATCCTATTATCCTCCCACTTGAACAACACCTCATATTCGAGTCCTCCTCAAGGACAACCAGCTAGGTATAAGACCTTACAACTTGTTACTAAACCACCTCAGGGTTTAAGGAACTCTTCTTCCTATCCCTAGAAGGTAAGCACCTATATCATCTACACATAGGTACCAGAATCCTCATCTTTCTTCTAGGGTTTGGTTCCTCTAAAGGCAATCAAGATACCAAAAGCCTCCAGGGGTCATGTACGAGACAACCACAACCATCCACTTAGGTCGCAACATACCCAATTTCTCAGGGTTCCTCATATCCCAATGTCTTAAGATTCCAACCTTCTTATTCAGGTCTCGCTCTCTCTCTCTCTAGAGATAACCCTACAAACAACCTTGCCACTTCAGGTTCTCTCTCTAAAAGGGTGGATCAAGCTCACATGCATACACTTACATGGCTGAAACCTATGTTCTCTCGAGATTATCTATGTCTCTTTATGCTTAGCTCATAATCTATCCAACATGCCCTTCTGGCCTGGGTTTCGACCTACTGCCAGCACTTACTAACGTACTCTAGGTGCATGTTATGCCATGCTCATATTATCCCATAGGGTTTCTATAGGGTCATCACTAACCTCATCAATGAAGGAGTTATCCTTCACCCTAACATGCACGACCCTTCCTAGGGTTGGGTCACCAAAGGTACTAGGTCAACCAACCTCACATGGCTCACACTATCATAGGGATTCAAAACCAACATCATGTCAACCCACACACAAGGTCGACCATGACTTCCATCTCATCATGCCATCTCTCTCTCTAACCACCACTTAGGGTTAGGGTTAGCATCATCCTCATAGGATGTGCCAGGTCTCTACCTTTAATGGAGTCTTTTCCTATAAGACCAACTCTACTTCATCGTCCTGACAAGAAGTTCTAACCTCAGGTCTCTCTTGAGGGCATGACAACACATGTCATACGACCTAAGCATACAACTATCATTAGTTTACGCATAAACTAGTATCTTATGTCCATGACATCTTGTTTACATGCTTTTCATTAATTTGGTGGAGGATTCCTTAACCTTATCATGCATACCCAATCCTCAAGAGAGTGAGGAAGAGAGAGAAAAACCCTAAACCTTAGAATCTTAATTGAATTAGGGTTGAGAAGGGATGAAAATAGATGAGAGAATCCTCAAGGTATCTTATTTTAAGTCAGATCCTAAGACATTGGCCAGGTTTTTACACAAATCTGAGAGTCCACATATTCCGACTAGTGGTGCGGAGGAAAATATTGCCATCCCCCGGATGTGATCCTTTTCTAGACACCTATGTCTTTTGGAAAATCCTCTAATAACTCCCTCAGTTCTATGGAATTTGTAAAATTTAATAATTACTAAAGATTAAATGAGGAACCAATGCTCCGATACTAAATGTAACGACCCCGCCTCCCAGTAACCCCCAATTAAGGGAAACCAAACGGTCCGAGTCGTTATCCCAATATTCGGATCAAAGGTTCGACAAGTAATGAATAATAATTTTCAAATTCTACCAAACTATATGAAAGTTGGAATAAAATAAAACTTTGCATTACTTTTTAAAACTTTGGATATCTAACTTCTATCCACAGCTTGACTCTACATTATCTAATCCTCCTTGCACTTTAATTCTTATTTTCACAATATGTCACTTTACTGTTTGTCCTTTTCAATATTGTACCTAAAACGCCAACAAACAAAATGTCGGTCAGCATAAATGAATATGCCAGTATGTGAGGACAACCAAAATTTCACATATATGGCTAACAATCTAAATATCACAATCAAGTTAATTAACAAGACAATTTACGCTTTCAATGTGACATTCTCCACTGCTTTTGCCCTAACCTTGGAATACCCTTCTTAGGGTTTCTCTTTTTCCATTGACTTAAGGCCACCTTCTCCATCCTGAACTTGGTGCCTAGGGTCACCTCTCATGGTGCCCATTAGTCATGTAATATCATAAGGCCACCTTCTCTATCCTAAGCTTGGTGCTTGGGTTCACCTCTCATGGTGCCCATGGGTCTTCCCTCTTGGCCTTGACCTCATTGCATCTTACATCAGGGTGGCATGTAGGTGTCAGAATACACACTTATATCTTAATTGTGATAATCACATTGACTTTATGATTTTCATATATGAACATCCAAATAGATAGGTTGCATTCAATTCGATTAAACACCTGAGAAATCTCTGTGAAACTAAAGCAGTTAACCAAAAATAACCACATACCTGTCATGCTGATTTGGGACAGAAATAATCCAATCAATGTAAGAAATCCAATAGGCAATAAAGCACACAAAGAGATCCTTAAATATGCATATAATTTCCTATCATAAATCATGTCATAAAGATCTATTAAACCTAGCTTGCTTCCTAGAGTTTCTAGTCCACTTTTAGGGTTTCCATTGCAATTTGGGTTTTTCTTGTACTTTTATCAATACAAACCCTAATTAAGCAAAATTTCTTTTAAACCCTAATGATTCTAACCTATTTCGTTCAACAGGATTAGGATCATCTTCCAACATCATATTATCACATATATCAAATTAAAAGTGATCTTTTTTCTCTTTTACCTTAAATTAGGGTTTCTAAGTGCTTAATCATTCTTATTTGGTGTAAAACCCTAAATCATGCAAGAAACATCTAGATCAGGTGCAAGTTCATTATTATTACCAACATGTTGCAAATACTCAATTTCAATAATTAAGTAACATGAACTCAACCAATATGCTCAATTAGGGTTTCAAGATCCATTAATGCATATTTGTATATATGGAATCTTAAATTAATCAAACTATGTAGAAACATTATTCTTTTGGATCTAATGTGTCCTTTTTATAATCAACAGGTTAATATCAATATTAAACATCCATATAACCCTTCCCAATTCATTAATCATCATAGATTAGGGTTTCTTAAGCATTAATGCATTAAAGTTGATAACTTCATCTACTTTTCGAATAAAAAGAGGAATTAGGTTCTAAAAATATTTTTAATGGATTCCTTGCATTTTTCTATGCAAATTTCATATATTACATGTATAAATCTGAGTTACCAATAAATAGATACGAATTTTACAAAATTCACTTACTTGGACCAATGGGATGCTGACACGTCAGCAAACCCATGCAATATGTAGCCCCTGGGAACATAACGAAAAGATGCTTTTTCCCTCGCTTAAGTCACCAACCCTTCATGCCCCAGAGGGGTAAAATCGTCCAATGTTGTCCGATCATCTTCAACCCCGCAAAGACCCTAGTTGTCGCCGATTGCAGCTTCTCCGATGAGCTGTCCTCTCCTTCCCAGGCCTCAAACGTTGCCGCCAGCCACCGCCCTAACTCCACTGCACCCTTGCACACGCGGAGCACCTCCAAGTCATGGCCAGCACGGCTAGCTACAAGCACGTCAGGTCTGTAACATGTGGTCATTATTGCAGCCATGCGGCTGCTGGTGCGCAAAGGCTAGGGTGAAAGGACGACCACCAAGCATCCCATGGTGTTGTGGGAGCATCACGCCTCCATCACAACTCCTCCACAGCCCCTTGTTGCTCCAGGGATAGCTCTATTCCCTCTTGGTTAGGGTTTTGAGAGAAAACACAAAGAAGGAGAGAGGGTTGAATGGGATCCTCTTGGACTCGGGCCAAGGGGTCTACCCTTATACAGGGGAGGGTAGCAATGCCCTAACATGCTTGCCCACAAAGAAAACGAAGCCTTTTCCCAATAGGAAACCTATTTTCCTTATTTAGGTATAATATCTCTCTTTTTAGTATTTCCTTGATAATCCATATTTTTTAATTATTAGGAATTCAAAATCTATCTCTTTGTGCTTGGCTTTTAATCCATTTTCCACAAAATTCTACTTTCTTAAAGCAAATAATATCTCTTTTTATAATATCAAAAAGTAATTAACTATGTAGCACATTATCCTCATATTTTTTTATTATTTGTATTTTCTCTTTCTTCTTCTCCATTGGGACTCCTTGAACCCCAAGAAATTCTAATATTTTGAAATTCCTTTTTAAGGATGCTTATTATCCTTCTAGATGCATCCACATCCATTATTTCTCGTTATCTTACTTATTTCTTTATTAAAATATTTCTTTTCAAGGATTTCTCTTTATCTTTTATTTCCTTTTTCCTCTTTTCCTATTTCATCAATTAGAAATCACATATAAATAAAGTTTACTCAATTGTGGCCATTAATGCCACTTTCTAGAGATTTCTATGTAAATCTCATAAATACTTTGCTTAATATTCATTATTGTTTATCTTTTTCTAATATTTGGACTTTTCTTCTTTTCTTCTCTTTTATATCCATTATTGGATTAATCTAATAATAAGAACCGTGAAATTCCTATCAAAATGAAGATTTGCAAAGAAATCCCTTCTTTGAAGCAAAGCATACAACCTTTTCAGTAAGGTCCATATTCATAAAATCATTACATTTCAATTATGAAAAAATATGCAAAATTGAGGTTGTAACATCCTTCCCCTCTTATAGGAATTTTCCCCTCAAAATTCCATCAAATATACAAACAAGCAGGATAAGACTACCTCAGGTCCATCATGGCTCCCATGTGGCTTTACCCTCTCCATGGTGTTTCCCAAGAACCTTAATCATATCATATTCTTACATTTGAGCTCTCTCTCACCTTGGTATCTCGTACCCTCATAGGTGACTCAGGACATTTCAGCTTCTATCAAAGCTAAATAGGTTCATGGCTTAGCACATAGCTTGGATACCTCACATAGTGCACTAGATCGGACTCATGGAACACATCATACATTACACTATCCTGATGGGTAAGGCTAAACATAACCATCTCCACCAATCCATCTCAAATGGACTCAAGTATTGGGATCTCAACTTTCTCAGCTATATCTCAGAGGGGTCGGATTTTCACATCACATATTCTCCCACAATGAACTACATGTCAGTCTGCTTCGCATCAGCTCATGAATCATGTCGCCCCTGGGCTTTCTCAGCCATCGCATGATCAAAGCGGCTTCATCTACACTCACTATGGTGTCTCTGACATTCACAAGGTTTTTCCACCAACATCATCTTCATGAAGCGGTGACTGACACAACCTTCCTTACAGAGCTTCTTACATCCTGATACTGGATATGGTGGCTATCATCACAACTTTCATAGGATGAGAATTGTCCCCATATATCACCCTGAACGAGCACACATGTTCTCATCAGACCCTGTAGTCTGGATCATACTAACCATTAGTTTGGGGTGATAAGTTGTACTAACATCAAGTTCTTCATGTATCTACTTCCACCTCATGGAAGTGAATCTTTAGGTCATACTCAAGAACCTTTAAACTCACATCATGGTGTAGTTGAACCAACTCTCTCTTACATGTAGTTCAACTAGATCTATCCCATGACAGTACTCTCTCTCTTCTCAGATTATGTCATGTAGGTAAGGTGATCTACCACAACCCATATTGCATCTTGACCTTATTCGGTCCATGGGAGACTTACAACAACGTCCATAGTAATCAACTCCCATTCCCTCTCAGGGAATCTTTATCCTCTATATCAACTCACTGGGTTACTGGTGTTCGTCCTTCACCTACTGGCATGCATGGCGACAAGCCACATGCAACTTCATCTTAGGCATCCAAAGTACTACTACAACTTACTATCTTCGTAGTACCACGGTGTAGGGTGAACTTACAATAATGATCTCTTGTATGTCATGATTCCTCAAGGTTGGTTCGTCTTAAACCCTAAAACACTTTAGTTGTGGGTTTCATCACCTTCTTTTCTAGAGAAGTGCATCTGAGGTTCTTCAACCATCCTACTATCACAACAAGCCCTAGGCTGGCTAACCAAGCAACCACTAACTCGATCAATGGATCTTGTTACATCCGAGTTTTAGTCAAACATATCTCACAACTTAGGGTTCTCCTAACTAACTAGACTAGGCAGCTGAATCTCAATAAAAGCATCCATTACCACCTTTCATGTTTATGTGTTAGGTAATGCTGAAGACATACACCTTCATGTATTCTACTTATTA
Organism: Alisma plantago-aquatica; assembly: GCA_963693085.1. NCBI lineage: Eukaryota > Viridiplantae > Streptophyta > Magnoliopsida > Alismatales > Alismataceae > Alisma > Alisma plantago-aquatica. Next base: position 285,644,961 of record OY856414.1, read on the forward strand.
TCTCATCTCAGACTCTAAGTCTATCTTCTGGGATCATCCTCTTGGTTATTAAACTCAACCTTGTATAACTCATAAATTCCATATAGCTCATGATAAGAACATCCTTATGAGATGATTACCTTAGTTCTCTTGGTGTTGGTAAACCATCCACATATAGTGCTCTCCACAAGGGTATGCTACTATCTCTATTCATACATCATAGCAATGTTTCCACTCACATTATCTTTATCCTTGGTGTATGGCATGCATATTGCCCTATCTCTCACTCCCATAACAAGAGGAAAAAAGCATTTGGCTGCAGTCCAAATATAGAGTTCTTCCCATTCCAAGAGTAGTGATGGTACATCCCACATTGCTAGTACACCTTCAAATCTAGGTTGAAACGTGTCTCACATGTCTCTACATCATGAACATCTCGATATTAGGGTTGCTTCCATGGAAAACTGGTCTCGAACCCACTTGGGTCATCATACCATCCTTGGTCATCTTCTCTAGGTTTTTAGGGTGCCGGTACTTTTGGGTTCATCCCTCTTCCCTTATGCATCAAAGAGTGCCCTCCTCATTTGCCCTTTGGGTGCCATGAGTTCATGAAGGTGATCAATATCCTAACCCATGGCCCTCAGACAATGATAGTTGTTACCTCCCGACCCTATGGTCATGTGCAACTAGGGAATTAGGCAACTCCTACTCCCATCGGTCTCATCCCTACCTAACCCTAGGATAGATTTAGGATTCCAACATAGTACATATCCAAATTGAAACCTTACCCAAGTCTCTATCATCTCTCTCAACATTCGTGGTCTGACTTACATCCTTTCATAAGGATCAGGGTGACCAACCTACCTCGGTCAGGCCCCATACTAGTTACCTCCATGGTAACACACCCACATGCACTTATAGATGATTATCTATGGGTTTGTAGGTTCATTCTCATACTATGTACTCTCCACTTAGCTTCTCAAGACTCTATGAGACCTCTTAAGGTTACCTCAAACCCAACAAAAGTCGATCCAAACCCTACAAAAGGGTCCCTCTCCTAGGATGGGAGGAAACTATCTCTTGATAGCAGCAAAGGTCACAAACGTCCTTATGTCTAGGGTTTGCATCCACATGAGCATGCTTAGCCTTAGCAAGCTACTTAGGCACATTGTTAACAAATAGACCACTTCTAAACCATGCTAGGTCTCCATGGTAGGTCATACTTGTCCTCATTCCTCAATATAAGACCATCATCATACATGCCAATGTCACCAACCTATATGCAGGAGGTGCATCAAACATAGACCTTAGTCTCAGGGATCACCTTTTACTCTAAACATGAGGAGTGGCATGCTCCCATGCATAGTAACTCAAACATCCATATGAGCATCAGGTGCACCAGGAACTACTACTTCCCCTACTATAGGTCTAGGAACCCTATGTTCACCTCTTATGCAACAGTTGTCCAACTGCATGCTCAACATTCTAACAATGAACCAAGCATGTATGAGGTGCATCATGCACGTCCTATTATCCTTCCACTTGAACAACACCACAGAGTCGAGTCCTCCTCAAGGACAACCAGCTAGGTATAAGACCTTACAACTTGTTACTAAACCTCCTCAGGGTCTAAGGAACTCTTCTTCCTATCCCTAGTAGGTAAGCACCTATATCATCTACACATAGGTACCAGCATCCTCTTCTTTCTTCTAGGGTTTGGTTCCTCTAAAGGAAACCAAGATACCAAAAGCCTCCAGGGGTCATCCACGAGGAAACTGCAACCATCCACTTAGGTCGCAACATACCCAACTTCTCAGGGTTCCTCATATCCTAGAGTCTAAGCTTCCAACCTTCTTATTTGAGGCTTGCTCTCTCTCTAGAGCTAACCCTACAAACAACCTTTCCAGTGGAGGTTCTCTCTCTAAAAGGGTGGATCAAGCTCACATGCATATACATACATGGGTGAAACCTACGTTCACTCGAAATTATCTATGGCTCTTTATGCTTACCTCATAATCTATCCAACATGCCCTTCTGGCTTGGGTTTTGACCTACTGCCAGCACTTACTAACGTACTCTAGGTGCATACTATACCATGCTTACATCAGCCCATAGGGTTTCTATAGGGTCATCACTAACTTCATCAATGAAGGAGTTATCCTTCACCCTAACATGCACGACCCTTCCTAGGGTTGGGTCGCCAAAGGTACTAGGTCATCCAACCTCACATGGCTCACACTATCATAGGGATTCAAAACCAACATCGTGTCAACCCACACACAAGGTCGACCATGACTTCCATCTCATCATGTCATCTATCTCTCTAACCACCACTTTGGGTTAGGGTTAGCATCATCCTCATAGGATGTTCCAGGTCTCTACCTTTAATGGAGGTCTCTTCCTCCAAGACCAACTCTACTCCATCCTACTAACAAGATTGTCTAACCTCAAGTCTCTCCGGAGGCATGAAACACGTCATAAGACCGAAGCATGCAACTATCATTAGTTTATGCATAAATTATTATCTTATGTCCATGACATCTTGTTTACATGCTTTTCATTAATTTGGTGGAGGATTCCTTAACCTTGTCATACATACCCTATCCTCAAGAGAGTGAGGAAGAGAGAGAAAAACCCAAAACCTTAGAATCTTAATTGAATTAGGGTTGAGAAGGGACAAAAATAGATGAGAGAGTCCTAAAGGTATCTTATTTCGAGTCAGATCCTAAGACATTGGCCAGGAAGTCACACATATCCGAGAGTCCTCATATACCAACTAGCGGTGCGGAGGAAAATATTGCCAGCCCCCAGATGTGATCCTTTTCTAGACACCTCTGTCTTTCGGAAAATCCTCTAATCACTCCCTCAGTTCTATGGAATTTGTAAAATTTAATAATTACTAAAAACTAAATGAGGAACCAATGCTCTGACACCAAATGTAATGACCCCGCCTCCCTGTAACCCCCAATTAAGGGAGACCAAAAGGTCAGAGCTGTTATCCCAATTTTCAGATCAAAGGTTCGACAAGTAATCAATAATAATTATCAAATTCTACCAAACTATATGAAAGTTGGAATAAAATAAAACTTTGCATACCTTTTTAAAACTTTGGATATCTAACTTCTATCCACAACTTGACTCTACATTATCTAATCCTCCTTGCACTTTAATTCTTATTTTCACAATATGCCACTTATTGTTTGTCCTTTTCAATATTGTACCTAAAACGCCGACAAACAAAACATCGGCCAGCATAAATGAATATGCTGGTATGTGGGGACAACCAAAATTTCACATATATGGCTAAAAATCTAAATATCACAATCAAGTTAATTATCATGCCAATTTACGCTTTCAATGTGACATTCTCCACCGCTTTTGCCCTAATCCTGGAATACCCTCCTTAGGGTTTCTCTTTTGCCATTGACTTAAGGCCACCTTCTCCATCCTGAGCTTGGTGCCTGGGGTCACCTCTCATGGTTCCCATTAGTCATGCAATATCATAAGGCCACCTTCTCTATCCTGAGCTTGGTGCCTAGGGTCACCTCTCATGGTGCCCATGGATCTTCCCTCTTGGGTTTGACCTCATTGCATCTTACATCAAGGTGGCATGTAGGTGTGAGAATACACACTTATATATTAATTGTGATAATAATATTGACTTTATGATTTGCATATATGAACATCCAAATATATAGGTTGCATTCAATTCGATTAAACACCCGAGAAATCTCCTTGAAACTAAAGTGGTTAACCATAAATAACCACATACCTGTCAGGATGATTTGGGATAGAAATAATCCAATCAATGTAAGAAATCCAATAGGCAAGAAAGCACACAAAGAGATCCTAAAATATGCATATAATTTCTTATCATAAATCATGTCATCAAGATCTATTAAACCTAGCTTGCTTCCTAGGGTTTCTAGTCCACTTTTAGGGTTTCCATTGCAATTTGGGTTTTTCTTGTACTTTTATCACTACAAACCCTAGTTAGGAAAAATTTCTCTGAAACCCTAATGATTCTAACCTATTTTGTTCAACAAGATTAGGATCATCTTCCAACAACATATTATCACATATATCAAATTAAAAGTCATCTTTTTCTCTTTTACCCTACCTTAGGGTTTCTAAGTGCTCAATCATTCTTATTTGGTGTAAAACCCTAATTCATGCAAGAAACATCTAGATCAGGTGTAAGTTCATTATTGACTAACCAACATGTTGCAAATACTCAATTTCAATAATTAACATAAACTCAACCAATATGCTCAATTAGGGTTTCAAGATCCATTAAAGAATATTCATGTATATGGAACCTTAAATTAATCAAACTATGCATAAACATTATCCTTTTGGATCTAATGTGTCCTTTTTATAATCAACATGTTAATCTTAACATTAAACATCCATATAACCCTTCCCAATTCATTAATCATCATAGATTAGGGTTTCTTAAGCATTAATGCATTAAAGTTGATAACTTCATCTACTTTTAGAATTACACGAGGAACTAGGCTCTACAACTATTTTTAATGGATTCCTTGCATTTTTCTAAGCAAAATTCATATATTACATGTATCAATCTGAGCTTCTAATAAATAGATACGAATTTTACAAAATTCACTTACTTGGACCAATGGGATGCTGACACGTCAGCAAACCCATGCAATATGTAGCCGGCTGAAAACATAATGAAAAGATGGTTTTGCCCATGCTTAAGTCGCCATCCCTTCATAACCTAGAGGGGTAAAATCATCCAATGTTTCCTGATCATCTTCAACCTCGTGAAGACCCTAGCTGCCGTCGACTGCAACTTCTCCGTAGAGCCGCCCACTCCTCTCCAGGCCTCGAAAGTTGCCGCCAGGCGCCGCCCTAGCTTCGCCACACCCTTGCACACGCAGAGAACCTCCAGGTCATGGCCAGTGTGGTCAGCTTCAAGCACGTCGGGCCTACAACATGTGGTCATTGTTGCATCCATGCGACTGCTGGTGCGAATAGGCTAGGGTGAAGGGACGACCACCAAGCATCCCATGGTGTCATGCGAAAAGCTAGTATCCATCGCAACTCCTCCACAACCCCTCATTGCTCCAAGGATAGCTCTATTCCCTCTTGGTTAGGGTTTTGAGAGAAAACAAGAAGAAGGAGAGAGAGGGTTGCATGGGATCCTCTTAGACTCGAGCCAAGGGGTCTACCCTTATATAGGGGAGGGTAGCAATGCCCTAACATGCTTGCCCACGAAGAAAACGAAACCTTTTCCCAATAGGAAACATATTTTCCTTATTTAGGTATAATATCTCTCTTTTTAGTAATTCCTTGATAATACATATTCTTTAATTATTAGGAATTCGAAATCTATCTCTTTGTGCTTGGCTTTTAATGCATTGGCCATAAAATTCTACTTTCTTAAAACAAATAATATCTATTTTGATTTTGGTGGGGCAAATGATATTATTTTTGGATGAAATTTTTTGGGGAACTAGATAAAATGCTCCTCTACAATTGCAAAAATTTTTTTTGAAAAAAAGTGACTGGAAGGGTGGGCGGGTAGCTACCCGCGGGGGTATTAAAGTTGAGCATATATATATATATATATATATATATATATATATATATATATATATATATATATATATATATATATATATATATATATATATATATATATAGGTAATGATGTATTGTGGACCAACAAAATATATACGAACTGTGCGAACTGCAGTTAATACGTCCGCTACTCGACTTTTAGTCTCTTGAAAATCACAAATATTAGATATGATTTGGTAGATGGAAATGAGGAACTTGCTGAGAATTAGCGAAAAAACTCTCGATCCCAATTGTGAACAAACACTGCACTTCTTGGAAAGGCTTCGCATGAGCATGTGGCTTCTCTGTATAGTCCACCACCTCCACCACAACTTAATACTAGTTATTTGTTCCTTGGACCAACATCATGTCTCCATCCCTCTTCCTATTGCTACTTGCCATTCAACCATGTGATGACCAAATGTCTAGTTGTCAACTTTGAACGACAGTAGCCAGTGTGGATGCCGCAGCTGCACAATTGGTTCATGGTCTTTATCAAGATGATAGACATTCAGAAGGTGCATTATGCCCAAGATCATCATGCAATTCCTGTGCATGGATGGGAAGAGATTTGAAAGCTTGCATGCCCCAATTACCTGAGTCAGTGAGGCAGTAGTCATACTTATCCAACACCATGAAGTGCTTAGTTGCAGTGTCATCTACCGCGGAGATGAGCTCAGGCTATCACAGACCATTGTGGTGAATAAGAGGTGCAGCACCAAGATGGTGTTGGGAGGGGAGATCTTGTGAAAATCCTTCAAGATCCACCTCTCTGTCGCCGTGCATTACATGTTGTGTCGTGTACTTCTGGAACCTCTTCTTGCACACATGGCTGCAGATCCTGAGAAATCATGTAATATAATATGACCAATACTGAATTGCAAGCATAATATATAAGATATATAAGTCTTTTACCTAGAATTGTCTTATCTAAATGTTGAAGAATGACCTACATCCTAATAAAGTTTGGGGACCTCTAGTTGCCGACTTGTAGGAGTCCCTCATCACTTCGACATCCTTCTTGAACATGCAGGTCATTAGTTGCACCATCTCTGCCCGCGCTAGCAGCCCGAACACCGTCACGCTCCCCATACCAACTAAACAATTATATAATCTCTCTCTCTCTATCTCTCTCTCTATATATATATATATATATATATATATATATAATTCAAATGTTGACAAACCAAAATTCCAATAATCTATATATAAACTCTATACCATTCCCATTCCATACGGAAAAGCGGACACCATATAGACCAAGGTAGACAAACCAAAAATCAATTAATACAAACACTAAATATGTAAGTGTTACAAAGTGAAACTTGAGGTTCTCTAAAATAATAACATCAAATTGCTATACTTGACAATTAAACCATAAAAATTCATATATGGAGGGATTATCGATGTCTATGTATTCAAGGAAGGATACTATATCTCTATAAAGATAATGTATAACATGAATGCATTTCATGAATTCAGAAAATAGATTCATCTGGAAAATAGAAAATAAAAGAAACAAAGTCTAGACCAACTTATCTATATTCTTACCCTTTATCATGTGAAAAAAAATCTAAGAAAATTTCATTCATGTAAAGTCTCTGGATGGAGGTGAGGGAAACATTAAGACTGCCTTATTAATAATTGCATATGTCATAGCATATCTATTTCACTCAATGCAGGGCGATGCAACACGTGTGATTTTCACCAAAAGAGTGTCAAAATCATCTTCTTTTCCAAAAATTGCTTTGTTCATTCATTTTAATCCACAAACTTTCCTATAAGGTTTGAAGGAAGAAAATGATGCTTAGCATTAATTTTACTTCGACTAGTATAGACAATTTAATAAATTTATTTTGATTAATTGTGTATTAGGTAAAGGGTCAACAAATATGTAATTTTTTTGGAATTGAATTATAGTTAACCAAATATTAGGTGTAATTAATTTTCTTTACATGTACATAAAAACATAACTACAAACATATACTCACATACATGCATTCATACATACAAACATTTTGCCAATAAGGATTTGTTGAAGTCAACTCTTCTATGAAAGGCACCCGAGTTTAAATTCTAGGTTCCGCCTTGGTTTATCTTCCTCCCAGGAGTTCAGCCTCCACCATGGGTGTGGGAGAGGGGGAGAGAATATCTTTCTTTATACCATATACAAACATTCAATATCTAATATGACCCATTGCACAACTCTAGATTAAAATAACTCTTCCAACCAGAGATAATTTAGTGTAAGGAGTGGAAATTCATAGTGGTCTCACTCAATGGTAGAAACATGAGCCATGAAATAATTAAGTAGTGGAAAACATGACTATTTATAAGGTTTCAAATTGTTTCCATATACATAACTTTCTCACCATAAAGGGTGGTACGTAAAATGAAAGGTTACATCTATATGCACATAAGCCCATATGCAGAGGGTAACAAGTCTATCTCAAGTTGTCCTTGTATCCACCAATTAGCTCACAATCATACCGAGTGTCAATCCTTAAAGCACATGCACTTGGGTGGAGGCAACACCCAGAAAAATAGAAAATAAAAGAGTATGTGTTAGCAAAAGCTGAGTATGTACATTAGAAATTTTGCTAGGGCATTATTGATTTCAAAAGTAAAGTAAGATGTTCCCATCAAAGAGGGGACCATTGAATCTAGGTAAGTTTCAATGAGAAGTAATAAGAGAATAAACTTTCAAGAGAATGAGGCAGCACAATAAAATAGTTAAAGCCATAGTTCTTGCCATTATCAATCATCCAATCACACAAATATTTGCATGTCGATATATTTGACTAAATCAACTTTAGTAGGGCCATGACACTAGTAAGTCATTGGCATAAGTAAAAAGGGTGGAAAAGCACACCCTAGGCAGAAAAACATGCCTCTATATATATAAGGGTAGAAATGCATACCCCAGGTAGAAACCCATGCCCTATGGCTACGCATAAGCATCTACAATAGTTAAATCAGTCTAATTATCTAACATACATAAATAGAGTGGTAAGATACACATTTCACAAACATACATGGAATGATTTAAACACAATAGAAGGTGGGGTCATTGGCCCAATTCAACATGATAATAGTAATTTTAGAAGAATAACAATAAGTCCAATTGAGAGTATACGAATTGTCCAACAAATGGAATAAGAGAAAGTATTTCAAAAGCTATATCATTATGGGAAATTTAGCCATATAATGCCCAGTTATAAATAGAGAGGAGTACATGACTTATCGTCATAACTATCCCTATCTCTAGGGTGAACTTCACAATTCATCCTTCATGACCTAAAACTGTTTTATACACATATTTAGTCCACAATTATCAATTCATGATCGAAGGTATATCTAAACCTAGTTTCATCTGTTAATGTCAGGTTTAGGTTTTAGGGTTAACACGTACTTATTACTAAATATTATATAATGGTTGTTCCAATTATACTTAGCTAATATCTATAATCGAGGTTCTCTTCAAAATAATTTATATCGCGATTAATCTCATTTTTTTCTAACATTATACTTCTCTACATAATTTCAAGGTGGTTCATTGTTATGTTTGTAAAAGAAACTTTCTTTTATGTATCTTACTCTCATATTCTGATTTCCAATGAATAAGAATATCACTATATTAACTTTCCTTGATCATGGTACATATAATGAATACACTAGTGTTGCTTCCTCTTTACTATAGATTAAAAATTGTATTTCTTACCATCCATCTGATCTAAATTGATGTTATAATCATAATCTAGGATTTCCCACTACTACAGATAATGCTTTTTACAATAGGAGATAGACAGTAGTTTTGATGATTGTGTTGTAGTTAGCATACTTATCACAACAAGCTTATTTCATGTTGTATATTGTATATTTTATACAACACAAGTCATTTACAACATGCCAAACCCATTGTAGTATATGTGGGATACTACAACAAGTGCTAAAGTGTTGTAATAGGGTGTAGTATCACAACATATTCAAACCTATTGTAAAATACATTAATTATAATACATATTGTGACCCGTTGTAATAGTCACACATGATAACATGTTGTAATAGACCATCATTACACAACAGAGACTGACCCGTTATAATATATAGTAATTACACAACATGCATCCACATGTTGTATTTGGTACATATGTAATAGACTATGATAAAACAATATATTGAAACTCATTGTTATATACCAAGATGACACAACAGACTCCAACATGTTGTTATATATTATAATTACACAACATCTTGTGACCTATTGTAATATCTACACATAACAAATCGTTATAATAGACCACCATTACACAACATAAACTAACTCATTCTAATATACCATTATCACACAACATGAGATCACATGTTGTAATAGCTACATGTTGTAATAGACCATAGTCACACAACACACTATAACTTGTTGTTGTATGCCAAGATATTATAACAAACTCCGACTTATTGTTATATACCGGGGATTGAGCTGAACCCAATATTTTTTAGATAATTGTTTAATGAACATGTAATCAGATAATTATTTTTTTATATAAAATTAGCGTCAAATATGGGTCCAAATTCTTTTGGGATTTAATTTTCTCAATATGGTGGGTTTTTTTGGATATGTGGGAACCACCCCCGAGGACGAGTCGTGATTAAGTGAGACCCGCCCTAGTGGCGTAAACGCCCAGTCCCCCATCACCTACCCGCACAATGGGGAGAACATTTAAATCACGCAGTGGGCCAGCCTGTGCGACGGGACAAATTTGTTCCCGAGGAGCACAACCTGGGTTTCGAACCCATGTCCCTTTATTGGGGAGTCGACCTCTTAACCACCCAAGCTACTAGCTCACCGACAATATGGGTGGGTTTTGGTTTGAGAGTCAGTTGAATAAAATTTAATTCCGTGTGCTCATGGGAATGGCAATTTTTCACTCTGGGTAGATGTTTTGACCCAGAATCGACCCAATATCAATATTAAATAACACAAAATATAATCAAGAGCATCTAATAAAAAATTTATTTTTTTATAAATTCATTGTCAAATCTGGGTCTATGTTTGCTTTTGAATTTATTTTTTTCAATCTAGGTCATTCTCAACTGAGACACCAATCGAACAAAATCTAATTTCAAATTTGAGTCTGATGCTAACAATTGAACTCTATGACTGGGTCATGTTTGGACCCAAAATTGACTGACTCAAAATGAATTAACTAACACCCTATGTGATATTATCACAGAGTAACTAATTAACCTACATTAATCATACACATATATTTACATGTTATATGTATTTACTAATATACATACAAAATAACCTCCTATAATTTAGTCACACACATTTTGTCTCCACCTCCGCACGTTATTCCTTCAATTCTCCCAAAAACAACACATCGTGTGAGCGACATAGTGTGTTTCTGCCCTAACTCTCCCCGCTTCCTCCTCCTTTCACCATTGACTTCTGTCGCAGGTCTCCTCATCCTCCTTCCTCCTCTGCCTCCTCCTCCTTCTCCACAATAGCGACGTGGCTCTGCTGACCTGGAGAGACGGCTATGCTTGAAGACAGCGAGCCCGCCTCCTCTGACTTTCTCAGGGTGCTGGAACTGCCTTCTCTAGCCTTAGCTCGATCTCCCTTCAATCCAAATTAGTAAGCCTAACTTTCAATACTAACTACACCTCTTCCTCTGCAAATTGGCATTGTCACCACATTAAATACTCCATTGGCGTCCTCCAGTACTTAGTGAGGGGGTGAATTAGATAGCTAGAGTCTCTTCTCTGCTAATACCCCATCAGATTTTTGCCTCATACATGCATCTTCTGAAGCAACCTAAATAGATAGTTGGGTAGTGGGTTTCCAGTAGAAAGGTACCAATGGGAAGTCCACACGATGGTTACCGGTTTGTTTCTTATGCCCTATTATGTTAACTTGAAGATTTAGTTGGTTTGTATTATGATTTGCTTTATTACGTTTGTTGTTGGCTGTTGTGCTACTCTATGCTTGCAGGTCTAGGCTGCTTCAAATGAAATTGAATAGTTAGAAGATTTAATATATCTTGTAAACATTTTGCCGCTGCTTCTATTACTTGTGAAAGCCTGCCTAATTCATGTTGCTCATTTCTTATGATGAAAATTCAGTTAGGATTTTTGTAATTTTAGTTAGGATTTATCTTTCTAGCATGTCCTTGCACAATTACAGTGGTTTTGTCTATTCTGTAACTCATCTTTTATTAATTCAGAACAATATTCATTAAAAAAATCCCTTCACACTAAAAGTGAAGAGATGATAAACGATGAGGTTGTTTTCAGATGCCCACCTCTACAATCCTTATATTTCCTTATGTAAATTGTGCTTGGTAAGTGGTGCAACTAGAATTGAAGTGGTGATCCAGAATCACAGAGCATGTGGAAACATTTAGAATGCCTTTTGGGTGCAACTATAATCTAATCCTATCACTCTTAGGTCAAACATATCATAGTACTTGGTAGTTTAAAATCTGTAGCTACATCATGTATACCCCCAGACCCAAATCCTACTCATTCTTTAGTAAATGACACATCAGATCCCAGCTTAAGACATGAATTTTAGCAAATGCCAGAAACAATTTTCATCCAACAACTCCATAGTGTGTTGTTACATTCAGATAGTCTTGATGGCCTTGTAAGGTAAATTTTCACCTTTGTGTCATCCGATTTGCAATATCAGTCAGACCATTTTGCTATGCTATTGTCTACCCATATTATAGTTTATGTTGTTTTGTGAGTTAAGCCAACAATCTACAGAAACAAGTTTTGACCATTATAGTGGTCTATATAGCCCCAAGGAACATGCAAGTAAGTACTTATTTAGAATTTATGTTGAGCTAGAGTGTATATCAAGAACTTTACATCAAAAATTTGACAATTAATTTTCCTACAATAGCTGATAAAACATAGCAGATAACATCAATAAAGAGGCTAATAAACAATAGAGTATTAGGGCACCAGTTTCTGTTATGCCTATATCCTCACATTGTGCTTCCACACCTTATCTTTCTTAGAATCCATGATGGAACCAACTAGGTTAACGATAGAGTCCAGCTTCCCTTCAACATTTACCACCACATAGTCAAAATCTACCATGTGTTTCACCTATTCTTTGGCTGTGGTAATCCTGACTAGAAGCATATATGAAGTTTTTGTCTTGCGATCAACTAAACGTTGCACAAGTTTCATCTCATTTTCTACAACTAGAAAAATAAATATCGTAGAGTTTCCTAGAATTGACTTTAAGGTGGTTGCACCTTGTATATACACTCTCAAGACAATATCAAAACCCTTTTCCATGAAGTCACGAATCTGGAAAAGGAAGAATAAGATGATAAAAAAGGTTAAATCCACTAAAAATAGGTTATGTAAACAGATTGCATGCTACATACAAACTAGAATTTAAGAAGGAATCTGCTATATGGACTCAAATCCACACACAAACCCACATCCTATTTTCTCTTGTTTTCTTAGTTGCCTTTGTTTATGAGCGACAATTGTTGAGCATGGTTGAATGATAGGAACTCAGATCTTAGAGAATTTGCCTACATATTTTTGATCAAAATTGGTCTTTAATGATCAAGTTCTTATCTTCACAGAGGTAAACCACCCTATGGCCTTCCAACATAATCCCACAAGGACTCCACTATTTCTTGGATTCAAAGTAGAGAAGAAGAAATGGATCTCTGCTTGGTCATAGATAGTCTCATCTTGTTTTTTCTTTTGTAGAGTTATCAACTATTGAACTAGGATTGAGTAAGTCCTGGTTTGAAGGTTGGGGGGAAATAATAGAATCTGATATCTCTAGCCTTGGTTTAAAATGCACTATATGAATCCAATTTTTAAGCAGCAATGATGTTGTTGTTTCCACTTGACTACCTTTGACATACCAATAACAATAAACTTCACCACATACCCATTTTTATTCTTTTGTTTCTAAAACCTAAGCCAATAGTCACTGACGATATTCAAAGGTATTCAAACTTCTAAGGATGGAGAATATGAGCAGTGATAGCTGAGCCAACCAAAAAAATACCAACACACATGATACTATGCATCTACAAAATGTAAAATTGTCCCTGATCAGTGCAAACTGTTCATTTAACAATACCTTCCAACTGAATTAAACTGTTGATTAGATTGGATATTTCATAGTTTTGAGGTTGTTTCCCCACCACTTATAAGGCAATTTTGTGGTGAAATATTGATAAAGAGGAACACGCTTAACGATAAAAAAAATCATAGAACCAAATTGGGCCATTCCCTCACTAAACCTAACTAGATCATCTATTTGGTTTCATTGAATAGTTTGTTTGCCCCATTTTCATATGTTGTTTTTTCCAGACCAGTATGTTTTTTGTGTTGTAACTACTAATTTAACAACTCATACTGATGAAAAAAGGAGTGCAAGTAATATACAACAAAGATTCACCATATTTATTATATCATGGATGCAAACCATCAACTATTATAGGGAGGCAATCTCATCATATAAGATATAAGCAAGGAATGAGGATTTTCTCAAATACAGATGTAGTAAGAAGGTTCACTTTGGATTACTATAATATAAAAACATCCCATAACTAGATAAAGAAAGGTGCTCAAAGTGTAAGGATTCTAATATGGAACAATAAGATTTCTTTCATTGACATGTAGATCGGATGTTTTTGGGAGTGATCTTGTCTTCCATGTTGCTAAATGTTGACATACTATAAGATATCTACTTCAATTTGTTTATGGAGATCTTTTTGAAGCATGTCATGATTTAGGGACCTAGAAGTTCTATTCTTGCTTTGCCTTGTATGATTGATGCTAATGAAGTGATTGCAATCTGGTTTGCAGATGGTTCCTATTCTGATCATAGTGTCTCTTTGACATTTAGTTCATATTATTTTTGGTGATATCTATGAAAGGGTTTGTTGTCTCTTCTTGACTACATTTTCTTACTCTTTAGTTGATGACTATGTTGGTAAGTTCTTAACTTCTTTATTTGAGTTTTTATTGACTTATTTAATGATAACCTGAAGTCACTGAACTATATACTGATTATGTTAAGCTTGGCAATTCTATTTTTGTTGATGAATTCAACGATATGAATCTGGGATTGTGCTAGGTCAGTATTGTGTGATGGAATTCTTTGTTTTTGATTTATTCTGGATAAGGTTCTTTTGGGTGAGATTCATTTTTTGGTGTGACGGCTGCTTGTGCCTAATGTAGTTGCTACCTAGGATTCACATGGCTCCTTTTATTGCAATGTGAGATGTAGGAACAATGATGTTTTTGATCAGGGGAAATCACAGTCGATTTTTTACTTTTCTTTTACATATGGATTTTTTCTTTGAAGGTGCAAGGATGTATTTTTTAGATGGTCTTGCCATTTTTCTTGTCGACTACATTTTGGTGCATATGTGAGGTTGCTCATTCTATTATAGTCTTTTCCTAATGAACGTTAGAAATCAAATATCACAATAAGAACTCTAATTATTTGATAATGCTAATGATGTGAAGAAGTTGGTTTGGCATGCTGAGGATAGAAAAAAAGATAGTTTTCTTAGACACCTTGTAGATTCTCTGCAATGGACGACAATCAATAATATACTTCCAGAATTTGGTGGTGACCCTAGAAACTTAAGACTGGCCCTTTCTGTAGACTTTCCTTGACCCTAATCTACTACAAGATGATGGGAGGTTGTGAATCTAGGGTTGATGGTTGAACCTAGCTTTGTGAACCATAATCGGCTAAGAAGGAACCCTAACCCTAATAATGTGCAATTCTCATACTTGTTTCTCTTTCATGGAATGACTATGGTATGTGATTTTATCTATCTTGTTTATGAACTTCTAACTATGTAGTTGTTATGAGATTGATAATCATAGTCAGTGCATGCTATGATGAGTATGATATGAAGCAGGTTGAATGAGCCTTCAAGAGGCATGTTGAAACACCTGTGATACAAGAATGATGAGTTGAGGGATTGGTATCCCATAGTATGTGACTTTGGTATTGGTGATGTGGAGAATGGCAGTGATACAAGCATCATGTGGTGATAGTGTATCAAGTTTATATTTAAGATGTTTATATCTTTTGGAGTGTATTATGCCCTTATCCTTGTAGAGTTTGTTTTGACTTTATATGTTGTAACTTCATTGTTGCTAAAAGACACATAATTGACTTAACTAATCAAGTTGAACTTAATCACATAGTTTTTCCCTATGCCATAGATCCATCTCAGTGTCATCACTTGCTAGATGGTGAAATGGGATTTCCCTAGTGAAATTTTAAAGTCATATACTATTGAGTATATGCATTTACAGGATTGACTATGGGCCCTTACCCTGGAAGGAGTGCATCTACGAGTTGTATCTCAGTGATATGATGCTTATGAGGTTTTACAGGATTGGTTGTGGGCCATACCCTAGTAGGAGTACGGCTGCGGGCCATAGCTCAGTTTCACCAGCATCATGACCTGTACTAAGGCGGGCTATTACTTTCATAGTTTGACTATATGTACCTGGTTGCAGATGAATGGTATGTCTCTACAGTGTACTCTTGTACTTACCATGAGGTTTGGTGAGGTTGTGGATTCTGGCTCTTCCATAGACCTTGTATGGAATCAATTTTGACTTAGTAGTGGTCAGTTGGATTTGAGTGGTACGACTCAAATCTTGGGGGCATAATGAAATATGTAATCAACTGTGTAGTATACTTGCTTAAGATCAAATACAAAAACATTGGATGAGGCCTTACTTGTTTTTAGACAGTATATTTGGTAGTGGATATACATGTTCTTCATATTCCTTTTAAACTGTTAGATGATAATAACTGCCCTGCTGATATCATTAGCTAAATCTACCTATCATAGTTGTAGCTTTACTTCTGTCCTTTCATTATCTTATTTGTGCTAATAATAGTATTGATGGAGAGATATATCTCCCGTTGAGATTTGAATCCCACCTCATGGGTTCTCCACATCTTTTAGGTGGATGTACATGAGGAGGTAGAGATTGTGCAACTGAGGCAGAGCAGCAGTAAGAAGGCCATTAGCTGATAAGGTTGGGAGTGTTGTTTCTAATCTTTCAATGTAGAGTCCTAGAGTTACCTGTACACTCACGTCTTTGGGATGGTTTTTGGGTGTGTTTTGTAGAGATACTATCTATACACATTTTTGTCTTGTGTGCCTTTTTGATGTAATATACGCTAGATGCTCAGGTATATTTATATATGTATATGTTTGGGACAAGTTTCACTTGTAGTAGGTTGATGGCATATGTGATAAGAATATGTTGATGTAAGAACCTTGTGATCTATGAGGACTTATATGTAAGGTGTTTTGTACCTTTGGTGCTTAATGATATCGATTTTAAATTTTCAATGTTTTCTGGTAATTCTCTTGTTTAGTTTTGTTTTCACTTTATCATGGAATTATCTTGTGGTTTGTGGCACGGGGCATCATAGTTTCATTGGTATTAGAGCTTTAGGTTCATCCAGTCTACATGGACCTAGAACTAGGGTTTGTGTTTCTTCTTGTGTCCTCCAGTTCATCTTATATTGACTTCTGCATATGCAGAAGAAGAAGAAGAAGAAGAAGAAGAAGAAGAAAAGCTTATAGATGTCTGGAGAACATGAAGAACACACTACTGAAGGTAGCGTTGTTGCACTAGGTGGTGGTGCATGAAACTAAACACAAGAAGATAGGTGTCTGAGGTCCCCTAGTTTGACCCAGCCATGTTTGAGAATCCTTCCTTTCAGACTCTTTTGGGCAGTTCATGGCTACTATGATGCATATGGCGGACAAGATACCTGCACCTCAACCTAGGGCACCAGCACCCAATGCGGAATCTTCGGGTACTGGGAAGACTTTTGAGCGGCTTCTTCATGTTGGAGAAGTGGATTGGACGACTAATATAGTGGATGCAGATCTATGGCTAACTGACCTTGAAAACACCTTTAAGATCCTTAGTATCTCGGAGTTTGATAAGGCGAAGCATGAAATGTACCTTCTGAAATGGAGTGCTAGCCACTGGTGGGCCATAGAAGAGGAGAAGAGGCATGGTGATGATGTAGTTTGTAAGGAGTTTTGACGTGAGTTTTTCAGTAGGTACTTTGCACAGATCTATTTGGATGAGAAGATCAGTCAGTTTGAGTGGATCCGATAGGGATCCATGTCTATCAATGAGTATGAGTCTAAGTTTATGGAGCTTCATCAGTTCTATATATCCTCACATGGCTGCTAAGGATGATGAGAAGATTCAAAGTTTTGAGAAGGGGTTGAATGTTGAGTTGTCCACCCCATCAGCTACTTTAGAGAACCGAGAAAGGTTCGCCACGTTCGTGGAGTCTGTTCAGAGGATAGAGATATCTATGATACAAAAGTGAGAGGTGAATGCCAAGAAGAGGAATGCACATTTCCAGGGATAGTCTTTAGGAGGCTTTAAGAAGTTGAGGTTTTTTGCACTGCCAACACCTTAGAGGATCAATGCACAGACACAATGGCCACCGATTAAAGGCAGAGGTCATAGCCTTCCACCTGTTGGAGCTCACAGTACAACATTAGTGTCAGTGACGGGGCTTCCTAGACCACAGTTTGAGATCTGAGCTTGCCATAAGTGTGGAGAGGTAGAACATATGAGGTGGTAGTGCCCAGTGAGAGACTATGAGGTGACCCAACAACTGAGGTAGAGCCATAAGGGCTCACAGAGGTAACATTTCAATGATGTAAGAGGATGAGTACATGGTCAAGCATCGCAAGTCAGATCATCTGCTCAGGGAAGTAGATGAAGGGGGTAACAACAGGAAATGGCTACATTAGATTGCCTTCAGTCATTCAGAGGCATTGGCCAACCCATGAGTAGTGACATGTCAGATGTAGTTATTTCATTTTGATTTATCTTCTTCTTGATTCTATTTTGGTTGACCCGGGTGCAACACACTCTTTTATCACTCATAAAGTGCTTGACGTTTGTTTTTTCCTATTAGTTGTAGGAGAGATAGTTTGATGTTTGAAACCCCATTAGTTGGTTCTGTAGTGTTGTATGAGGTGTGTCCTTCTTGCGTCCTTTCTTTTTCATGGCACAACATTCAAGTGGGTCTCATATCACTTCATTTGCATGGATTCAATGTAATCCTTGGAATGGACACCTTAGAGAAGTATAGGGTGGTCTTGGATTGTGGTTCCAAGCAGGCGACATTTGTAGATAGTGATAAGATGTGGATCTTCCAAGAACATAAGAAGATTCTTCTTATGTGTCTGGTGACGGCGATGGTGGTGAAGAAGTTGTTGAGGTAGGGTTGTGAGGTGTTCTTAGCACATGTGCTGAATACTGAGGTGAGGAGTCCTAGTATTCAGGAGGTGTCAGTCGTCAGAGAGTTTGAGGATGTGTTTCTTAATTAGTTTCTAAGTGTTCCCCCACCCTGAGAGATTGATTTTGAGATCAATCTAGTAATTGGCATGCAACTGATAGCTCAGACATTGTACAGGATGCTCCAGCTAAGATGGAAGAGTTGAAGAGATTGTTGTAAGCACCGTTTGATAAAGGTTTTACCATGCCTAGTACGTCATTATGGTGTGCTCTAGTGTTATTCGTGAAGAAGAAGGACAAGTCCATGAGGTTGTGCATAGACTAAAGACAGTTAAACAAGGTGACGATAAAGAACAAATATCCCTTTCCAATGATAGATGACATGTTTGATCAGATACATGGTGCAAAAGTGTTCTCGGAGATAGACCTGAGGTTAGGGTATCACTAGATGAGTATCAAGGAGGATGACATACCTAAGTCGTCTTTCAGAATGAGGGATGGTCACTATGAGTTCTTAATTATGTCGATTGGGCTAACCAATGCACCAACAATGTTCATGGACTTGATGAACAGAGTGTTCCTGTCATTTCTTGATCAGTTTTTGGTGCCTTTCATATATTACATCTTGATATATAGTCATGATAGCCAGAAGCATGAACAACATCTTCTTCAGATGTGGAACTTGTTGAGGCAACATCAGCTTTATGCCAAGTTCAGCAAGTGTGAGTTCTGGGTGAAGGAGTTGGCTTTTATGGGGCATGCTATCTCTGTTGAGAGTGTTCGTGTGGACTCCAAGAAGGTTTAGTTCATTACAAAGTGGGAGAAGCCAAAGACACTAATAGAAGTGTGCAGCTGTATTATCGTCAATTTTGTGAAATTGAATTATATAAATAAATTATTTTTTAAATTCCCCAATAGTATTATTGGTGGAATAATAATGTGAAACACCTTTGGATCATGGGTTCTTGTGGCACAAGATAAATAAATCAAATGAATTTATACATGAATAAATAATAATGGATTTTGATAAATGAAATAATTGCCTAGTTTCTAAAGGAAAAGAATAAAATATATAGTTTCTTAGATAATTAAAGCAAGCCAAGGTGGTGGCACCAAATAACATCATTTTGGATTTAATCTTTTGATGTATTGGAAAATAATAAAGAAAAGAAAGAAGATTCTAGATTTTGGGAGAAAAAAAGATATACCATGATACAAGGGTGTTGTTTTTAAATAACATTTAAGAGGACCAATTTTTTATATGGAAAATATCCCAATAATACCCCACAATGTGAATATAGGGAAAAATACTAATGAGTTCCTATAAGTAATTTAAGGAATATACCAAGAAAGATAAGAAGATTAATCCGCCTTTCAAGCCATAAAGTTTTGAGAAACAATTTAAGAAAAAAGGTTATCCAATATGTGCCATAAAATTATATGCCCTCCTTATTGGAGTCTTGGTGTAAAAGGATTGTCGGCATAAGTATCTCCATAATTGAGAACATATTGAATCTTTTCCTTAAATACCCATGCATACTCAACGTTTGAGTTTTGATCATGACTACGTGAAGGAGAGAGAGTTTAGTAAAAGGAAATTTTTTCCATGTTTTGTGTGCATGGCAAGGGAACGATGGAATAGGAAGGTGTGTGTGTTCATGGAAAGTTCCATGTTTTGTGGAACTTGTTAGGTAGGGTTTCTCATAGGAAGAGTGTATATATATGGAGACCATAGAATCCATCATGTCTATCACAACACCTACAGTAGACTTGATATACGTCGAGGAGTTCCCAGTTAGACACAATGACACGTCCTTCCCCGCTCAGGTAGTCATAGACTCATCGCCCATGAAGATCTACAACCCTCACTTTGATCGGTGCTTCTCAATTCAAACTTCTCAACCACTCCGATCACCTCGCCCTGACCTTACAGCCTACCAACTCTGGTGGAGGCAAGGCATGGAGTTTCCTAATCATGCGATGGCCTTAAGGAGAGCATAGATCAGGCTTTCCTCAGTGTTGCTGATGAGATAGGAAGAAGAAAGAAGAGTAGTGGCAGTAGTTGTCATAGTGAACACATGGGCGGTGAAGGTGGAGTCGAGGGTGAGGAAGAAGAGGGGGCTCTGGCAATACCCTCCTGAGGAAAGCTTGCTGAGAGGAGGTGGAGCTTTCTATTTGCAGGTAGGAGGTTGAGAAGAAAGAGTGAGAGGGTATAGTAGAGAACGAACACTACCAAAACACATAGTATAGGTGACAGCCATGTAAAAGGTTACACATTTTAGGTGGCATGCTTGTACATCACTTATAATCTGTATAGACCTGTGTGAAATAGATGACATACATTTTACCATTTTGAGAAAGGTTACATACTTTAAGTGATATACATGTAAATCATTTATAATCTGTATAATCCTATGTAATATAGATGACATACATTTTATCATACATGAAAGGGTTACACTGAATAGGTGACATACATTTCAATCACCTATGTTCTAATGGGGGTTTTCCATATAGGTGACATGTATATGAGTCACATGTAATCTATAAGGGGGTATATATTTAGGTGACACACATGCATGTCACCAAATTTTTAGGTGACACATGTACTTGTCACCTAAACTTTAGGTGATAGACATGTCATTCATTCAACATCTCCCAACCAATAATAAGCATCAACAAGCTTCATGGGGACATATCAATACATTTATTGACAATTCATAAAGGAACATATGTGAGAGAAATTATTGTTGAGAGTCTTTGTAAGTAATCCAGAAGGTTGATTATAGAGGGATATTGGCATAAAGATCTTCCCCCAAACTCATATATGTCTTTTTTGTGATCATTCTAAGGCTAATGGGAATTTTACGTGCGAGACAAATTTCTCTTTGACAACGGCTTGCATAGCCTACCCACCCCCAGCAACAATTTTTGCAAAAGAGTGGTGGCTATCGAAAGCACTCAAACGACCTTTCTCCCATCATCCCCAACTCATACACATCTCTTTTATGAATAGTTAAGAGGACAATACATATATACATGTCTCAAATATAAGCATTTTCAAGGACTTGCTATGAGAGGACACTATCATGATATGGCCCCTAGCTCCACCCAGAAGCATTTTCATAGACTTTTTGTCAATACACATTGTCATGATATGGACCGCGGATCCTCACTAATACATTTTGGGAGATTTCCATGAGTGGAAATTCTCATGATATGGGCCCAGTCTCCTTACAAATGCATTTTTAGGAACTTTCTGTGAGAGGACACTATCAAGATATGGGCCACAAGTCCTCCAAGGTGCATGTTAAGGAACTTGTTGTGAGTGAACACTATCATGGTATGATTCATGGATCCTCCCAAATGCATTTTCGTGGGAATCTATCAGTACATTTATTTGACAACTTGTAAAGGAGATGTGTGAGAGAAAATGTTGTTGAGAGTCATTCTAAGTGACATAAAGGGATATTGGTATGAAAATAGTCACAAAACTCATACATGTCTCTTTGGTGATCATTCTAAGGCTAATGAGCCTTTGTCTTACGAGGAAAATTTCTCCTTGGAAACATATTACATAGACTTCCTACCCCCAACAATGATTCCTGCAAATGGGAGTTAGCTTCCATAAGTACCCAATCAACCAAAGTTCAATTGTCCCCAAACTCATAGATGTCCATTTATGAATAGTTAAGAGGACAATACATATATACACATCTCAAGGACTTTTTTGTGAGAAAACAATGTCATAACATAGGCCCTAGCCCCTCCTTAAAGCATTTTAATGGACTTGTCTGAGAGGACATTGTCATGTTATGGGTTGTAGCTCTTCGCGCATGCATTTTGGGGGACTTTCCTGAGAGGATTCTCATGATATGGGCCTGGATACTCAAAAATGCATTTTCAAGGACTTGTTTTGAGATACCACTATCATGATATGGTCCCAAGATCCTCACAAATGCATGTTAAGGGACTTGTTGTGAGATGATATTGTCATGATATGGGCCCATGATCCTCACAAATGTATTTCAAGAGACTTGTTGTGAGATGATATTGTCATGATATGGGCCATGGCTCCTCCTAAATGCATTTATGGACACTATCAATATATGGGCCTTGACACCTCCTCAATACATTTGAAGGGACGTGTTGTGAAAGGACACTATAATGATATGGGTTGTGGCACCTCCCAAATGAATTTGTAGGGATGCGCTTTGAGATAACATTTGTCATGATATGAGCCCTGACACCTCCCAAAATGTATTTTCAAGGACTTGTTGTAAGAGGACGTTCTCATGATATGAGACCTGACACCTCTCAAATGCATTTTTAAGGACTTATTGTGATATGAAATTGTCATCATATGTGCCATGTAACCTCCCAAATGTATTTTCAAGGACTTGGCATGAGAGGAGATTGTCATGATATGGGCTCAAACTTCACCCAAATGCATTTTTAGGGGCTTATTATGAGAGGTAATTGTCAATATAATGGCCATGTCTCTGTAAGGAGTCAGGATCACCCACTTACTAAAGAAAAATTGAAGAATAAAACATCCATTCCAAACACACTCAAAGGTATGCTGGAATAGGTGTGACATTTTCAAATTTCAATAAATGGTATGCAAAAGACCAAAGTGTAGCAGCGGAATAAAAATAACTAACTATATTCAACTTTCATAAAAGATTACACAAGTACATCAAAATCTCCCATTAGTGTTTACAACAAGATACAACGAAAAGGTAAGTGAGGGAAATCTAAACCATAACAACTTTGTCTCCAAGCTTTAACTCCTTAAGCTAGTCCAAATTCATGCTTTATCATCTAAGTCCTTCACCTAGGGTTGGAAGCATACCCCAATAAGAAGAGAAAATAGATGACATCAGCAAAGGCTGGTATGTGCATACTAAATAGGAAATTGAACAATATATGGAATAAAGGACATCAAATATAAAAGACTTCCCATAAAAAAAGATAAGCACAACCCAAGTGGGTGTCAAAAGAAATGATTTGCAACAACAAAAGAGATACTTACCATAAATAAAACAATAATGTTGGGCCATACTAGCACATGTAAAGAAAGTAGGGCACACACCCCTACAATAACTATCAACCTGCATGCTTGTGAGATAAGAATAGCCCTAGAACAATATAAACACAAAGGTGGACAAGTCTCATAAACATGAAACTTAATAGAGAAGGAATACTACCAATCTCCCAAATATATAAAACATGGGCCAAGAATCACACATCTTGCCCTGGGTATGAGGCTCCTTTCCATACCAAAAGAGAAGGAAATATCACATCTGTTCGGTAGGAAATAACACATCTGCCATAAAAACCAATGCAATTATACTACTCTAGTGTTACTGAATCACATAGAATGTTAAATGTACATGAAAGTAGAAAGTATAGTTAGAATATATAAACTCGTCACCACATAAGTGACCAATATATACATCCACCTCAGAAGTAGGCAAAAGACATCACATGTCATCTAATAGAGTTCCATCATGAACAAAGCATAAGATAAGAGTTGAAAAGAATATCCATGACCACATAATCAATATCAAATAAGGTAGTTCACGTGAACCATGATTTTCAAAAGAAAAGACATTGTGTATAGGCTAATGTCCATAGGACAAAGAGAATGAATATGCATAGGTGAATTGCTCAACATAGAAGAATAGGGGATACATCATACCTCAACTTCAGAGTCTAAATAGTCCAAGTCAAGCCTGGGACTCCAAAGAACCTCTAGGGAAGGTGGACATCTCCAATAAGTAAGGTTCCCAAACTTATAGAGGTTGGTTTCTCCAACAAAGCTCCTATCTCAAGCAAGAAGCACCTTCTCCACTTTAGAGGTGAAAAACCCTAATAAAAGAACATGGAGATGGGGTGTTTAAGGGCTCTAGGTGGGGTTTCACCATGGAAGACCAGGGTTTCGACCTAGAGGAAGGTGGAAGGAAGACTAACAACATGCAAATAGGGAAGGAAAGGAGGATACTTACTAGTTTTGGTCAAAATAACCAAGGAGGAGCTTTAGAAACCCTAAATAGAGAAAATTTGGAACCCTAGGAGCCTTCTTCACCAAGGTAGGCACCTTCTTTTACCTTGGGATAGAACCTTCATGGAAAAATAGAGTAGGAGTTATGCTCTAAGCTAGAGGAAAGAAAGAAGATCAAGATTTTTCAAATCTGGAGTTGGGAAGGGGTAAATATGGCTATATAAAGAAAGAGGTCAAGTATGAGGTGTCTATGAGACTTTCCATGTGTCATGTATAAGGGGGTGCATGGACATGCAAGCCTTTATGGATAAGCAAGAAGTCAAGCATGAGATGTCAAGTTACTCTCCATGTGTCCAATGTTAAGGGTGCCTATGGACATGCAAACCTTTATGGATAAGGAAGAAGTCAAGCATGAGGTGTCCATGGAGCTTTCCATGTGTCCTTAGCCTAGGGATTTCATGGCCATGCAAGAGGACAGCTCATAGGGGCTTCTTGAATATCAAATGTCAGTCTATGGACACTTACAGGCCATCCCAACCGACCTCCAATCAAAGAAATAACCCCATTGGTTGATAGCTTCTAAAGATAAGCTCATTTATAAAGAGAGTAATCCCTAAAATGCCCTTAGAAAGAAACACCTTCAAACCAAGGTGCAACTAAGCACCCTATGGTTCAAAAACTCGAGAATGGTAAGGGAATATATATAAGTATTATAATGCATGTGACAATTTGCAAAGAAAACCTCCCAATTGGGTAAATTGCATAAAAGTCCATAATGTACCTAAAATTGCATAACTTGCACAAACAACATCCAAATTGGACCAAACTTCATCCACAAGTTATCTTTGATGTGTTTTGAATATGAATTTGCCATTATTTACATATTTTTAAGTTATATAATCACAATATTTATTACTTATGCCTTTTACTCATTTTCTCTCTCTTAAACTTATCCTAATATTTCAAGGTGGTCCAAATTAGATGAAATTTGACATGTAGGCTAATTTTGATATGTAAATTTCGAATTTTAAGTTTTTTCTACTTTTGAGACTTCTTTTTATGAGATATTTCATATGGCCCATTAACAGCCCATTATCTATATTATTCATCCAATTAAGTTTCTTATCTTCATATTACCACCAAAATGAGTTATGTGGCATATTTTAAGTATCCATTATAAACCTAAGATTAATGTTAGAACATTATGTTACAATAAGGTGATCTATACATGCATTATCTCATTGGGGTTATACTAAACATCTATTTAGGTCTAACCTTCAACCTTGTTTGGCTAAGTCCAAAATGTCAACTTCCAGGGTAGGGTCCAAGATCTAGTATGTTACAGTCTCCTCCTTCATGCATTTGAAAGGACATATTATGAAAGGACACTGTCATCACATGGGTCTTAGCCCCTCCCAAATGCATTTTTAGGGACTTGCTATGAGATAACATTTGTCATGAAATGGGCTCAGACACCTCCCAAATGTATTTTGATGGACTTGTTATGAGAGGGCGTTGTCATGATATGGGATCTGACACCTCCTAAATGTATTTTCATAGAATTTTTGTGAGAGGACGTTGTCGTGATATGGGACCTAACACCTCTCAGATGCATTTTTAAGGACTTGTTATGAGATGACATTGTGATCATATGCTCCATGGAACCTCCCAAATGTATTTTCAAGGACTTGGTGTGAGAGGATATTGTCATGATATGGGCCCAAACTTCACCCAAATTCATTTTTAGGGGCTTATTATGAGAGGAAACTATCAATATATGGGCCATGTCACCTCCTTAATGCATTTAAAAGGACATGTTGTGAAAGGACACTATCATCATATGGGTCGTGGCACCTTCCAAATGCATTTTTAGGGACTTGTTGTGAGATAACATTTGTCATGAAATGGGCTTTGATGCCTCCCAAATGCATTTTGATGGACTTATTGTGAGAGGATGTTGTCATGATATGGGCCCTGACACCTCCCAAATGCATTTTTATAGAGTTGTTGTGATAGAATATTGTCGTGATATGGGACATAACACCTTCCAAATGCATTTTTAGGGATGTGATGTGAGATAACATTTGTCATGATATGGGCCTTGATACCTCCCAAATGCATTTTCAAAGACTTGTTGTGAGTGGAAATTCTCATGATATGTGACCTGACACCTCCCAAATGCATTTTTAAGCACTTACTGTGAGATGACATTGTCATCATGTGTGTGATGGAACCTCCCAAATGTATTTTCAAAGACTTGGTATGAGAGGACATTGTTATGATATGGGCCCAAACTGCACCCAAATACATTTTCACAGACTTATTATGAGAGGACATTGTCAATATATGGGCACTGGCTCCTCCTTAATGCATTTTAAGGGACATGTTGTGAAAATACACTATCATGATATGGGTCGTGGTACCTCCTCAATGCATTTTTAGGGACGTGATGTGAGATAACATTTGTCATGAAATGGGCCCTGACACCTCCCAAATGTATTTTCATGGACTTTTTGTGAGAGGAAGTTGTCATGATATGGTGCCTGACACCTCCCAGATGCACTTTTAAGGACTTACTAAGAGATTACATTGTAATCATATGTTTCATGGAATCTCCCAAATGTATTTTCAAGGACTTGGTGTGAGAGAGGACATTGTCATGATATGGGCCCAAAATTCACCCAGATGCATTTTCAAGGACTTATTATAAGAGGACACTGTCAATATATGGGACATGTCTCCTCCTTAATGCATTTGAAGGGACATGTTGTGAAAGGACATTGTCATGATATGGGTCGTGGCACCTCCCAAATGTATTTCTAGGAACTTGATGTGAGATAAAAATTTTCACGATATGGACCCTGACACCTTCCAAATACATTTTCATGGACTTGTTGTGAGAGGACGTTGTAATGATATGGGACCTCACACCTCCCAAATGCATTTTTAAGAACATACTGTGAGATGATAGTGTCTTCATATGTGCCATGGAACCTCCCAAATATATTTTCAAAGACTTGGTGCGAGAGGACATTGTCATGATATGGGCATAAACTTCACCCAAATACATTTTTAGGGACTTATTATGAGAGGTCACTATCAATATATGGGTCATGTATCCTCCTTAATGCATTTAAAGGGACATTTTATTAAAGGACACTATCATGATATGGGTGGTGGAACCTCCCAAATGCATTATTAGGGACTTGATGGGAGATAACATTTGTCAAGAAATGGGCCCTGACAGCTCCCAGATGCATTTTTATGGACTTGTTGTGAGAGAATGTTGTCATGATATGGGACCTGACACCTCCCAAATGCATTTTTAAGGACTTACTATGAGATGACATTGTCATCATACGAGCCATGGCACCTCCAAAATGTATTTTTAAGGACTTGGTATGAGAGGACTGAAAAACACTAGAGGGGGTGAATATGGTTTTATGATGATTTTTAAATAATTCAACCAAGCAACCACAAAAATATTTGAGAAGTAGACACGATGTTTAGAGTGGTTCCACCCTTAGAAAATACTAAGGGAGTTAGTCCACTACCCAGTTGTTCCCAACCGATATTTTGAAAGTATTTGAATTTTATTACCTCGTAAGGATGTTACATAAAATTACAAACACCTTCACCACCCTTTAGACAGCCTTCACCCCAAAGTCGTCTCACCAACCTTGAAGCATCCTTCACTTGAAGTAACTTCAAGCTCCCCCTTGAAGTAGCCTTCCTCCTTGAAGTATCTTCCCGTTGAGACCTTCTAGAAGTAGTCCAAAGTCCGTCGAGCTACCTTCACCACCTGAAGAAGCTCCAACAACCTCCTTTTTGTAGCCTCCAACCTAGGAGTAGCAAAGGAGAACGAAATACAATAAAAGGAACAAGATTGGAAGAAAGAACAATGTTACCAATTTAGTACAACACTTTGATCCTATATCAAGTGTATTGATCTCCTATCCACTATGTATGAACATGGTAGTGTGGTTTCTAGGAGATACTAAGCTATAGGATGCTAATGTAGAATAGATTGAAAGTGTAGCTCAAGCGTGTTGCTCACAAAGAATGATTCTCAAGTGTAATTGTATGCACAAGTGATGCTTTGGGTGTCCTATAGCTTGTCCTATTTATAGGAGTGGTTTGCTAATGCTTGGGGACATTCGAGACACCTTCTAGGGTGTTCTTAGTGCTCAACTATCCATTAAGTATCCACTAATTGCATTTGTAATGGCTAGTTAATTAATTCTGAAAAGTGCAGTCAGAACCTTTCTCGGTCGAGAAGTTTGTCGACCGAGAGTCTCTCGATCGACGAATTTGTCAACTGAGGGTAAGTCTAGAGTAAGTGTATTGCAACATTAAACTCAACTCCCAACTACTTTTTCTAACTCAGTCTAACTTCTAGGAGGGTCTATTCTCGGTCGAGGACTTTGTCGACTGAGAGTGTCTCAGTTGAAGTTTTTGTCGACCAAGATATCCCTGATTCAATGTATTCATTTACTGAGTGGGTGTATCAATGTGCAATTGTGACACTAACTTAGGAGATGACCTATCTAAGTATTGTGTGTGGATAGGGAAGATCTAAACTCTTAATTTACATGATATCTAAGTACTTGTACATTATATACTTGTATGAGTTTTTACATTTGATTACAATCATGAAAATAAAGCAATTTTAGAAAATTGATCTTCCAAGTCTTTGCTATCCGCCACCTTATATTCTTGTCCATGAACCACTCAAATAGGAAGTTAAAAATACAAGAAATAAATGTTTGTCATCATCAAAACAAAGGGATTATAATAATGTCCAATTTAGCCAACAAGAACATTGTCATGATATAGGCCCAAACTTCACCCAAATGCATTTTCAGAGACTTATTATGAGAGGACACTATCAATATATGAGCCATGTCTCCTCCTTAATGCATTTTAAGGGACATGTTGTGAAAGTACACTATCATGATATGGGTCATGATATTTCCCTAATGCATTTTTAGGGACGTGATGTGAGATAACATCCATCATGAAATGGGCCCTAAAACCTCCCAAATAAATTTGCATGGACTTGTTGTAAGAGGATGTTGTCATGATATTGAACCTGACACCTCCCAAATGCAATTTTAAGGACTTAATGTGAGATGACATTGTAATTATATGTGCCATATAGCCTCCCAAATGTATTTTCAAGGACTTGGTGTGAGAGGACATTGTCATGATATGGGCCCAAACTTCACCCATATGCATTTTTAGGGACTTATTATGAGAGGACACTGTTAATATATGGGCCATGTCTCCTCCTTAACACATTTTAAGGGACATGTTGTGAAAGTACACTATCATGATATGGGTCGTGGCACCTCCCAAATCCATTTCTAGGGACTTGATGTGAGACAATAATTGTTATGAAATGGGCCCTGACACCTCCCAAATGCATTTTCATGGACTTGGTGTGAGAGGACGTCGTCATGATATGGGACCTCACACCTCACAAATACATTTTTAAGGACTTATTGTGAGATGACAATGTCATCATATGTGTCATGGAACCTCCCAAATTTATTTTCAAAGACTTGGCGTGAGAGGATGTTATCATGATATGGAACCTCACACCTCCCTAATGCATTTTTTTATTCTTTCTGTTAGAGGACACTCTCATGAAACATGTAGTATATCCTCATAAATGCATACTTTAATCCTTCAGGGAGTGACTTGAGCTCAAGAGTTGGAGGTTCTTCAAGAGAATTCTTCAATGGCTCAGAAATGGATGGGAGGTCCTCACTTACAGCAACTAGGGCTAGCTTGTTTCATTATCCTCTTCATCATCATAATCAGGAAACTCAACAATAGTCTCTAAACCTATAACTTGAGTGGTAGCTTGAATCCACACATGTAGGCACTCCTCTACAATCTCATAAAGGCATTCAACAAGATAATAATCTTCTTCTATGGCGCTTATCACCTCGGTTATAGATGAAGACTTGAAGATGTTCAACTGGATCTTCATGTGCATGAATGTCACATACATTGTGTCGATTGTCACATGGATCATTGTGTCAGTTGTAGCCAATAATGGCCTCCCCAAGATGATAGGAACTCTTCTTATATCTTTTTTCATATCTAGCACAATGAAGTCGGTAGGGAAGAATGCAAGTGTATCATCATCAAGTCTAACTAGCACATCATCAACATGCACTCTAGGTGTCTTCACTGATCGGTCAACCAACTACAAAGTGTAATGAGCTGGACTTAATTGCCCCATTTGAAGCTTGGAAAACACATCATAGGGCATCAAGTTCATGCTAGAACCCAAGTATAGAAGGGCTTGGTCTATGCAGTGTGCTCCAATGTAACATGAAATGATGGGAGCACCGAGGTCTTTCCTATTTCTCGGTATGGTGTGCTATAGAATTGAGCTTCACTTTCTTGGTGAGATTGACCTTCTTGGACGTTCTCCCTATTGTTTTCCTTTTAAATGTGTAAAAATATTTTAGAAACTTGGCATAGGAAGGGATTTGCTTGACCGCATCAAGAAAAGGAATGTTTATCTTCACTTGTTTGAAAGTTTCCATGATATCTTCAGTATGTTTCTTCTTTCTTCTCTTAACAAAGGGATCCTTAAGAGAATCAAGAAATGGGGGGAGTTGGGCTCCCAATCGACTCAGATCAAGAGAATCATCAACTGGAATCGCGGGAATCACGGTATCATTTCTCAGTGTCATGATATCAACTCTAGTTCCTATTCAATTTTAGTGACTTTTTGTGAGAGGGACATCCCCATATGACATGGAAGATTACTCCTCTCTATGTCACCTTGGCATGCCAATCCTCTAGTTTGTGATTTTTCTCACTTTTCATGAGAGGGCACTAACATGATGAGAGTCAAACATAAAGAGATATCAATATGACGATCATCCCCAAATTGATACATGTCTCTTTAGTGACCATTATAAGGATAAAGGCCCTTTTTCTTGCTAGGAAAATTATTCCTCGGTAGCAGATTGCATAGTCAACCCATCCCTAGAAGAAATTGATACAAATGAGTGGTGGCTTCCAAAAGCAGCCCACTGGCGGTACTTTGATCATCCCCAAACTCACACACATGTCCTTTATGAGCATTATAAGAGGTCACTACATTTGTAAATTTTTAGGGACTTGCTGTGAGATAACATTTGTCATGATATGTGCCTTGACATCTCCCAAATGCATTTTAATGGACTTGTTATGAGAGGACATTGTCATGATATGGGACATGACACCTCCCAAATGCATTTTCATAGACTTTTTGTGAGAGGACATTGTCGTGATATGGGAGTTAACACCTCCCAAATACATTTTTAAGGACTTACTATGAGATGACATTGTGATCATATGCTCCATGGCACCTCCCAAATGTATTTTCAAGGACTTGGCGTGAGAGGACGTTGTCATGATATGGGCCCAAACTTCATCAAAATGCATTTACAAGGACTTATTATGAGAGGACGTTGTCAATATATGGACCCTGGTCCTCCTTAATGCATTTGAAGGGAGATGTTGTGAAAGGACATTATCATGATCTGAATCATGGCACCTCCCAATTGTATTTTTGGGAGTTGATGTGAGATAACATTTGTCATGATATGAACCGTGACACCTCCCAAATGCATTTTCATGGACTTGTTGTGAGAGGACGTTGTCATGATATGGGACCTAACACCTCCCAAATATATTTTTAAGGACTTACTGTGAGATGACATTGTCATCATATGCTCCATGACACCTCCCAAATGTATTTTCAAGGACTTGGTGTGAGAGGACATTGTAATGATATGGGCTCAAACTTCACCAAAATACATTTTCAGGGACTTATTATGAGAGGACACTACCAATATTTGGGCCATGTATCCTTCTTAATGTTCTTGAAGGGATATGTTGTGAAAGAACACTATCACGATATGGGTCATGGCACCTCCCAAATACAATTTTAGGGACTTGATGTGAGATAACATTTTTCATGACATGGGACATGAAACCTCCCAAATGCATTTTGATGGACTTGTTATGAGAGGACGTTGTCACCCATAAGTATTTTTACAAACTTACTATGAGATGATATTGTCATCATATGTGTGATGGCACCTCCCAAATGTATTTTCAAGGACTTGGTATGCGAGGACATTATCATGATATGGGCCCAAACTTCACCGAAATGCATTTTCAGGGACTTATTATGAGAGGACACTAACCAATATATGGGTCATGTATCCTCCTTAATGCATTTCAAGGGACATATTGTGAAAGGAAAATATCACGATATTAGTCGTGGCACCTCCCAAATGCATTTTTAGGGACTTTATGTGAGATAACATTTGTCATGATATGGGCCCTGACACCTCCCAAATGCATTTTTATGGTCTTGTTGAGAGGACGTTGTCATGATATGGGACCTGACACTATTCAAATGCATTTTTAATGACTTACTATGAGATGACATTGTCATCATATGTGTGATGTCACCTCCTAAATATATTTTCAAGGACTTGGTGTCAGAGGACATTGTCAAGGTATGTACCCAAACTTCACCCAAATGCATTTTTAAGGACTTATTATGAGAGGACACTGTCAATATATGGGCCCTGGCTCCTCATTAATGCATTTGAAGGGACATGTTATGAAATGACACTATCATGATATTGGTCATGGAACCTCCCAATTATATTTTTAGGGACTTGATGTGAGATAACATTTGTCATCATATGGGACCTGACACCTTCGAAATGCATTTTTAAGGACTTACTCTGAGATGACATTATCATCATATGTGCCACGACACCTCCCAAATGTATTTTCAAGTACTTGGGATGGTTTTGGTTGTGATAGTTGGCCTTGTTTCAATCATGATGGTTTGTTCTTCTTCTAGATGTGACACTTTGTTTTGATCTGGTCATGACATTGCATTTGTTGCAGTCGCGACGTTGTGTTGTGAGGATGGGTCATGATGTTATTTTGTGGGTTGGTCGTGAAGCCTATGCGTAACACTGGTTGTGACACCTTGCTTTAACACTGTTGTATCACGTCCGTCGTGGAGACGATCACGATGTTGTGTTGTGAGATATGGGTCGTGCACCTCCCAAATGCATTTTTAGGGACTTGATGTGAGATAACATTTGTCTTAAAATGGGCCCTCACACCTCCCAAATGCATTTGAAGGGACATGTTGTGAAAGGACACTATTATGATATGGGTTGTTGAGTCTTGTTTTGGTCAAGACTCTCATTTCTCTTGTGTTTTGGGATCGAGAAAGATGTGCACCATGTGCGTTTGAAGTTGAGATAGTTAGTGTTGTTTTGTTTGTAATGGTTGGCCTTGTTTCAGTCGTGATGGTTTGTTCTGATTCTAGACGTGACACTTCATTTTGGTCTGGTCATGACACAATGTTTGATGCAGCCGTGACATTGTGTTGTGAGGGTGGGTTGCGACGTTGTGTTGTGGGTTGGCCGTGAAGCCTATGTGTAACACTGGTTGTGATGCCTTGCTTTAATTTTGTTGTATCACGTTCTATCGCAGTCACGACATGTGTCGTGGAGACAGTCGTGATGTTGCGTTGTGAGATATGGGTCATGGCTCCTCCCAAATGCACTTTTAGGGACTTGATGTGAGATAACATTTGTCTTAAAATGGGCCTTGACACCTCCCAAATGCATTTAAAGGGATGTTTTGAAAGGACACTATCATGATATGGATTAATGGGTCTTGTTTTGGTTAGAACTTTCATTTCTCTTGTGTTTTGGGTCGAGAAAGATGTGCACCATGTGTGTTTGAGGTCAAAATAGTTGGTGTTGTTTTGGTTGTGATGGTTTGCCTTGTTTCAGTTGTGATGGTTCATTCTTCTTCTAGACGTGACACTTCATTTTGGTTTGGTCGTGACACTGTGTTTGATGCGGCCAAGACGTTGTGCTATAAGGGTGGGTTGTGATGTCGTGTTGTGGGTTGGTCGTGAAGCCTATGTGTAACACTGGTCGTGATGCATTGCTTTAATGCTGTCGTATCACGTTCTATCACGGTCACGACATGCGTCGTGGAGACAATCACGATGTTGCATTGTGAGATATGGGTTGTGGCACCTCCCAAATGCAATTTTAGAGACTTGATGTGAGATAATATTTGTCTTAAAATGGGCCCTAACACCTCCCAAATGCATTTGAAGGGACATGTTGTGAAAGAAAACTACCAGGATATGGGTTGTTGGGTCTTGTTTTGGTCAAGACTATCGTTTCTCTTGTATTTTGGGTCGAGAAAGATGTGCACCGTGTGCATTTGAGGTCGAGACAATTGGTTTTGTTTTGGTTGTGATGGTTTGAAAGGACACTATCATGATATGTGTCCTAGATCCTCCCAGAAGTATTTTCAGTGACTTGATGTGATAGGACACTGTCATGATATGGGTCATATCTCCTCACAAATGCATTTTTGGGAACTTGTTGTGAGAGGAAATTCTCAAGATATGGGCCTCTCCTCACAAATGCATTATAAAGAGACTTGTTGTGAGAGAACCTTGTCAAGATATCATCCCTGGCTCCTTGCAATACATTTTGGGGGACATGTTGTGAGAGGACATTCTCATGATATGAGCTTGGATTCCTCATAGATACATTTTTAGAGACTTGTTGTGAGAGGACATTGTCAAGATATGGGCCCCAGCTCCTGACAAATGCATATCAAGGGACTTCTTGTAAGAGTACACTATCATGATATGGGCCACGACTCCTCCCAAATACATTTTTGTGGGGATATTATTAATACATTTATTTGACAATCCATTAAGGAGTCATGTGTGTGAAATTGTTGTTGATGGTCATTCTAAGTCATTATAAGAGTCTTTTGTAGAGGGATATTGGCATGGAGATTGTCTCCAAACTCATACACGTCTCTTTTGTAATCACTCTAAGACTAATATGCCTTGTCTTTGAGGTAAAATGCTCCTTGGAAACAACTTGCATAGACCACCCATCCCGAGCAATAATTCTTGCGAAAGAGAGATGGGTGCCACAAACATCTGATCGATCATTCTTTGGTCATCCTCAAACTCATACACATTTCCATTATGAAATTTTTTGAGAACAATATATTTATATATATATGTAATCAAAGAGTTTTTAGGGACTTGGTGTGAGGGGAGACTATCATGATATGTGTCCTAATTCCTCCTAGAAGTATTTTCATTGATTTGATGTGAGCGGAAACTGTCATGATATGTGTCCCAGATCCTCTCAGAAATATTTTCACTAACTTGATGTGAGAGGACATTGTCATGATATGGGTCATGGATCCTCAAAATTGTATTTTTGGGAACTAGTTGTGAGAGGACATTCTCAAGATATGGGCCCCTACTCACAAATGCATTTCAAGGGACTTGCTGTAAGAGGACACTGCCAAGATATGAGAATTGTCTACTTGTAAATGCATTTTGGGGGACTTGTTGTGAGAGGACATTCTCATGATATGAGCTCTGTCTCCGCATAGATACATTTATTAGAGACTTGATGCAAGAGGATATTGTCACGATACGGGCCCCAACTCCTCACAAATGCATTTCAAGAGACTTGTTGTAGAAAACATTGTCATGATATGGGCCATGGCTCATCCCAAATGCTTTTTTGTGGGGATATTATCAATACATTTATTTGACAATCCATAAAGGGGACGTGTGTGAGAAATCCTATTGAGAGTCATTCTAAGTCATTATGAGAGTCATTTATAAAGGGATATTGACATGACAATCATATCCAAACTCATACACATCTCTTTTGTGATCATTCTATGACTAATGG
This sequence comes from Alisma plantago-aquatica, assembly GCA_963693085.1. Lineage (NCBI taxonomy): Eukaryota > Viridiplantae > Streptophyta > Magnoliopsida > Alismatales > Alismataceae > Alisma > Alisma plantago-aquatica. The sequence continues at coordinate 285,681,654 of OY856414.1, forward strand.
GCCTTGTTTTGTGAGGCAAAGTACTCCATTGCACTGGCTTGCATAAACCACCCACCCCTAGAAACAATTGTTGCAAATGAGCGACGGATACCACAAACACCCGACTGACCATGCTTCGATCATTTTCAATTGAATTTCTCTCACTTGTGTTAACATGACACTCACATGATGATGGCCTAAATAGTCCCTGGTATTGCTTTGGTGACTTGTTGTGAGAGGGACGTCCCCATATGACATGGACAATTCCTCCTCCCTAGCTCACCTTGGCATGACAATCCTCTAGTTTGTGATTTCTCTCACTTTTCATGAGAGGGCACTAACATGATGAGAGTCAAACCCCTATAAGCAAATGTTGCAAACAAGTGACAACTTTTGAAATCATTCGACCAACCGTACTTTGAGATAACATTGTTGTGATATGGGCCCTAGCTCCTCATAGAATCATTTTCACACACTTTCTATGAGAGGACACTATCATGATATGAGCCCGGGCTCCAATCAAATGCATTTTCATGGAATTTTTCTAAGAGGACACTATCAAGATATGCCCCCACTCCTCCTAATGCATTTGCAGGGACTTGTTGTGAGAGGACAATGCCATGATATGGGTCGTGGTTCCTCCTAAATGCATTTTTAGGGACTTGTTGTGAGATGAAATTTGTCATGATATGGGCCATGGCTCCTCACAAATTCATTTTTAGGGAGTTGATGTTTGAGGACACTATCATGTTATGGCCATGGCAAGTTCTACAAGCCTAGTAAGAAAGAGATACAAGCCCCGCAAGTTATACAAATTCTACCCTTTGTTGATTATTCTTCTACCTATGGATATCATCTTTGATGCTATCTATAACAACACAAACCTCGTTGAGAGTGACTCTCTTTATGAGCATCTAAGATTTTCCCCAATGTTGTTTATATTGACTTGTCATTGGATGGAACTTCCTTATAAAATATGGAATCCCCCTCCTACATGGGTGTCATTGGCATACACATCATATACCTTGTGATTTCATTCACTTGTTTTGTAAGGGTACTCTCATGATGAGTTAAGATGCCTTTTTATTTAACTTATAATCCATGTGAAGGAGACATGAAACTATATAAATCATCATATTCTACACTAGTAAAGCACCTCATTACAATTATATTGTAGTATGACCTCATGAACATAATGTATGTACATTATCACCCTAACATAGACCTTGAAATGCATGCATGTCTTTAAAATATTAAACATTGAGGCCACATGGAAGACTTCATTATCTTTGGTTGCATTGAAGAGTAGTAATCTGATGAGTCTAGTAGAACATTAATTTAGCAAATATACAACATGTATAAAAAAATTCTGATGCCACCTATGCTAACATGTAGAATTAAATATAAATCATTTAATTTAAAGCAGTTGATGTTCACTGTCATTTGTGTTAGAAATATCTCAGTTGATGCTCAATGTCATGTGACCGAGATTACAATTTGTAATATTATCTGTTTCAACTGACAATATTTGTCATATTTTAGACTTACAAACTAGTCAACATCAAATGGATAGATTAGTATCAAGATCAACTGCCAAACATGTATATATATCTAGCTATATTCAAATAGATGCATTACTATGTATGTCCTAATGGTTACATCTATGTTGTAACCATTATACCTTGGCTTGAAACACACATAACATGATTTGAAGTAGACCTGAATGACATTAACTTGACCTATCTTGGTTAAGTTAGATTCTATCTGACCTAATTTGACCTAAATCAAACTTAATATTGCATAACATAAACTTGGTAAACCTTAACTTTCCCAAATTTGATGTATATTTACCTAAATGAGGCCTAGTTTAGCTAAAACATACCTAATGTCCCTAAAGTAGATCTATTCCCCCATATCACTCCCTAAATTTGTCATATATTGACATAAGCACACCTTACTTTCCCTAATTTATCCTATATTGACCTAAATGAGACCCAATTCATCCTATACAATGTAACATACACAGTTTTGAATATTAAAATATAATTTGAGTTGGCTTTATTCTTAACTGGGTCAGTTCCGACAGTGGCCTTGCCCGCGAGGGGTTCCTCGTCATAATAAAAAGAGAAGCGCAATGTATAAGTCTAAGTTAAAAGAAAACATCGCTCATATATGTTGTTTTGACGTATAAGGACTAATATGTAAAATATAAAATGTATGATCCCTGGAGGAAAATGACTTTCTCCCTAGAAATCCTATGTTGTGATGCAATAATTAAAATACAACTAACTTTAGGTAAATATGTGCAATTTTTCATTTAACACCGCCATATTCCATACATTATGCCCACTCTCACCACTATACGAACTAATCTCACGGTGCCCCCTTCGACTCCTGATTCTCTACCGGTACCCCTCTTCTGACTTTGTGCCCTCCGCCACCCCCTTGGCTTCCCGCTTTGCCTCTGTGTCACCGCCCTCCGTGGCCTCCGTCACATCCCTCAGCTCCCCGCTTCACATCCTCTGTGTCGCCACCCTCCATCGCCTCCCTCTGATTCCCGCTTCACTGCCACTGTGTCTCCGCCATCTATGGCCTCCGTCGTCTCCCTCTGCTTCCCGCTTCACTGCCACTGTGTCACCACCGTCTGTGGCCTCCGTCTCCTCCCTTGGCTTCCCTCTTCGCCTCCTCTGTGTCGCCGCCCTCCCTGGCCTCCGCGCCTACCTGACTCTGCATCCTATTCCATCACTAACCACCCTCGCCCCCTTTCCTTTCGGTTCCATGCCCTTCGGCGGCCACCGAGGGCTCATGGTTCCCTGTGTCAGTGAAAGCAAGTTTTGTTCCAACATCCCTGTGGCAGCTTCAACGTGTACGCAGGCAAGGTGGCTGACTGGAATCAGTAGAAGCAAACAGGAAGAAAGCCACAGATCCCTCGACATCATAAAGGAGCTCGTGGGATGGAGGCTACTAGTGGACCCCCACGCTTAGTGCCTATTGAGCACTCCCTGATAGTGTGGATTATACTTATTTAGATGCATATTGATGTTTGGATCTGTAGTCATGGAAGGATCCCACCATAAACTCAGCCCCTTTTTCTATTTCAAGTTTATTCCAAAATCCATTTTCTTCCACTTCTAAATCGTGAAATATGCTTAGTTGTCTTCAATTCTGTTGGCTTCTCTCTTTGTATAACACATATAGCTGAAAGACAACTCCAGCAAGTACAAAATCTACATTGTCAAATCTTTGGGTCTTCATCCCTAATACAAACTATGCACCCTGTGTTGATAAACGTTTTATATTTAGGGAGAGTGATGTGATTATGGATGGTAGTAGCTTTGTCTTCCTGTTTTAATGGGTTATTGTTAGTGATTCATGGAAAAAGAAGCATTTGGCATATTGTTATGATGACAGAAAATCATCACTTTCACCAAATGTTTGTATTGACATTAATGATGTATTGCAATGTATACATTTTCAAGAAAAAGTATGTTATCCTGTATATTTTCTTGAGAACTGTAGTTCATCATGGCCGGTTATTATGTGTTGGAAAGCCATCACACCACTTGTATATTATACTGGTTAATATATCCTTCTCCTGTTTTTTTGTTATTTGCATAATGGGTTTTCTTTAGTTTCTAAATCCATGTGATTTTAATAATGAAATTTCTATCTTTGCATCACTGTGTGCTCATGCAAGTACATAAATGATTCCTTTCTTACAAATGTTTGTACATGGAATAAATATACAATTGATTAAAGAGTAAGACTTTTATACTTTACAGTTAAATTAGAGATAGAAGTCTTGTTTGTCTCTAAATATTGGTAAGTAGTAGTAGTATTTTTCTTTGATTTGTTCAATCATATCTCCAGTTGTGGCTTAGTTTGATTATTTTAATTGTATGTTAAGCAGTCACAATCAGTATTACTGATGAATGATCTCTTCCTTTCTTGTGCTTCATCCTTAACAATCAAGAGGTGATACTTTGCAGGTAATGGGTGCTACTACTTCAAGGCATCTAAGTTCCAAATCCCAGCATATTAATGACAAGAATCTGCATAACATCTTAAATCTAGTTATACGACTAGACATGGACACCGATAATTGTATATAATAAGGTTAATTCTCCGTACTTCTCCAATGTTAAAAAGTTGGTGTTTAATGATAAGTTTTCTTATTTTAATCAATTTGAATCTACTTTGACACAATGTTCCCCGCAATGTATAGCTTCACTTGACAAAAGTGATGAATGACAAAGTTGAGTTGGCTGACATGTTAGGTCCCTAAATGTCTACAATGTTATCATAATAAGGACAACATTCAAGTTTCTTAACTTTTGATTTATTTGCAACTCAAATTTTTGTGTGTATGTTTGTGACATGGCCTCATAATTATTGTCTCCAAGCTCTTTGTCTTCCTTGAGTTTAATTGATTATTACCATTCTATTGTATAATTATTGGATTTACTAGGAACTTGTCATAGTTTCTTATGGTTTCCCCTATTATTCATGTTTTCCACTATTGTTGATGGAAGATCAAGGCATGTCTATATGATATTCTAGTGTTAAGAGTTGATTACAATGCTCCAAGACGTGGTGCACCACGATGGCATATGAATCTAGTAGAATCTAGATCTATATATGAAAATGGATCTTGGCCATATTTAATGGACTAATAGGATACTAGGATGCAGGGAGTATCGACTCTAGAATTTACCCTTAGGTACAAGTCTATAAATTTTGTAGAAAGTTTCATCATATGATTCACATGACTATGTGGAGTCCTTGATGGTGTACTAGTGGAGACCTTGCTGGTGCACTAGTTCTTGTGTGCTTGTGGAGTCTCCTTACTGAAGCATTTTTTATTCAAAAGGCAAACTTATTTAGGAAAATATACATTTTTTAATCTAAATCTAATGCATCAAAACATACATATATTATTTCTAATGTTAGATAGAATTGGATTTTGTAATTTATGTCCTATTGACACGAATAAGTATATGCTCAACCGTCTATGTAGGCGTAGTCACTCCTTGTTTGTCGTAGTTGCTGCTGCTTATGGGGGATGACTCACCCCTTCTTCAAAGTGAAAACTAAAGGTTTGTTTGTGGAGACCAGAGCTAATGATAATTTTTTATCTTTTCACACTGACAAGGGAGGGATCTGACCTTTTTAGAAAGTATAAGGCAACTTACATTGAATAGAGGCAATGTAAGGATGATTGTTCCTTTACAAATATATAGTGCAAGCTTTATATAATGTTATCCTCCATAACATACAATGTTAGTAGTAGGATTTTGTAGAAGTCTTATGTGTTGTGATTGTTTATGCAATCATAGCTCATGTATCCTACTCAACCTCCTTACCTGATAATCAGAGAAGACAACCCCAATAGACATAAACATGGTTGTGTTGTAGGGTTCTCAATTATTTATGTTTCACTAATAAAATAAATGGTATGTTTACCTAGAGTAATGTTGAAGATAAGCATGACTCTTTTCTTACTACATGTATTACTCTTTACCAGTGCAACTCTCCATCTCCATCTGTGAAGATAGGGTGAAACTCTTCCTAGCTTGGGATCTGTAGGGAAGCTGGATGGATTTTATGATTTGGTGCTGCAAGTAGGTTAATTGATGAACCCCTGCTTATACGTTGTCATTTTTTTGTGGTTCATATTGATGGTGAATCTTTTATTTTTCTTCTTCATCAGATTACAAGCACTTCTTACATAGCATGAGATGGAAGTCTGATAGAAACCTCTCATTTTATTATCTAGAGCATAAAGCCTTCCCATGCCTATCTTCTAAACAATAGTCTTGAAATATCCAAGCTCATCTATAGGTACTTGTTTATTTTGTATTATCCTTCTAAGATTGTTTGTAATTGACCTTTTCTGAGTCATACAAATCTAGTTGATAGTTAGAAACAATGTTTTTCACTACTAGTGCTATTCTTAATAATCATATTTCACAATTTCACTTAACAATCTTGATAAATTTGATATTTCCTTTTTTGCAGAAAAGACCTAGAAGAGATGGGTCTTGGTAATGGAGAAGACATCTAGTGTGATCCATGACTAGCATCTTGGGTTCATCTTTCTCATTTACATTTGCATCATCTACTCCTACTGGATGATTCTTCAGGTAAGGTGGATGGTGATGGTCTACTCAGTCTTTCAATATCCTATATAAAATAGATGCACACTTGATTCTTTTTTTATCATACAGGTGTCGTTGCTAAAAATTACCTAGCAGATTACTTGGTCTCCACCATAACATTCTTCATATGGATGATCTAGTTTTAGCCATAGTTCCTTCAAAGATTGAGTTTCTGATAATTGGTATATACATTCAACTAAAGACCTTTAGGTCATAGCCATAGGCCCATATCGCTTTCACTAATGAATACTACAAGGCTACATTTATACGACCAAGCTGCTTGACTTGTTTTCTGTGCTACTTTTCTACCTAGTTAGTTGTTTTGACTTCAAATACATCACACCCACACCTAATACACACAAACATGCCAATGCATATGATTTCCTACTTTATCCTAGTTAGTTGTTTTGACTTCAAATATGTCACACTCACATTTAATACGGGCACATACACAACACACACACACGCAATATATATGTATATATACATATATATACATATATCTACATACACACACACACACACACATATATATATATATGTGTGTGTGTGTGTATCATGTCTAGTTTATATCATACCATGTTAAGTGCACGCATGCACACATTAGTTGCTACTTTTTTACCTAGTCAGTTGTTTTAACCTCAAATATGTGAGTATAGACTAGTCATCCATGTTGGCTCACTGTAAGTATTGGATGTAATTTCTATTGCTGTGTTACCTGTTGTAGGAAATAAATCAAAGCTGAAACAACAATGCTGTAATTTTACTAGGATCATTGCCGAATAGACTATGTTCCTTGAGACATTGACAATTTCAGATCTTAATCATTTCAGGCTTCAAAATCCAACGTTTCTCAGCAGATAAATGATGGGATAACAAAGATTCATTCATCTGGTCTAGAATTATATGCTCTCGTCATTGATGGCAAATCACTTGCATATGATTTGGAGGATGACATCAAACATGCATTTCTTGCATTAGAAGTTGATTGTGCTTCACTGATATGTTGTCGCTCATCCCCCAAATAGAAGGCTCTAGTAAGTGATTAGAATTTTTCATGGCATGCATACTGTTTTTTTCCTTTGTGCATAGAAAGCAGTGTAATTTATCTGGAGGATAACATATCTATTTGTAGGTAACTAGACTAGTGAAAAATGGCATACAGAAAACAACATTAGCCGTTGGTGATGGAGCCAATGATGTAGGCATGCTTCAAGAAGCTGATATAGGGGTTGGCATTGCTGGAGTTGAAGGAATGTAGGTACACTTGATATGCTAGTTTTTGAACTACTACACCTTCATGTACCGAGATTTTGAGAAGGATCTTTGGTGGCCAAATAACTTGTATTTTTGGCTCCATTGCACGAGCTAAATCGTTTTATCATTTCAGGGGAATATGGCAAGTGATATCGCAATTGCTCAGTTTCGATTTCTTGAGCACTTACTTCTTGTACATGGCCATTGGTGCTACAGAAGAATTTCTTCGATGGTATGTCGTGATGCCTTGCTCCATATGTTTATGGTTTTTCCTCTTCCAAACTATTTTTATGACTAGTTTACCCTTGCAGATATGTTATTTCTTTTACAAGAATATAACATTTGGGTTCACTCTTTTTCTATTCAAGTCATATACATCATTCTTTGGTCAGGTGGGCTATGATGATTGGTTCATGTCACTCTATAATGTCTTCTTTATGTTTCTTCCAGTGATTGCTTTGGGGGTTTTCGACCAAGATGTTTCAGCACGATATTGCCTAAAGGTATCCAAATTCTCTGACCATCTGCTATGATTAATCCTTAAAGCTAGCATGCATTGTGATTAGAATGTCGGATCACATGGTAAAATAATGTGTATGATATAGTTGTTATTTAGTACTGACAACTGTAACTATACTGGAATGATAAAATAAATTTGAAGTTTAAGCCTATCATATTAATATTTCCAGGGTCTAGACATAAAAAATTTTATTTAGGAATTAGACAAAGAATGAAATATAAGCATAACTTGTTAGAAAATGAGAATATGGAAGGGTCGATAACAAATATACAAGTGAAGGGTTGGGAGTGGTGACAACAACGACAGCACTCATAAAACAAGCTCTCTATCTCAAACTGGAGAATCAATGAATCCTATGTTAGGCTTGGGCATACAAACACAAATTAGACTTGGATATAAAAGCACAAAGAGCCATAGAAAGTTAATATAAAAAAGTAAATAGTTGATAAACATGACCCATACAAAGTTGTCACTCTTTAAATTTGTCACACTCCATTTGTTAACAATAGGCATATAATTTCAAAAATGATATTGGGCATCACAAGCCCAAAGGAGGTGGAAAACTTATATCTAGGTGCATCATATTAATAGTCACTTAAGTCAGGTATTTGCAGGGGATCTTGCTAGCTTAGACAACGAAGGACAATGAGACAACATCCAATTTCATGGATGACTACTGGAATATCAATAGCTAGGGTCAGCGTTGATGTAATACCTACAATATGCTGCTGGTGTCCCTGAATGGACTATAGGTGGTGGTAGCAGGACTATTATGGGGTTTATTGTAGACTAGGGTGTTTCCTAAAGGATCTATTATCGGTGGCAGCCTTCCTAGAAGGAGTTCTTCCACACAACAACACTCCCTAAAGGAGTTGTTGTTGTGGTAGACTCCATCATAGGATTGTAGGAATTGTCGTTGGTGCGACCTCGCTCCCTAAATAAGCCATTGATGGAGGTGGTGTCCCTTGAGTAGATGCAGGAACCGACGCTACCTTCAAGAGACGCATATGGCTTATTGAGGTGGCTCTCCTTGCAAAACTGTAGGAGAGGAAGGAGAAGGGTGGGGGTGGGGGGCAATCACTGTAAGAGGCCTATGATGAGGGGAGTGTCTATCATTTGAGGAAGAAGAGAGAGGGAGAAACTAGTTCAATAGTTCTTGTTCTAATAACATGTGGTGTAAGAGAAGTTGTGTATGTTGTCTCCCTTCTTCCAGGTTTTTCATCAAGCTCATAGAGAGCTGCACCCATCCAAGGTCCAAGGAGTAGTCTTCTATGTATGGTATAGGAAGCATAGGTTCATTGTGAAGATCAACACTGCCCTTAGAGAAGTCAACTTCTGCTATGCATGTAGGAAGGCTCATGGTGATGGAGAATACATCTACATGTATATGTTTGTTCACTTAATTTACATAGAAGTAAACAATTAGTAAGAGCAGATTAAATATAATATTCCCAACCTGGCTGGATTCATTGATTTCTAAAATTTGGGATGAAATAATACCAAAAATAAGGTTTTTTTTAGTGTACAACCTTTGCAAACAATTTACTGTCTAGACTCTAAAATCAATCATATGCACACATTTCAAATTACAACCTCTTTTCCTGTCTGCTTTATCATCTTGATTTCCTTTTCTTTATTTTTGGGCTTGATTGTCTTCAAAATGCCTTTTGTAAAGTAAAATTCTTTGTCTCAAAGTACCATTATGTTCATATATAATTTTTATTCTTCCTCTAGGGTGCTTTAACTCATGATGCATCATGATTGAATCTATATAAGATTGGATTTAGGGTGTATACATTGAAAATATCAAAGCCAATAACATATAGCATGTAACTTACACAAAGGGAAGATAGATACAATGATTACCATGGATAAATAGATAGCACACATTTTGAATATAAACATCAAAATAGCTTCAAATAAATGAGTAAAAAGGTTATTAGGTGAGCATGTGGTGTCTGCCAACAATATACATAAAAAATATCTCTTGACATATGTGCTACAAAAAACTTCATTATATGTAATGCATTTCCACCGGCATCAGCCGAACGCTACAAGGTAAAGTCATGATTTTTGAACTTTTAAGTTGCAACCTTTAAAAAATTGTAAATTATTTGTCGCAAGAGCGTGGCCAGGCATTCAAGGCCTCGATGTCTAGCAATCTGAATCCAAGTCCTATTGTACTGGAATGAAAAATGTTTATCCATAAGCAATTCATGTTTTTCTGATGAATATACTAGTTTACTGGTGACATTATTCATCTAGTGAAAAAGTTCTGATGATTTAGAATATAAGACTGCCGAAGCACTTAACCGGACTTTGGGTGGTAAGCTAGTAAATATCTCATGTTAATAAAAGGATTTGAATGTTCTTGTTCCAGAGTTTCCTTTGGTTGTGCAGACTGTTTCCCATATATGTTTTCTAAGTTTTAAACGTATAGGTTTTGGGTTCCTATTTTCCAAGTAACACCATGAGCTTCTACAAATCATTGTAACTCAGCTAAGATGATATACACTTAAAATTGAAGATCCTCGAACCATTTGCTAAAACACCATGAAAACAAATAGTAGATATGCAACAACATGAATCAGTTTTCCAAACCCTTGGTTTAGAGATACATAAAACTTTGATAAATAATGTTACACTTATAGCCCGATTGATGATATAAATTTCTTTCACACTGATTCTGGATATAATCATTAGCCAGTTTGCTTGTTCTATAACAACCTTTGCATTTTAATTGTTGCTTTCACAATTTTCCCAAGTTACCAGTAATTGTATATCCTAATCTACCCATTTCTTAGTAATGCGAACAACTTGGAGGTACTCCTATATGTAGTAGTACGAACATCATGGAGGAACTCCTATATGAGAGGCATAATGGCGATACTAATACTATCTTTTGATGGTAGTAAAGGCAAGGCCAAGGACAAGGACTGAGCTAGGCAAGGACAAGGTTGGAATTATGGGTCAATCAGATCTGGGCGTCATGATCATTGCCCATAGGAATGTGTAGGACCATCTTCTCTGGGCCAAGAGCAGGGATATATATCTGGACTTCATCTCTACTACCTACATGAATGACGAGAGAGTGTAAATCGTGCTATGTTGCTCAATTGTTTAAGCATGATCTCAAAATGAACATCACAAACATGTGGTAGATGACCTCATATGATCCGTTTGAAAAAAAGAGAAGGCTAGCATCAAGACAACAATACCTAGTAGGTAAGAACTACATATCCTCAATGTTCTCTCTCTTGTATTTTTTGGTATGCTAGTTAAATTCTCCGTATAAGAGAAAACCTCTTAATTCTGTATAGCCAATAAGTTAATTTATTTTTGTTCTATAAGTACTATAGTAGAAATACATTCATACAATTTCTCATTATTTCCATTAAACATAACAAATCATACTCGTCATAGTATACTATAACTGTGCTCTTAATTTCAAGACTCGTTCCCAATTAACAATTAGCATGGGTCAATTATAACTTGGCATCATTTAATATTTTGTTGCTCTATTCATGACTATTGTTGTCTTTTTGTTTGTTTAGATGGAGAGTATCGAGAAATCAAAATGACACTACTGTTGTACTTCAGTAAAGTATGAAATAAGCTGGCTCTACCAACAATTATCTTTTCTTGTTGTATCAATTAAAGAATGAGGAAGTTGGATAATGCATGCACAAAGGATCATACAGTTTCCATATAGGACAAGCTTCTGTTTGGTACCTTGGGATATTCCCAATTTTGGACTGCAATGTTCAATTTGTGTTCATATTTTCCCAGGTTTACCCATCTGGGATCAATTGGTTGTGGGTTTTTTTGAACTTCTGATTCAATTCATGTTTGGTTTTATGATTATGTCAAGCTGTATTTGGGTCATGTGTATGAATGTAAACAAATTAAACATGATGAGTATGTAACAGATTACTTGTTATAAGAAATGAAATTATTCATTATCCATTTGTGATGTCTAGATGAGGAAAAACTGTTTATAGTTTTCTACTGAAATCACTTGAATTTACTACAAAAAAAATTTGCATTTGATTGGTGACCGGATATGAAATTTATGTCCATTGTTGGGCAGTACATGCACATACACCTACATACATTCGTGTGACATATTAGCTTTTTGATAATGACTGTCTTCACTTTTGATGAAATGGGTGACATCAATCTGTGTGGTTTTTTTAATGTGGGTGATTTACTATGATGTCACGTATTGCCCTATTTTGAAATGTGAAAACCACTAATAGATGACGTTTATTCAAATATGTTACATTGCACAAAGCCCACTCTAAATAGGTGACATTAAATTTTTAGGTAATAGTTAATCATGTCACCTTTTTGGTAAAAGGTTACATACTTAAATGTCACCTATACCCTATTTTTCAGTAGTGGAATGAGGGATGATATGGTTAGGAGTGAGGCAGTGGTGAAGGGACATATCCCAGGCAACCGGCGTCACCGGTCACACCGCAGGAGTCAGAACGCAAGATCTCGCACGGCGGCAGACGCGAGCCGCGACCAGGGAAGAAGAAGGCAGGTGAAACCACAGTGGTTTTGGGGGCCGATTTAGGGGAAGACCGGAGCTTTGAACCGCCTTTGACCTACTCAGATAGGCATTGGCATAGACCAATGATAAAGCGCTAGGAGGCATCATAACAAGGTATTTTTGAGTTTTGTGATGTTTATCTTCAAAAAATCATAGAAAACGATAGGGTTACCCAAATATAGCAAACCTATATATTAAATTGATCAGAAAAATAATCTAAATCTAAAGAAAATATTTACAAACTCAAATATCTCTTCTTGTTATAAAAGTAAGATAATATATGATAAAGTGGTGGTTAGCACATGGAAACCCTAGTTTTGGGTACTAAAATGTTGGAAACATTAAAAAACTTCTCTTTCGTGATGATTATATGACATTATTGAACATGAAAGGCATCTAAGATGTTTATGATAATAATAATGGACACTTAGAGTCCCTAATGTGAATAATCATGGATTAGGGATTAAAGGCCATATCTTATGGTGTTGATTAATGAACATAATTGAATCTAAGTGTCATAATAAAAGTATATGGTGAATTTGATAATAATGATAACAACTAAAATGAATTAGGGTTCTTAAGTCATTAAAATGACAATCATTGGAATTAGGGTTTCGAGGCATAATCCTAATGATAACTCAATACCAAAGAAATCTAAAACCTATATTAGAACTGAGTTGGGTTTGATATGATTGATGTGATGGTGACAATTTAGGATTTATTTCCATGCAGATTAAAATGATGAATGCTTGATTTCCTAGGATCTATTTATTGGCTTGATGGAATATACATGAAGTGTATCTGCATGGCTCATCATCAAGGTATGTGGTTATTCCTATGAGTAATTGATTTAGTTTCACATGGCTTTTTTGGGTTTCTTTGCATGTTTACAAATATATGATTATTGGATGAACTTTACTTCCTTGCAACTATAAAGTGACTATGGCTATCACTATATATATACATGCATGACTAGCTCAGATTCTGATCCTCCTTTGTAGCTTTGAGTATATGCGAGGAATTGATGACCTAGGTATTGGTCTACCCTTGTGGTAGGATCATCGGGTTATCATGAGTTAATGTTTGGTCTACCATTAGGTAGGATCATATGACTATACAACTCTATGTCTTTGTCTACCTTTAGGGTGGGATCAAAAGGGGCTATTTGGGATCTACCATATGAGAAAGGAAGTATCCACGTCCACTGTAGAGACATCATAGAGGTTTGGATATGTCAGGATTGAGTAGTTATGTTTTATATATAAAGTTTGATTTGTTAAATAATAATTTACTGCAATATGTTGTTACAACTAGATGAAAGCCTCTTGTGTTCCCCACATATTGGTATAACTTGTTATACTGACCGACATTGTGTTTATCAGCATTTTAGGTAGTTGATACACAATATAAAGGTATTAAAGCTATATCAAGGAGGACTAGATGGATGATACTTCTTCTCAATAGGTATTAGTTCCATGAGGTATATCATTTTACAATTTGTAAACAATATTTGAAATTTACTTGAAACTATTTTCTATGATTAATTATTTGCTAAATTTGGATCCTTGGGAATATAGGTAATGGGTATCAACTTGAAGGTATTTCCTTAATTTGGGGACACAGAAAGTGAGGTAGTTACATTTGTATCAGAGCACTAGATTTTTCAAATAATATTTAATAGTTTATAATTTCAAGTAATCTAAAGAAAAATGAGGGATTTATTAGGGCATATTCTAAAGACAATGGTGTCTAGAAGGGACCACGATCAGGGGCTACCAAAATTTTCCTCCACACTGCTAGTCGACTTTCGAGGACTCCCGAACCCATGCATCCTGCCTGGCCAAAGTCAAAAGATTTTGCCCAAAATAAAATACCTTTAGGTTTACTTCTCATCTTGATTCATCCATTTCTCATCCTCTTGCTTAAAAAACCCTAAAAGAATAGTTCTCTCCTCATCAAAAGTTAGGGTTTTTTAGAAGAAGTAGAATTAAGGCATCCTCCTCTAATTAATGTACATATAATTGGTGATAATAATGTACATATAATGTGGATGTACATGTGATGTGGAGATAATAATAAAATAAATGTTATACGTTTCCCTAGGAGGATAACATAGATGGGACTAGGGTTGGTTTAGAAGAACCCTAGTGGGTTAAGGGACATGGAAACCCTAAGAGGTGGTATAGTCCCTAACCGTAACACTAAAACCCTAACCATGAGAAATATGCATATTGTGGTAATATAGTACCCTACCCATATGAACCCAAATAGGGTAAGAGGAAAGAGAGAATACAAATGTTTCTGGTAACCCATTCATGAAGGATTCATGTGAAATAATATGAATATAAATGAGTTAAGTGATTTTGTCTCACATGCACGTGTGTATTTGAAAGAACAAATTAATAAGAAAAGTTTTAAGAAACTTATGAAGAACATGCGAAATAATATAACTTGGTCAACTAAATCTGATGGATGTATGCAATACATGTGGGATGTATGATTGGGTCTATCCAATCACCTCGGGGGAAGAGGGCCTATGTATGGTTAGTATGGTGGTCAGTGATTTGGCTCAAAAAGGATAATCACCTCGGGTAAAGGCCTATGTATGATTGCCACTATAGTGATAGGTGATTGGGCCAGGACTTATGTATGATGTCTGCTATAGGGACTTACCCTAGAGAGAGGGTTCCCCACATGAATACTCCAGAGAGGGAGTGTCCCATAGAGATTACGTTGAGAAGTTGGAAAGAAAATGCATGAGTATATACAAGAGAAACATAATTAACCAATAGTCATACATGAAAATGGAAATATGAATATAACTTGCTCATTTTCGTACTACTATCTCTGGGAGTTTGGTTATAGAAAGAAAGTCATCATGGTCAAGCCCCAAATTGGGAAGACTCATATTGCACCAAGCTCCAGATTGAGAAGGTGGCCCAAGTCCAGTGTGTAGATGACTGACCAAGCCCTAGATAGGGAAGGTCACTGAGAGGTCAAGTCCCAGATAGGGAAGGTCGACATGGCACCAAGCTCCAGATCAATAAGGTGGCCCAAGTCTAGTGCATGGACAGAACCCCATGAGAGGGTATCCCGAAGATTGAGCAAACATGGGTTGAGAAGTTATAGTAATAATTAAAATGGAAATATGAAACCTTTAGAGCTAGTATGCCAACCCAGGGTGGGTCAACCCAAGAGTGAGAAAATGGCTTATGGGGGGGGGGGGGGTAAAACCTTAGACCTTGGGGTCAGGTTGTTGCTAGAGAAACCTAACTTCCTCATATGAGCCATGAAAGCACCCTAGGTTAGGACCTTCCCTAGAAAGGTAAGTTGACTAAATCAATGTAAAGATTGAGGTAACCATGAATGTCACCTAATATAAAAGATGAAAGCACATGTATTGAGTATGATTCTTTGAACCCAAGTATGCCATCTTTGAAGAACATGAGGAAAAGTCACTATGGAAGTGGATGATCGTGTGAGACGGAGTCCGAAAAAGAAATGTTGCCATGAGTCCAATGAGGGGACATAAAGTGAATAATGGGCATTATAAGAGATGGGAGGAACCTGATTTAAAGAATTGCATACAAAAATAATGTGCTAATCATGAACCCTTGGGAAGGATAGAGCCCAAAGTCACTCCTAAGGTCAAGTAGGGGGTATTAAAGGTACATGGACGGATGGGATTAGGAGTTGATTGATTCCCGAATGCATAAGGCCATCTGGTCAAGAGGTAAAAACCACATTTTCCCAAAGCCCTTGTCTTAGGAGATTAGCTACCTTCATGATGTTCATGTGGCCAATGGGTGAATGTGAGTGGCACTCCTTAGATGCATATGGATGAGATCACTCAAATAAGTACCTATACCCCTAGATACCCCAAGTGTAACGCCCGGGCCCACTGCCCAAGGCTCTAGTAGGTGGGGCCCACATGGGCATGTGGCATGCCAGTCTTGAGCCGTGTGGTCTAGGCAAGTGGGAAAGGGCTATCCGTAGAGACGAGATGGAGCCGCCCTTGCACTGGTAGTCGTGGACGGGAGCTGGGCGTCCATGGGCCATTATGGGTCTGCACTGAAACGGGGTCAGATTATGAGGCCATATAGTTGAACCTTGACGAGGACGTCAAGAGGCTAAGTGGGGGAGATTGTAATATCTCAGGATTTGAGGACTTGGATATAATGATCTTAAAAGGAATGATTGGACTACCCATATCACCAAGGTGCACCTCCTTTTCCAGGAGCCCATCACTAAGAACTCCATAGTTAAGCGTGATCAACTTGGAGTAGTACTGGGATGGGTGACATGTCAGGAAGTTGATCCTGGCATGTGCGTGAGTGAGGAAAAAGCACACAGTTAAGGCTAGTGGTGGTCTGTGGGGACAATCATCATTCTTGAAACTCTACTAGAGCCTTGGGTAGTGGGCCCAGGCGTTACACTAAGGAAGTGGCTTAGGCTCATAATACATAAGGTGTAAATATAAAGGATACAAGAAGTCATGTAATAATGAAAGGAGTTGTGCACAAAGTCAAGAGTGAAAAAGGCATTAGACTTCATGAAATATAAGAAAGTTGTGGAATTAAAAGGTATGTATGGTTTAGAGTCATGCAGAGAAAGGAGTTGTGCACAAAGTCAAGAGTGAAAAAGGCATTAGACATCATGAAATATAAGAAAGTTGTGGAATTAAAAGGTATGTATTGTTTAGAGTCATGCAGAGAATGATTCAACTTAAAATGTGAAATTTTAAGATAATGTATGGATACACCATCTCTTCTCTTAGAATGGGATGAACTTTGTATTTGAACTGTAGTCAAATACTTATTTCATCTCATTATGAGGGAGAGAGATTGGGTAGACATGTATTATGCTAAAAGTTGAGATATGAAAATAAATATCCTAAGTTGGAAGTTTAATGACATGACCTAGGATTTGAGGTGTCACCTCTCCCTTATTTGAAAATAAATGAGTAATAGGTTGGAAACCTAAGTGAGAAGGTAATCACCAAAAGAGATCAAAAGCACAAAATGAAAATTGAATTCACTAAGAGATAATATCATATGAATACGAAGGATGTGAATATGCTTTGAATTGAATTCAAATAATTATGTGAGGAATTTGCATGTCAATAAAGGAAGTTAGAGATATCTATGTAGGGTTTCTAACCCCAAGGTTTGAAATTAAGTTGAATTATCATTCACCTATGTTTATTGGGTGTGACTTTTGTGGACACAATTACTTTTAAAGAGGGATGAATCTAATATCCTCAATTTGTGAAATTGAATTATATAAATAAATTAATTTACAAATTACCCAATAGTATTATTGGTGGAATAATAATGTGAAAAACCTTTGGAGCATGGGTGCTTATGGCATAAGATAAATAAATTGAAGGAATTTATACATGAATAAATAATAATGGCATTTGATAAATGAAATAACTGCCAAGTTTACAAAGGAAAAGAATAAAATACCTGGTGTCTTAGATAATTAAAAGAGTAATTATCTCACCCAGAGTGTCAATCTAAGGTGATGGCACCAAATTAAATTATTTTGGATTTAATTTTTTGGTGTATTGGAAAATAATAATGAATAGAAAGAGGGTTCTAGATTTTGGGAGAAAAAAAGATATACCATTATAAAAGGGTGTTGTTTTTAAATAACATTTAAGAAGAGAAGTTTCACATATGCAAAATATCCCAATAAAACCTCACAATGTGGATATAGGGAAAAATACTAATGAGTTCCTATAAGTGATTTAAGAAATATACCAAAGAAAGAGAAGAGCATTAATCCATGTTTCAAGCCAAAAAGTTTTGAGAAACAATTTAAGAAAACAAGTTATCCAATATGTGCCATAAAATGGTATGCCTTCCTTTTTGGATTTTTGGTGTAAAAGGGTTGTGGGCATAAGTATCTCCATAATTGAGAACATATTGAATATTTTCCTTAAATACCCATGCATACTCAAAGTTTGAGTTTTGGTCCTGACTAAGTGAAGGAGAGAGAGAGTTTAGTAAAAGGAAAGCTTTTCCATATTTTTTGTTCATGGGAAGGGAAGGACGGAATAGGAAGGTGTTTAAGGGGAGCAGAGTAAACTCAGGACTTTCTGGGAATCCTTCTCCTTGCTATGTGATTAAAAAGGGAACCAACCTGCCGCCATCTCCCTCCCTTTCTCTCTTTGTGAAACTTGTTAGGTAGGGTTTCTCATAGGAAGTGTGTGTGTGTGTGTGTATATATATATATATATATAGAGAGAGAGAGAGAGAGAGTCGGGCTAGAATACACTCAAGTAGTTTTTCATGATGCAATATTTTTTCAAAAATATAATCCATTGATCTTCTTAAACATCTTGTGAATAGCTCATATGCAAAATTTGAGCAGATTTGGACATTAATAGGTCGTGTTTTAAAGACCGCAAAAATTATGCATTTCAAATAAGTTTCGTTTGTCGATTTTGTTGCCCTTGGATGAGTGCCTTACACTCATCCAAATAGGCTCAAAATTTGTATCTAGCCTAGTTATAGTAGTATGACAGTGAAGATCATATATATATATATATATATATATATATATATATATATATATATATATATATATATATATATATATATATATATATATAAGCCATTACCAGAGAAACCCTCATGTATATCACAACACTTGTAGTAGGCTTGATATACGTCGAGTAGTTCCCCAGTCAGACACAACGACACGTACTTCCCCACTCGGGTAGTCATAGACTCATCACCCATGAAGATCTACAACCCTCATTCTGATCAGTTCCTCTCAATTTGAACTTCTCAACCACACCCATCACCTTGGCCTGACCTTGAGGCCTACCAACTCTGGTAAAGGTAGGGCAGGGAGTTTCCTACTCATGCACTGGCCTTACAGGGAGCATAGATCAACCTTTCCTCCATGCTGCTGGTGAGATTAGAAGGAGGAAAAATAGTGGCAGGAGTCATCAGAGTGGACGTAGGGGCGATGAAGGTGGAGTCAAGGGTGATGAAGAAGAGGGGGCTCCAGTGATACCCTCACTACTACATAAATAACCTTTGGCATCGATTATTTAAGGCCTAAGTAGTCGGTTTCCAAGCGACACCCAAGTGGGTGCCGCTAAAAGTCGACACCTTCAGCGTTGGTCCCCCAACCGACGCCATACCCCTTCCCGCCACCAAAAAGGTGCCAGTAAGGGCATCATCAGTGTCAGCTTTATATAGGTAACCGACGCCATATCCCTTGCCACCACGACCGTGCTACCCAACACAACCGTGGTACCTGGCCAGAATCTACTAATAACGGACACCATCGGCGTCAATTTGTATACTAATAACCAACGCCATATCCCCTGCCACCACGACTATGCTACCCAGCACGGTCGTGGTACCTAGCCACAATAGGCATCAGGTTTATGGATAACTGATGCCAGAAGGGGATAACGATGTTGGTTTTATACTAACAACCGACACCTATGTGTTTTGTTGTCGGTTTTACACAAATAACCGACACCTATGTTCTGGTTTTTTTTCTTATCAGTTTGTAGGCCTACTGTATGGTTGGTCAGCAGGATGTAGAACCTACAGTTCAGTTCTGAACTGTAGGTTTACAACATCCATTGATATCAGCCAACAACATGCCACAAACCTGCAAAATTAACAAGATAGACAATAATACATATTTATCATGTGATTCACACACATGTATAAGCACATTTAATTCATATTATTTTTCATAACACACATGTAGAAACCAGTAGTTCCATTTCAAATTTCCTCCATTTTCACACACATTTAGCAACCTACAGTTCCATTCATTTCATCTCTTTTCACATTCAGACACATGTAGAAACATTCATGTATTGATCATCTTCACATTCACACATATGGCAATTCATAAGAAGTTATTCACATTCAAACAAAAATAATTATGAGAACAAAGTTTAGAAATATCATTCTTTATTCATCATTGTCATTATTCCAATTATATTTAAAAATTTCCACTACTTGTAGGGCTTCTACCCATTGTTCTCTTACATCATTTAACTCATCCATCGTATAGGGAGTATGTACATATAATAACTTTTCACATGTAGTGAAGTCTATTTTAAACACCTGCAAAGAGAATGATGTATATATATAATTAATAATATATAATAAGACTGATATATTTCATATGATATAATGAGACTACATATAATACCTGATGTATGGTATCGATTTCCATTGTGGCATGTTCGATAATTATGCTCATAAATCACATCACATAGTATCCACATGCCCAACCGTTGTCTTGTGTAGCACACTATAAATTGAAACATACAAAATATTCAAAAATACAAATAAACACAGTTCATAGAAATAATATATACATTGGAGTCGGGAAATGATTTTCACATTATGCCAACTTAGTGGCTGGTTCTTTTTCTTGGGGACCTTTCCTCTAGCTTTGGCGTACTCTTGTAAATCCCTACATGTTAATATAACACATTAAATTGCATAATTAAATAGTAATGTAATAACATATGTTAATGGATATAAAAATATGAAATATTTCTCACGAGAATAATGGCCTTTTCATTGCGTGTTCATATATATTCAATTCCTTCCCCGCAGGACCTAGATAATAGACAGTGAATGTCTCAGGGACAATAACTAGTAACTCCCAATGCTTACCACTAGAGGTAAGAAAGTTAAAAATTAATAACTCAAAAGTCACAATAAAAATGTAATTTTCTTAAGTCCAAATTATAAGCAAAGTAAACTTACCCGACATTGAATGGAGCTATTATCACCGTCTTCTTATTTTTACCAAAATATTTAAAAACATCACAACAGTATGAAGTAACTGACCTAGGGTTTTTACCTACAAGACTAATTAAAGATGGAACCAAAAATCCCACATGGAGAAATGAAAAATATGTACATATCGTGTGTAAGTGGCTGCAAAACATGTATTATGTATGCATTAATATATAAGAAACCAGATCACCGTATATAAAACAAGGTATATGGATGTATAAACAAGATCTCATTGTATCTATAGCTCTATCATAGATATATTCAGCCAAGCATAATGAAACATCTCCAAAATATCTGGTATAAATAGCTTGTTATCGTATGATTGCCCTGCAGCTTCCTCCGGAATAGTAACATTTATAGGGTAATTTGGATCATGTTCACCTATCCAATATGCCATACCCCTACAATTAGGACCTAACAAGGCGTGCAGGTTCCTTGGAAGCCAACTTGGTATTTCAGGAGGTGGAGGTGGAGGTCGAGATGTAACGGGTGTCTTCCTTTTGACCTATATATATAATTTCATATCAACTGACTCATATATATGTACTCACTAACAAATTAATGTAATGTAAATTTACCATACAATATTAGTATAGAAGACATCCGCTTTGGGCCACAATATCACTCCGCCTTCTGCCTCACCAAGCGTTTCAGAATCTAGGTGGGCATATGGCAATGTAGGATCCCTCCATTTGGGGACTACACTTATCAGGCTCACACGAACCACAACATCTGGTACTGGAGTCCCATGAAACATTTCCCCGGGAAGGGGTGGGTAAGATGACGCCTCTGCAATGACATATTCTTGACTTTTTAGATAGCATGGCTTCAACCCCTACAAATTTATGTAAAGAATGTTATATGCATATATACATAAACATATCATCTTAAAAAGACTAGCTACTATGTCATAAAAATACTTACAAAGGATGTGCTAGGTGGTGGGTCTACATGATTACTCCCAACCTCTGTAGTAGGAGTAATAGAAGCATGACACGTCACAGGTACCATCTGAGTGGCCGTCTAAGACGACCGCCACTTCACCATTGCTTCTTGGACTTTCCTCTCAATTAATTCATCTACCTATACATGGATAAAAGAAATGCTAGCTATCGATTATTGCATTCCCTTTCACAGTAACATTCTAAAAAAGAATAGGTTACCTCAACTTGTGAAAGTCCTGCTTTTAGGACAGGTTTGTGCAGGGATGGCCCAAAGAACACTTTGATGCCCACACCAGTGCCTGCACCCCTAACATGTCCAGGATGCTCTAGGTTACCCAGAGCAATAGTCAATTCATCCCTTATGCCCTCAGGGATGAACTTACCTTCCTTCCTCTGCTCGTGCAACTCCCACTAATCACCATCAATAGAAATTGGTAAGTAAACATAACAATAATCAATATCAATCGATTGCTCTAAGAGATGAATTTTACCATTTTTGTAGCCACCTTAGCAGTTGCGGGGTTCGTTATATCTCCCTTCTTGTTTTGCCTCCCAGCTATCCACATAGCATGGCGAAGCAGAGGTGCGGGACCAATAGTAGAGGACTCCTGAGTAGAAGCAGACTAAGCAGTATACTCAGCCCATAGTCTTTGGTGAATGCCTGCATAGCCTCTTGGACCCATTGTGTGGTCATGCACATTCAGTGCACACCTTTCTCTTTGAGCATCGCTGATAGCCTTGTTAGTAAGAATATTGATTGGGTTAGTAACACTAAAGGTTAATCTTTTTGGTGAACCACTAAAGGTTAATCTTGAATAGGTGAATACATAAGAATGTATATTAATTAAATTGGGAGTGGTGCTTAATACCTTGAATTCATCCATTTTTCTTTGGGTAACAAACTCCTCCCAGCCTTTGGGGTCTAGGTAGTTCCATTGATCAGGGGCTACCTTCTTCCTAAATTTATTTTTTAAAGAGAATACAAACAAAAATTATTAGTGTAGAGTTAGTCAAAAAGTGATCAATGTCTAGAATTGGAAATCAATCAAGAACCTCTTCTTAGCATCGCGTATGTAATCTTAGGTGAGATTTGTCCTATAGTTCCTTAGGACCCTCCCACAGCGTTGCATCACGCATTTATGATGTAGCTTTTCATCCAGATCAAATATACTCTACAAAATAGAATTGCTATTAACTAGTATCCTAAAAATTAGTAATCTACAAAAATAGAATTGCAAATAATGATAACTCACACATAGTTCCTTCCAGATTAAGTCTTTCTTCCCTTTAGGAACTATATGCTAGGATTCAAAAATAGGACTACAATGGCTGAGAGTAAGAACCCCAAGATATGAAATAAATGAGTTGTGGTTCACTCCAATTGGATTTCTTGCATGATCAAAATCCACAGCCAGTTTGGGTCCATTGCCCCTTTGCTGTAGTAACTTGTTCATCATTGTGATGACCCTCACTTTCTCATTTTTTTTTCAGCTCATCAAGTGCCCCAATTTCTTTAGGGGGTACATCACCAACCTAAAATTTGACAAAAAAACACACTTACAAGATATAACTATAAATGTGAGGCATGATATATTTTTAAAACTTACATTGTGAGGCGGTGCATTGACATCCTCACCCTCACAGTAATCATCAGCACGGTCATCATATGAATGCTCAGCCATCTGAAAGTTCACATTCAGATTGTAAAGTTCACATTCAGATTTTAAAGTTTGCATTCAGCTTTTCAAGAATAGTCCCAAACAGGGGACTATCCAAGATTTACTCCTAATGAGTAAATCTTGGATGGGTTTCTAGGCCAACAGATACATGTGTTGTCATTCTTATATATAATAAATGTGTACCACCTATCCTATTCTTGAACACCTAATCTCACTAGTAAGTGTATAATGTGTATTGGGTTTTCAAGAAAATTTCGGCATCATTTCCCCACTGTTCTCCAAGTATATATGTACTTAGAGAACAAACAGGGAAATGCTACCGAAATTTTCTTGAAAACCCAATACACATTATACACTTACATCCTAAGTGAGATTAGGTGTTCAAGAACAGTCCCAAACCAGGGACTATCCAACATTTACTCCTCATGAGTAAATCTTGGATAGGTTTCTACGTTAATGAGTAAAATAACATAGACATAAGATTTCACCACCACTACATGTATTTGCTCACTTACATTGCATCACTCACAATTAGAGCATTATTAAATAATAAATCAAGAATTCAATAGTTTCAAACATGCAATAGTTCACAATTAGAGTGACAAGATTCACTTTTTACAAACATACATGGCATTATTCAGGCACAATAGCAGGTGTGGTCATTGACCCGATTCAACATGATAAGAATAATTTTAGAAGAGTAATAATATTTCCCAATTGAGAGTATATGAATTGTCCAACAATTGGAATAAGAGCAAGTATTGTAAAAATTGCCTCATTATGGGAAAAATTAGTCATAATATCGCCCAATTATAATAATAGAGAGGAGTATATACCTTCAATCATGTTTAAATCAAACAAAATATCATCTAGGTCTGAGCAAAAAATAATATCTCAAAGATTAATATCACCTAAGCATGAGATTATGCTAGAGTTAATATTATGTCTTTTGTAGTCATTTAATGTAATATCACAATAAGAAGAAATAGTAGCAAAAACAGTGACAAAGGTAGCAAAGATGCTCCCCACCACATCATGTAGTCAGCCTCTCCCCTAGGTCCTGACCAGCTACCTCAACCACCAATTTCCCAGACACTCCCTCAATGGGAGAGGTTGTCAACTCAGCTCACCAGCACGCTCCCAGGAGTGGGCAACAACGGAAGAGTCCATAAACTCTTCCAGCCACCTGACCTTCCTTCCTTCACCTACTCCTCGACGAGGGACTCTACAAGTGGTTTTGGTTCCTCTAGTGTAGGGAGAAGAGGAGGAAGAGGGTACCTTGAGCGACGGCAGCGGCAGCGACCAACATGTGCGAGCAGCGAGCAGGTGAGCACCAAAGAGAATGGCGGCGGAGGAGAACGGCAGTAGGGTAGGGGCAACAGGGGAGGAGAACGGCGGTGCAGCGGCGGTAGGGCAGGCACAACAGCTGAGGAGAGAACGGTGGCAGAGAGAAATCGCCAGAGACCTAACAGGCGGAGAGTAATCGATTGACAATGAAATAGAGAAAGGGGAAGAGTCTGGCTCGCTCGGGTTAAGTTAACAATAGGCGTCGATTATTGAAAAAAAAGATGCTTAAAACACCAGGCGTCGGTTACCACCAAAAAATTGACACCTATGTTCAATGATAATCGTCAGTTTCAACTACAAAACTGATGTCTATCTACATATGCCAACAAAAAAAATGTTCTCAATTAATGACCATTATCATCGGTTTCCATAGAAGAACCGACGCCAAAGGGGGATGAAACTTTTGGTGGGGACAGCGCGCGAAAACACATCGGCATCGGTTACCGCAAGTAAACCGATGAAAATTTTTTTCCCAATTTTTGTCTCATGAAAAACCTTTAGTCGTCGGTTTGTTAGTTAATAACCGACGTCGTATGTTAATTTTAGAGGTAAATTTTTCCCATTGGAAAATTTGGATTTGGCGGTCGATTTTAGGCATCTGTTGCTTATTAAGGAACCGATGCTAAATTAAAAGTGATACCTGTGTCTGGTCTCTCTTCACAGATAGATGTTGGTTTTTGTATTCAACCGATGTTGTAGGGTTTAGGCGTCAGTTTCTTGTATACAACTGACGCCTATAAATGTGACGTTATAAGCCATTGCTATAGTAGTGCATGTTGGGGCAAGTTTGTTGAGAGGAGGCAGAGCTTTCTATTTGTCGGAAAGAGGCCAAGAAGAAAGATTGAGAGGGTATAGTAGAGAACAAAGGAGGGAGGAGATGGTTGGGAGAGAGGTATTGGTAAAGGTACGGATCCCAGACAACCAACATCACCGATCACACTGCATGAGTCAGGATACATGATCTCACATGGAAGCAGACGTGAGCCGCGACCTGGGAAGAAGAAGGCGGGTGAAACTACCATGTTTTTGGGGTCAGTTCAAGAGAAAACCAGAGCTTTGAACTGCCTCTGACCTACTTAGTTAGGTGCTGGCATGGACCAATGATAAAGCACCAGGTGGCATCATAATAAGGTATTTTTGAGTTTTGTTATGTTTATCTTCAAATAACCATAGAAAATGATATGGTTATCCAAATATAGTGAACATATATATAAAATTGTTTGGAAAAATGAGGGGAGTCTAGAGAAAATATTTAAAGACTCCAAATTTTCTTTTTGTTCTGAAAGTAGGGTAATATATGATAAAGTGGTGGTTAGCACATGTAAACCCTAGTTTGGGTACTGAAATGTTGGAAACATTCAAAACCTTCCCTTCAGTGTTGATTACATTATATTATTGAACATGACAGGAATCTAAGATGTTTATGATAATAATAATGGAAACTTAGAGTCCCTAATGTGAATAATCATGGATTAGGTATTAAAGACCATATCATGTGATGTTGATTAATGAATTTAATTGAATCTAAGTGTCATAATAAAAGGATATGGTGAATTTGATAATAACGAAAACACCTAATATGAATTAGGGTTCTTAAGTCATTAAATAATCATGGAAATTAGGGTTTCAAGGCATAACCCTAATGGTAAATTGATACCGTAGAAATATAAACCCTAGATTAGGACCAAGTTGGGTTTGATATGATTGATGTGATGGTGACACTTTAGGATTTATATTTATGCAAACTAAAATGATGAATGCTTGATTTGCTTGGATCTATTGATTGGCTTGATTGGATATACATGAAGTGTATCTGCATGGCTCATCATCAAGGTATGTTGTTACGCCTATTAGTAATCGATTAAGTTTCATGTGGCTTTTTTGGGTTTCTCCGCATGGTTTACAAATATATGACTGTTGGATGAACTTTACTTTCTTACAACTATAAAGTCACTATGGCTATCAATATATATATATATATATATATATATATATATATATATATATATATATATATATATATACGTGCATGACTAGCTTAGATTCTAATCCTCCTTTGTAGCTTTGAGTATATGTGAGGAATTGATGACCTAGGTATTAGTCTACCCTTATGGTAGGATCACCAGGTTATCATGAGTTGATGTTTGGTCTACATTTAGGTAGGATCATATGACTATACATATCTATCTCTTGGTCTACCTTTAGGGTAGGATTAAAAGGAGCTATTTGGGTTCTACCATATGAGAAAGGTAGTATCCATATCCACCGTAGGGACAACAAAGAGGTTTGGATATGTCAGGATTGAGTAGTTATGTTTAATATATAAAGTTTGATATGTTAAACAATAATTTGCTGCAATATGTTGTTACAACTAGATGCAAACCTTTTGTGTTCCCCACATACTGGTATAACTTGTTATACTAACTGATGTTTTGTTTGTCGGTGTTTTAGGTAGTTGATACACAAGATAAAGGTATTAAAGCTATATTAAGAGGACTATATAGACGATACTTCTTCTCAATAGGTATTAGTTCCATGAGGTATATCATTTTACAATTTGTAAAGAATATTTGAAATTTAATTGAAATTGTTTTCTATTATTTATTATTTTCTAAATCTGGATCCTTGGGAATATAGGTAATGGCTCTCAAATTGAAGGTCTTTCCTTAATTATGGGATGCGGAAAGTGAGGTCGTTATAGCAACTTTCTAGGTTTACCAGGCTATTACATGACGTTCATTAAGAACTTTAGTTCCATAGATCTACTACTGAATAAGTTAACAGGGAAGAGATGACGAGGAAGTACCCTTCTCTTTTCTCTTAGGATTTCGGGGGCAAAATCCTTGTTAGGGGTTTATGGCTTGTAAGACCCCTAACCTGAGTTTTGGGGTAACCCTATTTTCTTTAGTTTAATCATGTTCTCAGAACCATTCGCTAATATTTTGAGATGTAATTAGGGTTGGAGAGCTTAACTTTCAAGTTTGAGATTGTTTGGATGTTGTTTGTGCTTTATGTGCTAGTTTTGGTGCAAATTACAATTTACCCAAGTAGGGGGTTGATGTGCAATTTTCCACCTCTAGGGTGTTCCTTCTCTTTCTTAACATCATCTAGAGGAGACAAAAAGAAGAGGGTACCTTGTTTGAGCCTTGGTTGAAGAGTGCCACCCTTAGTGGTGATTAGGGTTTCTATAAGTGATGAATGTTTTAACCTATGTGTAGATGATGGGTTTCCTTGACCTAGGTCATGACCTAGGGTGAGTTTTGGAGGGTTTCACAGTCAAGAAACCCCCCATAGAAGGTTGGGTAGCAACCAAGGTGGTTTTGGGTCAAGATGGTTGTCCTCTTATATGATGTCTCGTCCTTGGGTTTGAAGTGGTCTCTTCTCTCAACCTTGTGTTGATAGATGGTGCTTTTCGTGACCACGTGAATGAACACGGTGGTCAAGACCCACCCTATAGTGTATCACCATGTCTTGCATGCATGGTTAAGGTGGGTGCATGTGGGTTCATGTCGATCATTTGAGTGGACAAGTGTCCCTTTGGTACCTTAGAGTGTTGACACCTCATCTTTTGTTATTCTCTCTCATCTCTCTCCTATATAACCCCTTATCTCTTCAAGCTTTTAATCCTTTCATCCCTCCATCTTCTTCCTTCTCTTTTTCTTGTTCTTGGATCTTGGTGGAGCAAGGAGATCTGTCTTTAGAACTTGGTGACCAAACTCTTCTTACATGTGGTGTTTGTGGTGACCATAACCCATCTTGAACCCTTGGTAAGTTTTTATCTTCCTTGATGACGTTTCTTTTGATCTAATACCTCCATATTCCTCTTCTTTATATGCCCTAGACCATTCTTCCTCCATGGTGGTCATTTGGGGAGAGGAATTCCTCATCACAAGGATCATATACCATGTCTTGACAAGGTAGACCCAAGTGTGAGGAGGGTTTCTTCTCTCTTTCTCCCTTTCTCTTTTGCCTTGACCTAGAGCTTTTTGGTTCTCTTTTCTTGGAAGACCTTTGACCTTGGTGTCTTCTCCTTCTTGATATGATCTTGAGGTTGAGAGTGGAGCTTTTGGTGGAGCTTATACAACCCTTGGATTGTGTGCTTGGAGCTCTCGATCTTGGAGCTTGGAATCTTTGGTGGTGATCTTCTTAAGGTGGGTTATATAACACTTAACCTACTCTATTATTGCACTCTTTATGCATATTTGCTATTGTCTTATTTATCTAAAATTCTCCCTTATAATTCTAGTAGATAATGATAATCATGAGAACTTGTTTGGTGGAGATATCTTGCTTGGTTTGCTAGAAATCTAAAACCCTAATCTACATGCACTGATTTGATGGTTGACATGTTATGGAGGTTCTTCCCTATCCTTGAACCTTGAATTTGATCTCATGCATGGTGGACGTGTTTCTAGATGTTGAAGGGAGGCTATGTTCCAATTTTGGATACCGTGATTATGGTTTTCTCTTTCTTAGACAAGGTTCTTTCTTGGTGGTTTCTTAACCCATGTCTTAGGGTTTTTGGTGATCGATTGCTTGAGCCCTTCATTCTTGATAACCATGGTTTTATCCTTTGTATAGGTTCTATTTTGAGACCAAGATGTTATCCCTTATGTTGGTTAAGATATCTTCCCCTTGATGGTCACAACCATGGTTAGTTTTGGATTAAGACGTCCCTCTTGTTGATGGGTTGGACCTAGTATTCTTTAGGGCATGACACTTGATGTTAGTGAACTTGTTAACCCCTATTTTCATTGGGTGAGTGCCCTTGTGATTGAGTCTTGGTCTTGCCTTTGTCTTGGCTGATACATACCCTACTGGAAGGTCACAATCAGGTGGTCTTGAGCTGCGACATATTGCTGGCTATGGTCTAGACATTTCTGAGTCTAGACATTTGTGGAAGGTTAGGACCCTAACCCTAGATGTCGTGGGTGCAACATATCCTAGGTGGAAGAGGTCATGACCTACTGGTATGAGTGGTCTCTCAAACATATACATATATAAATATACTTGAGCATCTACCATATCTTACATCAAAAGGGCACATGAGCCAAAAATGTGTATCAATAGAATCTCTACAAAACACACCCAAAAACCATCCTCAAGACCTGAGTGTACATGGATGACTCAAGGAATCTACATCGAAAGACTAGCAGCAACACTCCCAACCTTATTAGCTAGTGTCCTTCTTACTGCTACTCTGCTTCAGCTGCACGATCTCTACCTCCTCGTGCACATACACCTAAAAGATGTGGAGAACCCATGGGGTGAGATCCAAATTTCAGTAGGAGATATAACTCTCCACTGATGCTATTATTAGCACAAATAAGGTAATTCAAGGGAAGAAGTAAAGCTAAAACTATGATAGGCAGATTTTTCTAATGATATATAGTTATTATCATCTAACAGTTCAAAAGGAATATGAAGAACATGTATATCCACTACCAACTATAGTATAAAAGCAAGCAAGGCCTCATCCAATGTTTTTGTATTTGATCCTAAGCAAGTAAACTACACAGCTAATTACGTATTTTATTATGCCCTGAGGATTAGAGTCGTACCACCCAAATTTAACCAACCACTACTAAGTCAAAATCGGTTCTGTACAAGGTCTATGGAAGAGTCAAAATCCATGACCTCACAAACCCTTGTGGTCAGTACACAAGTACACCATAGAGACATACCAGTCAACTACAACCAGTGACATATGTCAAAACTATGAAAGTCCTAGTCTGCCTTGGTACATGTCACGAAGCTAGTGAAACTGAGCTATGGCCCAAAGTTGCACTCCTTCCAGGGTATGGCCCACATCCAATCCTATGAAACCTCATAAGCATCATATCACTGAGTTACTTCACATAGACACACTCTTGGCAGGGTATGACCCACAACCAATCTTGTGAATGCATATACTCAATAGTATATGACTCCATGCTTTCACTAGAGAAACCCCATTTCACCATCCAGCAAGTGCTGACACTAAGATGGATCTATGGCATAGGGAAAAACTACATGATTAAGTTCAACTTAATTAGTTAAGTCAATTAAGTGTATTTTAGCATCAATCAAGTTACAACATATAAAGTCATAACAAACTCTACAAGGATAAGGGAATAGTACACTCCAGAAGATATAAATGTATAGGGCATGAACTTGTCACACTATCACCACATGATTCCTATATCACTGCCATTCTCCACATCACCAATACCAAAGTCACATACTATGGGATATTAATCCCTCAACTCATCGTTCATGTATCACAAGTGTTTCAACATGCCTCTTGATGGCTCATTCAACATGTTTCATATCATAGTCATCATAGCGTACACTAACTATGATTATCAAGATCATAACACATGCATGGTTTGAAGTTCATAAACAATATAGATAACATCACATACCATAGTCGTTCCATGAAAGAGAAACAAGTATGAGCATTGTACATTATTAGGGTTAGGGTTCCTTCTTATCCAATTAGACTTCAGAAAGCTAGTTCAACTATCAACCCTAGATTCACCACCTCCCATCATCTTGGAGTATATTAGGGTCAAGGAACATCATTAGAGTTGATTAGATATTATATAAATAACACTCTATGTGGCTTATGCATTACTCATACAAGAGTATCATTAAGTGTACACTTAT
Source organism: Alisma plantago-aquatica (assembly GCA_963693085.1). Classification (NCBI taxonomy): domain Eukaryota; kingdom Viridiplantae; phylum Streptophyta; class Magnoliopsida; order Alismatales; family Alismataceae; genus Alisma; species Alisma plantago-aquatica. The sequence goes on from OY856414.1 coordinate 285,713,539, forward strand.
ACCTCTCAACCACCTACTTTCACCATGTGCTCACCACATAACAACTAGGTCATGAACACCCAACCCGATCCATGTCATGATCATGACTCAAAGGAAGGAAAATCACTATGTCTCAGCTAAAACAAAAATATAATAAGTAGGGTATTTGTGTGCTTCAAGAAATGGTTACATAAACCAAAGAAGAATATGGACAATGTTCACGAGGTACCCCACCAAAAAGATATCATTTCCAATTGGACAAGATGCAATGCTTGAATGTGTTTCAAGCTAGAAGAGGACACAAAGTGGGTGGTTGCGAGCTTTTAGAAATACAAAAACCATGATCTAACCAATAGTTTATCCAAATATAGGTTTCATTGCTCATGTTTCTCTTGTAGCAGGTTGATGAGTTATGTGATAAGAACATATTGATGTAAGCACCTTGTGGTCTATGAGGACTTATATGTAAGGGTTTTGGTACCTTTGGTCCTTAACGATATCAGTTTTAAATTTTTAGTGTTTTCTGGTAATCTGCTTGTATAGTTTTTTTCCTCTTTAATTTGGAGTTATCTCATGGTTTGTGGTGCGGGGAGTCACACAGAGGGTGGAGAACGATAGCCTTAGACGACCTCCTTGGCTGCCTCGAAGGACCTATAATGGCTTTCCACGCAAGCATGGTGGCTTCATGATCACTGCTTCAGCTTTCACAAGAGTCGAGGAAGAGGTGGTGGCAGGAGCTTTGGCTACAGGTTATTTCTCTCGACCCCAACCATGGCGTGCCCATGTGCAATGCCGCCTTAGGCAAGGAAGCTGCCCTGAATGATTGGCGCCTTCGGCTCATGCAACAGCGGCCCAAACACAAAGATTGTAGGGGTGTCTAAGGCTATCCCAGAAGATAACAACACGTAGACAGTCGAAATAGGGGAAACGTTTCCCAGGTTAGTGGGTATTCAAGAACTGTATCTTGGATCTGATCCGCAACGCAGTCTCTATTGAGATCAAGGATGATGTGTGAAATATCCACATCTGCCAGATCAAATCTTGACGATCATACTTGGCCAAGGATAGGTAAACTTTTAAAACTCATATTTTGAGATATAGAGCTCAGTTTGGGACAAAAAGGGTATCTATGGAAAGCCCTTGGAGTGTACTATGCTTAAAAATATTTTTAGAATATGGTTTTGATGTCTATCAATTATCATATTTTGTGCATTAAGAAGTATATGATTTAATATTTTGTCAATTAAAAATAACAAATGAATTTAGAAATTCATGCAAATTTTATCGAATGTGCATTTTGATATGTTAAGCAATATCCTAAAGCCATATTATTTTGATTTTAAGTTTTAATAAGGTTTTTGATGTAAACCCTAATATGGGAATTATGGGTATTTTACCCATTGAATCACAATGAAATGATTTGAGATTTTTATCTAGATCTTAATATACATTATTCTTACTATTTCTAAATTTTGATGGAGTTTTATATATTATATATCAATACATAATTTTTGGGCCTAAGTGGCCATTATGTAAGATGATTTATGATTATTTGTGAAACAACATTTATTTTATGTGCCTATTTAGTATGAGAAATGATTATAATTATATTTCTTCTTTCATTTTATGACTAAGACAATAAGATCAGTATATGTGAGTTTGTTTGAATTTTACTATTAGTATATGATGTATATACTTATATTGGCACATATGATGTTTTTGGTTTATATGGATATATCTGTATAGGTATGCTGTAAAATGAGTGGATTGAGTTTAGTTTAATGTTAAACATTAAATGTGTTCTAAATCAGAGATAGTTTTAGCAAAATAATAACCCGATGTTGGTATATAAAGTTGGGATGGTGGGGTCTAAGAATTTGAAATAAAGAAATGAAATATACATGGACTAATAGACATTTGTTGATGTCAACGTGATTAGGTTGTAGAATAAGGAATCCAGAATACATTAAGAATAACCTCAAACAAGGTAAGTGGGCCATGTCTATTGAATTTAATTATTATAAGTTTCAGCCTACCCATAGACAAAGCAACTTAGAGAATAAGTTACTTCCAGATATTTAGTTATTAATGTGCATCTCATATTCAATAATGCTTCTATTAATCAGATATTGTTCAGATGAACTTATGTTGTGAGGATATCAAATTATAGATTGTAGATATTTAAGCTACTTTTAGATGCTTAGCATTTGTTTATTCAGTTCAATTTATTTCTCAAGCCTTTAGACACATAAGTCATACATTCAATATTAGAATTTAACTAAGTGATATATTAAATACGAATTTCATACTAAGACTTATTTAGACAACAAGAATATAGTCTTCATATTTTATAGTTAGATTACTCATTATGGGTAGTCAAAAATTAGATTTGCATACTTAATAAGAACCTCAGATCCAATCTCAATTATCTAGTAATTTAGATACATATTCATATTTAGAGTTTAGAGTTTAGAGTTATATTTAGTTTATAATTAAAGACAAATATATAGAGTCAGAGTTAATAGATTAATATTTTGAGATTGAAAATTGAGAACAAATTCAAAGATAAGAGATTAAGATTCAGAGATAAGAGATTAAGATTCATAGATGAGAAATTAATAAAAAAGATAGAAAATGACATCAAAACATTAATTATATACATTATAGGATAAGTCCTCACTAGAGAGTACCAGGACGATTCGGAGGCACATGGCGCCAGACACTACGAGTGTCACAAAGGACACATTGTGCCAATAGAGGGTGTGTTTCACCATACAGGACACTTCGATGTCAACAGAGGGCACATAGTACCAATAGAGGGTGTGTTGCACCATAGAGGACACTTCAATTTCAACAAAGGGCACATAGTGCCAATAGAAGGTGTGTTGCACTATAGAGGACACTTCAGTGTCAATACAGGAGGACTTATTGTATGATTGTGACCGCAAGTAGATAAAAGACATAAATAAAAGACACATAGGTTCATTATAAGTTTACAACTTTCAGATATTAGTTCAAGTTCTAGTTGTATTATATTTATGATTATCTTATTAAAAATTCAATGCCACTTACTGCAACATAGGTTTCCCTTTGTGCATGGCTGGGTACGAGATGTCTGCAGATATAGAACTTCAAGAGATAGGCATGACAAAGTGAGGCAGTACAACATTAGGAGGTTTGCTTGGTGGGGCGTCATCTACACGGTCCTATATTTGAGATGATATTTGTATAAGGTGGTACCATGGATGAAATTTCTTTTGTACATGATGATGTAATTCCGTTCCTAAGAATTTGTGAGAATTTATTTTATACATAGTATGTAATGGTTGTTTTCTATTATTATTGTGATGCATATCATGGTAATAACACTCCCTGTTGAAAAAAAAATTATTAGCTTCCGCTCATGTGATAAGAAAATTGATGTGTTACAATAACATACTATTGATGGGGAATGACATCCCTACGTTACAAAAAATAAAGACATGGCTAGTAAATACATTTTCTATGAAAGACTTGGGAAAATCATCCTACATCTTGGGGATAAAGATATATAGAGATAGATCCAAGAAGCTTCAAATACTAAGTCAAATAACATACATTGACAAAGTATTGAAGTGGTTTAACATGAAGAACTCAAAGAGAGGAAACTTGCACATGCTACATGAAGTTCCCATATCTAAGGGTCAAAGTCCCAGTTCTTGTAATGAAAGGGAATGCATGAGTTTGACTCCATATGCCTCAACAATAAGATCAATCATGTATGTAATGTTGTGTACTCATCTAAACGTCTTGTATTCCTTGAGCATGATGAGAAGATATCCGTCAGACTTAGGTGATGCTCACTGGAAAATCGTGAAGAACATCCTCAAGTACTTGAGAAGGACTAAGGATCAGTTCTTGGTCTACGACAGAGAGGAAGAGTTTGTGATAAGAGGGTACACTGATGCAAGCTTCCAGACTGACAAAGTTGATTACAAACTGCAATCAGGATACATGTTTTGCCTAAATAATAGAGTTGTAAGCTAGAAAAGTTACAAGAAAGAGACATTTGTCAATTCTACAATAAAGGCCAAGTATATTGTTGCATCAAATGCAGCAAAGGAGGCTATATGGATCAAGAATTTTATTGCGTAACTTAGGGGTCATTCCAAGCATCAATGACACAATCGAGCTATATTGCGACAATAATGGAGCTATTGCACAAGCTAAGGAACCCAAATTACATTAGCACTCAAAGCATATACAAAGGCAGTTCCATCTCATATGAGAGATTATACAACGAGGGGATGTAAATATTTCTAGAGTACCCACTAAGAACAATGTTGGTGACCCCTTGACAAAGGCACTTTCACAACAGAAGCATGATGGACATGTTATGTCACTCAGAATATGATTTGTGGGTGATTGGCTCTAAGTGTAAGTGGGAATTTGTTGGTATGTATGCCTAGAGAACCAATCATGTATGATTATAATGGGATATTTTATAAATGATTTGATTAATAAATAATGGAAAGCTTCCAATTTATTATGTTTAGTTCAGTAATGAGATAATGATATAAAATTTATAAATGTCTAGAGAATTATATTACTCAATGACATATGTCTTCAAGTACGTGACTTGAAGAAATGAGATCATATGGATGTTAAGAGTACATATATATTATCATTATGTCCCTGATCAGTTGTTATTGTGGAAGGTTGATAGATAATAATAACACATAAGATTAGAGTGTTAGTTTGTTGATGATAGAATCTCATTAGTCATGATATGGCAATGTCAAACCAAGCACACATATATATGTTAGAGAACATTGTATCAGATAGATCCACCATGAGATTGAAACATGGAAACCATTACCATGGTAGTCATAGTCAACTCTCATAGTGATGGTGGTGTTTGTGGTTCTTAGACCTAAAATCACTACACTCATCGCATGTCATTTGATATGCTTTGACATCATCAAATGCAATCCTAAAACATGGGTTGTTATAAAGGTGATGATTGGGTGACTCTGACACATGGGGACTAACTATGAGTGATAGAAATGGGATGTTTTCCTCCTACATGAGTTTAATGTCCTAGACCTCTTGTTTAGTGAGATTGAGAAATGCATGGCCATGCACATGTGAGTCAATATATGATATTGAGCTTACATATATCTTAGATAGTCTGCTCTGGTTTAAGAAACAAGATTGAATATTGAAGAGGATGACTACTCCATGCCTTAAGTTCTACCTAGACATTAGTGACAAAGGAACTATAAAAACACTTAAACATCATACACATATTGTAGGTTGAAGTTACTCCCCAACTTTCCATTTACTTCGGTAGCATTGATGTGGGACTAGACACCTCTCATTGTTTTTGATGTCATAGGTTGTTACGAACATTCACTGCCAACGTAATATGAATCCTATAGGGTCAAACACATAGGTCTTGACCCATGAGAGGAGTTTAATATTGAATTGATTACTACAGTGTTTAGGTGTTCAGTTCAAGCAACACATCAGCTGACCTCACTACCGACTGATCAACTCACTTAGTGAGATGGAAGTTTGGTGTGCCAAATTATCAGCTCAAGTGTTGAGACAACCATTTGGAGTGTCGGGTTGATTGGAGCTAAATTGGTAAAGTTATGCATGAAATAGGGACTAACTGGTCGGCTTACTAAGTGAACCAGTCGGCACACCAACTGATCGGCCTACTAGGTGAACCGATCGAATTGGGCAGAGCGAGATGACCGGTTCACCTAGTGAATCGATCATCTTGATTGGGCCGAAAGAAGGTTCTAGTATCTTTCCAAAATTTGTGAGAAAATTCGATTGTTTCAAGTGCTCAATTATATTGATGCAAGGAATTAATATGTAGTATTAATTAGAAATGAATTATCAATTTCATGTGTGATTGGGAAACATGTGAAATGAGCATCTCACTGGGCGAGATGATTGGCTCCTGTTCCAAATGATTGTCTAGATTGGCAGACGATTGTTTCGGTGGTCATAGGTTTTGGCAATTCAAGATCTTCTGATCCCTTCGACTCTCTTACAGACTGGGAACCCTAACCCAAATCCCTCTTATAAATAGATGTTGGGTTCTAAGGGAGGCAGAGAAGCAGCGGAAACAAAAAATTTCTCCCAAAACCCAGAATAAAAGGAATCGCGTCAACATCTATATAATAGGAAAGATGGTTTGTGGATGCATACCTTGTCCCGAGGCTTGCTCGGCGATAGTACCTCGCACCTTGCGCGGTCTTTACCTCCGGTCTTGGATGGTGTCTGTGCAGCTTCTGGTCGTATCGGGACTGAAGACTCCTAGTCTCACTGGGACTGTCGGGATTGACAATTGTCCTCCGAGCGACAGAGGTCTCTCGCCTCTACAGTCGTCCACACGGACTGCCTGGAACTCCGATCTCCTTATCACACAAGGAATCAGAAGGAGTCGCACCCTCCTGTCGGCGTACTAGTCGCCAACACACTCTCCTACCACCAGTAGCTTTCTGTAGTCGTCTTTCCCTTGTTGTGCCTCCCTTATCGGGTAGCACTTGCTCAAGCTCTCTCTCGGTTACCAAAACCAGAGAGAACGACAACTTCACAGAGAAACTGGTTGCACTGGGTTGTACTTTGAGAAGCCCCCAATACCCCTATATATACGAGGGTCGTGGGATAGGGTTCTATATCCCGAGAAATGGGGGACTAAAGCAGGAGTAGAAGGGTTCGAGATTTTCCACAAAAACAACCAACTGCGCAACTTGAACCGATCGTTTCACAACTGAAACGGTCGGTTGGGGATCTGAGCTGGTCGGTTGACACCTCAATCGATCGGTTGGGACCCATGAAACGGTCAGCTCACTTCTGACCCGGTCGGTTCGTGGTCCTGGTCAGTTCCCGATTGAATTTCCATCTTTTGTTTCTAATTGGTATCAAATACCAATCCTTGTTCCAATCAAATTGGGCAAGTGAAACGAAAGGAAATTTCTCACCAATCCTACTTTCCCAACTTGCTCGATTACAACAGTTGAATCGATCGTTTCAACACTTGAACAAATTGCTTCACCTTGTCTGTGGCGACCGAATCAATAAATCACGATGTAAACTCAGCGGAAGTGATTAACTAGCAGTGGAATTATAAAAATCACTAAAAATTTAAAACTTTTTGGAAAGAGATCTTTAAACCATAAAACTCTTTTATAAGAAAACAAGATGAATTGTTTACAACATGGTTTGACATTACATCTCTATGAATTCACATCTCGAGTGATTACATACATCCATTGCCCTGTTACCTGTATAGGCAAGATACAAAAATCTCGAGGCATTAAGCCAAAAACCTCAGATCTACTGACTCCTAGGACCTGAGAGTACAGAGACAACACATAGGACCTACTATCTACAAGACTTGACAGTCATTATCTCCACCTGAGATTCACTACTGCCCCTGGTGTTGCTGTTGTTGTTGTTGCTCATCTCTAGATGGATTCCTTCGTCCTCGACGTCTACCTAAAAAGTCGAATCCCACAGGGGTGAGACAATTGAATAGTTGTCCCAGCGAGAGTTATAACTCTCCGCCAGAAGCTTTGTTATTGAAATAAGGAATAACAATAAGCAGTATAATTATTAACATTTAACAGCAGGTTTAATGTCAAGAAAAGCAATATTTCAATTATAACTTAATTGGATATCAAAGCATATCTCATTAAATAATATGAAAAACATGTATACTAGTTATTTAACTAGAACATTATAAACAATGTCTCATCAATCATTGTTTCTCATAGTTCAACCTAAGTAGTTATGCTACACTGCTGATTATGTTTTCCAAACATTATTATGCCCTGCGGAGATGAGGTATACCGGTCATACTCCAACCGACCATTACGAAATCACGTCGGTACCATACATAGGTCATCAAAAGAGCCGGATTCTTATGACCTCATCTTCCTCAATCAGTGTGAGGATTTACATGCAGGACATCTTGTGTCTCTGCTATGGTAGCTATCCAGGATATTCTGGCAACTTCGCTATTAGAGTCACAGTGGCGTTCTGTACTCTCTTCGTCATCGAGGGATCTCTTGTTTATCTCTCATCGATGCATCATTAATGATTCCCTCAGGAGATTAATGATACATCATCCCGGCATAGACATGTAATGAATGATTGATGGGTTAAAGATACATCCTACATCAATTCCTACATTAGGACGTAAGGATATTCACGTCCATAATCCCCCATATACTCAAAAGTATATGTTCTAGGAGTTCCCTTAGGAAAACCTATTTCACCATCATTTGGTCTCTGACAATGATGAATCTATGGTCAGGGCCCTACATGATATGATCATACTTGATTATATAAGTACATTTTAGCATTCTTTTATCATCAAGCATGTTTTCAAACATAAACAATTAAAACATCTGCTATAGAAGAAGAATACTAAATGTATCAAGTTTTTTTCACATCAGTTATCATTTATTAACCATCTCAACATTATGGTTCAAGAACAGGGGTGTTCAAACCCTTAAATCATCATAAGTTATCTAATAGCATGACCTTAATTATAACAATGTAAATATTACTCAAGGCTCTTACAGCCCATCATTCGCATATGTTACCTCTTAAACCAGGCAACATATTATATCATTATTCATAAAGCTTATAACATGCTTTCAAAGAATAAAACATCATAACTCTTACCTGGCTATGATTACCTCTTGCTAACAACCTGCATGACTAATATAATTGAAGACATGCTTATATAACAATATCAGTACAATACCAGTTCTTTTCAATTTATTCATAGAACACCACGACCGTGCTACCTTGTACGATCGTGCAAAGGGAAGCTACCACAGCCGTGATCCATAGCATGGTCATGCTATCAACATCATACCATGACCATGATACATCACCATGGTTGATTTCTAGGGTTAGGGTTTATTCAACTCAATTAAGGTTATTAAACCCCTTTGACTTATACGACATAAGGATTCCTCATATTATAATTCATTCAAAGGGTTTCATACTTAAAAGCATGACCCAAACTTAGGGTTAAAGTACCCTACCTTTCATTAATTAGGGTTTCCTATTCACATTATCAGTTCAACCCTAATATAATACTCCACTACCCTTGGGAGCATTCAAAGATGTTATAAGAGTTTGATTTCGGTTATTGTACTCATCATGTATCATTAATGATCATCACTTCTAAGTATTAGCCCATTCCTCATATGATGCATATATCATATATCAGAATTATCCAATTATCTGTGATGATATAGGTTTAAACATTGTTTATATAGGATAAATCATCATCAACTATTCTAGGTATTTTCATACTCGGGATGTTATCTACATCATGCTTTAGTATACATCATTTCTAAGAGTTTGATGCCCATTATTATTGTAAGGTGTAAAATCTATTACTCATTCATAGGGATGTTTGGATCTAGGCATCTTACCTCTTAAATCCTTATTTATTGAAATTACCACATTCATCATACACAGGGTTCACTAACCCTATTCTATATGTTTATGAAATAATCATCTTATTTAATTGATTTAACTACACCTCACCTTATTTTACTATCTAGTAAACCATCTCAAGGTTTTCATGATTAATAAGCCATAAGTTAAACTTGTTATTCATCTTAATAAGGGTTTCCCATAACATCACCTCCAATTAGGGTTTCTATTCATATCGCATGATTTACCCTAATATTAGGGTTTACTATTCACATCACAGTGAATTGAGGTCTTACTATCATTATTTATGAAGATTACTTCCTTTAACACCTTCAAATTAAGTTAAGATTCATAATCTCCATAATTAGGGTTTCCATGATCTCCTTATGAAGGATCATACCCTAATGGTGTGTATTGATACATTTTAAAGGTATCTTATTTGATTTTCATTGATATTAGGATTCTTCTCTCTCTTCTTACTAATAGATGATGTTTACATCACTCTTGATTAGGTTAAGTCAACTCAACTTTGACTGACATAAGTCAAGTCATTATCATTAAGGTCATTAGGGTTTACCTGATCGAGGGTACTAATCACACTAACTCACTAAGGGTACTTTCGTAATATTCACCATTGACCCTAACATACCTTAGTTCACTAACTACTTAACCCCTTAATGACTTTATGTGTCTTTAGGGTTTAGTTTAAATAACCATTGAACCATCTAAGTCTTTAAAGCATTAAGCATTCTTGACCTTAAAAGATCCCAAACGGTTTTGCACTTTCAACCTCCAAACGGTTTTGAAACCGCATGAATCCAAACGGTCTTGAGACCGTTTGGTCCCAAACGGTCTTGATACCGTTTGGACTCAAACGGTCTTGAGACCGTTTGGTCCAAAGACCCTCAAAACCGTATGGACCAAAAAGTGTATCAACACTTCCAATTGAGTTAGGGTTTTCAATGTTGAACCCCTCAATCATTCATGCCATGGTTAACCACTTATCAATTGAGCCAATTAAGTTAATACTCAACTGATGTGACCCTCAATTGATCACCAATTAGGGTTTGGATTGATTGGATTAGGGTCAGAAATCGATCATCCTTCAACATGCATCAATATGAGCTTAATTGATGTTGAACCCATTGAACCATCACTCAATTGGGTCATGACCTGACCCCAAACGGTCTTGAGGTCGTTTGGATGACCTCCAAACGGTCTTGAGACCGTTTTCCCATCATATCATCAACATCCAAGTCAACCAATTAAGGTTTGGATCATTGGATTGATCATCAAATCAGCAATTGATTACACTTTAACTTAGTAACATTGGATCATCAATTACTTAACCATACTCACCCATGGACCTCCAAACGGTCTTGGGTGACCTCCAAACGGTCTTGAGACCGTTTGTATGAGCTCCAAACGGTCTTGAGACCGTTTGGCTCATCCAACCCTTGGATTCTAGTGAAAAATCATTAGGGTTTGAGCCATAGAGTTGATCATCAAATCAGCACTTAGTTGCAAAGTGATTTGATTCCTTTGGACCTTCACTTGGTCAACTATACTTAACCCCAGACCTCCAAACGGTCTTGGGTGATCCCCAAACGGTTTTGAAACCGTTTGGGTGATCCCCAAACGGTTTTGAAACCATTTGGGCTAATCAACCCAAAATCTCAAATCAACTCATTGGAATTTCGGCACTAATTTCAATTAGGGTTTGCCCAATGGATTAGCCTTCAACTCATGATTCCTTGGGAATTAGTCCCTAAAATTTGGTGAGTCATTAAACAACAGAATTAGGAACAGGAATCTCAAACGTTCAACGCTTGGTCAACTCACTCAAACGGTTTTGAAACCTTTTGCCCAAACAGTTCAATTAATCAAGCTGAAAAATCAGCACTTAATCCAATTAGGTTTGCCTAGTTGATTAGCCTTCAACCCACTATTCCTTTGGAATTAACCACTCAAATTTGGTGAGTCATTAACCAACATAATTAGGAACAGGAATCTCAAACGGTAAATGCTTGGTCAACTCACTAAAACGGTTTTGAAACCGTTTTCCCAAAAAGGTCAAGTTAATCAGGTTGAAAATCAACACTTAATTCAATTAGGTTTACCTAATTGATTAGCCTTCAACTCACGATTCCTTTGGAGTTAATCCCTAAAATTTGGAGGGTTATCAACCAACATAATTATGAACAGAAATCTCAAACGGTCAACGCTTGGTCAACTCAAGCAAATGGTCTTGGAGACTGTTTCATCCAACTGACCTTGTGAAACCGTTTGCCCTTCAAACGGTTTTTCAAACCGTTTGACCAAGGGGGGGACAAGACCGTTTGCTAAAGTAGCATTGGAAATCATGCCCATCTTCTTCTACCTCCAGATCAAAGTCTGTTCTTCATGGTTTTAGTTGCAAGAAAGCAAGGAAGGATGGGGGAAAGAAGGACAAATTACTTTTGCAAGACAGAAAGATGCATAACAAAGTTTAAGGGTTTAGAGTTATAAAACCCGCCTTAGGATGAGCTCTAGAGCTCCAAGCTTCAAAGCTTTAATGGTGGCTTGAGCTCCACAGGTCTTCCAAGGTTTCTTCTTTAAGAATTGGTTGGAAAGGATGGCTAGAAAGAAGAACTAAGTAAGAAAACTAGCAAACCAACCTTGTATCATGATTTCCTCCATGAATCCGAGCTAGAAGATAACCAAAGCTTACCCAAACCTACTTGGCCGTTCTCCTCTGCTCCTAAGCTCCTTCCTTAGTCGGTCCAAGCAAGAGATAAGTGAAAAGAGGAAGGGAAATGATCCCTTGTTTGTAAAAGAAAGGTGTATATATACTTTGGGCATGTTTTCAAGATAAGGACAATCTTTTCTTCTATTTCTCATATGTGTCCTTCTCTCCTTCTTGGCCACGCCCCTCCTTTCTATAATTAAGAAAAACTCCTTTCTTAACCAAAGTCTAGTGAAAAGGAAGCCAAACATCCTACTAAGTTGCACACATATAAAAGGGTCATTATGCTTACAACTTGGTTATTTAGTTACAAGGGTTATCCTTCTTATTTGATTATTCAAATGAAGTGTCCCCTTCATCATTTTTACTCTAATTGATGCCAAGAGTCATAAAAGATACTCTAGAAGGTATATTTTACATGTTGCACCCCATGTTTTGGGTAAATTGCACTTTACACCAAAACTAGGGTTTAAAGCACAAGGATTACTCCACAAGCTGCATTTTGGTGCCCAAGCTTGGAGAACCCATAATACTTCATCAAATTCATTCTTATGATGTCTTATCATCATAGAAACATCTAAACATGTGAAATTTGCAAGTTTACCCCTCTACTTGCGTAATTTGCACATAAGTCCATTTTTAACAAAACAATATTACAATATTGTTTAAAAAGGACAGAAAGGGAAATATATGTTCCTCAGGAGCTTTAATTACATTATCAACAGATAACCACAAGAATTTAATCACATGATTAAGAAAAACACCTGGGGTTAGTTCATAACCCAGGTCAGGGATGTTACAAATTATAAACCCCTAACAAGGATTTCGCCCCCGAAATCCCAGAAAGAAAAGGGAAAGCAGATATTATTTAAGCATCATATCATCACATCCTTAGATAACATTTCGTTATTATGGAGATATTATAAAGTTTTGATCAACTTTTCTTAAGATCACACTCATACTCTGTTATTTATTTAGAGACTATATAAGTTCTTCCATACCTTGATCGTATCATCACATCTGATAACACCATACTAACTTTCCTTATTATTTGCACTAACTATCTCATTAGATGTACATTCTCTTATTATAGGGAAAAGTTACTTATCAAACAAGGACTTATTTGACAGATATCTTGGAGAAAGATATGTTTATGAAAAGCATACACCCCTAACATGTGATGTTCATATTATTCTATATGTCTAATTTAATTTCATAGTTAACCAGTCTAGGTAATTAATATAAATCATTTGATATATTATTGCATTCTTATTTTGGTACCTATCACATGTGTTATCAACACATTACATCTCTTTCTTCCTTTCATCTTAGGACATTACTTATTACATATTTTATCATTTTAGAACCAAAGTCCAGGTTAAACTGATACCTTTATAAGTATTCATCACATAAACATCTTTATTATTATTCTTACAACCTTTACTGATCATGGTTGACCTTCCTTATTCTCATATTTCTTATTTTATGATTCTCATTAGATTGTCTCAGAATGACTGCTTGATCAGAGAAATCAAAAATATAACAATCTAAGAGTTTCCATATTTACTTTATCATCGGCAACTGTATACCTGGCCAGGGTATATAAATACTGAGATAAGGTAATATGCACTTGTGTACTACCATATTCCTTCTCTTTTCTTATCATCACAAGTATAAGTATTAATCTTACTGAATTTTCTATCCAGACCAATTCTTTAATACCTCATCTTCTTATGAAGGTAAGCATGTAACATGAAATATCTATTTTATAAAACATTATAAGTCTTTATAGGACTAATAAAGGAAAGTTCAATCAATTGCTTTCTCAATTTTATCCAAGAGATCATAAAAAGACATATAAGAAATACCATTTATTTTGTCTAACCTTTCATGACTCGAGGATTATTCATTGTCTCAGGCTGATTCTGCCTCAGAGGTTGATTTGCCATAACATTTCTAGCTGGGCAATCTCTTACTAGATGCCCTACCTGTCCACATTGATAGCAAGTTCTAGGTGCCCAGTGTGGTCTAAAGGGTTCCTTACCCTTTCTGGATAACCATTTCCTTGGTGCACTAGGTCCTGGTTGTGTTGGTGACACCAGAAACTTCTTCCTTTTGGAACTACCAGGTCTCTGCTCCTGGGTTTGGATAGGCCTTTTCTCAATTCTTCCTTTATAATTCTTTTCTGGACAATTAGGTCTGATATGTCCAGGTTTCCTACACCTATGGCAGATCTTATTTTCTGGTTGTATTCTAACCCCTACATTACTATATATTGATTCAACAGGCTGAGGTTGAGCACAGACTCGTTCTAAGTTCAGAACTTCATCATTTACCATTGCTTCAACCTGCTGTTGTGGGTTACATATTCTGTTGATATCCAAAACATCATCATTAGGAGCTGGTAACCTAGGTTACATTGCTAGTGCTTGATCCACTAGATACATCATGGTTGCCCTAAATTCCCCAACTGTGATTCCTAAGGAAGGATTCCTTATCATGGTTGGATTAGCTAGGGGGATCTCAGGTAATTGTCCCTCTCTTGCTTGCTCCTCTACACCTCTTCTCGGAGTAGCATTGTTGCTCTCTACAGCAAACTCCTCATCTGATCCAGTCATCTTCAAGTTCTTCTCCTCCTATGTGAGCAGAAGATACCATCAGATACATTGGATGACACTAGAACAAACTCTACTACCTTATTCCTATGTCTCTGTAGACTCAGCAAACCTAGAGCTCTGATACCACTAAATTATGGTGACCAAATCAATAAATCATGATGTAAACTCAGCAGAAGTGATTAACTAGCAGCGGAATTATCAAAATCACTAAAAATTTAAAACTTTTTGGAAAGAGATCTTTAAACCATAAAACTCTTTTATAAGAAAACAAGATGAATTGTTTACAACATGGTTTGACATTACATCTCTGTGAATTCACATCTCGAGTTATTACATACATCCATTACCCTGTTACTTGTATAGGCAAGATACAAAAATGTCGAGGCATTAAGCCAAAAACCTCAGATCTACTGACTCCTAGGACCTGAGAGTATAGAGACAACACATAGGACCTACTATTTACAAGACTTGACAGTCAGTATCTCCACCTGAGATTCACTGCTGCCCCTGGTGTTGCTGTTGTTGTTGTTGCTCATCTCCAGGTGGATTCCTTCGTCCTCGACGTCTACCTAAAAAGTCGAATCCCACGGGGGTGAGACAATTGAATAATTGTCCCAGCGAGAGTTATAACTCTCTGCCAGAAGCTTTGTTATTGCAATAAGGAATAACAATAAGTAGTATAATTATTAACATTTAACAGCAGGTTTAATGTCAAGAAAAGCAATATTTCAAAGCATATCTCATTAAAGAATATGAAAAACATGTATACTAGTTATTTAACTAGAACTGTAACATCCCTGACCTGGGTTATGTGTTAACCCTAAATGTTTTTCTTAATAAGGTTGAGTATATTCTTAATCTTATCTTGGGAAAAGTAATTAGGCTCATGAGAAACTTATGTTTCAATTTTGGTCCTGTTTGAACAATGTTGGAGCAATGTTTGCTTATTTTGGACTAAAGTGCAAATTACCCAAGTTGAGGGGTCAACTTGCAAATGTTGCATGATAAGATGTTCCCCTGATGTTGAGACATCATAAGAATGAATATGATGTAGTGGTATAGTTCTCACAAGCTTGGAAACCAAGATTCAGCTTGTAAATCAATCCTTGTGCATTAAAACACAGTTTAGGTGTAATGTGCAATTTACCCAAAACCTAGGGTTCAATATGAAAATTACCACTTCAATAAAGTCCCTAATGTTTCTTGGCATCATGTAGAGAAAAGAAAATGAGAGTTACTTCTCATTTGAATTAAGATGGAGGAGAGAGAATCTTGATATTAAAATAATCAAGATTTAATCCTAAGTGAAACCCTAATCCAATTTAGGGCAAAAATGAATGTATTAATTAAAGGGCCTTCAACCAAAATGTTATTGGTTGATTTTGAATAAGGATGGACGTTCTTTTTCCAAGATAAGGAACGAAAATATCTAAAGGAGGTGAAACTCCACTCACCTTATTATAAAGGAAAGTAATTTCCACTCACATATGGGATATTAATATAATAAGCATTAAGGTGCTTATTTTCTTTTCCCTTAATTCATGGATAATGGAAGGGAGTTCGGTGGGGATAGATATTCCCTTGCATGCAAGAAACCAAGGGGGAAGTGGTGGCAACAATTTTGGAATTAAAAGACTTTTATAAAGTATCTTCTCTCTCCTCAATTTTCTTATAAAAGTACCTTTTCCAAGCCAAATGAAAGGCTTTTACGACCCCACTTCTTCTCCTTGCTTTCAAAAGAGACCAAGAAGGCACAGGGAGCGCGTCCCCAACCTGTTGGTAAGCCTTTGATCTTCGTTCTTCATGATTTCATGGTGAAAATCATAAAAACAATGTGTAATTCCTTCATTTCTTCACTCAATCTTCAATTCTAGCCGATCATTTCACTCCAAATCTTGAAGTTGAGCCTTGGAATAGTTGGAGAAGCTTCATCCACCATTAGAGCCGTGTATCTTGGAACTTGTAGATCAGATTGGAGGTGGGTTTTATAACTTAAACCCTTAAACATTGCTATTGCATCAATTCTCTATGCTTTGTTGATTGATTTCTTCAATTTGATACACTCTTGTTTCTTTGCTGCAATTTCCATCAAGAACGGTTGCTGTTCTTGGTTGTTCGAAGGAAGGGGATGATTACATCATCCTATATGCTTATCCAAAGAAAAGTACCAAGACAAACGGTTTTGATAGCTATTCCAAATCGTTTTAATTTGATTGGCTATGTGGTTTCAGCAAACCGTTTAAAGGAAAATGGTTTGAAACCGTTTGGGAGAAAACGGTTTCAAGACCGTTTCAGATGGTTGACCAAGCGTTGACCGTTTGGTAATTTTGTTCCTAATTATTTAGGATAATGACCCACCAAATTTTAGGGGTTAACTCTAAAGGAATCGTAGGTTGCGGGCCAACCAATTAGGCAAATTGAATTGAGTTAAATGTTGATTTTCAACCTGATTAACTTGACCTGTTTGGGAAAACGGTTTCAAGACCGTTTGAGTGAGTTGACCAAGTGTTGACCGTTTGGGATTCCTGTTAATACTTATTTTGGTTGATGACCCTCCAAATTTTAGGGATTAACTCCCAAGGAATCGTGAGTTGAAGGCTAATCAATTAGGGAAACCTAATTGGATTAAGTGCTGATTATCAATCTGATTTAATTGAACTTTTTGGGCAAACAGTCTCAAGACCGTTTGAGTGCGTTGACCAAGGGTTGAACGTTTGGGATTACTGTTCCTAATGATGTGTTCTAAAAACTCACCAAATTTGAGGGATTAACTCCCAAGGAATCGTGAGTTGAAGGCTATTCAATTGGGCAAACCCTAATTGAAAACAGTGCTGAAATTCCAATGAGTTAATTGGAGATTTTGGGTTGATTAGCCCAAACGGTTTCAAGACCGTTTGGGGATCACCCAAACGGTCTCCAGACCGTTTGGGGGTACCCCAAGACCGTTTGGAGGTCTGGGGTCAAGTATAGTTGACCAATTGAAGGTTAAAGGTACCAAATCATATTGCAATTAAGTGCTGATTTGTTGATCAACTCGATAGATCAAACCTTGATGAAATTTCACTAGAATCCAAAGGTTGGATGAGCCAAACGGTCTCAAGACCATTTGGAGCTCATCAAAATGGTCACAAGACCGTTTTGTGGTCACCCAAGACCGTTTGGATGTCTAGGGTTGAGTATGGTTAGGTGTTTGAAGGTCTAAAGGTACCAAGCTGATATACAATGCAATGCTGATTTGGTGATCAATTCCATGATCCAAACCTTAATTGGATGGCTTGGATTTGAGTGATATGATGGGAAAACGGTCTCAAGACCATTTGGAGGTCATCCAAACGACCTCAAGACCGTTTGGGGTCAGGTCATACCCAATTTGGATGATGGTTCAAAAGTTTCAAAGTAAACAATCTTGTATTGATGAGTGTTGTTGAATCATCGATTCTAAACCCTAATCCAATTGAATCAAACCCTAATTGATGACCAAGTGAGGGTCAATTGAGGGTCAAATCAGTTGAAGGTTGACCTACTAAACTCAATTGAAGTATGAGCATAGGTCCAATTGATGATTGGTTCCATGGATTCAATGGTTGAAGATCCAATGCAATCAATTGAAACATAATTAGTAGCTTGATTGATGATCAACTTCAAAGCTCTAATTGGTGTTTATAAACCCTAATTCCATTGAGATCAGACCCTAATTGAAGTACAAATTAAGGGATGAGTTCATGACTCAATTGATGATTGAGTTGATGATCCAATTGGTTGAGATTCCATAGATTGGAATTGAGTGTTGTTGAAGTCTTGATTGACTCTTTGGTCCATGCGGTTTTTAGAGGTTTGGACCAAACGGTCTCAAGACCATTTGTGTCCAAATGGTCTCAAGACCGTTTGATACCAAACGGTCTCAAACCATTTGAGAACCATGTGGTTTCAAGTCCATGCGGTTTCAAAGCTTTTTGCTTAAACGGTTTCACACCGTTTGTGATTCAATTTGGTTAATTCAATTGGATACCTTATGTAATGGAGGTCCAATGTGACTGAATCTTTGAGAATTAAGATGATGAATTTTCTATTGATCCAATAATGATTAGTAATGATAATCAATGAAGGTACAAATGGTTGAAACCCTAATAGTACCAAAGTCATTAAGTGCCAATTAAGGGATGAATCCCTAATTGCTTATAGGATCAATGACTTGGTACACTATGTTAATCATAGTTGTATGTACTCAATTGAAGGGTTGATATGACCTAATCAAGTTGAGAAGTTGATAGTATGAATTCATACATGAATATGATTCATGTGATGATTAAGGGTTATGATCCTTAAGCAAAGAGATCATGAAACCCTAAACATGAACATAAACCCTAATTGACAGGGTTATTGAACTCAAACCTTAATTGAAGCTGTATCCATGTAAAGCCCTAATTAAGGGTGATTCTATGAGAAACCCTAATGGGTATTGAGTAGTAAACCCTAATTATGGTTAATGTAATATGAAACCCTAATGAAGGGTGGTGCTATATGCAATCCCTATTCTAATGAAGGGAAATGGTATGTGAAACCATAATTCCCTAATAAGAGAATAGAATTCATGCTTGAATATGATTCAAGAGGTGAACTCCTATAGCACGACCGTGTTAGGTAGCACGGCCGTGGTATTTTCACTTTGCATGACCGTGCAAGGTAGCACGGCCGTGGTGGCTTCCCTTAGCACGACCGTTTTTGGTTGCACGGTCGTGGTACTCTATGTTTGAATTAGAGTTTGTTTTGAATAGGACCTAACATGGTCTTTTTATTAATTCCTAACTTATGTATGAATCCATAGTATTGGAAATAGTTGTATATTCCAAGTAAGTGACAATTGATCACTGCTTTACATGATGAATGTGATAAACTGGTGCATAAAGTATTAGGATGGGTAATACCCTAATACAAGCTAAGTATGTGAACTTAAGAAACTTAATGGTGTTGAGGGAAGTGAGACATCAAGATATGATATATATCATATCCAACACCCCAAATACTGGTATACCTTGTTGTGATATAAGTCCAATATGATTGGATGAATGATACATGAGATGTGTGATGGAAATCCTAATCTTGGTAAAGGATTAAGGGTAATACCCTTGAATTATTAATACATTGTTTTTGCATGATGTTGATAGATAATTGATGTGCTACTATCATATGTGCTAACCATGCAGGTATCATGAGATGATGGGCATAGCCAGGTATGCGTTGTGATATGTTATTCATTTGAATTTGTTTATTGGGCCTTGTGTGCCATAATATATCTTGTTGTCTGATAAGAGGTAGCAAGAGAGTTAATAGGCATCAAGTATCATACTTACCTTGGTCAAATGACCTAAAGGTGTTAGTTACCTAAGGAAGTGGTAACAATGCTCAGGTGATGAGCTAAGGGTTTAAACACCCAGAATCACATGGTTAGGGTATTGAAATTGTGAAAGGATGAGAATTTCTAGTGGTGAATTGAGGGATTAAGATCCCAACACTTTATGAAAAGAATATGGCTACGGGCCATGACTCCACAATGATAATACCACGCTTTATATATATGATCTAATCCTGAAGAGAGTTAAAGCAATGGTAATGATTCTGTAGTTTGAATAGATGATATACATGTTCTTTATATTCCTTAAAGGATAAATGACATGTTGATTCTATCAAGTTATAGTTGCAATGCTTCTGATATAGAATAATGTTCTAATCTGTTAGACATTAAAATATCTGCTGCTATACAAATATGATTCTTCCATTCATATTTATCTTCTTAAGTTGCAATAACGATGTTACTGGCGGAGATTTATAACTCTCGCTGGGGCAATTTTTATAATTGTCTCACCCCCGTGGGAACCACATTTTTAGGTGGACGTGGACGAAGAGACATGAACCCTTCAGTAGGTGAAGGACAGCAGCAGCAGCAGGGACAGCAGTGAAGTCTCAGGTGGAGACATTGAATGTTATGTCATGTTCAGATGTATATAGAGTCCTATGTGTCGTCTCTGTACTCTGAGGTCCTCGGAGTAGTAGTAGTTAGTGATTTTGAGATTTTGGCTCAGTGCCTCGAGATTTTTATATTGCCTGTGTTTAGCTTGACAGGACAGTTGATGCTTGTAATTCTCAGAAAGAGATGATGCATGATATGTACCTTTGACCCAGAATGTGAATGTGTTATACTTTGTCTCTTGAAGAAAAAGATTTCCTATGTGTGGATCTCTTTGCAAAAAGTTTTAATTTTTAGTGATTTTCGCTAATCCGCTGCTTGATGAATGCTTCCGCATTAGTTAATCTTGTTTCCGCGAGACGGTCGTCACAATTAAGTGGTATCAGAGCTCTAGGTTTGCTGAGTCTACAGAGACATAGGACTAAGGTTGTAGAGTATGTTCTAAGTGTCTCCCAGTTTATCTGATAGTATCTTCTGCTCACATAGGAGAAGAAGAACTTGAAAATGACTGGAGAACATGAGGAACACATTGCTAA
Organism: Alisma plantago-aquatica; assembly: GCA_963693085.1. Classification (NCBI taxonomy): domain Eukaryota; kingdom Viridiplantae; phylum Streptophyta; class Magnoliopsida; order Alismatales; family Alismataceae; genus Alisma; species Alisma plantago-aquatica. Next base: position 285,734,821 of record OY856414.1, read on the forward strand.
GGACAATGTTGTTGCACTGGGAGAGGGTGCATGGGACCAGGCAAGAGTAGAACAATGCCTGAGAATTCCCACCTTGACCTAATCAGGATAGAAAATCCTATTCTATGCTCTTGAAGAGCAGAATAAGACAACTGTAATGCATATAGAAGACTGGATACTAGTATCATAACCTAAGTTACCAGTCTTTAATGCATAAACTTTGGGCTTTGAAAAGATTCCTGAGTGATATGATCATGTTAGAACAGTGGAAATGTGGAAAATATTAACATATGGCAAGAAAGTAGACGCTGCCATAAGTTTAGACAAATAGTACATTTGTGATGGTAGTGCCCAAGGAGGGGCCATAAGCTATGAATTAAGGTAAGTTCTTTGCAATTTTAGAGACATTTTCCTGGATATTTTGAAAAGCCAAAGTTTTTGGTGTTACCAGTGCACTAAATGCCTAGTACGCCAGGGCAGTAGCCACTAAGTAAAGACAAAAGCAGCAATATGAGATAATTGGACCATATGGGTTGAAATCAACCTAATGTGGTAGGTGACCTTGAAGGGTAATACTTAAATAAAATATATTCACCCTGATACTTCATTTCATGTTTCTATGTGATAAAGATATGCAAATAGTTGTTTTTGAACTTCCCTTGACTAGTCCTATAAGGACACAAGGGAAAGGAGAACTTATATCTTACTCAGTATTCCTTAAAATGTTTTATAATCTTCCTTATCTGTGTGTTGAAAGATGAGATATAGAAATGATGCCTGAAGAAAATTCAAGAATGGAAAATCATGTGTATATAATGATATGAAAAGTGAGGAATATGATAGTAAATAAAGTGCATACTGCCTAATCTCAATACTTATATACCCTGGCCAGGTATATGATTATTGAAGATAAGGCAAGTATGGAACTCTTAGATTGTTATCTTTCTGATTACTCTGATCATGTAGTCATTTTGAAACAATCTAGAGAGTATAATGAAACCAATAGGGGAAAGCTATGTGACATCCCCAACAAAAAGGGAAGAGCTATGTGACATTCCCAACCAATAGGGGAAAGCTATGTGACATCCCCAACAAAAAGGGAAAAGCTATGTGACATTCCCAACCAATAGGGGAAAGCTATGTGACATCCCCAACATAAAGGGAAAATGTATGTGACATTCCCAACCAATAGGGGAAAGCTATGTGACATCCCCAACAAAAAGGGAAAAGCTATGTGACATTCCCAACCAATAGGGGAAAGTTATGTGACATCCCCAACATAAAGGGAAAATCTATGTGACATTCCCAACAAATAGGGGAAAGCTATGTGACATCCCCAACATAAATGGAAAAGCTATGTGACATTCCCAACCAATAGGGGAAAGCTATGTGACATCCCCAACATAAAGGGAAAAGCTATGTGACATTCCCAACCAATAGGGGAAAGCTATGTGACATCCCCAACAAAAAGGGAAAAGCTATGTGACATTCCCAACCAATAGGGGAAAGCTATGTGACATCCCCAACATAAAGGGAAAAGCTATGTGACATTCCCAACCAATAGGGGAAAGCTATGTGACATCCCCAACATAAAGGGAGAAGCTATGTGACATTTCCAACCAATAAGGGAAAAGCTATGTGACATTCCCAACTAATAGGAAGAACTATGTGAACATTCCCAATTACACAGAGTTTGCTAATAAATGTTATGAATAAAGGATTGTTGAATGAATTATCTCTGTTAGATATATATGTTCAATGATATGGACATCATATGATAGGGGTTTATGCTCTGCATAAACATTAATGAGGTTGAACTAATGAAAGGAGGTTTATGTGGAATCACATAGTTCATAATATCTCCAGGATATTAAGATGATATGTGGAGACGTGAGGGCATGATTAATGAACAATCTGTTCCTCCTTTTCCTGGGATTTCGAGGAGGAAATCCTTGTTAGGGGTTTATAATTTGTAACATCCCTGACCTGGGTTATGTGTTAACCCTAGATGTTTTTCTTAATAAGGTTGAGTAGATTCTTAATCTTATCTTGGTAAAAGTAATTAGGCTCATGAGAAACTTATGTTTCAATTTTGGTCCTATTTGAACAATGTTGGAGCAATGTTTGCTTATTTTGGACTAAAGTGAAAATTACCCAAGTTGAGGGGTCAACTTGCAAATGTTGCATGATAATATGTTCCCCTGATGTTGAGACATCATAAGAATGAATATGATGTAGTGGTATAGTTCTCACAAGCTTGGGCACCAAGATTCAGCTTGTAAAGCAATCCTTGTGCATTAAAACCCAGTTTAGGTGTAATGTGCAATTTACCCAAAACCTAGGGTTCAATATGCAAATTACCACTTCAATAAAGTCCCTAATGTTTCTTGGCATCATGTAGAGCAAAGAAAATGAGAGTTACTTCTCATTTGAATTAATATGGAGGAGAGAGAATTTGATATTAAAATAATCAAGATTTAATCTTAAGTGAAACCCTAATCCAATTTAGGGCAAAAATGAATGTATTAATTAAAGGGTCTTCAACCAAAATGTTATTGGTTGATTTTAAATAAGGATGGACGTTCTTTTTCCAAGATAAGGAACGAAAATATCTAAAGGAGGTGAAACTCCACTCACCTTATTATAAAGGAAAGTAATTTCCACTCACATATGGGATATTAATATAATAAGCATTAAGGTGCTTATTTTCTTTTCCCTTAATTCATGGATAATGGAAGGGAGTTCGGTGGGGATAGAGATTCCCTTGCATGCAAGAAACCAAGGGGGAAGTGGTGGCAACAATTTTGGAATTAAAAGACTTTTATAAAGTATCTTCTCTCTCCTCAATTTTCTTATAAAAGTACCTTTTCCAAGCCAAATGAAAGGCTTTTACGACCCCACTTTTTCTCCTTGCTTGCAAAACTGACCAAGAAGGCTAAGGACAGCAGGGAGCGCGTCCCCAACCTGTTGGTAAGCCTTTGATCTTAGTTCTTCATGATTTCATGGTGAAAATCATAAAAACAATGTGTAATTCCTTCATTTCTTCACTCAATCTTCAATTCTAGCCGATCATTTCACTCCAAATCTGTAAGTTGAGCCTTGGAATAGTTGGAGAAGCTTCATCCACCATTAGCGTCGTGTATCTTGGAGCTTGGAGATCAGATTGGAGGCGGGTTTTATAACTTAAACCCTTAAACAATGCTATTGCATCAATTCTCTATGCTTTGTTGATTGATTTCTTCAATTTGATACACTCTTGTTTCTTTGCTGCAATTTCCATCAAGAACGGTTGCTGTTCTTGGTTGTTCAAAGGAAGGGGATGATGACAGCATCCTAGATGCTTATCCAAAGAAAAGTACCAAGTCAAACGGTTTTGATAGCTATTCCAAATCGTTTTAATTTGATTGGCTATGCGGTTTCAGCAAACCGTTTAAAGGCATACGGTTTGATACCGTTTGGGAGAAAACGGTTTCAAGACCGTTTGAGATGGTTGACCAAGCGTTTACCGTTTGGGAATTTTGTTCCTACTTATGTAGGCTAATGACCCACCAAATTTGAGGGGTTAACTCCAAAGGAAACGTAGGTTGAGGGCCAACCAATTAGGCAAATCGAATTGAATTAAATGCTGATTTTCAACCTGATTAACTTGACCTGTTTGGGAAAACGATTTCAAGACCATTTGAGTGAGTTGACCAAGCGTTGAACGTTTGGGATTCCTGTTAATCATTATGTTGGTTGATGACCCTACAAATTTTAGGGATTAACTCCCAAGGAATCGTGAGTTGAAGGCTAATCAATTAGGGAAACCTAATTGGTTTAAGTGCTGATTATCAATCTGATTAAATTGAACTTTTTGGGCAAACGGTCTCAAGACAGTTTGAGTTAGTTGACCAAGGGTTGACCGTTTGGTATTACTGTTCCTAATGATGTGTTATAATGACTCACCAAATTTGAGGGATTAACTCCCAAGGAATCGTGAGTTGAAGGCTATTCAATTGGGAAAACCCTAATTGAAACAAGTGCTGAAATTCCAATGAGTTAATTGGAGATTTTGGGTTGATTAGCCCAAACGGTTTCAAGACCGTTTGGGGATCACCCAAACGGTCACCCCAAGACCGTTTGGAGGTCTGGGGTCAAGTATAGTTGACCAATTGAAGGTCTAAAGGTACCAAATCATATTGCAATTAAGTGCTGATTTGTTGATCAACTCGATAGACCAAACCTTGATGAAATTTCACTAGAATCCAAAGGTTGGATGGTCCAAACGGTCTCAAGACCGTTTGGAGCTCATCCAAACGGTCTCAAGACCGTTTGGTGGTCACCCAAGACCGTTTGGATGTCTAGGGTTGAGTATGGTTAGGTGTTTGAAGGTCTAAAGGTACCAAGCTGATATACAATGCAATGCTGATTTGGTGATCAATTCCATGATCCAAACCTTAATTGGATGGCTTGAATTTGAGTGATATGATGGGAAAACGGTCTCAAGACCGTTTGGAGGTCATCCAAACGACCTCAAGACCGTTTGGGGTCAGGTCATACCCAATTTGGATGATGGTTCAAAAGTTTCAAAGTAAACAATCTTGTATTGATGAGTGTTGTTGAATCATCGATTCTAAACCCTAATCCAATTGAATCAAACCATAATTGATGACCAAGTGAGGGTCAATTGAGGGTCAAATCAGTTGAAGGTTGACCTACTAAACTCAATTGAAGTATGAGCATAGGTCCAATTGATGATTGGTTCCATGGATTCAATGGTTGAAGATCCAATGCAATCAATTGAAACATAATTAGTAGCTTGATTGATGATCAACTTCAAAGCACTAATTGGTGTTTATAAACCCTAATTCCATTGAGATCAGACCCTAATTGAAGTTCCAATTAAGGGATGAGTTCATGACTCAATTGATGATTGAGTTGATGATCCAATTGGTTGAGATTCCACAGATTGGAAATGAGTGTGGTTGAAGTCTTAATTGACTCTTTGGTCCATGCGGTTTTGAGAGGTTTGGACCAAACGGTCTCAAGACCATTTGAGTCCAAACGGTCTCAAGACCATTTGGGACCAAACGGTCTCAAGACCTTTTGATACCAAACGGTCTCAAACGGTTTGAGACCCATGCGGTTTCAAGCCCATGCGGTTTCAAAGCTTTTTGCTTAAACGGTTTCAAACCGTTTGTGATTCAATTTGGTTAATTCAATTGGATACCTTATGTAATGGAGGTCCAATGTGATTGAATCTTTGAGAATTCAGATGAAGAATGTTCTATTGATCCAATAATGATTAGTAATGATAATCAATGAAGGTACAAATGGTTGAAACCCTAATAGTACCTAAGTAATTAAGTGCCAATTAAGGGATGAATCCCTAATTGCTTATAGGATCAATGACTTGGTATACTATGTTAATCATAGTTGTATGTACTCAACTGAAGGGTTGATATGACCTAATCAAGTTGAGAAGTTGATAGTATGAATTCATACATGAATATGATTCATGTGATGATTAAGGGTTATGATCCTTAAGCAAAGAGATCATGAAACCCTAAACATGAACATAAACCCTAATTGACAGGGTTATTGAACTCAAACCTTAATTGAAGGTGTATCCATGTAAAGCCCTAATTAAGGGTGATTCTATGAGAAACCCTAATGGGGATTGAGTAGTAAACCCTAATTATGGGTAATGTAATATGAAACCCTAATGATGGGTGGTGCTATATGCAATCCCTATTCTAATGAAGGGAAATGGTATGTGAAACCATAATTCCCTAATAAGAGAATAGAATTCATGCTTGAATATGATTCAAGAGGTGAACTCCTGTAGCACGGCCGTGTTAGGTAGCACGGCTGTGGTATTTTCACTTTACACGACCGTGGAAGGTAGCACGGCCGTGGTGGCTTCCCTTAGCATGACCGTTTTTTGTTGCACGGCCGTGGTACTCTATGTTTGACTTAGAGTTTGTTTTGAATAGGACCTAACATGGTCTTTTTATTAATTCCTGACTTATGTATGAATCCATAGTATTGGAAATAGTTGTATATTCCAAGTAAGTGACAATTGATCACTACTTTACATGATGAATGTGATAAACTGGTGCATAAAGTATTAGGATGGGTAATACCCTAATACAAGCTAAGTATGTGAACTTAAGAAACTTAATGGTGTTGAGGGAAGTGAGACATCAAGATATGATATATATCATATCCAACACCCCAAATACTGGTATACCTTGTTGTGATATAAGTCCAATATGATTGGATGAATGATACATGAGATGTGTGATGGAAATCCTAATCTTGGTAAAGGATTAAGGGTAATACCCTTGAATTATTAATACATTGTTTTTGCATGATGTTGATAGATAATTGATGTGCTACTATCATATGTGCTAACCATGCAGGTATCATGAGATGACGAGCATAGCCAGGTATGCGCTGTGATATGTTATTAATTTGAATTTGTTTATTGGGCCTTGTGTGCCATAATATATCTTGTTGTTTGATAAGAGGTAGCAAGAGAGTTAATAGGCATCAAGTATCATACTTACCTTGGTCAAATGACCTAAAGGTGTTAGTTACCTAAGGAAGTGGTAACAATGCTCAGGTGATGAGCTAAGGGTTTAAACACCCAGAATCACATGGTTAGGGTATTTAAATTGTGAAAGGATGAGAATTTCCAGTGGTGAATTGAGGGATTAAGATCCCAACACTTTATGAAAAGAATATGGCTACGGGCCATGACTCCACAATGATAATACCAGGCTTTATATATATGATCTAATCCTGAAGAGAGTTAAAGCAATGGTAATGATTTTGTAGTTTGAATAGATGATATACATGTTCTTTATATTCCTTAAAGGATAAATGACATGTTGATTCTATCAAGTTATAGTTGCAATGCTTCTGATATAGAATAATGTTCTAATCTGTTAGACATTAAAATATCTGTTGCTATACAAATATGATTCTTCCATTCATATTTATCTTCTTAAGTTGCAATAACAATGTTACTGGCAGAGAGTTATAACTCTCGCTGGGGAAATTTTTATAATTGTCTCACCCCTGTGGGAACCACATTTTTAGGTGGACGTGGACGAAGAGTCATGAACCCTTCAGTAGGTGAAGGACAGCAGCAGCAGCAGGGACAGCAGTGAAGTCTCAGGTGGAGACATTGAATGTTATGTCATGTTCAGATGTATATAGAGTCCTATGTGTCGTCTCTGTACTCTTAGGTCCTCAGAGTAGTAGTAGTTAGTGATTTTGAGATTTTGGCTCAGTTCCTCGAGATTTTTATATTGCCTGTGTTTAGCTTGACAGGACAGTTGATGCTTGTAATTCTCAGAAAGAGATGATGCATGATATGTACCTTTGACCCAGAATGTGAATGTGTTATACTTTGGCTCTTGAAGAAAAAGATTTCCTATGTGTGGATCTCTTTGCAAAAAGTTTTAATTTTTAGTGATTTTCACTAATCCGCTGCTTGATGAACGCTTCCGCATTAGTTAATCTTGTTTCCGTGAGACGGTCGTCACAAGAACATTATAAACAATGTATCATCAATCATTGTTTCTCATAGTTCAACCTAAGTAGTTATGCTACACGGCTGATTATGTTTTCCAAACATTATTATGCGCTGCAGAGATGCAGTATACCGCTCATACTCCAACCGACCATTACGAAATCGCATCGGTACCATACATAGGTCATCAAAAGAGCTGGATTCTTATGACCTCATCTTCCTCAGTCAGTGTGAGGATTTACATGCAGCACATCTTGTGTCTCTGCTATGATAGCTATCCAGGATATTCTGGCAACTTTGCTATTAGAGTCACAGTGGCGTTCTGTACTCTCTTTGTCATCGCGGGATCTCTTGTTTATCTCTCATCGATGCGGCATTAATGATTCCCTCGGGAGATTAATGATACATCATCCCGGCATAGACATGTAATGAAGGATTGATGGGTTAAAGATACATCCTACATCAATTCCTACATTAGGATGTAAGGATATTCACGTCCATAATCCCCCATATACTCAAAAGTATATGTTCCAGGAGTTCCCTTAGGAAAACATGTTTCACCATCATTTGGTCTCTGACAATGATGGATCTATGGTCAGGGCCCTACATGATATGATCATACTTGATTATATAAGTACATTTTAGCATTCTTTTAGCATCAAGCATGTTTTCAAACATAAACAATTAAAACATCTGCTATAGAAGAATAATACTAAATGTATCAAGTTTATTTCACATCAGTTATCATTTCTTAACCATCTCATCATTATGGTTCAAGAACACGGGTGTTCAAACCCTTAAATCATCATAAGTTATCTAATAGCATGACCTTAATTGTAACAATGTAAATATTACTCAAGGCTCTTACAACCCATCATTCTCATATGTTACCTCTTAAACCAGGCAACATAGTATATCATTATTCATAAAGCTTATAACATGCTTTCAATGAATAAAACATCATAACTCTTACCTGGATATGATTACCTCTTGCTAACAACCTGCATGACTAATACAATTGAAGACATGCTTATATAACAATATCAGTACAATACCAATTCTTTTGAATTTATTCATAGAACACCACGGCCGTGCTACCTTGCACAGTCGTGCAAAGGGAATCTACCACGGTCGTGCTCCATAGCATGATCGTGCTATCAACATCATACCATGACCATGATACATCACCATGGTTGATTTCTAGGGTTAGGGTTTATTCAACTCAATTAAGGTTATTAAACCCCTTTGACTTATATGTCATAAGGATTCCTCATATTATAGTTCATTCAAAGGGTTTCATACTTAAAAGCATGACCCAAACTTAGGGTTAAAGTACCCTACCTTTCATTAATTAGGGTTTCCTATTCACATTATCAGTTCAACCCTAATATAATACTCCACTACCCTTGGGATCATTCAAAGATGTTATAAGACTTTGATTTCGGTTATTGTACTCATCATGTATCATTAATGATCATCACTTCTAAGTATTAGCCCATTCCTCATATGATGCATATATCATATATCAGAATTATCCAATTATCTGTGATGATATAGGTTTAAACATTGTTGATATAGGATAAATCATCATCAACTATTCTAGGTATTTTCATACTCAGGATGTTATCTACATCATGCTTTAGTATACATCATTTCTAAGAGTTTGATTCCCATTTTTATTGTAAGGTGTAAAATCTATTACTCATTCATAGGGATGTTTGTATCTAGGCATCTTACCTCTTAAATCCTTATTTATTGAAATTACCACATTCATCATACACAGGGTTCACTAACCCTATTCTATATGTTTATGACATAATCATCTTATTTAATTTATTTAACTACACTTCACCTTATTGTACTATCTAGTAAACCATCTCAAGGTTTTCATGATTAATAAGCCATAAGTTAAACTTGCTATTCATCTTAATAAGGGTTTCCCATAACATCACCTCCAATTAGGGTTTCTATTCATATCACATGATTTACCCTAAAATTAGGGTTTACTATTCACATCACAGTGAATTGAGGTCTTACCATCATTATTTATGAAGATTACTTCCATTAACACCTTCAAATTAAGTTAAGATTCATAATCTCCATAATTAGGGTTTCCATGATCTCCTTATGAAGGATCATACGTTAATGGTGTGTATTGATACATTTTAAAGGTATCTTATTTGATTGTCATTGATATTAGGAGTCTTCTCTCTCTTCTTACTAATAGATGATGTTTACATCACTCTAGATTAGGTTAAGTCAACTCAACTTTGACTGACATAAGTCAAGTCATTACCATTAAGGTCATTAGGGTTTACCTGATCGAGGGTACTAATCACACTAACCCACTAAAGATACTTTTTTAATCTTCACCATTGACCCTAACATACCTTAGTTCACTAATTACTTAACCCCTTAATGACTTTAGGTGTCTTTAGGGTTTAGTTTAAACAACCATTGAACCATCTAAGTCTTTAAAGCATTAAGCATTCTTGACCTTAAAAGATCCCAAACAGTTTTGCACTTTCAACCTCCAAATGGTCTTGAAACCGCATGAATCCAAACGTTCTTCAGACCGTTTGGTCCCAAACGGTCTTGAGACCGTTTGGACTCAAACGGTCTTGAGACCATTTGGTCCAAACACCCTCAATACCGTATGGACCAAAAAGTGTATCAACACTTCCAATTGAGTTAGGGTTTTCAATGTTGAACCCCTCAATCGTTCATTCCATGGTTAACCACTTATCAATTGAGCCAATTAAGTTAATACTCAACTGATGTGACCCTCAATTGATCACCAATTAGGGTTTGGATTGATTGGATTAGGGTCGGAAATCGATCATCCTTCAACATGCATCAATATGAGCTTAATTGATGTTGAACCCATTGAACCATCACTCAATTGGGTCATGACCTGACCCCAAACGGTCTTGAGGTCGTTTGGATGACCTCCAAACGGTCTTGAGACCGTTTTCCCATCATATCATCAACATCCAAGTCAACCAATTAAGGTTTGGATCATTAGATTGATCATCAAATCAGCAATTGATTACACTTTAACTTAGTAACATTGGATCATCAATTGCTTAACCATACTCACCCATGGACCTCCAAACGGTCTTGGGTGACCTCCAAACGGTCTTGAGACCATTTGGATGATCTCCAAACGGTCTTGAGACCGTTTGGCTCATCCAACCCTTGGATTATAGTGAAAAATCATTAGGGTTTGAGCCATAGAGTTGATCATCAAATCAGCACTTAGTTGCAAAGTGATTTGATACCTTTGGACCTTCACTTGGTCAACTATACTTAACCCTAGACCTCCAAATGGTCTTGGGTGATCCCCAAACGGTTTTGAAACCGTTTGGGCTAATCAACCCAAAATCTCAAATCAACTCATTGGAATTTCAGCACTAATTTCAATTAGAGTTTTCCCAATTGATTAGCCTTCAACTCATGATTCCTTGGTAATTAACCCCTCAAATTTGGTGAGTCATTAACCAACATAATTAGTAACAGGAATCGCAAATGGTCAATGCTTTTTCAACTCACCCAAACGATTTTGAAACCGTTTGCCCAAAAAGTTCAATTAATCAAGCTGAAAAATCAGCACTTAATCCAATTAGGTTTTCCTAGTTGATTAGCCTTCAACCCACGATTCCTTGGGAATTAACCCCTCAAATTTGGTGAGTCATTAACCAACATAATTAAGAACAGGAATCTCAAACGGTCAATGATTGGTCAACTCACTCAAACGGTTTTGAAACCGTTTGCCCAAAAAGGTCAAGTTAATCAGGTTGAAAATCAGCACTTAATTCAATTAGGTTTACCTAATTGATTAGCCTTCAACTCATGATTCCTTTGGAGTTAATACTCAAATTTGGAGGATTATCAACCAACATAATTATGAACAGAAATATCAAACGTTCAATGCTTGGTCAACTCAACCAAACATCTTGGAGACCGTTTGCTCCAACCGACCTTGTGAAACCGTTTGCCCTTCAAACGGTTTTGCAAACCGTTTGCCCCAAACGGTTTTGCAAACCGTTTGACCAAGGGGGGGGGGACAAGACCGTTTGCTAAAGTAGCATTGGTAATCACACCCATCTTCTTCTACCTCCATATCAAAGTCTGTTCTTCATGGTTTTAGTTGCAAGAAAGCAAGGAAGGATGGGGGAAAGAAGGACAAATTACTTTTGTAAGAAAGAAAGATGCATAACAAAGTTTAAGGGTTTAGAGTTATAAAACCCACCTTAGGATGAGCTCTAGAGCTCCAAGCTTCGAAGATTTAATGGTGGCTTGATCTCCACAGGTCGTCCAAGGCTTCTCCTTCAAGAATTGGTTGGAAAGGATGGCTAGAAAGAAGAACTAAGTAAGAAAACTAGCAAACCAACCTTGTATCATGATTTCCTCCATGAATCTGAGCTAGAAGATAACCAAAGCTTACCCAAACCTACTTGTCCGTTCTCCTATGCTCCTAAGCTCCTTCCTTAGTCGTTCCAAGCAAGATATAAGTGAAAAGAGGAAGGGAAACTATCCCTTGTTTGTAAAAGAAAGGTGTATATATACTTTGGGCATGTTTTCAAGATAAGGACAATCTTTTCTTCTATTTCTCATATGGGTCCTTCTATCCTTCTTGGATATGCCCCTCCTTTCTATAATTAAGAAAAACTCCTTTCTTAACCAAATTCTAGTGAAAAGGAAGCCAAACATCCTACTAAGTTGCACACATATAAAAGGGTCATTATGCTTACAACTTGGTTATTTAGTTACAAGTGTTATCCTTCTTATTTAATTATTCAAATGAAGCGCCTCCTTCATAATTTTTACTCTAATTGATGCCAAGAGTCATAAAAGATACTCTAGAAGGTATATTTTACATGTTGCACCCCATGTTTTGGGTAAATTGCACTTTACACCAAAACTAGGGTTTAAAGCACAAGGATTACTCCACAAGCTGCATTTTGGTGCCCAAGCTTGGAGAACCCATAATACTTCATCAAATTCATTCTTATGATGTCTTATCATCAGAGAAACATCTAAAAATGTGAAATTTGCAAGTTAACCCCTCTAATTGGTTAATTTGCACATAAGTCCATTTTTAACAAAACAATATTACAATATTGTTTAAAAAGGACAAAAAGGGAAATATATGTTCCTCAGGAGCTTTAATTACATTATCAACAGATAACCACAAGCATTTAATCACATGATTAAGAAAAAGACCTGGGGTTAGTTCATAACCCAGGTCATGGATGTTACATTGTCCATGAGTCGATCGACTCACCAGTTGAGCCGATCAGTTCACCAAGCTCAGCCGATCGGTTCATCACATGAGCCGATCGGTTGGGAGTGCAGATTGTATAGAATCAGTCAATCATAGTTTCAATCAATCTGATACTCTAATCAATCAGTCCAACACCTTGAACACTATGATACTGAGCTATCAATTGATTAAGTGTTTAATTGAACTACTAAACTCCTTTAGTAATCAATCTAAACATGTTTGTGGACAAACTCCTATTCCAGGTTAAATCCTATGTGTGTGACCCTGCAGGTCCATTTCACGTTGGCAGTGAAGTCCATAACACTTATGACTTCACAAGCAAAGAGAGGTGCCTAGTCACACATCAGTGCTACCCAAGTGAAATAGAAAGTTGGAGAACAACTTTCAATCCTACAATCCGTCAATGGCGTTACAATGAATGTATAATTCCTTTGTCACTGATATCCTGAATGAACTCGAGGCATGGAACAGTCATCCTGTCAACGTTCATTCATTTCCTTGATCTTAGAGTAGAGTGGGTGAGATGTGTGTGACGTCAATATCACATATTGATTCACACGTGCATGCACATGCCTTTCTCAATCCTACTCATCAAGTGGCCAAGGACATCAAACTCTCTCAGGAGGGACAAATCCCATATCTATAACTCACCCCTCAAAAGCCCCATGTGTCAAAGTCACCCAATCATCACCTTTATAACAACCCATGTTTCAGGACTGCGTTTGATGATGTCAAAGTGTACCCAACGACATGTGTTGAGTGTAGTGATTTTAGGTCTAAGAATCACACTCACCACCATCACTGTGAGAGCTGACTGTGACTACCAAGTCATGGTTCCATGTGTCACTCTCACGGTGGGTCTGTCCGGTACCTTGTTCTATAACAAGTACCTATGTGCTTGGTTTGATATAACTATATCATGACTAATGAGATTCTGTCATCAACCAACACACAATATAGTCTTTAGTGTTATTGATGTCTATGGTTATTTCCACAATAACAACCGACTAGGGACCAAACAAGAATGTATACTCTTCACATCTGTATGATCTCATCGTTTAGGTCCTCAACCCAAAAGCATACGCCATTGAGTAAAACAATTCGTTAGACATCTATCATGTTATACTATTATCTCAGAAATAGTTTAAACATATAGATCAGATATTGCCTTTATTATTATTCAAATCATTTACAAAGTATCCCATTACAATCATCATATGACTTGCTGTATGGGCATACATACCAACAGACTCCCACTTGCACTTAGAGCCAGTCACGAAGGAACCTCAGTCCTTGTGACCTAGCATGACCATCATGCTTCTACTGAGAAAGGGCCTTAGTCAGTGGATCAGCTATGTTGTCTTCAGTTGGTACTTTGCAAATCTTCACATCTCCTTGTTGTACGATCTCTCGTATGAGATGGAAGCGCCGCAGTATGTGCTTGGACCGCTGATGTGATCTGGGTTCCTTAGCTTGTGCAATAGCTCCATTATTGTCACAATAAAGCTCAATTGCATCACAACTACTTGGAACTACACCAAGTTCAGAGATGAACTTCCTGATCCACACATCCTCCTTTGTTGCATGTGAAGCAGCCATATACTTGACCTCTTTAGTAGAATCGGCAACTGTTTCTTGCTTGGAACTCTTCCAGCTCACAGCTCCATTATTAAGGCAAAACACAAATCCTGACTGCGATCTATAATCATCTTTATCGGTTTGGAAGCTTGCATTAGTGTAACCCTTTACAACCATCTCTTCCTCTCCGCCGTAAACAAGAAATTGATCCTTAGTCCTTCGCAAGTACTTGAGGATGTTCTTTACAGCTATCCAGTGCGCACCTCTGGGATCTGACTGGTACCTGCTCGTCATGCTGAGAGCATACGAGACATCTAGGCATTTTCACAACATAGCGTACATGATGGATCTGATGGATGATGCATATGGGATCCCATTCATACGCCCCCTCTCTTCACAAGATTGGGAACATTGAGCTCTAGAGACGGTGACTCCATGTAGCATGGGGATGTTGCCTCTCTTTGAGTTCTCCATGCTGAACTGCTTCAACACTTTGTCGATGTACGTGCTCTGACTTAGTCTGAGAAGCCTTCTAGATCTATCTCTATAGATCTTAATTCCTAGTATATAGGATGCTTCTCCTAAGTCCTTCATTGAGAAAGTATTCCCAAGCCAAGTCTTTACCTTCTCTAAGGCTAAGACATCATTCCCCATTAAAAGTATGTCATCCACATACAATATGAGGAATGTGGTCGAGCTCCCACTAACCTTCTTGTACACACAAGGTTCATCTTCATTTTGAATAAAGACAAACACTTTGACTTTCTCATCAAATTGAATATTCCAACTTTGAGATGCTTGCTTCAATCCATAGATTGACCTTTGCAGTTTACAGACTTTATTGGCATTCTTTGGATCTACAAAACATTTAGGCTGTGTCATATACACATCCTCATTTATATTCCCGTTAAGGAATGCGGTTTTAACATCCATATGCCAAATCTCATAGTCATAATAAGTTGCAATAGCAAGCATGATCCTGATGGACTTAATCATGGCAACTGGAGAAAAGGTTTCGTCATAGTCAACACCTTGAACTTGTCGAAATCCCTTCGCAACCAATCTGCCTTTATAAGTTTACACATTGCCATCCATGTCGGTCTTCTTCTTAAAGACCCACTTGCACCCTATGGGTTTTACCCCTTCGGGTGGTTCCACCAAAGTCCATACTTTGTTGGAGTACATGGATTCCATCTCAGATCTCATGGCTTCAAGCCATTTCTCATAATCTGGTCCCTCCATAGCCTCTACGTAGGTAGTTGGATCATCATCTATGATCAACTCACCACCTTCCTGAGTCACAAGGTATCCAAACCTCTGAGGTTCAAGGCGGGCCCTACTAGATCTACGAGGTCCTTGTGTTACCTGAGGAGACTGAGATTCCACAACACCTTGTGAATCTCCATTTTCCTCTTGTACATCCACCGGTTCTATGTTTTCTTGTTGGGCTTGAACATCTTCAACCTCTACTTTCCTCCCACTATTTCCTTTGGAAATAAATTCCTTTTCTAGGAACACAGTTGTCCTGGTAACAATCACTTTATTGTCAGTAGGGTGGTATAGATAATATCCCCTCGTTTCCTTGGGATATCCAACAAAATAACATTTATCATATTTGGGTCCAAGCTTATCAGGAAACATTTTCCTAACATAAGCCTCACAACCCCAAATCTTTAGAAAAGACAAACCGGGATGCTTCCCAGTCCATATCTCATATGGTATCTTTTGAACCGATTTAGATGGTACTCGGTTAAGTGTAAACACGGCGGTTTCAAGAGCATAACCCCAGAAGGAAATTGGAAGATCAACAAAACTCATCATTGATCGCACCATATCTAACAATGTGTGATTCCTTCTTATAGACACACCATTATGCTATGGTGTTCCAGGCGGAGTCCATTGTGATACAATACCACAAGCTCGCAGAAGGTCCTCAAACTCCTGGCTTAAGTATTCTCCACCTCGATCGGATCGAAGTGCCTTAATACTTTTACCAAGTTGGTTTTGTACTTCATTCATGAAATCCTTGAACCTTTCAAGGGTTTCTGACTTATGTTTCATCAGGTACACATAGCCATACCTACTAAAATCATCAGTAAAGGTAATGAAGTACTGATACCCACCTCTAGCATTAGTTCTAAAAGGCCCACATACATCAGTATGTATGAGTCCTAATAGATCACTAGCTTTCTCACCTTTACCTGAAAAGGGAGTCTTGGTTATCTTGCCCAACAAACAAGATTCACATGTCTCTATTGATTCATAATCAAAAGAGTCTAGATAACCATCTTTATGGAGTCTAGAAATGCGCTTCTCATGTATGTGCCCTAGACGACAATGCCAAAGATATGTTTCGTTTGAGTTGTTGAGTTTTTGCCTTTTGGTGTTTACGTTGTATACATTTTTCTCTAGATCTATCAAGAATAGACCATAAGACACTGGGGCACTGCCATAAAAGATCCCATCTTTAGAAATGGAACAATTTCAATTCTTAATAAGAAATTCAAATCCATCCTTGTCCAAATAAGAGACGGAAATGATATTCCTATTTATGGCAGGTACATAATAGCAGTTCTTCAACTCTATTATTAACCCACTTGGTAGAGTTAACTCATAGGTTCCTACGGCACTGGCGGCAACCCTTGCCCCATTGGCAACACGTAGTTCAACCTCACCTTTCCCCAAAGGCCTACTTCTCTTAAGATCCTTCACATTTGAACAAATGTGAGATCCGCATTCGGTATCAATTACCCATGATGAAGAAGTAGTAAAGTTAATCTCTATCACGTATACACCAGAAGTAGAGATATCTATCTCTGACTTCTTCTTCCATCGTTCCTTCCATCCTCTCCATGTAGAAGAAATTGGTTTGGCGAGAGAACCCTTCTCTCCCTTACCATTCGTTCCATTGATCTCTATCAATGAACTTTCTTTCATCTTCACCAACGCATTAAGCGTACATAGAGTGGATTCAAAGGCTCCTAATATATCTGGATTGTGCAGAACACTTCTCACAGTCCTCAACCAGTTATGGAATTTGTTCTCAATTAATTTTCCCATTTTAAAAGATGATTCTTTTGCCATTCTACAAGAGAAAATTGCATTTGTAAAAACTCCTTTTGATTTGATTTGAATAAAATTGATGAAAGTTAATTAGGCCTTTAATTAATTACTGCTCCCACTATTTTGACTCAAATTGATAGCCCTCACCATCAATTCGGAAGATTGCAGCGTATAATCTTCTAGTGGGTCAAGATCCTGAAATCCTCTAAGCCGTGGACCAGCTTGGGTTGTCACCCACAACTCAGATCTTCCAGGTAGGAAACTCTTGCCAATTGCATCATATGCAACTCTTGAAAGATGTCATATGCAACTCCTTGACATGATCATATCCATGCCTCAAGGTGCTAGATCCTATCTAGGTCACCTTGTTAAGTCTGACCCAAAGCCAACACGATGAACATGCACCCTGCTTGGACAGACCCACACATTCATCCTTCATGCTTCCACGAGATAGATGGTGCACCACACTTGGGCGTGCCCACACTTGGTCGATCAAGCTTTTCACGTGTGTCACATTTGGAAGGCATCTAAAACTTAATATTTAATGAGAGATTTGGTTTTTATGTAAGTATACATATCCAATCACCACAATATATAGTACGTATCATATACATGTTATATCCCACAGAAAAACATGCAAAATGATAAAAGCAATGATTATGGCCATCCTATTGTGATTCCTCGAGCCAAAAGGAATCACGGTCATCTAGGTCTACATCATATGCAACCTGTACAAGATGAAATATGTGCCTGCCTTTCTGGGTTTGATCAACTCATCTCCATGACTGATCGGCTCGCCATCAAGTTGGTCATTCGGGTGCCACCATCTGATCGACTGGCACCTCCAGCCGATCAGTTCACTGGTCGTCGTGCATCTCCTCAGGTCGCCACCCTCTCGTCTCGCTTCTCCAACCGGTCATCTAGAACACCAACCGATCGGTTCACGCCTTGAACCAATCGTCTCAGGTCGTCCGTCGTTCTTTGACATAACAAGAAATAAAATCTATCCTATTTACAATTGAATTGT
Source organism: Alisma plantago-aquatica (assembly GCA_963693085.1). NCBI lineage: Eukaryota > Viridiplantae > Streptophyta > Magnoliopsida > Alismatales > Alismataceae > Alisma > Alisma plantago-aquatica. The sequence goes on from OY856414.1 coordinate 285,753,277, forward strand.
GAAACCCCGAGTTACATTCAGGGGGAGCAAAGGTATGAAAAGAAATCTCGAATTATTTCGAGTTACATCAGGAATAGGAGAAAAGGGAATCGGTGCACAGACCGAGATGCAAGCAACCACATACAACCATACACAGATATAGGGTTTATAGGCCATAACCATGCTACACATCCACCACAAAACTCGTTTAAGGGCGACGCATATCAAGTGCATTAATATTACATATCATATATGTGTATTTGGGATTTGTGGATTGGACATGCATAAAGCCAATTTTATTTGCATCGTATGCAATAAATAAAGGCAACAAATCAAAATCGATCATATCGATAATCCTAAAATATAGAGCAGTTGACGTGGCTCTGATACCACTGTTGGGTTCTAAGGGTGGCAGAGAAGCAGAGGAAACAAAAATTTTCTCCCAAAACCCAGAATAAAAGGAATCGCGTCAACGTCTATATAATAGGAAAGATGGTTTGTGGATGCATACCTTGTCCCGAGGCTTGCTCAAAGACAGTACCTCGCACCTTGCGCGGTCTTTACCTCCGGTCTTGGACGGTGTATGTGCATCTCCTGGCCGCACCGGGACTGAAGACTCCTGGTCTCACCGGGACTGTCGGGATTGACAGTTGTCCTCCGAGCGACAGAGGTCTCCCGCCTCTGTAGTTGTCCATACGGACTGCCTGGAACTCTGATCTCCTTGTCTCACAAGGAATAGGAAGGAGTCGCACCCTCCTATCGGCGTACTAGTCGCCAACACACTCTCCTTCCACCAGTAGATTCTGCAGTTGTCTTTCCCTTGTTGTGCCTCCCTTATCGGGTAGCACTTGCTCGAGCTCTCTCTCGGTTACCAAAACCAGTGAGAACGACAACTTCACAGAGCAACTGGTTGCACTGGGTTGTACTTTAGAAGCCCCCAATACCCCTATATATATAGGAAGGTCGTGGGATAGGGTTCTCCATCCCGGGCAATGCGGGACTAAAGCAGGAGTAGAAGGGTTTGAGATTTTCCACAAAAACAACCAACTGCGCAACATGAACCGATCGTTTCACAACTGAAACGGTCGGTTGGGGATCTGAGCCGGTCGGTTGACACCTCAACCGATCGATTGGGACCCATGAAATGGTCAATTCACTTCTGAACCGATCGGTTCGTGGTCCTGGTCAGTTCCCGATTGACTTTCCATCTTTTGTTTCTAATTGGTATCAAATACCAATCCTTGTTCCAATCAAATTGGGCAAGTGAAACGAAAGGAAATTTCTCACCAATCATACTTTCCCAACTTGCTCGGTAGCAACAGTTGAATCGATCGTTTCAACACTTGAACAAATCGCTTCACCTTGTCCATGAGCCGATCGACTCACCAGTTGAGCCGATCGGTTCACCAAGCTCAGCCGATCGGTTCATCACATGAGCCAATCGGTTGGGAGTGCAGATTGTGCAGAATCAGTAAATCGCAGTTTCAATCAATCTGATACTCTAATCAATCAGTCCAACACCTTGAACACTATGATACTGAGCTATCAATTGATTGAGTGTTTGATTTAACTACTAAACTCCTTTAGTAATCAATCTAAACATATTTGTGGACAAACTCCTATTCCAAGTTAAATCCTATGTGTGTGACCCTACAGGTCCATTTCACATTGGCAGTGAAAGTCCATAACACTTATGACTTCACAAGCAAAGAGCGGTGCCTAGTCACACATCAATGCTACCCAAGTGAAATAGAAAGTTGGAGAACAACTTTCAATACTAAAATCTGTTAATGGTGTTATAGTGAAAGTATAATTCCTTTGTCACTGATATCCTGAATGAACTCGAGGCATGGAACAGTCATCCTGTCAACATTCATTCATTTCCTTGATCTCAGAGTAGACTGACTGAGATGTGTGTGACATCAATATCACATATTGATTCACACGTGCATGCACATGCCTTTCTCAATCCTACTCATCAAGTGGCCAAGGACATCAAACTCCCTCAGGAGGGACAAATCCCATATCTATCACTCACCCCTCAAAATCCCCATGTGTCAAAGTCACCCAATCATCACCTTTATAACAACCCATGTTTCAGGATTGCGTTTGATGATGTCAAAGTGTACCCAACGACATGTGTTGAGTGTAGTGATTTCAGGTCTAAGAATCACACTCACCACCATCACTGTGAGAGCTGACTGTGACTACCAAGTCATGGTTTCATGTGTCACTCTCATGGTGGGTCTGTCTGGTACCTTGTTCTCTAACAAGTACCTATGTGCTTGGTTTGATATCACTATATCATGACTAATGAGATTCTGTCATCAACCAACACACAATCTAGTCTTTAGTGTTATTGATGTCTATGGTTATTTCCACAATAACAACCGACTAGGGACCAAACAAGAATGTATACTCTTAACATCCGTATGATCTCCTCGTTTAGGTCCTCAACCCAAAAGCATACGTCATTGAGTAAAACAATTCTTTTGACATCTATCATGTTACACTATCATCTCAGAAATAGTTTAAACATATAGATCGGAAATTGCCTTTATTATTATTCAAATCATTTACAAAGTATCCCATTACAATCATCATATGACTTGCTGTATGGGCATACATACCAACAATAGAGGGGTACTGGGGGCTTCCCAGAACACAACACATACAATTGAGAATTAGTTAGTCTGACAATTATTGTCCTCTCTAGTTGTGATAACCAAGAGAGCCCAAGCAAGTCCTACTTGACTAGGGAGGGATAGCAATGGGAGAGAACAACTAAGGATCATTGTTGTAGGAGAGTAAGTTGGTGACTAGTACACCAATGGGAGAGACAACTCATTCCTGTCTGTTCTACAAGGATGATAAGATTTCTAGGTAGTTTGTGTGGACTTCCATAGAGGCGTGGACATTGTTGTCTGTCGCTAAGAGGACAACATCAACCTGCAGTCTGTGGTGGAGACCAGGAGGCACATCAATCATATGAGACCTAGTGAAACTAGAAGACGATTGTGCATATGCAATGATGAGAAGATGTCATTGTACTTGCTCCAGGACCACATATATCCTCGAAACCATTCTTCCCATCTTATAGTTATTTATGCAATCTGCTGGTTTATGGGGAATATGGTAGATAATTTTTTTGCTTCCGCTTCCTATTATGTAGCCATATTTTCCAACATCACTCTCATGGTGGGTTTGTTCAATACAATATTCTCTAACATGCATCTATATAAGCGACTTGATATCATATATCATGACTAATGAGACTGTATCATCAGTCAAACCATACTCTAGTCTTATATATTATTTTTGTCTATTTTGCTTCCACAGTAATATCCGACTAGGAACATAACAAGAATGTATGTAATCTTAACATCCATATGATCTCATTATGTAAGTCAGATACTTGAATACATATGACATCAGGTAACATCATTCTTTAGACATCTACCTATGTTTGTGTCATCATATCATGAATGAGACAAACATAATAGAAGGAATTACCTTTTATAATATCCAATCAGGTATTTAATGCCACATCCCAATCATCGTATGATTGGCTCTCTGGGCATACATACCAATAGGAATTACCCACTCTGCTTGGATTTTCCACCTCTGACTTCACCTTTGCTATGGAGAAGCTTTCACCAAGGGTCTCCTTCCCTTCTTCTTTTTCACCTCTCTTATCCAAGAGAGAACCTTCATCTTCATGATAGAAAGAGATATTGAGAGGTGGAGGAAGTGAGCGCCTCACAAGATATACATGTAGGACTAGCTCTCTTACAGATCTCCTACTTACTCTAATGGATGTTGCAAGTAATTAAGCTAAAGAGTGAAAGGAGTCTCTTAGAGGCATTCAACTTGTAATATTGGGACCTTCATGGTGCTTGGCTAACCATGGGATGAAGCCCAAGGGGTCTGTTTATAGTTGAGGTTGTATACTATCTAGTAGAGACACTTAGGAACAAATTCTGGTCGTTTTGGGTGTTGCAATAGATATTTTTTTGAGTTTTTCAACACTCGAATGACTAGAAACACTTTTTCTAACATTTTGTATAGTGCAGTCAGTTGAGTTTACTTTTGGAATACTCGACTGATAGCACTATCAGACAAATCAAATTTGAAGTTTCAGTTGAGTTTATCCCAGATAAAACTCATTCGATGGCTTAAATTTGATTTACATGTGTAGGGTGTCAGTTGAGTTTATCCTGGGGTAAACTCGGTTGAACCTAGAACTTCCCAGAATCCATCAAAGGTGTAAGTTGAGATTATCCTAGATGAAACTTGACCAACAAAGGTCCCTGTGATGAATTTTTGAAATTGCCATAAAAGTGCTTAAATATTCTCTTTAAGTGCATCTATTTTTTTAGCTTAATTACAAGTCATATAATCATTTCAAGTGATTTACAACATGATTCTAATGGATATACACCCTTTTCCACAAAAGTGGACTTGTATTGATTTTGACTTGCATTTCTCCAAGTTAGGATGCGTAAGTTAAGGCATTTGGAGTCTGTCTGTACCTAATCTGAAATCATTCAAGTAGAAGCATTAGACACAAATAAGTGGAATGGTTAGTCATCAATCAAAATAAGGGTTTAGTCGATTGAAACAAGTGTTTCAATTTAGATCTTGAGTCAATAAAGTTAAGACATCCGACCTCTCCCATTAGCCACTGAGTGCCAGACATGGCGATGCCAGCTGCAGACATTTTAACATACTCAAATCTTGGCTCAAAGACTATTCCTACCTTACTCTAGTCCCTCTTCGACCATGTTGGTACCTAACACCTTTTCCCATAAATTATTGATTAGGATAAATAACCAAATAAACTTTATTACTAGAATTCAATGTAAAAGTTTACTAATAAATGAATGATTCTTACTTTGACATTCCAAAATCTTACTTTGTTCGTATATATGTTGCTCATTATTGTTCTACTATAAATTCAATTGCTCAATAATATAATTTGAATTATTTAAGTGCTTTAAATTGTTTCATTGAAGTACTCATTCATTAAGCGAGTATGCTCACCCCTCTACTCACAAAATTTTAAGGAAACCACATGGATTGAAATGCCAATGCCAGAGTAGATCTTTCACAAGACTTAAGTATCAAATTAGTCAAATTTAGTCAGTCCCTGTCACTCTAGGTCCTTGTATGGAAGTGATAGAGTTATAAATGATGATGTATAACTTTATTTCTTTAACAATAGATACTTTTTTATTAACATGTTCATGTATATGGAAGTGTGAGAAATGAAATGAATGTTTAGACATGTATCTTTATCGTTGAAATCATATTAGAGTAATCAAGGCTTTATTTCCCTTAAAAAGTTAATTTGTGTGATTAAATGTGATGAAACAAGAATCTAAAATAAAAGAAAAAGTCAAAAGTGATCTTTTTATTGTATTAAATTCTCAACTTATGTCCAAATATCATGATTAGAGGTTATCGTGGGATGTGGGTGTAACAACAATGATCCTCTATATCTCTAAAATGAGCGGGGAATGTTTATATAATATTTTCATAATGTTCCATCACACTCTCCTACGAGAACCTCCTCATTGTGTTGGCCACCAAAGTATCCAACCTGTCATCTGGAAGAGTGATGGAGAAATGAGGGTAGTTTGGGGATTGACATTTCAGAGGAGGTTAAAAGGAGGCAAACTTGTATTTACGGGAAGGGGGGAGGATAAATATCACAACACAAATCCAAAATGGTAGAATCTTTGTTTTTGGTAAGGGGCAAGGGGGTGAGGTGACAACATGGTGTAGAGGGATATTTTTATCACTCTAAAAATAGCGCAAGGTTTCAACTACAAGTAAGTCAAAATGAGAAGACATATTATCCCCTTTATGGGCTTGTGAACAAAGCACGTGGTAGGAAAGGTCAGAGTTTGATACTCATCAATCATGAACTAATCTTGAGATAATAGTTGAGTGGTGAGAGTTTATCTTCTAGAGCACGTGGACTCAATTTTTTCTAAACTTTTGTTGAATAGTGACAATATGGTTTTTACATCTACAATGGAAGGAATTTGTAAATCCAAGCGGGGAATGCTAACAAAAACACGACATTGAGGCGTTGGATATTTTACCCTAAAAATAGAGGCATTGAAGATTCTAGTTATTCCTCTGTGGACATGTAGTCAAGCAAAATTTTCATGCAGTAGTGGGGCATCATCATTTGATACATTGTGGTGTAGCCACATGATGGCCTGAGGGAAACTGTCATACCACTTTTAAACCAAATGTTAAATATTATGTAATTATTTCATAGCAAACAAAAATCATTTGGTTTTTACATGCTTCGTAATATAGTACTTCCATGTTATATATAGTGTTTTCCATGCAATTTTTTGTCTCCACAACTATTGGTATATGTGGTGGGAAAAAGAATAAAGACAAGGAGAGAAACTACTATAGATAATGTATAAATACGACCCTACTAAGTTCTAGAGTTAGAACTCTAGGGAGCTTCATATAGAGTGGATAAACCAATTCTTGAAATATTCATGCAAAAAGTTCAAACTAAGATTGTAAGTAAACTGATCATCTTTCTATTTGAATTCAATTACCAAGTAGAACTAGCAATACACAACTTTTTTTTGCACACCCAATTATTGGTGTCCATGTTCTTCTCCCTTGGTTCTAAGCAACAAACAAAATCCCATCTTCATAGTTTGCATGTACCATTGCAGGGGTGGCATTGGAAACTGGGTGGATCCCAAACATGGGCATGCTAGTAAAAAATTATCCATATAATTGATTTTGGTGATTGACGTCTCTTCTTGGTTAATCATGAAAAAGATGAGGATCTACGGTGTGTAAAATGCTAGACCCTAATTTTTTTGGGCTAGGAATTACAATATTGACCCTAAGGGGGGCTAGATTATTAGGTAATATGAGTTCATTAAAAGGTTGTGCTTAATACCTAAGTGTTCATCATATTCTTTGGATTTTATGAAATTAAAAGCATCAAGCACGTTGTTGTGGTTGTGTCACTTGTGTTCGCCACCGTAAGCACTAGGTCCCCAAGTTTGGAGTGGAGACATCTTCCGAGATTTAATTTGACAGAGCCTTGTTTGTCAGGTTGATCAAATTGCTTCTTTTTGTCGTTGATTAATCATCGTTTTAACACGAGGCACTATTGGGTGATTGTCGGCGAGACGTTTAAATCTGATGTAACAAACGTTGCTACAGTCGTTGTTACAAGTACATCTAGACCATGCGTTCATCTGATAATTATGTGTTACTTCCCTCATCTCCTAGTTTAAGGCCGAGATATGTCCGTCACAGCAAGGGTCACAGCAGATTTGATCCCGTCGGCGAGTAGTTGGTCCCCATGTCGTCTAATAAATCAGTTCAACAACTACCACTGCTATCCTATCTGGATGAGATTGGACGAGAGACATGTCTACTTGTGTTTGTTTAGCTGAGGACAGAAATCTAACAGAGAGAAATGCCCCACTTGGGCTTGTGTACAGCAGGTTATGTGCTGCCCATTGGGCTGCCGACAAGTGTACCCTGGACCTGCTCCGATGATCCATACCACCTCTGATCGCCAAGGAGCGAAGCCCGACATGCACGAATCTATTCTATTGGTTTCAAAATTGATGATAATCAGCAAGCGCATCACACTCCAGCTACCAAACGCACGCCATCCCGGACCTTTAACCCCTGCTATCTATTCTTGCTTGTTGCGGATGGTGATTTGTGTGCAACTTGCATTAATCTGCTCTGTAATCTCCCTTTTCCTGTTTAAAATATGAAAACCAAAAAATGAAAGGGAGATGGAAGATTAAGCCCACCACCACCGCCATCTGCTTCTGTTCGCCCAGCTTTATGAACACGGACCTCGCCGCTGTGAGTTCCCCAGCCTGCCGTCCACAGTTCGTTACTCCCTCCTGGCGTGCACATCCATCAGTGCAGGTTTCAAACAAAAGGGCTGTCAGGACAATTTTGGTTATGATGGTTATACACTAACAAGTCAAATTCTATTTCCGGTTTCAATTATTTTTGTTTAGAAATCAATGGCACGAACATTGTCATATCATACTGATATGAAGATGAGCCATAGTAGCGTGCATGATGACTGTCCACATGTGATTTTCAATACCTACCACCTCATGCAAGCTTACCGAGTCGTCAAACCAACTCAGCACACGACTTTGATTAAGACCAGCTGTGAAGCTACACTATGGCACCGTGAGCCACATGGCTGTCCGCTGATGCCGACATTAAAAAAATAGGTCAGCTACTTAGTGTCACTCCAATCCTTAAATTTAAACATTTTTTCGAATGTGGATATATAAGCGCATAGCATCCATGTTGGTCTAAAGACACAACGTGTGTGTTGCTCTAGTCTTATAAGGGGCGTTCGTTCAAGATTATGGTTCTATAACCAGAATAGATTGGTCAAAATATATGGATCAGTCTAATCTGGATCTAGTCCAATTTGTTGGACAATCTAATTGGCACCCAGATCAAACGGGTCTCATTTTTAGCATTGTATACAAAACAAAATAGCATATAAGACATCGTTAAATCTGGATTGAGATCTCCATCCCTACTAAACATGGTTGAGTTGTTTGGACCACATGATTACATAATCCGAAAGGAGGTGTTTATGGTAGGATTGACAACCTGGTTTTTTGGTAACTGCAAGAGATCTTTACATCTATGTGGCATTAAAAGTCCATGGATGATCCATATCAAATCTTAAACCAAGAAGGGGCAAATTGTTGGGATACGAAAGGTTTCGACCCATGTTCTATTGAAATTTGGACTTAATAAGAGTTTCTTTGTGTTGTCAATCCTAATAGGAGTTGAATCCAAAAAGGAAAGAAGATGACCCCCTTTGTGTGAGATTAATTAACATTTGGAGTTAAATTAGAAATTGGAATAGAATTCCTACTTGCAACTATATGTCATGGAGGGCCTATAAATAGTGATCCCTGGGGAGGCCATTGAGATCATCCCACCATGTTGGTGTGTGATCCCACCAGTTGTTGGTACTTTTTGTAGTAGAAGATCCAGAGAACAATAACAACTGGTGGTGCTCTCTTGTAGTAAGAGTATGTCAACAAATTTTCCTTACAATGAAGTAGCGGCTGACAGTCGGTGGTACATTGGTGCACTGACAATACAATTCTCTTGTAGATAAGAGAGGGATAACGACTTTGTCTTGAGGCGAAGTAGCAATTGATGGTCGACAACACAACATTAATGCATCGAAAACGGAGGCAGGTCTGAGTAGTAGATGACGCACATCAGTTGGTGGCACTTTTTTGGTGAGGAGAGATGGACATCGACTATGATAGCAGATCTGGGCAGGGAAAGACACTCATCAGTCAGTGGCTACGACAATGATAGAAATATGTCCAGTCAGTGGAGGACGCACATCAGTCGGCCATATATAGGTGGTGCATCAACCACGATGGCGGATCCGAGTAGCGGAAGACACACATCGGTTGGTGGCACACCATTGGTGAAGCGACAACGACAATGGTCCGTCCGATTAGCGGAGGACGCATATCGACTCTCTCAGGTGGAGAGAACTCTGGCGGCAAGTTGGAGTCCTAGTTGCAGGTGCCAACTAGAATGAGTATAGTAGACGGAAGTGAGATAGGCGGCTTCGACAGGAGAAGAGGTGACCCAATCAGCTATTACAGCGGCAACAAGTAATCCCCAGCAGTGGCAATGGTGTCAAGAGGAGAGAAGTGAAAAGGGAGGGTTTGTACATATTGAGTATAATTCTGTTCTTCCAGAACTTTTTTTTTTTGATTTACAAGGGGAACCACTCTCGCACGAGCGCCACTTTTGTGACCCCCGCAGACAGCGTAAACCCCTTGGGGCTTGAGAGGTGTGGTCCGGTCACCCCCTCCCATGCCCGGTAGGCGTGGGATGCCGTTCGCAGCATGCCTCGGTCGTGATTCGAACCCGTGACCCTTTGTTAGGGGCCCCCGAGCCGCAACCAGCCGGGCTATGCTGGCCGGACCAGAACTTTGTTCTAGGATAGGGAGAGCTTTTCAGATTTATGGGTGATTAAATCTGGACAGTGTGAGTTGTAATCTTAGTTACACAGTGCTTCTTGACCGGTATTATTCTGTGATTTTTCTTTCTTTGTCTTGAGGAGAATTTTTCACATTAAATCTTACGTCTTCAGTTTGCATAGCATCGTCACTTACCCACCATAATTCCTAACACAAACAGATCATGTTACTCCAGGCTTTGGCAAATAATGTGGGATTGAATCACGACTAAACTGATTGGGATCTACGCCTACTTGATGCAAAAAGATAACATCTAATCTACGTCAAATCTTGTACCAAACATAGATATGGAGCTAAAAGTGGCAGATGCAAATAACAACAAGACAGGTACTGCCAAGTAATTGAGCACGCAAGGCAATAGCTTAAAAATTAAATAGGCCGTACTGCCACATTAGATCCTCTTGTAATTTCTAATTTACGCAATACCAAATGTTATTTATTTTGTGTTTTTATCAAGTCGTCGTCCATTCATCTTTTTCTTTTCGATTTCCATCAATTTCTGACTTGTCACAAAGAATGGTTAGTGTCGATTCTTAAATCTTTCTTGACATGACTTCTTTTGTTTTTAAAGGGTGATGCTCATATGTTTTGACCAATTGTTTTGTTTTTACTATGTTAGTACTTATTATTTTATATTATTAAGTTAAGGCTTGACTTGTGATTTTTTTTGCCTACAAGCTAGTTGTTGTGTTTTCATTGGGTGCTAATTTTTATTTGATTTGACCACATGTTAGTTTGCTTCTTTCATTTACATTAATTCTCTCTTATATAATGTTACAAGAACGTGCTAGATATTCCCAACTTAGTTGATTTCTTTTATTACTCATTTATTTGAAAACATATACATTTCAAAGAAGTCAAGAAACTAGTTTGCACTAGGAGATGATTGTATATATTTTATTCTTTTGATTACTAATTAGGTTTTGTGCATTTTGATACATTGTATGTGTCGTTATAGTAGTAAATGCCTCCTGCCACTCTTCGCATATGCACTGTCTTTTTATAGATTCTAGGGTTAGAAATAAGGTACAATCAAAGTTGGAGGATATGAAAGTCATGACCGCAGTGACATGTCAGCAGGAAGGATCAACACAATGAAGTTGCTGACACAAGGAGAGTCAATATTGGTTTTGTAATTTGTTTGTCTTTTTGGTGATCTTTCTTCTTATTTACATAGTGCCAGGTATAACATTAGTAAAAAATAATCGCAATATATGTATTTTCTTTCATATCTATTTTGATCACAATATATCTATTTCTTCTAAATTTATCTGCGTTTTACTTTAACTAAATGAGGTGATGCGACACCACATATACGATATGTAAATTAAATTTGATATTCTCAAGCTCATGTTGGGCAGGTGTATGCCTAGTTTCTTATGTAGTATAAATGCCTTATTCTCGTAGGGTTGTGCACACCACGATGGGCACCAGGTCGGTAAGTGCGGATACACCCTCTCTGATTTGTTTTGGTGGGCCTGTTCTAGTCCTATAAAATTGTTTGTTTTGACGGTTGATTTAATCAGCAATAGCGAGTGGTGGTGAGTTGAGGGCCCGCCTGTCATTAACTTAATCTGTCTAACAACTATCCTCGAAACCCTATCTGGATTCTAGACGAGTTTGATGGAGAGAGATATCCTCCACTTGGGATTTGTTTAGTCGAGGATGGAAAATTTGACACAGAAGGAGATGTCCCACTTGATCTTGTTTAACCAAGAAGGGATTGATTTTGATGGGTTCAAGGCAACTACTCCCTCCATGGCTCACTAGCTTTCCGACACCAGCGACCGGTCTTGTTTGCTTGGCTGTCGGGGTGCAGATGGAATCTCCGGCAGGTAATGAGTACGCTGGCTGTCTCGCATCCTCCGGTCCATCCGTCGTCGTCGTGCAGCTCGTGTACGATCCGCAGTACCCTTTATCCGCTGATCCTCGCTGCCTTCGATCTCGGTGGAGCAAAGCCAGCGCGACATGCATTAGTCTATTCCCTTGATTCCAGATTAATGATAATCAACGAGCCTATCACACGTATCCCCAGCTACCTAACGCACCGCTATCGGGAACCTTTTCCCCTCGCTTTACTTCATGTTCTTGCAAGTCGCATTAATCTATTCTTTATCTTTCTTTATTATTCAAAAAGGAAGATAGAAAGTGAAGCCCATCAGCAACGCCATCTGGCCCATCTGCTGATTGTTCGTTCAGCTTCAGTGTTCCCCAGCCCGCTGTCCAGTGTTCGTTGCTCCCTCCGGGTGTGCACGGCCACGGCCCATCGGTGCGGACGTCGAGCACACAAAATTGTAGGCCCAGTTTAGTTATAATTGTAAGAAACCGACCACTTTTAAGTTTAGGGGTTAAATGGTGCGGGTCAGATCATATCTATACTTATACCTATTTAATTCAGTGAGTCCGGTTTTAATTTTAGATCCGCATAATAAAAATCTAAACTCGCATCATATCTATTCCTACAATAATAGTAGATTTACGAGTAAGTAGTCATATAAACATCATATTGTTTATGTAAAAAATATTATTATTATATTTTATATGTTCTAATACAGTGGGAAATAACTTTAATATAGGATATAAACATAAAATAATTATCTTAATTAATATAATACTTTATAGATTGAAGATTAGTTGAGTTAATTATTTATATATTTTTAGTCATCATCATATTGTTTTAATTATGTAACATGTCACCTAATTTTTTTTTTTTTGGAAAAAAGACCACGGCAGCTAAGTTACAGAAGTTAAAGAAAAAGCCTCAAGATCTTTGAGGTACTGCGAAAATAGAAAATCAGGGCATGAGTCCCAGATGGCTTCCAACTCTGGTTGCTTGAGATGTCGCTTTGCAAGTTGATCCGGCAGCTTATTCTGGTCCCTTTTCTTATAGTAGATGGTCCTCGATCCTTGAAGTAGCAACTGTCTAATGGAGTGAACCAGGAGGAGGAACTTGGGAGGTGTAGGACGAAGGTCCTTGATCCACTGAATTGCATTACTGGAGTTAGAAAGGATGGTACAATTCATGATCCGATCTTTACTCAGAAGGCGAAGCCCTTGCAGAATGGCCCGGAGCTCACCATCCATTGGATCGACACCCGGGAGCTTGTGTGCCGAACCCTTGATCCAATTACCAGCGGTGTCTCGCAGGATGATACTTAGAGCTTTGGTGTCTTTGTTGATATCTACTGCTGTGTCCACATTCATAATAAAAGGAGTACCAGGAGGTGTTTCAGAAGAAGCTATCGTGGGGCGTCTAAGAGAAGAACCATCCGAAGAGTTCCTGAATGCAAGTAGAGTAGTAGCAAGACAAGCTCTGCAGTTCGTAACCAAAACCTCCAACGACAGCTTTTTACCTTCGAAGATAGTGAAATTCCTATCTCTCCAAAGCCACCAGCAGGTAATCACAAAGAGGAGTTTCCACTCCCCGTGCTGAGAGGAACCCTGAAGGTTAAGTTCTACCCAAGCTGTGACTGTATCAGGCAGAAAGAACTGGGACATCTCAGTAGGCCGCAAGCGCGACCATACCTCGAGTGCAGAAGGGTAGTCTCGTAAGGCATGAAGAGTTGATTCCTCCGAAATAAGGCATCTAGTACAGAGTGAGTTGTCGGCCATTTTGCGTCTGAGGCGGAGGCAGTTCGTGGGCAGTCTGTCGTGGAAGATGAGCCACATCGTAGTCTTCATGCGTTGCTGAATAGGAAGGCTCCAGATTGTTGAGAAGCAGCTAGAGTGGGTATTTTGTTGCGATTGGGTGAGGCGAATATAAGCAGAATTGGAGGAGTATTCTCCATCAGCCGTATGTAGCCATATCCTACGGTCAACCCCGAGCACCATAGAAGGTGTGGGCATGCTAGTAATGTCTCTGATCATGGAAGGAGTGAACCAGGAGCGCAAGAAACCCATATCCCATTCTCCATTGTCGAGGATGAGGCTGGATACCATAAGATCAGAAATATCTTGAGGGACAGTGAGGTCGGCTTGCAAGGACGGAGCTCAACCTTCACCCACCCATTTCTCGTCCCAAACATTCGTCTGCGCGCCTGATAGGGGTGTGAGATTAGAATTAGATATCAGGAAGGGATTGACGGCCTTGATGCTGCGCCAGACGTGCGATCCAGAAGATTTGCTCTGGGAGAATCTAGCATATTTGGCAGACATCAGGTGTACCCAGGGTACTTTCCGATCAATCATGTAATCCCAACTCAATTTCATGGTGAGAGCTTTGTTGAAAAGTCCAGCGCGTTTAACACCCAAACCACCTTGGGAGTGTGGTTTGGTAACTTGCCTCCAAGCAACCAGGTTCATTTTTTTAGAGGCGGCGGAGCCGGACCAAATGAAGTTTCTCACAAGCTGGTCTATCCTGTCAATGGTGGATGCGGGTAGCTGGACCATTTGCATGGTGTAACAAGCTTGCGAGAGGAGAACGGAGTTGGCCAAGGTAACTCTGCCTGCGAGAGAGAGGAATCTGTTCTGCCAGTTTGAGATTTGGTTGTGTATCCTATCAACCAAGTATTGGAAGTGCGCCTTCCCCTTCCGTCTGTGTATGATCGGGATGCCCAGATGTCGGCCAAGGTCCGCAGTTTCAGAAACTTTCAATGCCCGGCGAACTTGGTTTCTGATGGTGTTTGGGGTATGACGTGAGAAGAACACCGAAGATTTCTCATGGGAGAGCAGTTGCCCAGAAGCTTTGCCAAATTTCCTAAGGCAACGATTGATAACTTTTGCTTGGTGCAGCGACGCCTCACCAAACAAGATAATATCGTCTGCAAAACTGACATGTGAAAAAGGAATTTTCTGTCTAGTAAGGATGATCGGGCGCCAAGAACCTGCAGCCACTTCTTCACCGATAAGTTGGCTGAGTCTTTCCAGGCACATAACGAATATGTAGGGTGAGAGAGGATCCCCCTGCTTGACACCACAGGATAGAGGAAAGGAGCCGATCACCTCTCCATTCCAGAGAACCGAAGTCATGCCCGAACGTATGAGGTTCATAATGACATTTACAATGCTGCGAGGAATGGCTGTCCTGAGGAGAGTATCTTCTATGAAAGGCCAGCTCAGCTTGTCGAAGGCCTTCATAAGATCTAGTTTAATGGCCAATAGTGTGCGCCTTGCTCTGCCTAGACTCCATGGAATGAACAACCTCCTGGACGAGCACAATGTTGTCGCTGATCTTCCTGCCCGGGATAAAGCTCGATTGGAAAGGGGAAACCCAGTCGTTCAAGTGCGGCTTCAACCTGGTAGCGATGATCTTCGAGTTAAGCTTGGAGCAGACGTTGTTAAGGGAGATTGGGCGAAGTTGAGAACAAGACTCCGGGGCTATCACCTTGGGAATAAGAATGAGTGTCGAGTCCGATGTGCCCTGCGGAATGGGTGAACCCGAAAAGATGTTAGTGATGAATTCGTAGACCTAGTTCTTGAGCAAACTCCAGTTTCTTTGGAAGAAGAAAGCATCCAAGCCGTCAAGCCCTGGGGCTTTGAGCGGCGCCATGGCGTTGAGATTGAGCCAGATCTCATCTGGGGAAGGCGGTTGCGCTAACAAGTCGATCGCAGAAGTTGGTAGCTCAGGGAAAGAACCGATGAAGGTGCTGCTCACCTGGCGCCTCGCGTTCATGTCAGATTCAATATAGATATTAGAGAAGAACGATAATACAAGATTCTTCAGATGCACCTCTTCTTCAACCCAAATGCCCTCAGGGTTCTTTAGCCTTGTAATTTTATTCATCCGCCTTCTCGTTTTGACAATAGATTGGAGATATTTAGTGTTCGAATCCCCCAATTTTACCCAATCGCAGTGCGCCTTCTGTTTCCACTCCAATTCTTCGAGCCTCAGGATACCATCTAGCTCAGTTTGGAGTGACACCGTCTCTTTAGCAATGTCATGGTTGAAGTTGAGCGCCAATTGAAGTTGGTTTCACTTAATCTTGTTCCCAATTTGTTCTTTCCGCAGGTGGCTCTTTTGCCGCATATTCTTATCCCACTTCGACGCCTTCTCCAGGAATGTCCGGCCCGCTTGGTGTAGAGGAACGTTGGTGTCCCAGATATGCGCGATAAACGATTTGAAGTCAGCAATCTCGTCCCATCGAGCAAAGGTTCTTTGAACCCTCTTGTGCCTGTACTGCGGGACTACTTCAGAAACCAGCAGGGGGGCGTGATCCGAGTTGTTTCGTTCAAGGACCTGGATCGGGTTGGTGGAGCTTTGATCAAGCCAGAGATCATTGCCAAGCTCCCGGTCCAGACGTTCGTGCAGCAAACCACGAAGGAAGGTGGTACGAGCTCCAACAGCTCCAAGATCGACCAGATTGCATTGTGCCATGGCCTCGATGAATTCTCGGCTGTTCGACCTGTCGAATGAAGTGCTCCCAAACTTCTCACTTTGGTACATAACGACGTTGAAATCACCGACTACTACCCACGGTTGGGTGATGGAAGGGGAAAGATCAGTCAGATGCTGCCAGAGGAAGCGTCTGCTGTATTTGAAGTTTACATATGTTTCTCATGATTATAATTATAATAGTTAATTATCAACTAGATGACTAGTGTTAATTTTATTATAATTAGAATAATATGTAATATTCTGAATTAGACTAGCAAAGTATGATATAATACATTATTTAAGTAGTTATTTATGTATAGTGAGTACACAGGGTCTGTGGGTTTGGGTCTAAGTATATCCATTACTGGAACCATGACAAATTTTTAAAGGATCCGAATTTACGTCTGTGGAACTACCCATACCTATTTACAACCCTACTTAAGTTTTACTTTTACATCATTTTTTCTTTTGAAATCAGTATTGTTGCTGAGTGCTGCCATTATCATATTATACTGGTCTCGAGATTAGGAGGAATATGGTTCACTCTTGGCTTCAGAAGCTAGCTGTTGGACTTGGTAGAGAGATCCTTGTGAGATTAACTGAAAGATATCTATTCTAATAACCACATGATAGCGATTACTCTGTCCAATTCATCAATGCAATCGACAACAAAAAGTGCTGCTTCGGTGGGTATATGTCGAGCCACAAAAACCAAAGTCGTGGTTGAGAGGAAGAGATGTTAAGGGCACTAGATACAGTCATGAGAGTTCATACTTCATAATATAAAGACACTAGCCAACAACATCAAAAAGTAAACGTATTAAATGATTTCATTAGTAGCGCAACACTGATTGATATTAATTAGTAATTCCGGATACACTTGGAGCAGATGTACATCTTAGGCTATTCATCATAGATACATATGTACTAACTTCGACGATGACCAACACCCGATGTGCACTTCTTTGGTTGGAGCTCGCGTCATCTTAGGCCACATGTATGTGATATCTGACTAACATGAAATTCATCCCGTGGGGCCCAACTACATTCACAACCAAAACATGCTGGAGTAACCCACATAGTTACAAGACCTAGTCACAACAACTTGGCTAACAAAAACAAAAGCGAGCATTACAAAAAGCTTTTTGGGTAGCCTCGAAATTATTACACATAGACTTAAAAGGCGGAGAGTGCAATTTGATAATGTCAACAAAAAAGCTCCATATTATAGGAACAACTGATCAATTATGAAGCACAAATAGTTCGCTATGAGCTTTTTATAGACCACAAAGAAAATTAAATATATGAATTACTTTTAGATTAAGAGATCATATGTAACCAAAGATCCAAACATTATTGATTAAAACAAGGAGATAACAATACCAAAACTTTCCCTCAAAGAAATGGGCACAAAAGAAATACAATTATTTACTCTCTTGATTTTGATAGAGGACTAAGAAATAATAGATCAAACATTATTTAAGATATTACTTCATATTTTAAAATTCTCATTAATCACAAGTGAACTTTCTCTAAAGACATTATCATAGATTGGGATAGGCTATGCACCAAGAAAGTAGCTCGTAGCCATAAGTTGGTTACGCCATTTTCTCTAGATGAGACAAAAGAAATATTGTTTAGTCTTAGAATAGATAAATTTCCTAGGACACCGTGGCTTTGATATGTCTTTCAATTGGGTTATTGTAAAAGTTTCTTCAGACTTAATTGTCAAGCATCTCTTTAAGAATGTAGCAACAATCCTCAAAAATATCAGTAATGCATACAATACACTAATCAAACAAATAGATAACCCCACTAAGACCGAACAATCAAAATGATTTAGTTTCATTAGTAACTCATATAAATATAGAAAAACTTTTGAGCGTAATATTAAAACAACATATAAAGAAGATCACCAGTGTTGAGAAAAAACCTTCATTGAAGGATGTAAGATCCTAGATGTGTATATTATGGAAAATGAGATCATGCACTCATGTCAATCAAATAACTGCATATGCTCAAACTTGATTTTGAGAAGGCTTCAACAATTTAACATGGAATTTATGATTATGAGATTTAAGGGGTACCATTTCCTAGAGCAATAGATGTCATTGATTAAATCTTGTCTCAAATCAGGACATTCATCAATTCTTATTAATGGGACATCATTTGCTGCTTCAAATTAAATCACAAGTGGATTAAGAAAAGGGGACCCTTAGCACCTTATATATTTGTTATATGTATCTCTATTCTCTACTCGATGTTCAATCTTGGGATGGAAATGGAATCTTGTCACATATCAATAGCCTTAATAAAAAACATATCTTCCAATTTGTAGATAACAATATTATCTTCATCAAGCCAAATGATGAGAATGGCATTAAGACAATCAAATTCTCAGTATTTTCCAACATTTTTTAGGTCTCAAAATCAGCTTTCATGCATCCATCTTGGATGGTTCACATGTTGAAATAGGGAATATGGAAAGATATATTCATATTATACCATGTAAGATAGAATCCTTCCCTCTTAATTATACCATGTAAGATAGAATATGTCTCTCTTAAATACTTAGGCGTGTCATTATCTCGAAATAATCTTTAACTGTCTCTATGGAAACCTATTATAGATAAAAAGAAAATAGGATGAGCCATTGAAGGAAATAATGTCTCGACAAAGTAGGACATCTCATGCTTCTCAATGGTGTTATATCTAGGATATGTTCTTATTTTCTTAGCTACATTCTCTTACCTCATAAAGAAAAAACATAGATAGAAATTATTAGGAGTAACTTCCTTTGGGGAAGCATAATAGGAAAAATGAAAATACACTTAACCAAGTGGGATTTCATAAATAAAATAATCTTCTGGTGGGTGGGGTATTATAAACTTGCACCACCACTCCTAATGCCTATTTAACAAAGTTGGAGTCAGTTTAATTGAACATAGAAGATCACATATATACATGGAAAATAATATGACAGGATAGTTAGATATTTCTTATTAATAGACAACACACTCCCCTCCTATAAATATTAGAGGAGGCAAGTAAAATGAACCAAACTAAACAGTAATGGGCCAAGACAATTAGCACTCCCCCACAAGCTGGAGCATGGATGAAACACATGTCTAGCTAGTCAATACATGATAAGATAGAATGTGCCATATAGATTTTGATATGCTAGACAATAATAATCTCCCCTTGAATAATGCAATACAAGAATGAAGCACGTTAACACTCCCATAGATAGCACATAAAATGTAGTAAGTAGTCTTCTTCCCCTAATGAAGGAAACATTAATACAAAATCAATAACATCATAATAGTCTTCCGTTCAAAATTTTAACCGTCAGACAAATAAGAGTGATTATGAATAAATATTAAATATTTAGTGAATATCCAAAGTAGTAGATGGTGGATAATATATGTAGAAGTCATATGACTGACCATTATCATTGAAGTAATTTTGTACACAAAGCAACAACATCAAAATAATGCATGATAGTTGGAACAAAATCAATGAAATAGGAATAAAACAACATAGCATGTGGGCACATGTTTGAGACATGATACTATAAGAATATGTGTTATATTAGATGTCACCAACAAAGATGGATATGGAGAAACTAGACAACATGGTCAGATGGCATGGTATCTTCTATTCGTCTTCTCTCCTCCATCTCATATCTTCCATCTACTCATCTTCCTCTATTCTCACCATGAAAAGGATCATTAGAGTGCTTGTCATAGAAAGATGGTAGAGGAATATGTCACAGTTGGATGAAAGAGCGATAACATGGGTGATTCTTGAGCAATCTTGTGTCGTCGCTTCTACAACGTCCCAAAACTCACCAGATCTAGAAGGAAAAGGTCTCATCTTCCATTCTAAACCTAACTTTGAGCTTCTGAATGCTTCCTTATCTCCCAAGCATTAGATAGATCTCTCATTTATTTTGGGGGAGAAGGCAGCCATGAGCATGAATAAAACTGAAGTGAAGGTTGAAGATGGTAGAAGTGTATTCCTTAGATCTGAGGCAAAGGAGAATGCAGCTAGATGGAAAAGCTCTCTGGCCAGTTATTTGGTGAGATTTAAGATACATTTACCGACTATAAAAAATATATATATACTGGTTGTGTGATCCAGAACGAAGTATGGAAATCATTGGTAAGAATGATGGATTCTTCATTATCAGATTTGCAACCTCATATGATTTAGATTTTGTTACAAAAATGGTATGTGGTTAGTGAAGAACAAAAAGGTGTTTCACATAAAATGGTTAACAGGGGATGCTCTGGTTAAGCACAGATTTGAAGACATTCATGTTTTGGTTAGGATTTTCAAATTTCCTCTTGAGCTTTGGGATAGTCGATGTCTGAGCACATTGCTTCTCATTTGGGTGTTCCTATTCATTCAAATTTTCAAACCAAGTATCTTATATTAGAGTGGATTATGCTCGCATTCAAGTTCTTATCCCCACTACCTCGACCATTCCTTCTGAATTGGAACTAAAAAGTGATGAAGGGGATATTACCAAAATTGAAATTTATTATGAATGGAAATTGGGTTCTAGCGATGATGTAGAGTATTGTAGGAGTTTAATGCTTGAAAAAGAAAACAAAAAGAAATTAAAAGAGGTAGTTGATTATATTTATCTGAATAATACAAAATCTGCTCGTTCTTCTAGAAATTCTCAGGTTCAAAGTTCAATTACTATTCAAGTATTCTTAAGATCAATACCTTTGAATATCATTCCTATTTTTGAAAGGGATATGATTCAAAGTTTAGCTAGTCAAATAGTTACTCAGTTCCATGTAACTCCTCTTGAGGTTATTCTAGAAGTTATCAATGGTATCTCTCAAAGGCTCATTAACTCTATCTTTTCTCCAGCAAACATAAATGACCTTAGTAAGGGTCTGAGTGGTGTTGATTTTGAAAGAGAGGCTAGCAGTAATCCAGTCCAAAGCAAATGAATGCCATTCAAGTAACTTCTTGGATCATTAAAGGCTTGAGCAATAAAGTCATCAGCGTCTATGAGGAATTAAGAAGAGTCTCAGACAAGGTATTTGTTCTTGTTGAAATGAAAATCAGAAGGGGAATGTTAACTTCTTTTATGAAAAAATATTTACCATAGTATAACTATATTTACAATGATGATTTTCACCCTTTAGGAAGGGTTCTAGTTTTATGAGATCCTGGATATTGTGATATTCATAAATTTCTAAAAATGATCAACTGGTTCATTGTGAGGTCAGACTTGGTAATTTTTTTTTCAAACTTTGACATTCTATGGCCACAATGAATATATATAATGATAGATCTCACTTATGGAATTCTATTTCTATTCTCTCAAATACTATTGATATTCCATGGTTCATTCTTAGTGACTTTAATGTTGTCAAGAGTGAAGGTGAAAAGATTGGTTAAAAACCTCGTTCTAATAAATCTATGAATGAATTCAATGAATATGTTCTAAAATGTTTTTATATGATCTTGATATGAAAGGACCTCTTTATACATGGATAATCACCAATCAGGTGAAAGGTTTGTGACTACCAGAATCAAAAAAATATTCTATAACTCAAAAGCTTTAAATAATATCTCTAATTTCTTTAGAAGTGTGAAATTTAATATTATTAGTGATCATGAGATAATAGCTTTATTTTTGGGGAATCCTCGTATCATCAATTCTCCTTTTAAATTTATTATAAATTGGGTCGAAGAAGGTTATTTTTGTCTATTGCTAAAGATGTGTGTGCTACTGATATTGAAGGTTTCTTTATTTTTAGAATATATAGGAAAGTTCAAATTTTGAAGGAAGGACTCATTGCTTGGAATCATTATTTTGTTGGTGATTATTTGTCTGATCTTAATATCAAAAGAAATCAAGCCTTAACTACTCAAGAAAAGGTTGGCATGAACCCTTTAGAATCTGATCTTGTCTTTAAAACTATTGAACTAAGGAAAATATCTCATGATGCTTCTCTCAAAGAGGAAAATCTTCTAAGACATAAGTCTTGTATTTAATTTCTTAAATGTGGTTATTCCAATTCAATTTTTTTCTACTCTTCTTTGAAGACCAGAAGGCATAGGAGAAATACTAGATTCTTGAATATTGAGGGAAATGTTACTTATGATCTCCATACTATTAAAATTTTTGTCCCTAGCTATTTCAAGGAACTCTACAATGACAAATCTACTAGAGTTGTCTTCCAAGGTGAGTGGTCTGGGCTACAACTAACATGTGATCGAAAAAACTCTCTTATGAGTCCTATTATGCAGTAGGAAATTGACGAGATTGTCCATTCTCTTAATTTTGACAAGGCCCCAGGGCCTGATGGCCTAATGCTACTTTCTATAAACAAGCTTGGAATATCATTATAGGTAATACAAGCAATGTTATTCAAGACATTCAAAAGGGTAGGTTACTTAAAGAAGCTAACAATACTTTCATTTTTCTTATTCTAAAGGGAAACTATAGTAGTATAATCAGGAATTGGTGTCCAGCTGCCTTATATTACATTATTTAGAAGATCATTTCAAAGTTAATGGTCTTTAGCTACAAAAACAAAATGTAGCAAAACCCCCATATTTTATAGCTAAATGCTTTAGCTACATTTTTATTTACATATACAAATTGTAGCATATGCTTGTATAGCTAAAGGCTTTAACTACAATTTTCAAATATGTAGTTAAATAATGCATTCTGTACAAATATATATGTAATCAAAACTATAGGTAGATGTTGTCCTTACATATTTAAATGTAGGTGTAATTGTAGCTAAATGTATAACTACAGTTGCATATGTAGTCAGTATGTAACAAAAAGATGAAGTTACTACATTTTATGTGTAGTTAATGTGTAGGGAAAAACAACAATTACTATACATATATATGTAGTCAGATTATACATCTAGATACATATGTTTGTGCCATTTATTACACATACATATATGTGGTTAGATTATTATGCATATACTATATAATTTTTCAATACACAAGAGAAATTAGACCAAGTTATACTCATTATGCCAAAAATGATACCTATTATTTATATTTTAACAACAAATATAAATGGGGAGGGTGTATGCCTTGTCCCTAAAACACAATATTTTGAAAAAAAAATTATACATATCAATCCTTTGATAGAATCAAAACCATCAAATATACAATGAAAACTAGTGAATTCCTCCCTCCAAATGGATTGTGATCTAAATTGTGTTGTCATCCTGTTCTCTCTGGTGAGCTTTGCTTTTCAATATGACAAATAAAGGTCGACTTTATATTGAGTTTGATGAATATTAGAATGCATTGCAATAGTCACCTTGGATGCAACCATAGTATAGAATCCACCACATTTCCCTTCACAACATTCAACCATGACACACCTTATCTTCAACTGAGAAAGTTTGTTGAGGGTGTTGCATTACAAAGTAGTTATTAGTTGCAGGTGGCCGAGAATCTTTCCAAGATTAGAACGTTTAACCTTAGGTTCTTCTGGCTTCTGCACTAATGGTGGGTGGCTGAGAATTTTTCCAAAAAGCTTGACATCGACAGTTTGAATGGGAGGGTCATCCACTTCAAAGAAGGGGAATAGGCCCTGGGAATAGAGTCTCAAGAGCACATCTGTTGGAAAAACGTGAATCAATTGTTTCATACCATTTTTAGAAATGAACCTGAAATTTGAAGACATAATTAGACTTGGAAATGAATCACTAGTACTAGCTTATAAGAATTTGAATAACCAATACTATTCCATACATTGTCTTTTCAATTGTTGGGTAGAGACCTAAAACCGGTGCTTGGTGCGCTCCCGCCAATGGTGTTACACACTACTCAATTGGAGTTTTGAATAGATGCAACCCCGTGGATGGAAGCACACAAGTGGATTCACTTTCGATATTTATAAAACCTAACTCAACACCTACTCACACTAAAACAACTACACCCGCAAGCGCATGGGATCATGTCATAGTATAGGTAAGCGACAAGTATAGGGTCGATCCACATGGAAAAGAGGGGGCACTAGAGCTAGGTTAGTTTGGCTAGGTTCCTACTGTGGAGACTAGGGTTAAGGGTTTGCAGGTTGTTTTGATTGTTAAACTATTATGAACGAACAAGTAATTAAAGGCAGAGATGAAATCTAAAACCCTAGGCTAGAGTAAGGCTAAATAGGTAAGAAAGGATTAAACTGGGTATGAAAAGGCAAATTACACTAAGGCAAGCAAGAGAGAAGCAAAAGAGCAATTAAAGAGATAAACTAACATAAACAAGGCAAGAACAATGCAAGAAGCTAACTAAGCAAGGAAAGAGCTAACTAAGCTAAGCAATCAAAAAACTAGGGTTTTAAGCAGTAAAGAGAGGTATGGGCTGTTTCGGGGTATGAACTTATCACTTAAGTTGGGGGGTGACATATAAACATTATGATTCCATTTAGATTATCCAAACCAAACAACAAGTTAGAGTCTAATGAATTAACCTAAGCTACTAACTGGCCATGGATATGCTAGGTTGTGTATGGGGGAACTAGTCCCTAACACCCCCTACTACCCTTACGAGGCTCAATTGGGTTAGGGATTAGGTTCAATTCAATTAGAGTCTACTCAAGTCTAGGTTTCTAGATCAGGCATTCCTAGGGAAATTAGGGGCATAGGGTAGTAATGGGGAGGTGAAATTAGGGTTTTGGACCCCAATTCCCCCACATTCTAGCCTTGAGAAGGCTCCATGCTAATTGCACCAGAATTATCCAATCTAGCTACATAGATCTCTCACTTAGGTTTACAGAGATTGATTAGGATGTAGGAAGATGGGAGGCAACCTAATGATCTAAGAATTGGACCTAGGGGCAAATCCCAAAATTCACAAATATAAGCAATTTGCCTAAATTCCTAGGCGATTTCACACACAAACCAACAAGAAATCCATAAAGAATGAGATAGAAATAGAATATAATCATTCAAAAATGGAATTATAATGTTTACATGTCATTTCCCCCCAACATGGTATCAAAGTAACATAATTTCCCCCAAACAGCCCACCCAAGGGGCCTAGCTACTCATATACATGGAAAATACAAAAAGAAAGGAAGAAGAATGAGTAGATGAGTGAAAAGCCATGATGAGCTCGGTGAAGGCTCCTCCTTCTACACCTCCTAGTAGATGTAGCTCGAGCTCCCTCCTCCAAGGTAGGTGAATGGCATGGATGTATGGTGGAAATGGAAGAAAAGTAGGGTTTTGATGGTGGAAATGGTGAAATGGAGGTGGAATGAGGTGGGAATGGGTGAAGGATGAAATGGGGAGGCTAGAGTGGTTGTAGGGTAGCTTGCCCCATGCCCTAGCCACCACCTAGGTATATATAGGTGTGGGGGGAAGCACTAGGTCAAGTAGGGGCAAAATAGGTAAAGTAGTGAAAAATGGGTAGGTTTTATGAGTAGCACGACTGTGGTGGGTAGAGGTGAGCACGACCGTGGTGGATGGGAACAGTCGTGTTATATAAAATGATCAAAAGTCAGGTTGGTGGTCAGTTTTGGGCTAAAACTGGCATGATTGTGGTGGTCACGATGACCGTGGTGGTTTAAGGTGGCACGACCGTGCTGGGTGGCACGACCGTGGTGGGCTAAGAAATGGTGGCTGTGGTGCTGTACCACGACCGTTCTGCTTCTGTGTAGCATGACCGTGCTATGCAGCATGGCCGTGGTGGCTGTCTCTGGCATGGCCATTTTTGGTTGCACAACCATGGTGACTTCAACTTGACTTGGGGGTGATTCTATTGGTTTACAAGTGACCTAGCATGACCGTTCTGTGGTACCATGACCGTGCTGGGTCCTGGATCAGCAATTTGACTTTGTTCTTTCGACTTTCTTGGAAATCTTTGCTTCAGTGGATCTTTGGCCACTAGGGGTAGGTTGAGGGAGCATCAGACTTCACTTTGGGCCTCTCCAAGGGCAGATGAACCCTAGGATCACTCCTTCTCTCTCTCTTCCATCAAGTGTGGTCTAAATGCCTAAAAATCATGCAAATAATGTCCATAAGTGCATTTTACACAAATAAGCATATTGGGAGGAATGACAAGCAATCTAACAAGTATACATGTGATTGAAGAGTAAAAAGACACAAGATGAAGCCCTAAAATAGGGCCGAATCACCACCCCAAACTTGAAACATACTTGTCCTCAAGTATACTCTAACTCAATCTCTCTACAGATTTTCCACAAACAAGAAATGAAAAATGCAATGTAAAAGATGATTATTGTTGAATGGGATCAAAGATGACTGAGTACATGTGTTTCACCTCTCTCCTCTCCTACTTTCACAATCCAATCTTGAAAAGAGCATAAAGCATATGAACTTCAAATATAGCACATAGAATATAGAAGTTATCCATATTTCTTCCATAAAGTTTCGGGTAAACCGTTTCATGATGGTGTTAATCAAGGATGACTAGGAGTATTGTTTCACATTCATGCATTCACTCTTATGTTTCAAATCACACCAAATGTCCCACATGGCTGCGGAAAAGGGCAGAATGAGCTAGGTTTGACGTTTCCTAGCTCAATGGGTATGAAAGTGGAAGAAAGGGTTGTGGTTAGACTTCTGGAGTGTTTTTACACACTCATCTTTTCTTTATTTGAATGCTCTTAAACGGGAGCATCCTTTTATTTTATTTTTGCTTTTCTTTTGCTTTTCTTTTTTTTCTTGCCCTTGGTGTAGAAAGGCATATGGTGGATAGAGTGAAGCGAGGTGATGGAGATATGGCCACCCCGAACATTTAGCGGTGGCCATGGCTGGTATGTGCACTTTGGAATCCTTTCATGAGGCGGAGGGGTAAGAAGATTGTAACATCCCTGACCTGGGTTATGTTTTAACCCTAGGTGTTTTGTTAAATAAAAGTGATTATATGCTTGATCTTATCTTTTGAAAAATAATTAAGGCTTAAGAGGAACTTACATTGCAATTTTAGTCCTTTTTGAATATTGTTGAAATCAATGTTTTGCTTGTTTTGGACTAAAGTGCAAATTACCCAAGTTGAGGGGTTTATTTGCAAATTTTGCATGATAATATGTTACTCATATTTTGAAGCATAATGAGAGTGAAGATGATGCAGAGGTATGGCTTGTGATAGCCTGAATACCAAGAAAGAGCTGATAAAGCAATGTTTGTGCATTAAAACCTAGTTTTGGTGTAATGTGCAATTTACCCAAAACCTAGGGTTCAATATGCAAATTACCACTTCAATATGGTCCCTACTGTTTTTTGGGATCATGTGGAGAAAATAAAATGAGAGGGGTGTCTCATTTGTATCTCTTTGAAGGAGAGAGAATCTTGATATTAAAATAATCAAGATTTAAGCATAATGGAAACCTTAATTAAAATTAATTCAAGAATAAATTAAATAATTGAAGAACCTTCAACAAAAATTGAAATGGTTGAATTCAGATATGTGTGGACGTCCTTGTGCTTTGCAAGGGCCACGAAATATCTCAAGGAGGTGAAAAACCCACTCACCTTATTATAAGAAAAAGAAATATCCACTCACTTATGGATATTAATATAAAAGGGTTAAGATGCTTAATTTGCTTTTCTTTAAAACATGGATAATTGAGAGGAATAATAGGAAAATAGGATAGCCTGGTCCCTAAGGAAAGGAAGGGGGCAAGTGGCAAGAATATGGGGGAGATAATTCCTACTTTCTCTCTCCTAAATAAATTTTCAATAAAATTCACATATATGCTCCTTTATCCATGGAGTAAAAGGGGAATTTCGGATTCACTTCCACCCTTTTCTTGAAAAGTGACCAAGGAAGCTTTGAAGGACCAGGAGGAAGATCCCCAACCTGTTGGTAAGATTCTTGACCTTCTTTCATCTTGATTTCATGGTGGAAATCATAAATCAATGCATAATTTCTTCTTTTCTTCACTCCATCTTTAACCCTAGCCAATCCTTTCACTCCAAAACTTGAGGACGAGCCTTGGGGGAGTTGCAAAAGCTTCTTCCACCATTTGTGACGTGAATCTCCAAACTTTGAAGCTCAATTGAGGGTGGGTTATATAACTTGAACCCTTAACTATTGTTATTGAACTCAATTTCTCAACTCAATTGATTCAATTATTTTTCTTGCAATACCTTTGATTAATTGATGCAACTTCCATAGGTATGGTAGTAGATTTTGTGGCGATGAAGGTTGATGGTGATGACATTATCACAAGCACACATCTCAGCAAATTTGAGTTGCAAACGATTTTGGACTTTTGGTCCAAACGGTTTGCAAACCGTTTGGTGACGTGGACTCCAAACCACAAGAGAGGGTTAATCGTTTGGTTAGGTTGATCGTTTGAGGTCTGAACTCAAGTGCATGTTGGATGATGATCCAATGGACCTAATTGATTGATTCAATGTATGTAAAATCTTCCAATTGGAAACCCTAATCGAGTTGATCAAAGAATCCATGGTTGTTTCAAACGATTTCAAGATAATTTGGGTCAAACGGTCTTGAGACCGTTTGAGCCCAAACGGTCTTGAAACCGTTTGGAGGGTTTAAGGTTGATTCATGATTGATGGATAGAGATCCAATGGTGATGATTGATGAATCTTTCAATTGCCTAATTGATGACCAATTCAATGGTGCAAATTATATTTAATTTGATTGGAAATGGTCCTTAGTGCCCATGCGGTTTTGAGGCTAGTTTGAGCCCAAACGGTCTTGAAACCGTTTGGGTTCAAACGGTCTTAAAACCGTTTGGGGTCAAATGGTTTTCAAAACCATTTGGAGTCAAACAGTTTCAAAAGCGTTTGGTGATGAAACCCCAAAACTTAATGGTGGACTATTGTGATTCAATCATTTGGAGATTGAAGGTGATGATTGTTCCAATGATCCAATGATTGATAGTGATGGTAATCAATGGTAATCAATGGAGGTACAAATATTGAAATCCTAAAAGCACCTAAATGATTAGTACCATTAAAGGGATAAACCCTAATTGCTTATAAGAATAATAACTTAGTACACTATGTCAATCATAGCTGTATGTACTTGATTGAAGGGTTGATATAACCTAATCAAGTTGAGAGGATGATAAAATGGAATTTATACATGAGTATGATTCATGTGGTGATTAAGGGTATGATCCTTAGCAAAGAGATCATGAAACCCTAAACATGAGCATAAACCCTAATTGACAAGGTTATTGAACCCTAACCCTAATTCAGGGTAAATTTAAGTGAAACCCTAATCCAGGGTATGGGTGTAACCCTAATCCAGGGTGATGATATGTGTAAACCTAATTTAGGGTAATGTGATGCAAAATCCTAAATTGGGAAGAATAGTAAACCCTGATTATGGGTACTTGAATAGAAAACCTAATTGGGATGAACAATAAACCCAAATTTTAGGTAATTGAATGTGAAACCCTAATTGGGATGAACAGTAAACCCTAATTTTGGGTAATTGAATGTGAAACCCTAATTGGGATGAACAGTATACCCTAATCGTGGGTTATTGAATGTAAAGCCTATTCTGGGGTGAAATTTATGTAAAACCCTAACTAAGGGTGATTTTATGAGAAACCCTGATGTTTGATGTGATGTGGAACTCAAATCCAGGGTGATACTATGTAATGTTTTATGAAACCCTAATCTTGGGCAATATCGTGATAACCCATAACCTTGATTTGGGTAATGGGATGAATGTTCCCAAATAACATGAAATGGGAAACCCTAACCCTAGTAAGGGAATAGTGGTGTTACCCTTGAATAGTGAATCCATATTTGTTCTGCATGGTACTGATATGTAATTGAAGTTACTAGTATCATCTACACTTACCATGCAAGTATTCTGAAATGGTGGTCATGGCCAGGTATGAGATATGATGTTTAATTCACTATTGTTTATTGGGTTTTGTGTGCCATAATATACCTTGCTGCCTGGTAAGAGGTAACAAGTGAGTTAATGGGCCTCAAGTACCATGAGTGATGCTTGTAATAGCAAGTATCATGTTTACCTTGGTCAGATAACCTGAAGGTGATAGTTACCTGGAAAAGTGGTAACAATGCTCAATGATGAGCTAAGGGTTTGAATACCCAAAACCATATGATTGTGGTAATGAGATTGTGTAGGGATGAGAATTCCCAGTATTGAAATGAGGGACTGAGTTTCCAATGTCTTTTAAATATGGATAAGTAATTGATGAAAATAGTACATGTCTCTTTATAGAATTTTCATAATAAGTTATGTTTGCGAACTTGGCTGATGCTAAAAGAATATGAAAATGTACTTAATTAATCAAGTGAAATATATTCATGTAGTGCTCTGACCATAGATCCATCATCGTCAGTTGTTGGTGATGGTGAAACAGGTTTTCCTATGGATTTCCTGGAATTCACATATTTTGAATATGTGGGGGTAAATGGGAGAAAATATCCTTACGTCCTGGTGAAGAGATTGATGGAAGGTAAACATTAAACCTCTCAATCCTTCATGTATCGGGATGGATGTATAACAAATCTCCCGATGGTTGGGATGGATGTATCACTAATCTCCCAATGATATTCAATGTCGGGTCGATGGAGATAAACATTAAATCTCTCAATTGCTGATGAGAGTGCAGTTGACACTGTAACTCTATAGAGAAGTTGCCAGTATACCCTGGAAAGCTATATTGAGCAGTTGACATAGTCCTGCTTGTAGTCCCATATTGACTGGGATGTGGGAGGTCATGGGAATCTGGCTCTTCCATTGACCTATTTATGGTACCGATTTTGATTTACCAATGGTCAGTTGGACTATGAGCGGTATACCTCATCTCCTTAGAGCTTATGTATGTTTGTAAAATGTAATCAACCGTGTAGCGTATTTGCATAAGACTGAAATATGAAAATCACTGGTTGATGATTATCTTGCTTAACATATCCTAGACGGATAAATGTTATACATGTCCTATAATTCTTTATTGAATGTTAGACATGTTGTTTTACCAAGTTATAACTAATAAGCTTAAGTGGGAATGTTGCTCTAATCTACTTTAAATAAGTGAATTACCTGTTGTTGATTATTATGATTCCACTGCTCAGTTTATTTCTATTAAACTGTAATGATAATGTTTTGGTAGAGAGTTATATCTCCCACTGGGGCAATTTTTATAATTGTCTCACCCCTGTGGAATCCAATGTTTTTTTAGGTAGACATAGATAAAGAGGAAGAACCTCTATAGTAGAGGAAGAGCAGAAACAACAACAGTAAGGACAACAGTGATCCATCAGGTGGAGATATTGGCTGTCTGGTTTTGTATAGTTAGTCCTATGAGTTGTCTCTGTACTCTCGGGTCCTAGGAGTTAGTGCTTTTAATAATTCGATATGAGATTTTGGGCTTCAAGCCTTGAGGTTCTTATACTACCTGTGTACAAATGAGACAGAGTAGTGAATGCTTGTATGCCTCGAGAAGCAATGAGACATGACATGTATATATGAACCAGTATGTAATGATTTACTTTGGTTCTGAATGAAAGAGTTTTCCTGTGAATGGATCTCTTGATAAATGGTTTTAATGTTTAGTGATTTTCAGTAATCTGTTGTTAACGACCGCGTCTGCATTAATCTCAATCGATGTTTGGCAACAGACGTAACAATTTAGTGGTATTAGAGCTCTATGTTCGCTGAGTCTACAGAGACATAGGATTAAGGTTGTTGAGTCTGTTCTAGTGTCTTCCAGTCTATCTGATAGTGTCTTATGCTCATATAGGAGGAGAAGAAGAACTAAAGATGTATGGATCATACGATGAACATGCTGTTGAGAGCAGCGTTGCTGCACCAGGAGGAGGTGCAAGAGATCAAGATAGGGAGGAGCCTGTACTTGATCAACCTCAGTTCAACCAAGCTAATATGGGGAATCCAACTTTCCAAAATATGTTTGGACAGTTTATAGCATCTATGACCCATATGAAAGATAGGATGCCATTACCTGCACCTAGGGCACTAGCCCATGATGAAAGACATGGAGCCGGCAAGACTTTTGAATGGCTTAGGAGGGTAGGAGCCATAGAGTACGTCGATACAGCCGACCCAGCAGATACTGACCTATGGTTGACTGATTTGGAGAAAGCCTTCAGAATCCTCATGATTCTTGATGATGAGAAGGTGAGGCATGTTGTATATCTCCTAAAAGGGAGTGCTGGCCACTAGTGGACCATTGAGGAAGGCAAAAGACCTGGTGTTGTGATCGGATGGGATGAATTTCGGCATGAATTTGTTGCTAGATACTTTCCCAAGACGTATCTAGATGAGAAAATCTCTCAATTTGAGAGGTTGAGGCAAGGACAAATGAACATTAGCAAATATGAAGCTAGGTTCATGGAACTTTTGCAGTTTTGTCTACATATGGCATCTACAGACGAGGAGAGAATTCAGCGATTCAAGAAGGGGTTGAACGCTGAATTGACCACTCTGGTATCTGCTCTGGAGAACCGGGAGAGGTTTTCCACTTTTGTGGAGTCTGTAGGATGAATAGAAAGGTATGTGATTGAGAAGTGATAGACCAAGGGTAAGAAAGAGTACCCACAGTTCCAAGGATAGAGTTTTGGAAATTTTAAGAAACCAATGTATTCTGTGCCTACACCACCACCAAGGTTCAATACCCAGACACAATGTACGTCAAGTAAGGGTAGAGGCCGTAGTTTACCACCGAAGGGAGCTCACATCTTAGCCTCAATGTCAGTAACATGACCACCTAGACCACAGAGGGGAAATGTAACCTGTTATAGATGTGGGAGAGAAGGCCATGTGGTGAGGGACTGTCATGAAAAAGTCAGGAATGTGACCCAGCAACCGAGGAAGAGTCAACAAGGCTCTTAGAGGTAGCAGTCTGGCAGTGGTGCTAGAGGACATGGACAAGCATCCCAAGCTGGATCATCAACTTCTAACAATCAAGCATAGGGTCAACAACAAGCAACGACTAGATTCTATGCAATGAATCAGCCCGAAGCAATTATCACTCCCAGGGTTGTGACAGGTCAGATGGAATTATTTTATTCTGATATGTCTTCATTCTACTTCGTATCTATGTTAATTGATCCGAGTGCTACACACTCTTTTATCACTTGAGAAGTGATTCATGACTGAGACATGATTGTCAGTCATAGAGCAGATAGTTTGTTGCTAGAAACACCTTTGTTGGGATCTGTAGTGTTGCGGGAGGTATGTTCTCCCTACAATCTTTCCTTTTCTGAACATCGCATTCGGGTGGATCTTATACCACTTGAAATGCACAGGTTCAATATAATTCTTGGGATGGACACCTTATAGAAGTATAAAGTTGTCTTGGATTGTGGTTCCAAGTAGGCTGTGTTCACAGATAATGGTGACACATGAATCTTTCAGGGAGATAGAAAGATTCTTCCAACATGTCTTGTGTTAGCTATGGTAGCTGAGAAGTTGATGAGACAAGGATGCTTCACATTCTTAGCCCATGTGGTTGATACCACAATGGAGAGCCCTCATCTTTTTGAAGTTCCAATAGTCAGGGAATTTGAAGATGTATTTCCTGAAGAACTTTTAGGTGTTCCACCACCCCGAGAGATTGATTTTGAAATTAATCTAATCCTGGGAACGCAACCAATAGCACAAATGCCGTATAGAATGGCACCTGCTGAGATGGCAGAGCTCAAGAAAAAACTACAAGAGTTGCTTGAGAAGGGTTTTATCCGACCAAGTACTTCACCATGGGGTGCTCCAGTCTTCTTTGTTAAGAAGAAGGATGTGTCTATGCATTTATGCATCGAGTATAGGTAGTTAAATAAAGTAACCATAAAGAACAAGTATCCTCTACCAAGGATTGATGACTTGTTTGATCAGTTGCATGGTGCAACTATCTTTTCTAAGATAGATCTAAGGTCAGGATACCATCAGTTGCATATTAAGGAGAGTGACATACCTAAGTCTGCCTTTAGGACAAGGTATGGTCACTATGAGTTCATAGTTATGTCATTTGGACTAACTAATGCACCAACTGCATTTATGGAACTCATGAATAGAATCTTTCGACCTTTTCTTGATCAGTGTGTAGTCGTCTTTATAGATGACATCCTGATATATAGTAGAGATGCTCAACAACATGAGCAACATCTTTGTCAGGCTCTAACTTTGCTAAGAGAGCATAAGTTGTATGCTAAGTTTAGCAAATGTGAGTTCTGGTTACCATAAGTTTCTTTTCTTGGACATGTAATATCTGCTTCAGGTATTCGTGTTGATCCTAAGAAAGTAGAATATGTCCTGCAATGGGAACATCCTAAGACACCGACGAAGATATGTAGTTTTCTTGGTCTGGCAGGCTATTATAGGAGGTTCATTAAGAACTTCAGTTCAATAGCTTTACCCCTAACAAAGTTGACCAGGAAGGAGATTCCTTTTGTCTGGAATGACAAGTGTCAACAATCTTTCCAGTTGCTGAAGGAAAGGTTAACAAGTGCACCTGTGTTAGTGCTACCTGAGAAATTCAAGGGGTATATAGTCTTTTGTGATGCATCTAAGAATGGCTTAGGATGTGTGTCGATGCAGGATAAACAAGTGATTTCTTTTACTTCTCGACAGCTTAAGAAACATGAGGAGAATTATCCGACACATGATCTATAGCTAGCTACTGTGGTCCATGCCTTGAAGATCTCTAGACATTATCTCTATGGAGAAACATTCTAGATTTTCACAGACCATAAGAACCTAAAGTATATCTTCTCACAACATGAGCTAAACATGAGGCAATGCCGCTGGATGGAGTTAATAAAGGACTACAATTGTACAATTGATTATCATCCAGGGAAAGCCAATGTGGTTGCTGATGCACTAAGTAGAAAATCAACAACACCAGCCTTAAACAAAGCACAATTGAATTCTTTAGTGTGCTCTAAGAGAGATATGCTTATATCCTTGAGGCAAAAAAATGTACAGTCAAAAGTATCATTGTTAGTCGGGTTGTTAGTTGAGATGCAAATAAAACCAACTCTGAGACAACAGATTAAAGAAGCACAACAAACTGATTTTGTAATTTAGCAAATTAGATCAGAGTATGGTAGTGAGAAATGGGATGGCTTTCATGAGTCAGAGGATTAGGTAGTCTGTTACCATGGTAGGATGGTAGTACCCGATGTCGATGACTTGAGAAAGTTAATTCTGGAAGAAGCTCATTCTTCAATATATGCTATGCATCCAGGGAGCACCAAGATGTATCATAACTTAGAAGATATGTATTGGTGGCCTGGATTGAAGAAAGATGTTGCTGAGTTTGTTATGCGGTGTCCAGTGTATCAGTAGGTTAAAGCTGAAGATCAAAAGCCCGCAGGAACAATGCAACCTCTGCCTATACCACAGTGGAAATGAGATCATGTAATCATGGACTTTGTGGTTGGTTTGCCTAGAACAACCAAAAGTCATGATTCCATTTGGGTGATAGTTGATAGGTTGACTAAGATAGCACATTTTCTTCCTGTCAAAACAACCTACACTGATGAGAAGCTGGCACAGTTATATGTTGATGAGATAGTGCGGTTTCACAGGGTTCCAGCTACTATCATTTCTGATAGAGGTCCCCAGTTCACAAGTCATTTTTGGGAACGACTGCATAAAGCTTTGGGTACACAATTAAGGTTTAGTACTGCCTTTCACCCATAAATAGATGGACAATTGAAAAGGACTATACAAACCTTGGAGGACTTGCTTAGGGCACGTGTCCTTCAGTTTGTAGGAAGTTGGGATCTACACCTGAGTTTGATAGAATTTGCTTATAATAATAGCTATCAACATAGTATTGAGATGGCACCATATGAGGCTTTATATGGTAGACGTTGTAGATCTCCCTTATGTTGGTATGAAACAAGAGAGTACCAACTCTTGGGTCCTGAGTTGGTTCAACAAACAACTGAGAAGATTAAAGTTATACTACAACAGTTGAAAGCTGCCCAGGATCGGCAGAAATCATATGCTGATAAGCATCGTAGACCCTTAGAATTCCAAGTTGGAGACAGAGTGTATCTCAAGGTCTCACCTTGGAAAGGCATCCTTATATTTGGAAAGAAGGGAAAGTTAGCTCCTAGATTTATGGGGCCTTATCCAATCATTGAGAGGATGGGAAAGGTAGCCTATAAGCTGGAGTTACCACCTGAGCTACATAGATTGCATCCGGTGTTCCATATTTCCATGATGAGGAAGTGTCATCCTGACACAGAGTTGGTTCTTCAACCTATGGAGGTAGAACTAAATGATGATATATCTTATGTTGAAGGACTTGTGTTGATTCTTGACAGAAGAATCAAGAAGTTGAAAAAGAAAGACATTTTTCTTGTAAAAGTTCTCTGGCATCACCGTGGCATTGAAGAAGCTACGTGGGAGGTAGATGAAGAGATGAGTAGGAAGTACCCTTCTCTTTTCTCTTGATGTTTTCATTGATGATTTCGGGGACGAAATCCTTGTAAGGGGTGGATAAACTTGTAACATCCCTGACCTGGGTTATATTTTAACCCTAGGTGTTTTGTTTAATAAAAGTGATTATATGCTTGCTCTTATCTTTTGAAAAATAATTAAGGCTTAAGAGGAACTTACATTGCTATTTTAGTCCTTTTTGAATATTGTTGAAATCAATGTTTTGCTTATTTTGGACTAAAGTGCAAATTACCCAAGTTGAGGGGTTTATTTGCAAATTGTGCATGATAATATGTTCCTCATATGTTGAAGCATCATGAGAGTGAATATGATGCACAGGTATGGCTTGTGATAGCCTGAATACCAAGAAAGAGCTGATAAAGTAATGTTTGTGCATTAAAACCTAGTTTTGGTGTAATGTGCAATTTACCCAAAACCTAGGGTTCAATATGCAAATTACCACTTCAATATGGTCCCTACTATTTCTTGGGATCATGTGGAGTAAAGAAAATGAGAGGGGCGTATCATTTGTATCTCTTTGAAGTAGAGAGAATCTTGATATTAAAAAAATCAAGATTTAAGCATAATGGAAACTTTAATTCAAATTAATGCAAGAATAAATAAAATAATTGAAGAAACTTCAACCAAAATTGAAATGGTAGAATTCAGATATGTGTGGACGTACTTGTTCTTTGCAAGGGCCACGAAATATCTCAAGGAGGTGAAAAACCCACTCACCTTATTATAAGAAAAAGAAATATCCACTCACTTATGGATATTAATATAAAAAGGGTTAATGTGCTTAATTTGCTTTTCTTTAAAACATGGATAACTGAGAGGAATAAGAGGAAAAGAGTATTGACTCATCCCTATGGAAAGGAAGGGGGCAAGTGGCAAGAATATGGGGGAGATAATTCCTACTTTCTCTCTCCTAAATGAATTTTCAATAAAATTCACATATATGCTCCTTTATCCATGGAGTAAAAGGGGAATTTTGGATTCACTTCCACCCTTTTCTTGCAAAGCGACCAAGGAAGCTTTGAAGGACCAGGAGGATGACCCCAACCTGTTGGTAAGCT
Organism: Alisma plantago-aquatica; assembly: GCA_963693085.1. Lineage (NCBI taxonomy): Eukaryota > Viridiplantae > Streptophyta > Magnoliopsida > Alismatales > Alismataceae > Alisma > Alisma plantago-aquatica. The sequence continues at coordinate 285,791,109 of OY856414.1, forward strand.
TCTTGACCTTCTTTCATCTTGATTTCATGGTGGAAATCATAAATCAATGCATAATTTCTTCTTTTCTTCACTCCATCTTCAACCCTAGCCAATCCTTTCACTCCAAAACTTGAGGACGAGCCTTGGGGGAGTTGCAAAATCTTCTTCCACCATTGTTGACGTGAAGATCCAAGCTTTGAAGCTCAATTGAAGGCATGTTATATAACTTGAATCCTTAACTATTGTTATTGAACTCAATTTCTCAACTCAATTGATTCAATTGTTTTTCTTGCAATACCTTTGATTAATTGATGCAAATTGCATGGGTATGGCAGTATATTTCATGGGGATGAAGTTTGATGGTGATGACATCATCACAAGAACACATCTCAGCAAATTTGAGTTGCAAACGGTTTTGGACTTTTGGTCCAAACAGTTTCACCAAACCGTTTGGGACCAAACGGTTTGCAAACCGTTTGGTGACTTTGACTCCAAACTGCAAGAGAGGGTTGACCGTTTGGTTAGGTTGACCTTTTGAGGTCTGAACTCAAGTGCATGTTGGATGATGATCCAATGGACCTAATTGATTGATTCAATGTATGTACAATCTTCTAATTGGAAACCCTAATCGAGTTGATCAAAGAATCCATGATTGTTTCAAATGATTTCAAGATAATTTGGGTCAAACAGTCTTGAAACTGTTTGGGACCAAATGGTTTCAAAACCGTTTGGAGGGTTTAAGGTTGATTCATGATTGATGGATAGAGATCCAATGGTGATGATTGATGAATCTTTCAATTGCCTAATTGATGGCCAATTCAATGGTGCAAATTATATTTAATTTGATTGGAAATGGTCCTTAGTGCCCATGCGGTTTTGAGGCTGGTTTGAGCCCAAACGGTCTTGAAACCGTTTGGGGTCAAAAAATTTTCAAAACCGTTTGGAGTCAAACGGTTTCAAAACCGTTTGGTGATGAAACCCCAAAACCAAATGGTGGACTATTGTTACTCAATCATGTGGAAATTGAAGGCGATGATTGTTCCAATGATCCAATGATTGATAGTGATGGTAATCAATGGAGGTACAAAGGTTGAAATTCTAAAAGCACCTAAATGATTAGTACCATTAAAGGGATAAACCCTAATTGCTTATAAGAATAATAACTTAGTACACTATGTCAATCATAGCTGTATGTACTTGATTGAAGGGTTGATATAACCTAATCAAGTTGAGAGGGTGATAAAATGGAATTTAAACATGAGTATGATTCATGTGGTGATTAAGGGTATGATCCTTAGAAAAGAGATCATGAAACCCTAATCATGAGCATAAACCCTAATTGACAAGGTTATTTAACCCTAACCCTAATTCATGGCAAATTTAAGTGAAACCCTAATCCACGGTGATGATATGTGTAAACCTAATTTAGGGTAATGTGATGCAAAATCCTAAATTGAGAAGAATAGTAAACCTTGATTATGGGTACTTGAATAGAAAACCTAATTGGGATGAACAGTAAACCCTAATTGTGGGTAATTGAATGTGAAACCGTAATTGGGATGAACAATAAACCCTAATTGTGGGTAATTGAATTTGAAACCCTAATTGGGATGAATAGTAAACCCTAATCATGGGTTATTGAATGTAAACCCTATTCTGGGGTGAAATTTATGTGAAACCCTAACTAAGGGTGAGTTTATGAGAAACCCTGATGTTTGATGTAATGTGGAACTCAAATCCAGGGTGATACTATGTAATGTTTTATGAAACCCTAATCTTGGGCAATATGGTGATAACCCATAACCTTGATTTGGTTAATGGGATGAATGTTCCCAAATAACATGAAATGGGAAACCCTAACCCTAGTAAGGGAATAGTGGTGTTACCCTTGAATAGTGAATCCATATTTGTTCTGCATGGTACTGATATGTAATTGAAGTTACTAGTATCATCTACACTAACCATGCAGGTATTCTGAAATGGTGGTCATGGCCTGGTATGAGCTATGATGTTTAATTCAGTATTGTTTATTGGGTCTTGTGTGCGATAATATACCTTGCTGCGTTGTAAGAGGTAACAAGAGAGTTAATGGGCTTCAAGTACCATGAGTGATGCTTGTAATAGCAAGTATCATGTTTACCTTGGTCAGATGACCTGAAGGTGATAGTTACCTGGAAAAGTGGTAACAATGCTCAATGATGAGCTAAGGGTTTGAATACCCAAAACCATATGATTGTGGTAATGAGATTGTATAGGGATGAGAATTCCCAGTATTGAAATGAGGGACTGAGTTTCCAATGTCTTTTAAAGACGGATAAGTAATTGATGAAAATAGTACATGTCTCTTTATAGCATTGTCATAATAAGTTATGTTTGCGAACTTGGCTGATGCTAAAAGAATATGAAAATGTACTTAATTAATCAAGTGAAATCTTTTCATGTAGTGCTCTGACCATAGATCCATCATCGTCAGTAGTTGGTGATGGTCAAATAGGTTTTCCTATGTATTTCCTAGAATTCACATATTTTGAATATGTGGGGGTAAATGGGCAAAAATATCCTTACGTCCTGGTGAAGAGATTGATGGAAGGTAAACATTAAACCTCTCAATCCTTCATGTGTCAGAATGGATGTATCACAAATCTACTGATGGTTGGGATGGATGTATCACTAATCTCCCAATGATATTCAATGTCGGGTCGATGGAGATAAACATTAAATCTCTCGATTGCCGATGAGAGTGCAGTTGATGCTGTAACTCTATAATGAAGTTGCCAGTATACCCTGGAAAGCTATATTGAGCAGTTGACATAGTCCTATTTGTGGTACCATACTGACCGGGATGTGGGACGTCATGGGAATCCAGCTCTTCCATTGACCTATTTATGGTACCGATTTCGATTTACCAATGGTCGGTTGGAGTATGAGCAGTATACCTCATCTCCTCAGAGCTTAAGTATGTTTGTAAAATGTAATCAGCCGTGTAGCGTATTTGCATAAGACTGAAATACGAAAATCACTAGTTGATGATTATCTTGCTTAACATATCCTAGATAGATAAATGTTATACATGTCCTATAATTCTTTATTGAATGTTAGACATGCTATTTTATCAAGTTATAACTAATAAGCTCAAGTGGGAATGTTGCTCTAATCTACTTTAAATAAGTGAATTACATGCTGTTGATTATTATGATTCCACTACTCAATTTATTTCTATTAAACTGCAATAATAATATTTTGGCAGAGAGTTATATCTCTCACTGGGGAAATTTTTATAATTGTCTCACCCCCGTGGAATCCAACATTTTTTAGGTAGACGTAGACAAAGAGGAAGAACCTCTATAGAAGAGGAAGAGCAGCAGCAATAACAGCAAGGATAACAATGATCCATCAGGTGGAGATATTAGCTGTCTGGTTTTGTATAGTTAGTCCTATGAGTCATCTTTGTACTCTCGGGTCCTAGGAGTTAGTGCTTTTAATAATTCAATCTGAGATTTTGGGCTTCAAGCCTCGAGGTTCTTATACTACCTGTGTACAGATGAGACAGAGTAGTGAATGCTTGTATGCCTCGAGAAGTAATGAGACATGACATGTATATATGAACCAGTATGTAATGATTTACTTTGGTTCTGAATGAAAGAGTTTTCCTGTGAATGGATCTCTTGATAAATGGTTTTAATGTTTAGTGATTTTCAGTAATCCAATGTTAACGACCACTTCCGCATTAATCTTAATCGATGTTTGGAAACAAATGTTACAAAGATGGTGAGTGAAGAGTCGGGCCAAAGAGGGGTCATTGGTATGATTTTCCACATAAGACATACTACATGAAAATTAATCCAATACTTCATCCTAGATATCACACCACATGAATGAACAAGATGAAATTGATATATCAAACAAGTGATTCCACAAACACTAAGAGTTCAAAGCTTGCTCAATTTCATAATTCAACCAAATCAATCACAATCATAAGAGAGGTGATGCACAATATAAAAAGTCAAACATTGATTCCACTTAGCAATAATTCATGACATTTCACTTGCATTTGTCAAAGGTTGTCATTTTTACTCAAAACAGTAAAGATTGGGTCAAAACACACTTTTTAGATGAGAAATCTCAAATTTGGGCAAAATTGGCCAAAATGGTGCCAAGTTGCCTCCAGTCACATCTAAACATATATTATTGAACTTAAAACAACAAATGAGCAAATCCTAGCTAAAACATGCAAAAATTACTAAAAATCTACATGATATGCAATGCATGGAAACAAGAGCAATATTTTTGAAAATTACACAATAATGACAAGAAAGTAAACTACATGGCATGCAGGTATGCAAAGCAGTAAACTTCTAAACTAGATAGTAAAATAAGCAAAAATGTGAAAAACACCAAACAAAAAGTAAATAGCAGGTGAGACACAAAATGAGTGAAAGTAGAACAAGGGCATACCGCCCTACCACCCCAAACTTTTGAATCATGTTGTCCTCAACATGACACTAAAGTCTAGGATGATATGGTAGACAATCACTTTGGTGGTGGTGGAGGTGCTCCTCCCTGCCTGTAATAGGCACCCCAGTAGTCTGACTATAGAGGCGGATAGCTGTCCTAAAAAGTTGATAACGAACTCCACCAGTTTTCACCCCACTGTGGGTTCCTCTGGGCCTGGGCATTTTGAAACTGGTAAAGATGGTTGACTTGGTAGTGCATCTACTGATGGTCCAACCACATGGTATCCTGCATCCACTGAATGCCCTCCTATGCCTGTGGTATTTTGTCCTGCGTCGCCTGAATTCCCTCCAGCTATGCAAGAATGGTGGCCATGTCATATGCATTCACTGAGGGTTGCTGTGGCTCTAACGCCCCTATCCTCTCTTCTCTTTACCTCACTCGTCATGCCACTCTTTCCTCTATCGCCCATCTCAGCTTAGCTACCTGTGAAGGATCTCCTAGACCCCCTAGAAAAACCACCTCAGGGATTCTATCTCCTATGGGGTTCTCCTCCTCATATTTCCTCAATTTTTTCTAGAAAATCCTACGTGAGTCCATATTGTTCCATGAGGGGTGGAGTATGGTAGGGAAGCTCTAAGGGGAATCCTGGGTATGGTGGGTTGACTTAGTAGATGATATTCTTCTCCGCAACTGTGATCATGGAAGAGCGGGCCAAGTAATGTAAGTCAACCAACTTTCCTCCACCTGCCTTTGTGTAGCATGTCATGTCATGTCCTAAGGCAGTGGCTATGGATGTCACAATCCCTCCCATTACAAATGGATTTGTTCTCTTGGAAGGGATTGTTCTAAGATGCTCAATAAGTAAGGCCCCCAAGTTTATGTGCTTCTCCTTAGTCATCCAACTAAGAACAAAAAGATATTTCTTTATGCAGCTACCTTGGTTCTCGTACCTGCCAAAGATGGTGTTTGCTAACACCATTTGAACATAGTGGAGTAATGGATCGTAGATAGAACTCATCTTCGATTTCCCCACTACAAAGGTACTTTGGCCGGTGAAGTATTTCCACATAGCTAGATATGTGGAACTGGAGTCGTTTTCTATCTTTCCTTCATCCAGGAGGGCTTCCGTCTCTCCACTTGGGGCAAAAATCTGATTTAGAAGCTTTGAGGTTATCTTCCACCTCTTTTCCCCAATCATCACTCTAATGGCATTGTTGCCCTCATCAGTTGTTTTCTCCAGTGTGGCAAAAAATTATTGAGTCAGCTCGATGTAAGACTCTTGTTGCAGCGTAAGGATCTCAAACAATCCCATCTTCTCCATCAGGCCCTGGAAATAGGCGTAGAAGCCCATAGCCTTCATTGTTGCTTGGCATGCATAGAGAGTCACTGATACTTTGCGTGTCAAGCACTCCGGGTGCTTAGGCTCCTTTGCCCTACCGGTAGTGACCTCGGGCTATGGCTGGGGCTGCTGTTGTAGTATCGCTTGCTGCTCAACATCTGACATATCTGCATCTTCTTCATCATCTAGCATGAGCCATCGACATGGTCGTGGCTGCGGCTCAGGCTGCGGTTGTGCTTCGGAAGAAACATATGTCTGTGCAGCTGAGGTTGAAGGTCTCTCAGATGAGACAGAGGGCCAGGAAGTAGACGGTGGTGGCTGTGATGATGATGGTGTCCCCCATTGTGGCTGTGCAGAGACTTCTTCTGTGATAGGATCCACCATTTCATCCAATTCGACCTCCGTCACCCGGGGGTGGTTGCTCCTTAGTTTCCTTTGGTAGGAGATGACACCCCTAGTATTTTCTACTGCATTCCTTGTGAACTTCTTCATTCTTGCTAAAAAATGGAGGTGAAATTAGCAAATTTCGGATTTCTCTAAAGAACGGGGCTGTTGGGGAGGAATGGAGAGAATGTGGTGATTTTGTGGATGAAAATTGGTGGAAACTGGAGATTAAGGTAGTGGAAATGGTATGGGAATGATTGGAATGATTTGGGGGTGATTTGGTGAAGATTTGAGGGTTGTAGAGGGTGGGCAGAACGCTGCACGGGTGCTAGGGCATGGAGCACGACCATTCGGTTCTTCAAAGAAATGAACAAGTGATTTGGAATTTCACAAAATTCTGACTTAAGTTGTTGGAATCGGGCTGCGGCACCGCCGTGCCGCGTGGTGGCTTTAGGTACCATGGTCATGCTACCCTGGTTCTATACTTAGTTGATTTTCCCAAATTCTGATGATTTCTCTGTTGAAAGTGAGTGCACCACCACGGTCGTTCCATGTCACCAAGGCCGTGGTGGGCACTGTAACTATAGTATGACACTTAAATCTTGTTCAAACATCAAAGCTTTGATCTCAAGTTGATCTTCCATTGATTCTTTGTCAAAATCTCATCTATTTTTCTTCATTTCACTCTATTCTCACATGCACATCTCAAAACTGCACAAAAACTATCAAATACAAGTGTGTGTGTGTATACTTTCTTAGAAAATTTTAAAAACAAAGCAAAAGTATCAAAAATGTAAGTTTGGGTCAAAAATTCCCAAACCTACATGGGTTGCCTCCCACAAGCGCTGAGTTTCTTGCCTTCAGCTAGGCTTCTTGGTGATTCTTCATTCATTCATCCGTTTGGAATTCTCATGTGTCCATTCTTGCAAAACATGCATCTCTCATTTGCAGTCAATCTGTTTTCCTCATCCCTTTCATCACAATAATCATTATCAATTTCTTCACCTTGGCATCCTCTCAAATGCCCATTGGACTTGTGAAGTGATCATGTCCAATATTCCTATCTCGGACTCGCCGGGTTGGGGTCTTGTACATGTTGATGTTGATCTTCATGTCCATGAATGAGTCATAGTGCCACTGCGGACATGAATGTCAGCATCAACTGTAGATAAGAATGACCTTCCCAAGATGATGGGAATCTTCCTATCCTATGGCTCCATATCAAGCACAATGAAATCTGCTGGGAACACCATGCCTTTCTCTTTGTCTATCATCACCAAGACATCATCCACTCTACCCCTAGGCACTTTTATGGATCTATCCACCAATTGGAGAGTGCAATGTGCCTACTTGAACTTGCCTAATCCCAAATCAACATAGACATTGTATGGCATCAAATTCACACTAGATCCTAAATCAAGTAAGGACCTGTTACAACCTCAATTTTGCATATGTTTTCAAAATTGAATTGTAAAGATTTTTGTGAATATGGACTTAATTGAAAAGGTTGTATGCTTTGCTTCAAAAGATGGATTTCTTTGCAAATATCCCTTTTGATTGGAATTTTGTAATTTCTATTATTAGATTAATTTAATAATGGATATAAAAGAGAAGAAAAGTCCAAATAAAAGGAAAATATACAAGATAATGGATATTAAGAAAAGTAATTATGAGAAATACATATAAATCTCTAGAAAGTGGAATTAGGGCCACAATTAAATAAATTTCGTTTCTATGTGATTTCTAATAAAAGAAATATGAAAAGAGGAAAAAGGAAATGAAAGATAAAGAGAAATCCTTGAAAAGAAATATCTTAATAAAGAAATAAGTAAGATAATGAAAAATGAAGAATGTAGATGCATCTAGAAGGATGATAAGTATCCTTAAAAAGGAATTTCGACATATTAGGATTCCTTGGGTTCCAAGGAGTCCAATTTTCAAAGATAATGCAATAAGAAAGAGAAAAGATCAATTAAATATTGCTTTATTAAGAAGGAAATTTGAGATAATGATAAAATATGGAATATAAGTGGAAAGATGTTTGATTGAGTCATCATGGGTGGATTTTCATATCCACAAGGTTTGTAATGGTACAATGAATCCAAATAAAAAAATAGAAAGATAAGAGAGAAAGAAAATATGTTTAATATGTCTTATTATTATATACCTTGCATGGGAAGAAAATACCTCTTTCCTTTTGAGTTTGAGTCCCAAATTTGGAATATAAGTAGAATAAGTCTTTATAGACTTTCCTTTAAAATTTGGTTGACAAATGATTAACTTGGAGAGAGATATGGTTTTAGCAAATTTTCCTAAAGTGAATGGATAATCAAATAATCACAGTAAATGTCACAATTTTATTTCCTATTAGAACTATAGTTGATATAGACGCGTGACACCTCAGCCGTTGGATTTGGATCCAACAGAGGCTGTGTTGTCACCTTCCTCAGTCAGACAAGGAAATAGGAGGATGAGGGGGCGGACTTTCCAAAACCAATATCTTGCAAGATAATGGACGAATCATTAAGGAAATTAGTTCAGTAGATTCAAGAGAAGAATCCGAACCTAGGATACCTAAGTTTTGGTAGGTTTTGTGGACGCCAAGAAAAATTCCCAAATCTGATTGGGATCTCTTCCTCGGCCTGCACTATATATATAGGGGTCTTACATGCCATCTGGGAGAGCCCAAAGCATCTCAATACATCTGTACTGAGTCGACAAACTCGCCAGTGCATCAAATTTGGTCCTTGGTCATGATCTTAACCCCTACCCAACAACAACTTCTCGCCAGAGAAGTGCTTCGCCATCCTAATGATCTGGTTGAGCAATGAAGCAATGGACGGATGCCTTGATTCTGGGGTGCCAAGACAAAGATGGAGGTGGTTTTGGCTTGTGCTCAGGTGGAGAAACGTGCAGAGTCAACTCGCTGGTTGACCGCGGGTTGCTGCTCACTCTGGCATGAGGAAGAAGATGACTCCCTGGTCATTTGCCAAAATACCCCTCCGCCACCGTTGTTCGGGTAAGGGCTTTTCTGACATTCAATTCTTTCCAAACTGGGAGAGGCACGTGATCGTGGATCGTTGGATCCAGTGTGATCCAGCAGATCATCAATCCAATGACCATCATTTTTCTAGAAATAGCGGATAATTCAAGTTAATGACTTTCCTTGCAAAATTCGTATCTTTTTATTGGTAGCTCTGATGGAAACATGCAAAATATAAAAATTTATTAGGAGAATGCGTAGAATCCAATAAAAATACTTTTAAAGCCTGATTTAGTTCCTATTTGCAAAAGTATGCTAAGTTAATGAAAAGTGCTTTGAAATTATGTTAGAAACCCTAATTGAAAGTAATGGTTAAGTTCATGATGCTTAATTGGTGAAATTAAGTAATAGTAACCTGTTGAAATGTTAATGATGAACTTGAACCTGATCTATATGATTTATTGCATGGTTTAGGGTTTTACACCAATTGTGAATGATAAAGCATTTAGAAACCTTAATTTAAGGTAAAAGAGGAAAATATCATATTTAATTCAAAATATGTGAAAATATGTTGTTAAGTGATGATCGTAGCCTGTTAGATGAGATAGGTTAAGATCCTTAGGATTTGTGAGTTATTTTGCTTAATTAGGGTTTGTAGTAATAAAAGTGAAAGAAAAACCCTAATTACAATGAAAACCCTAAAAGTGGATTAGAAACCCTAGGAAGCAAGCTAGGTTTAATTGACCTTGATGGCATGATCAATGATAGGAAAGATTGGATGCATATTTCAGGGTAAACTTGTGTGCTTGCTTGTTTCTAGATTACTTTCTTAGTTGGTTTATTTCTGCACTCGAGTCATCCTGACAGGTATGTGGTTAATTATGGTTAATCAAATTAGTTTCCTAAAGGTTTTCCGGATGATTGATCACATTGAATGCAACCTATCCATTTGGATGTTCATACTTGCAAATCATAAAGTCACTATGATTATCACAAGTATGATATAAGTGTGTATTCTCGCACCTACATGCCACCCTGATGGATGATGCAATGAGGTCAAGCCCAAGAGGGAAGACCCATGGGTACCATGAGTGGTGACCCCAGACACCAAGGTCGGGATTGAGAAGGTGCTCTTTGTTACATGACTGATGGGCACCATGTGAGGTGACCCCAAGCACCAAGCTCGGGATTGAGAAGGTGGCCTTACGTCAATGGAAAAAGAGAAACCATAAAGAGGGTATTCCAGGGTTAGGGAAAGAGCGGTGGAGAATGTCACATTTAAGCGTAAATTGGCTTGTTAACTAACTTGATTGTGATATTTAGATTGTTAGCCATATTTTTGAAATTTTGTTTGTCCCCACATACCGACATATTCATTTATGCTGTTCGACATTTTGTTTGTCAATGTTTTAAGTAAAACCCTAAAAAGAACAAACAGTAAAGTGATACATTGTGAAAATAAGAAATAAAGTGTGGGGAGGATTAGTTAGAATAGACTGTATGTGGATAGAAGTAGATATCTAAGTTTTTGAAAAAGGTATGCAAAGTTTTATTTTATTCCAGCTTTCAGTATAGTCTTGGTATAATTTTATAATTATTATTGATTATTTGTCGAACCATTGAACCTAAAAATTGGGATAATGACTCTGACCTTTTGGTCTCCCTTAATTGGGGGTTACCGGGAGGCAGGGTCATTACAGAGGCCAATGAGACTATTTGCTTTACAAATAGGTCCTTGTGGTACTAGTTAAAGGAATAAAAGAAATTTGGGCATAAGTAAGAGATAATGGTTGTATGGTTTATTAGATAACTGAAATATGTAATAATATGCAAGGTTCGAAAAGAAAATATTATACGTGGTATTTTGGGTAATTTAGGGGGTAATTATCTAACCATAAATGGTAACACAAGTTTTGAGGAATCAAACAAGCATATCTCAGCCTGACTTTTGATTTACTTGAAGATAATAACAAAAGAAGATAAATCTAGAATTTGAGAGAAAAAAGACTTGTCATGTGGTGTGGGTTATTAATTTAAGGAAATGATAAATAAGCAAGTTTCAGCTATAAAAGTGATTCCAATAAATCCCAAAAGTTAGATATAGGTTGGGAAAGGCATTATTAAGTTTCCCTCCAAGTTTCATAGAAAAAGGAGGCTTGTAGAAGCCTTTGGAAAATCGTGAAGGGTGAGGGACCTGCTTGTAATAGGTAAATGTTATTCCCTTAATCGAAGATAGAGAAAAGGATAACTAGAAGCCTTTTTTAGACACCAAACTTTCCTGTTTGTGAGACTAAAGGGTTTTAAGAAACATATCCAAATTTGGGATTGATTGGAGTAAGTATGAGAGAGTTATGGATTTCTCAAGTTTCCATAAAGTGGTGATTAGTTGATAATATATATATATATATATATATATATATATATATATATATATATATATATATATATATATATATATATATATATATATATCACATTTTAGTTTCCATGAAGTGGTGATTAGTTAATAAATATATGTATCGATCACATTTAATGTGACTAGTGAACATAGGGATGAATCTTAATATTGAAAAATCTAGAATGGGGGTGAATAGAGCTTTATAAAATATTTAAGAAAATCTAAAGTGCCATCCATATAAAAGAGACAACCATAAGAGAGAGACAAGATTTATATTGGTTCCATCTACGATGTCAGTCCACCACGTAGTTGTTGCCAAATAGGATTTGCAACAAACAATTTTATTAATTTTTTAGTGAGGAAAAATTACAAAATGATTGATGCAACTAAACCCTCTTCTTTACTGGATGCAGAAGAGAACCACCAAACCTCTTCTTTTACAGATGCATCAACGGACAAGGAAGAGCACCTCCACACCTTTTCTTTTACAAAAGGGTCGAGGAAGAGCACCACCACACCTATTCTTTTATGGATGCACCGAGGGCCGAGGAAGATAACCACCACACCTCTTTGTTTATGGATGCATCAAGGGCCGAGGAAGAGAACCACTACTTGTGAAAGTAGTCCAACCACAATCACAAGTAATAGAAATAAGATGGGAAAAAAGAAAATACACCAAGTAATATCTACAACATCCTTATGAATCAAGATTATGTACCAACTACTAAAGATGTATCAAGGTTGAATGGTGGTACTCTAATCTAAGCAAGGATACAAAAGGATTTGTTGTGAATGATTAGTAAATGGGTTGCTATAGCTCTATTTGCTCAAGATGCAATGTATTCAAGTATGTAACTGTGTGTTAGGATGCCCCTAGACCACTAATATTTATAGGAATGGAGTACAAGTGTCTCTGACATCTTTGAGGAGAGTCTTTATAGTTATAAAGGGTCAACTAGCCGTTCAGATGAATAGAATGTAGGTGGAATGGCTAGTTTGATCGCATTGATTTTCCATTCTAGAATGTTCCTCAGTCGAGAAAAAATTCGACCACATTGGATCTCAGTCAAAATAAATTTTGACCGAACACTTCCCAGTTCGAATATGCCCCAACGACTATTTCTTGGTCAAAGATTATAAAGATTTCACAATGGCAATCTGTCAGTCGAGAATTATTTCGACCAAAGGTTTCTCGGTCCACAAATTTTCTAGACCAAAAATCTATAAAAATTATGCAAATAATTGGAAAACTTATCTAAAGATTTTTATAGTGTAACCTACCTATCCAAGACACTATGTATTGACTTATGAAAGGTTTTGGGATTGGTTGTGTTGGTCTAAATCTTGATTTTACAAGAGCTCTAAAAACTTGTACAAATTGTACAGATAAGCACATATGTGCAATTATTCAAATACTTGATGTTCCAATCTTGAGTTTGTTAAGAGTTTCTTGAAAAACATAGAGTAGTATGTTAAATATACAAGTAAGAAATGTTTATCATAATCAAAAGAGAAGATAAGCTAGTGTCCAGTTTAGTCAAGAATCTTCCCCTTTTTGAAGATGGCAAACATTTCAAATTATAAGCACAAACTCAAAAAGATATATTCATACCTTAGTGAAGTTTTCCTTGAGTATCTTAAAGATTTGTGCATATTCAAATTTGATAGGTATGGAACATATCATCCAACTTTCAAAGTGAAGTGCAACAAATAATATATGACAAAGTATTTTGTAAAGTAAAAACATGAAAGCTTAAACGACACACTCAAAGAAAAACGTTTTTACGTAGAAAATATTTCTCATCCTTTATCATCTCAAAAAGGTAAACCATATGATGAGAATAGGACTCCTCTAAGTGATATACTCCTCCTTAAGATGATCTTCATAGACCAAATGTCAAATTTAGTCATATGATCAATGAACATAAAATGGTTGTCTAATTTTGAATAAAAGGAATGTGAAGTCCTTCATGACAAAAAGATCCCATAAAGATAAAAAATATTAAAAGATACTCTAAACCAATGGTCAGTAATGTTAAGTCTGATGTGATTTAGAGATTCCATAAATCACAAAAAAATCTTGATAAGATGTCCAAAACATTAGAATTCATGAGAAATCATTCATACCATATTACATCAATTTGCAAAGAGATCAAAATACACATCCTCAAGAGGAACAATGTATAATTTGTCCCGTATAACTCAAAATTATTCCAAAGAAAGTGGCTTTGTGAAGACATCATTTAGTTGATTTTCAGAATCAACATGATGAAGACAAATGTTATTTTTAGCAATGTGATCACATAGAAAATGGTGGAAAATTTCAATCTATTTTGCTCGACTATGTAAAATGAGATTATGTGCTAAATTTATAGGACCCGTATTATTGCAAAAAATCGGAGTTCAAGATAAATAATAACCATAGTCATTTAGCATTTGTGCATCCATAATACTTGTGCTTAACAAGAACCATATGTTATGTATTCGTCCTTGGTGGTGGATAAAGAAATGATATTTTGTTTCTTACTAAACCAAGATACAAGTGATTTTCCAAGCAAGAAATAACCACCACACGTACTTCTACAATCATGATGGAAACTAATGTAATCAACATAAATATAGGCTTTAAGGTCAAAAGGTTGATCTCTTGGATACCAGATACCATAGTCAATTGTACCAGCTAGATATCTCTAAATTCATTTAACAACAACTATATGAGAATTCATAGGTTTGGATTGAAAACAAGCACATAAACTAATAGCAAACATAATATTAGGTCTAGAAGAAGTTGGATATAACAAACTACCAATCTTGCCTTTATATAAATAATTGTCAATTGGTTTACCGTTTTCATCCTTATCTATTTTAGCTAAAGTACCCATAGGAGTGGATGCATGTTTACTGTTTTCCATATTAAAGAAATCGAGAAGTTCTTTTGAATATTTTTCTTGTTTGTTAAAGATACCACGAGGTGTTTGTTTTATTTGAAAACCCAAGAAAAATGTTAACTCACCCATGAGACTCATGTCAAATTCTTTATGCATGATATTACTAAATTGTGTGCAAAGAGATTCATTTGAAGCATAAAAAATGATAACATAGACATAAATTTGAACAAAAAGAAAATCCGAGTCATACTTTTTCATGAATAGTGTAGGATCCGATTTGCCCATAGAAAAATCATTTTCAAACAGATAATTTTTTAGACGTTCATACCAATTTCTAGGATCTTGTTTTAAACCATATAATGCTTTCTTTGACTTGTAGGCATGATCAATATGCAATGGATCTTCAAAACTGACCGGTTGAATAACATATACTTCCTCTTGAAATATTCTATTTAAGAAAGCACTTTTATTATCCATTTGAAAGAGCTTCATGTTTTTATGTGCAGCTAGAGATAATAGCATTTGAATTGATTCAAGTCTAGCTACTGGAACATATGTTTCACTAAAATCAACTCCCTCTTATTGTTTATAGCCTTGGTCAACTAATCTAACTTTGTTTCTTACTACTTCTCTGACTTCATTTAGCTTGTTATGAAATACCCACTTAGTTCCAATAATGGGTTTATATTTTTGTCTAGGAACTATATCCCATACATCATTCTTAATGAATTTGTTAAATTCTTCTTGCATGGAAATTATCCAATAATCATATTTCATAGATTTATCAACCATTTTGGTTTCAATCATGGATACAAAGGCGATGTTAGCCATATCTTTGAAAGAAGATCTATATTTCATTTTATCAAATGAATTTCCAACAATAATACCCTATGGATGATCTTAGATTATTCTTGGAATATGTTCATGTAAATCTTCATTTTGATCTTTACTTGGATAATTTTTAGCATTTTCAACATATGTAGGTGATATAGTTAAATCTTCAATTACCAAAGGGAGATCGTTTTCTATTTCACTGTTAGTTGGATTTTCATGAAAAAGTTACATGAATTGACTCTTCCACTTTCTTAGAGACTGTATTATAGATTCTATAGGCATTACTCAATCTTTAGTAACTTAAGAAGAATCTTTTTTTTGTGATTTAAGATCCTTTAAAATATACCAAGGTGTTCTAAAGATATGAAAATAATCAACTCTTGGTTTATTAGAAAAAAAATTATATGGAGTCTTTTAAAGTTGAGGATGGATTGATATTCTATTTTGAACATAACATGCATAATTAACAACTTCAACACAAAAGGTCTTAGGTGTATTACGTTCTAAAAGCATTGTTCTTGTCATTTCTTGTAAAGAATGATTTTTTCCATTCAACTATACCATTTTGTTATGGAGTGAGAGGAGCAGAAAAATTATGAGTGTAGCCCTTAGATGATCAAAATTCTTCAAAAACATGATTTCCTCCCCCCCTGTGATCACTCCTGATGCTGCAAACTTATTCTGAATTTGATTTTCAATTTTTGAGCAAAAGTTAATAAATATTTCATTAGTATCATTTTTGCCAAAAAGAAAATGTACCCAAGGAAATGTACTATAGTCATCAACAATAAGAAATCAATAATTCTTTCCACCTATAGATTGTGTTCTCATAGGTCCAAATAAATCCATACGTATAAGTTCAAGAGGTCTAGAAGTACTAAGGATTTGTTTTGCTTTAAAACAAGTTTTAGCTTGTTTTCCTATGGTGCAAGGTTCAAAATTTTTGGGGGTTTCAATTGAGATTTTAGGCAAACCATGAACAAGATCATGTTTGATTAATTTCTTAATAACATGAGTTCTAGAATGTCTTAATCTTCTATTCCATAGGATTTGATCATCATTATCAATAAGACATTTTCCAATAATTGATTTCATAGAGTTAGGTCTAAGAATATAAAGATTTCCTACCCTTTTCCTTCATATCATACATTATTAGTGTCTTCTTCAAGTAGTTTGCAACAAGTTTTGTTAAAGAACACATCATACCCACTATCACATAATTGACTAACACTTAGCAGGTCATGGTGCAATCCATCAACTAATAATACATTTTAATAGTGATATTAGTTCCAATATTACCTGTTGTCTCCAAATGTGATTGATACTCCCTTTTTCTTTTCGAGTGTTTTGAAAGCATGTTTGTTTCCAATCATATGTTTGGAGCATCCACTATCAAGTACCAAATCCTACAATAGAAGGTTTTTGGTACCCAAGCGGAATCCATGATGGTTAGAACAAATATGCATATAAATTGTATTTATTGAGCCATAGATTTTCTATAGGAATTAACATAAAAGGTATGCAATTGAATAGCAAATTAGTGTTGAGATAAGACAAAGAAATTTATCAAATTAACAATAGGTCAAATATCAACATGTTCCCTTAATTCTATGTTGGGCTTTAAAGAACTCAAAACATGCCAATCATTCATTTCATCCTATATTCACATGCAAAATAGTAATGACCAAAGTGTTGGCAATAATGACATTATGTATAAGATATTTCACTTCTCTTTTCCACTATATTACTTTTAAGAATATATATAGTTCTAGTCTATGGATCATAAGACATTTTGGTTCTAGGCATATGTGAGGGTTGATTCTTTGGCACATATCCTAAACCTCTTCTTCCTATTTGTTTGGAGGTATTAACTAAGATGTTATAAAGATTTATATTTCCTTGCAATAGTCTAGAAACTCATTTGTGCAAATCAATATTTTCAACAATCTTCTTATTTAGATCTAAGTTCAACATAGTAAGATTTGAAAGTAAAGCATCTTTTTATTTTACTAAAGAGTCATAGTATACAAGATTACACATAATAAGTTGAGTTTGATAATCATTTATTTTAGCAAGCATGTCAACTTTTTCTTCAGATAAAAGACTATTATTATTTTCAAGGGCAAGCAATCTAGTCATATAAATCTCATAGATTCTTTTAAAGCAATATTTGAGTACCTTAGAGTATCATTTTCAGAACTAAGATTATCCAAAGTGATAAAAAGTTCATCAATAATTTTTGAAAATTTCTTCTTTTGTTTCTTGCAATTAACATATATAGCATGAATGTCGTTAAGACTATTTACTAATTCTTCATTAGATAATTCAAAATTATATACCTCATTAGTTTCTTCTTCATCTTACTTCACCATGAAACGTTCAATCTCTTCTTCTTCACTGCTTCCATTTTCATCGCTTGATTGGTCCCAAGCAGCCTTGCATGATTTTTCACCCTTGTGTTTCTTGTTTGATGATGATTTATTCTTCTTGAGTTTTGGGCAATCAGTCTTTGGTTCTTTCCTCACTCAAAACACCTGGAAGACTAAATACTTTAATATTTCTTACTATTTACAATTAAAGCATCTTCCTCATTTTTGTTGTCTGTGTCACTATTTTTTTGAGTAACTTTTGATGATGACTTGGAGTCATCTTTGAGGGCAATGTATTTCTTCTTCTCCTATTATTGTTCAGCCTTGATCTTTTTTTCTTCTTCCAGAGTCACTTCATGTGTTTCTAGACTTCCAAAGAGTTGCTTTATTTTGAGTTTTGTAAGATCATTGGCTTCTTTGATGGCAGTGATGTTGGATTCATACTTTATAGCCAATGATCTAAGTATTTGTGATACCTGATCTTCTTCACTTATGTCCTTTTCCAAGGCACTTAAGATGTTTATAATGTTAGAAAATCTAGCATACATCTCTGCAATATTTTTGTTAGGATGCATAAGAAATAATTCAAATTTATGTTTTAGCATACCAATCTTATCATTCTTCACTTGTGTTGTAACATCCCCAATTTCATAGCTAATGTAAACCTTTAACGTGGGGTTTCATAATAAGTGTGTGTAAAGGGACCTAATGAACCTGACCATTGCTAAGTATGTAACTCACTTCACAAAATTTGTAATATAAGTCACTTAGTCCACCAATACACATAATGGCTTAAATGTATATGATTGTAGTCAAGGTGTAGAATGATTTATTCCTATGAACAATACAGTGACAAACATATAATTAGCTGAGCTGGGTTACTGTTTTGAACCCTAGACCAACTTAGGTCTCCTTATTAAGGAAGTAAAGTAACTTTGACCTAATGTAACATAAGAAAATTTTATTGAAAAATTATATTGGTTAATTATTTTCAAAAATAAGAATATGATTAATCTTATGGACTCTTTGTCATACCAATGAATGGGCCATTGGCCCTAGAACCGGGTTTAGGTCGATGTAGACCAATTAAGGTTTACACATGGGTCCTTGGTTACAAAACTAGAAATGGAGAATTTTGAGCTAATAATAAGTTCTCAAAATATTTTTTAGTGGATAGATAATTAGAGTATAAGACCATGGGAGATATTTTAGATAATTTTGAATTGTTAGAAGTCTAGGTAATTAATCAATAACTACCCATTTTTACTTGAAATGTAAGTTTGGAGTGCTTATCTGATTAACTTTGATTTAATCTCTTGTCCAAAGAAAGATAATGTAATCCAATGTTATTTCTAAAGTTTGAGACTAAACTGGCTCATGGTGTGGGATATAGGATTATTTATAGGAATTGGACTTTTAGGTAAAAGAAGAAGAAAATAAAAATAAAATAGGGGGTGTCGGATCGAGAGCTATCTGCATCCATAAACATGAATTGAAAAGAGTCCCTTCAAGGTATGGGATCCGCACTGCCATCCATGAGTTGAGGCTATAAAAAGACCTCAGGGATCTTGAGCATAGGGTCTAAAGCACCTAATTCTAGGGTTTGATACAAATCAGAGGAGGAGAGAAGAAGATCGATGCAAGAAAGGATTGGAAGAACCATAAGTCGCAACTTGGCATTCTCCTGACCAGGACCCTGATCGTAGCTCCTATTTGAGCGTCTACAGCACGATCCAGATGGGAGGGCCAAGACATAGTTGAAGAGGGATCTAGTTCGTGGTATGATGGCCCAGGCAGCTGTACGCAAGCTCCTATGCACCGCTGCTCAATTATCTGGTAGAAACATAGGAGGCAAGTCGTGCGAGGTGAGAAATAGGTTGAGTCACGCCTGAGTCCCATGTTGTGTGTGCCTCATAGTCAAAGGGGAGCCACATCAGCGACGTGGCCCAAATACGGTGGTCGGATTGGTCCTAGATGGTTGGAGTTTGCTGGAGAGGAGGCCAGGAGGCAAGGCTCTATTTCCGCGGAGAAACAGGGGTCGCAAACCCTGAGTGCCCACCCGGGCAAAGGAGAGGGAGGATTCAGATTCCTCTTTGCTGGGCCGCTGGCCTGAGGCCCATGTACCCTAAAAGGTAAAAAAAAAGAGGTAATAAGAATGATTCAATTTAATTTTGTTAAGATAATTTAGGCACTTATAGAAAGTGATCCAGTTGTCAGAATATGGTGTATGAGGGATCGTTGGAAAGAATGAGATATGAAGAACATCTTAAAGAAGACTCAGGACTCTGCAAAGATCTAGATAAGGTAATTTTATTTGAAGAAAATTCAGATAAGTTGATCTCGCACATATATGTTTAGACCTTGTTAAATTGATGTCATAAGTGAGCCTCATCATTGAACTTCAAGGAATTATTACACAACAAGTTTTAAAGGATTTAGACCCAACTAAGGAATCCAAAATGGAGACTTTATACTCTCTAAAACAAGTAAGTGGTCCATGCCTGTAATGACCCCACCTCCTGGTAAACCCCAACTAAGGGAGACCAAGAGGTCAGAGCCATTATCCTAATTAACAGAATCAAAGGTTCGACAAATAATCAATAACAATTATCAAATTCTATCAAACTAAACTGAAAGGCTGTAATAAAATAAAATTTTGCATACCTTTTTAAAACAATGGAAATCTATCTATCCACAGCTTGAAATATTCTATCTAATCCTCCTTGCACTTTATTTCTTATTTTCACATGTGTCACTTTACTATTTGTGCTTTTGAGGGTTATAACTAAAACGCCGACAAACAAATATGCAATCAACATACGTGAATATGCGGGTATGTGGGGACAACCAAAATTTCACAATTATGGCTAACAATTTAATTATCACAATCAGGGTAATTTAGTCAAACCAATTTAAAATTTCAATGTGTCATTCTCCACCGCTTTTGCCCTAACCCTGGAATACCCTTCTAGAGTTTCTCTTTTTCCATTGACTTAAGGCCACCTTCTCAATCCCGAGCTTGGTGCCTGGGGGTCACCTCTCATGGTGCCCCATAGTCATGCAACATAGAACACCTTCTCATTCCCGAGCTTGGTGTCTGGGGTCACCTCTCATGGTGCCCATTGGTCTACCCTCTTGGGACTGACCATTATGGCATCATCCATCAGGGTGGCATGTAGGTGCGAGAATACACATGTATTTATATTTGTGATAACCATAGTGAATTTATGATTTGCAAGTATGGATATCCAAATAGTTAAGTTGCATTTAATGCGATTAACCATCCGGGAAATCTTCAGGAAAACTAATGCAATTAATCGTAATTAACCACATACCTGTCAGGCTGATTTGAGACAGAGCTAATCCAATCAATGCAAGCAATCCAATAGAAAAGCAAGCACTCAAATAGATCCTAAAATATGCATACAATTTCCTATTATTGATCATGCCATCAAGATCTATTAAACCTTGCTCGCTTCCTAGGGTTTCTAGTCCACTGTTAGGGTTTCTATTGCAATTAGGGTTTCCCTTCATCTTTTAGTATTTTAAATCCTAATTATCTCATCCATTCTTCTCAAAAGATATTAAGGTTACCTTTAACAACATTTAACCCTAATTTTTGAAAAAGCACAATTAATCATCAATTAAGTCCATTAAGCCTCTTTTATGTTAAATCTACCATTTTTATCCTTTTAATCCATGAGAAGATCATTATGCTCATTTATCATCAATTCATAGTTCATTATGGTCTAATTCACATATGAACTCTATTTGTCATTAATTCTACCTTTAACCATTAGAAAACCCTAATTACTACGTTAAGGGTATTTATCCATAATTAGGAACTTTTATACTTGAAATAGCTTGGAATTATCATATCTCAACTTTATTCATGATTTTGAACAATTAAAGCCATTAAGAGTCACATTTACTAATATTAGGGTTTCAAGGCCCATTAAAGCATATTTATGCACATGAATCTCTAAATTAAACCCATTATGTGCAAAGTTCATACTTTTTGTTCTTAATGTACTTTTTTGCAATTAACATGTTAATATCAACTTTAATAATCCATTAAACCCTACTAAATGCATTAATCATCTCAAAATAGGGTTTCTTAATCTTTAATTCATTAAAGTTGATAACTTACACTACTTTTCGAATAGCAAAAGGAATTAGCTTCTAACTACATTTTTAATGGATTCCTCATGTTTTTCAGAGCAATATTCATGTATTTTTTCCATCGGAGCTATCAATAATTAACTATGAATTTTGTAAATTATCTACCTCTTGGCCAATGGAAGAGCGCCACGTGTCCTTGCTATTCTCGGGTCGCCGATCTGACATTTTACCCTTTTGTCCCTGCTCTCCTTTTTGCGTTCCAGGGGTAATAGAGACTTGTCTCTCTATTTCTCCTTCAACCTCGCGACCTACTACCTCGCGATCCAGCGCCAGCCTCCAGTCAACCTTGGCATTGACTATCTTCCTTGACTCCGATCTGGAGCATTCGAGCTCGGGGCTACCTTCGGCCAAGACTCACGAACTCATAGAGGTCTTCTCCTACCAGCGACAATGGAGGCTTCACCGAGAATGATTGCTCCGCCAATGGAGGCACCAAGCTGATGAATGCTTATTCACCTTAGTTCAATCATCTCGTTTAGCACAGTTTCAGTTGCATTCATGCTTTTATTGGCTTTATCTTCTAATATGTGCATTTACTTGGCTTAATAGCTTTATTGAGCTTTTATTGGTCGTATCTTCTTATCTAAGACTTATCTTGGTTAAATCAAATTGATCACAAATTTAATTGTAATTTTACATCATTTTTGATAGGTCAATTTGGGCATTGGGCCCATGTTCTAATCCATTCCTCTATCTTAGTCCTTGGTTTGGGCCTGGTCAAAGCAAGTCAACGACCACTCTTTTTCTTTACACGGATACAATGCCCGCTTCTTCACCTAGATCGCGACCTCTCTCGACTCTACCTGCGGTTGCTGCTGATCGTGACCAAGCCAAAAGATCACGGACACCTATCCACGGTAATACCCGCGACCTTCACCAACTCTCTGCACCTCCCCTGCATAGCCGCAACCACAGAAACCTCTTCACAGACCTGATCGGGTCCTACAGCTAACTGCGACACCACCGACACCAGCAGTAAGCCCACGATCTCTTGCAAGCCACCCCGCGACCGCGACATTAAAAAAAACCCGCGACCGCGACATCATTCCAAAAGTCGCGACCGTGCAAAATGCCATGACCGCGACATCATTAGAAAAGTCGTGACCTGCAGCTAAGGCATGACTGAACCAACAATCCGCGACTGTAGAAAAACTCAATCGTGATCTCTGCACCTGCCAAGAAAAGCCACGATTGCGACATGCAAAAAGCCACGACCGCTACATGCAAAAAGCCGCGACCGTGGCATCATTACTAAGGTCGCGAATCTAAGTCGGTGCCCAGCCTGGCTATAAATAGAACGCGACTCCAACCCATCAAATGATCATCTCCAGACACCGTTAGGCTGCAAGTCTATCCTGGGCCTAAGGAGACGATCTCCATAGCCAAGAACCTGCCCTCGTGGTGGTTTTGTGGCTTGTCCACCCAGATCTGGAGTGTAGACTCTAGACCTACAAGCCACTTTGTCCAGATCTAGATCTGCTGCGTCTACGCCATTTCTACACCGCCATCTCATCCACGAGATGCTCCTCCTACTTTGAGCGAGGACTACAAGAAGAAGAAGAAGGTGGAGAGAGGAGATCTGCCCCATATGTCGTGGTGTTCTTCTCTCTTCTTCCAGATCTGCTCTAACGTTGTGTAGAAGACCATTTCTCGACAGAGCTGTGATCATCTTCTTCACCATGCTCATGGCGGAATCCTCTCTTTTTCTTGTTTTTCTTGTTTCTCTCATCATGAGCGAGTAGTTTACTTTCACTGGGGTGCGGGGAATAGCCCCTCTACCCATGCTTTCATATCTTTTTGTTAAACATTCCATGGCATGTATATAATCTTTCATTTCATTGTTAATCGTCGATGTGTGCTTGTGGATTGATCACCTGCCTGCATTTATCTTGTTCGTTTCCTATGTTGCGAGAACTTCAATGTGTAGGTTTTGAATGTCGATTAACGTGGTTGACTCCCCAACTAGAAATAGAATGGGATTCCTTGAGGTCGTAAGTGTATGATCCGTGTGGTGACGAGCCATCTAGCCCACAGTGATGCTTCTGTGTGCCTGATGCCTGTATAGGGGGCCCACAACTTCATTTGGATTTTTGTATCTTCAGAGTAGTAAGTATGTGATCCGGATGGTGACGAGACATATGATACCTAAGGTGATGCTTACGCGAACCTGACACCCGTATGGGGGGTTCTGTAGCAGCTCTATTTGAATGGTTATATCTTGCCTGGATGTTTGATGTTTGGATTTGATTGCATGTGTAGTGGTGGTGAAACCCGGGACCATCCAAGTGATTTCCATCATTAAACTTTAATCAACCTTTAATCCTGCTCTTTTACTTTCCTCGCATTTAGTTTAATTAAACTCAAATCAACCAACCTTGTTATAAATATTAGTCTTGATTCAACTAGATTCGACTAGAGAAAGATTCTTAAAAATGTTGTCCCTTGGGATTCGATCCTCAACTATACTGCGATAAGACCCGTCTGCTTGCGGGTGGTATTATTGCACATTTTTTTGATCAAAAACTTAGGGATTTCAACCCTAAGTGAGTTTGTTAGTGCGATAATATAACCCATGTCAAATTCTGGCACCGTTTCCATAGACAACGGAATCATCTAGTTAAATCTAGTTCTTTTGAGACTAATTTAGGTTTTTCTTTTACTTTTGATACTATCGATCATATAAACTTGAATTCGGTTCTACTTTTTCCATCTCACCAGCAAAAGATCTTTTCATTCTAGGTACCCACAAAGTCTAGTGTATGCGCCGCTCGGACAGTCTCAGACTCTCTGCTAGCTTTGACCCTGAGATAGACATAACCTTTCACCATCAGTACAGAGAGAACCAAGCAAGAATGGCTCAAGAGGAGGAAATCGCTCGAAGGGTAGCTCAAGCTCTTAATGCACAAAGAGATAGGCTTATGCAAGAAGCCTGAGCCGCAGTTCAAGAAGAAATCCAAGCAACAGCTCAACAAGCTGAGCTACAAAAAGACCTTAGAGAATTCTCGATCCCTAAAGCTGTGGACGTTCATCACCCAGTGCAACCTCCTCCCATCAACGCTCCCAACTTTGAGATCCGAGCACATTGGATCACGTTGCTTCAAAATAGCCCTTTCTATGGTAAGCAAGGAGAAGATAGTCAAGAACATCTTCTGAGGCTTATAGATCTATGTGCCATGACAAAGCAAAATGGAGTCACAGATGATGCCATCAGACTCTGTCTCTTCAAATACTCTCTTGCCGATAGAGCCATGAGTTGGTATAAGTCTTTGCAATGCGAACCCATCACCACTTGGGAAGAACTTCAAAATATTTTTCTGGAAAAGTTTTATCCACCTTCTCTCACCTATGAAATCAGGGGCCGAATAATGCAATTCACCCAAGTCCCTGGGGAATCCCTAGCTGAAGCATGGGAAAGATACAAAGAGCTTCTACGCAAGTGTCCACATCATGGCATTCCAAAGAATCAACTCATTGAAATCTTTAATAGAGGTGTGGACGATGATATCAAGAGGTTTTTGGATTCCTCGTATGGAGGAAACTTCATGCGTCAGAGTTATAATAGCACATGGAAGGTTGTTACCCTTGGAGCTAAAAACCAAGCCAACTGGGGTAGACCTATTGGCAAAGGAGTGTTGAAGGTAGCTATGGCCGAAGCAACACCCGAGTACAAGTCTATCGCTGAATCTCTCAAACTCCTAGTTGCAAAGCAAGACCATCTAGAATCGTCTCTCGCAGCTTATGAAAGAAGATGTTCGCCCCCTCGACAACAAGAGCAAGTTAAGTCAGCTTCACTCTTCTGTGAAGCATGCAAAGGAACTGATCATTCTACTCTAGCCTGTAACATTCTCTATGATGTTTTTTTGAGCAATACCTGTACCCAAGGAGATAATGGTCAAATGGAAAATCTGAATGTTGTCAACACCATCCCTGGTCAAGGGTACTATAATCCGAATCAGAATAGGAACCATCCAGGTTTGCAATATGGAAACCCTTCTGGAGCGGAAAACTCGCGACATCTTGGTTCGAATACTCAACAACGAGGCCCGCCAGGATTCTAGTATAACCAAAAACCAAATTTCGAGAATCAAGGAAACTTTAGAGGAAACTACTAGAATAGAAACTACAATAATTATCAGAAAAATTCTTAGTTTCAAAACCCCAACCACATCCCCTATCAAAAGCAACAACAAGGGCAACAAGCCGGTCTCATCTCTCCTGATGACAAATTGTCAGCTATTTAGAAGATGCTTCAGTTGCAGCAGACTATGATAGCTAACCAGCAAGCCCATCAGAAGGCTATTGAATCTCAACTAGCTCAACTTGCAGCTAGCATGAAGCCACCTGCTGGAGTCTTTACTGGACAACTCGAAAACAATCCTAAACATCCTGAGCAATTGGAGGCTGTCACCACCAGGTCAGGAAAAGACTATTCTGACCCCATGCTAAGATACCAATAGTGGCAACAAACGATGATGACTTTGTAAATGTCAAAGACTCTACAATACCTGAGTTTCAGCCGGAGGAACACCAACCGTTGATAAGACAGACAAAGCAAGATTGGAGGAACCATTGGCTGCGGAGGCAGAAGACACACCTGAGCCAGATGTGCCAGTATACAAGCCCCGTCCTCCCTTCCCAGCTCATTTGAAGCAGACAAAGCTCGATACTCGATTCAACAAGTTTAAAGAAGCTATAAAGAAGCTTCATGTAGATATACCCTTTCTAGATGCTTTTGCTGAGATACCAGCCTGGACGAAGTACTTGAAGTCACTTCTCACAAGGAAATACATAACTGAAGAATACGAGACTGTTAAGCTAGCAACAACCACTTCCGATATCATTTAGAGCAAGATGCCCAAGAAACAGAAAGATCCGGGATCCTTTGGGATTTCATACCATATCAGTGACTCTTCATGTAAGAAGGGATTGGCCAATCTCGGTGCTAGTATCTCTATCATGCCACTTAGCCTTTGTAAGAGGCTAGGGTTTGCAGAACTTCTTCCAACTGGAATGACCATACAACTTGCAGATAACTCTATGACTCTTCCCTTAGGAATCATTGAAGATGTCCCTGTCAAGGTTGGAAAAGACTCTTATGTCCCATGTGACTTTGTCATCATGGACATAAAGGTAGCTGCCAGATACCCCCTCATCTTTGGCCGTCCGTTCCTCGCCACTACAAGAGCTTTGATTGATGTTGAAGCAGGGACCTTGCTGCTCAGACTAGGGAAAGAAACCCTCGAGTTCAAAGTTTTTGAAAGCATGCGAAGACCGAGCATGCAGGAAGAAGTCTATTTGATTGATTGCATTGAACAAATGTCTCTCCTCACACAAGAGGAATATGAACAAGACGATCCTTTAGAAGTGGCACTAACAAACCCATCTGCTGAAAATTTCATCAATGGACAAGTTTAGGATTGTGTCCTTCACCTCGACTATGTAGAGGAAGATCCTGAAGCCAGGTACGAGGAACTCAAAGCTATGAATGTAACTGAAGAGCCATGTGAGAAGCCAAAAGTCCCTTCCCGAGGGACTTAAGTATGTGTTTTTGGATGATCTCAAGGTGTTTCCAGTTATTATAAATTCTGATCTAACGACCGAACAAGAAGATAAACTCCTGAAAGAATTAAAGGAAAGAAAGAAAGCTATCGGCTACAAGATGAGCAATCTCACTGGGGTCAGTCAAGCGCTTTGCATGCACAAAATCCCTATAGTGGAAGACCACAAGCCGACTATTGAGAATCAACAAAATTTGAATCCTAATATGAAGGAAGTAGTCCGCCGCGAAGTCATCAACTTGCTCACTACCAGAATCATCTATCTGATATCTGACTCACTGTGGGTGAGCCCTGTGCATGGCGTTCCAAAGAAAGGTGGCACTACTATGATATGGAATAAAAATAACAAACTCATCCCTACTTGAACAGTCACCGGGTGGAGGATGTGCATCGACTACAAGAAGTTAAAGAAGGCAACACGTAAAGATCATTTCCTAATGCCTTTTCTAGATCAAGTCTTAGAGCGATTGGCTCACCAAGAATACTTTTTCTATCTCGATGGTTACTCTGGATTCTACCAAATTCCTATACATCCAGATGACCAAGAGGAAACTACTTTTACTTGCCCCTTCGGAACCTATGCCTTCAGAAGGATGCCATTCGTGCCCTGTAATGTGCCTGCAACCTT
The DNA here is from genome assembly GCA_963693085.1 of Alisma plantago-aquatica. Taxonomy (NCBI): domain Eukaryota; kingdom Viridiplantae; phylum Streptophyta; class Magnoliopsida; order Alismatales; family Alismataceae; genus Alisma; species Alisma plantago-aquatica. The sequence continues at coordinate 285,819,106 of OY856414.1, forward strand.
CCAACGCTGCATGGCAGCCATATTTGCTGGTTTAACCGAAACCATTATGGAAGTTTCTATGGATGATTTCTCGGTATATGGAGATTCATATGATTCATGCCTAAGGAACCTCTCCCTTGTCCTCAAACGATGCAAAGAAACACATCTAGTGCTTAATTGGGAGAACTGTCATTTTATGGTAAAAGAAGGCATTGTCCTTGGCCATAGGGTCAGTAACCGAGGAATTGAAGTGGACAAGGCCAAGATCGAAGTGATCTCCAAAATATCTATCCCTACCAATGTAAGAGAAGTCCACACATTCCATTTTGATGAAGATTGTATCAAGAGTTTCAACAACCTAAAGCACGCCCTTACAACAACACCCATCATCCGAGCTCCAGATTGGGAACACCCGTTTGAAATTATGTGTGATGCCAGTGATTACGCTGTGGGCGCCGTTCTGGGCCAACATATAGAGAAGAAACATCATGTCATCTATTATGCATTGAAGACCCTTAATGAAGCTCAGAGGAACTATGCAACTACCGAGAAGGAACTCCTAGTAGTCGTATACACCTTTGATAAGTTTAGATCCTACCTCATTGGTTCAAAGGTGATTGTCTACACCGATCATGTTGCTATTCATTATCTTCTAAAAAAGAAAGATGCAAAACCAAGGCTAATAAGATGGATTCTCCTATTGCAAGAATTTGATCTTGAAATTAGAGATAAAAGAGGCACATAAAATGTAGTAGAAGACCACTTAAGTCGTATCCACACTCTGGAAACTGAGAAGATACCAATTAACGACTCTCTTCCAGATGACCATCTTTTGAAAGTCTCAGAAGCTACTCCTTGGTACTCGGACTATGTGAACTACCTTGCCGCTAGTGTCATCCACCCTGAGTGTACTGGCAATGCTCTAAAGAAATTCATGCATGATGTGAGTCAATATCACTGGGATGAACCGTACCTCTTCAAGCTCTGTGTTGATGGTCTCTACAGACGTTGTATCGCTGAGGAAGAAGCCCAACTTATTTTAGAACAATGCCACTCAGGCCCAGTCGGAGGCCATATGAGTTCTAAGAAAACTTCTTTGAAGGTTTTGCATTGTGGTTTCTTTTGGCCAACCATATCCAAAGATGCTTATAACTTTGTGTTGTCATGTGAAAAGTGTCAAAAAATGGGAAACATTACCAAAAGAGATGAGATGCCACTTAAGCTATGGAAAGAAGTCGAGATTTTTGATGTTTGGGGTGTGGATTACATGGGTCCATTCCCATCCTCACATGGATTTTCCTACATCCTAGTTGTTGTGGATTATGTCTCTAAATGGGTAGAGGCCATACCAACTGTCACTAGTGATTCAAAACCCGTCATGAAAATGTTCAAAGATATTATATTTCCCCGTTTTGGAATCCCACAAACCGTGATATCCGATGGAGGCTCTCATTTTCTTGAAAGAAGTTTTGAAGCATTGTTAAGAAAATATGGTGTAACACACAAGGTAGCTTCCCCCTACCGACCACAAACAAGTGGGCAGGTAGAGGTTTCGAACCGTCAACTCAAGGCTATCCTGGAAAAGACAATAGGACGCAACCGAAAGAATTGGTCAGTGAAAATCAATAACGCCTTATGGGCCTACCGAACTGCGTTCAAAACTCCTCTTAGAACAACACCCTTCAGACTCATCTATGGAAAATCATGTCACCTGCCCGTGGAACTAGAACATAAAGCATGGTGGGAAATCAAACAGCTGAATTTTGTCATGAAGAAAGAAGGTGAAGCCATGATTCTACAACTTCAAGAGTTGGATGAACTCCGAATGACAGCTTATGAGAATGCACTACAAAGAACGCACCAAACATTGGCACGACGGTCATATGAAGAGAAAGGACATTCAAGTGGGAGACCAAGTTCTGCTGTTCAACTCGAGACTGAAGTTATTCCCAAGAAAACTCCATTCTTGATGGTCTGGGCCATACATTGTCAAGAGCATCTATCCACATGGTGCATTTACCTTATGGAGTGAGAAGTCAGGTGATTTTGTGGAAAATGGCCAACTCTTGAAAAGATATTTCACCACAGCTGATACTAGCATTGAAAAATCGATGAATCTGTCCAAACCGACATACCTACCAGAACGCTAAAGAAATCACGTCGAGCTATCGACGTAAAAAAAAGGTGCTTGTCAGGAGGCAACCCGATCTTTAACTAAGCTATTACTCTTAGTTTTGTTTTTAGAAAATTTTGCACTTCGTACACAATGCATCACAAGATGCAATCTTAAGTTCTGAATAGTTTCCATTTTTGAGATTTCAGATGGAGGATGCATCGCCAAAAGGAATGCAAACACACCTGGTGGACCAACCGACACGTGTTTTCCCCTCCATCTCAGATTTAGAGTTTGCTCGGGATGAGCAAATTTCTATGTTCGGGGTGGAGGGTGGGTGGTACATACTTTACTTTCCACCCTCTCCTATCCATCTCAGACTTAAGATTTCATCGTTGAAACTTTGTTGCAATTTTGAGCAATTTTTCAAAAAATTTCAAAAATTTCAAAAGTTTTCATAGTTGTTTGTATAGAAACTTGATGAAGCTTTGACGCTTTTGTTTCAATCAAAGCCATTACCTAGCCAGCTATCCTGTTTTCCCATGCAGTTTTGAATCATTATACCCTCCTTATTCGAAGCGAAGCCTCAATGAGAACAATTTTTGAAACTAGCCAATGATTAGAAATCACCATGTGAAGCTTATGAATCCTAACATCATGATCAATAGATATGGCAAGTATCTTTCGAACTGAGAGGGATCAAACACGTTGTGCTTCCTAACTGACTAGTAGAACAATAGAATGGAATCTCCACTAGATCATCATCAAGTCATTATTTGAGCAGAGTATGATAAGGAGAACTACTCGGTGCACTGAATTGTAAATCAAGTGGCACTCTGATCTGAACTCTCTTCTACACTTCTTCCATCATCTTCTTACCCCTCCATCCATCAAAAAGAAATAAAAATAACCAAAGTAGTGCCAAACCCTAAGTTCAGGGTGACACACACACTCTCTCTCTCTCTCTCTCTTTATGCTTCTTCCATACCCCTCACTACGAAATAGGGGCGTATCACCAAGAAAAGATGCCTAAGCACACACAAAAAGAAATGCAATCTGGATTCGAATAGAGGAGAGGTCCGCACAAAAAAAATGCAATCAATGAACTTGCAAATCATATAATAAAAATCTCAAGTCGAATAGAGAAGAGATTTATTTCTTCCTTCCATACCACCCTTCACTCCCTTTTCCAGCTAAATGCATAATGAATGCCTCCCTGATCCTAAAAACACCAGTGTCAGATCAGGTGCACACTTGTTGTTCTGTGGGTATCTCTGGACTCTTACGTAACTCTCTGACATGCTTGATTTTGGAAAAATTAGAGAGGAAGTGATATTGGGAAGCAAACTCAGAAACGAAGATATGGTAAAATGTGTTCTGTGATCTCAGGATGTTGAGACACTTAGTCATACCGAGAAGAAAAGAAATAATCGTGATGTAAAGATGAGGCAATCACACAAGTTGAAAGTATTCATCTGGAGAGTGTATTAGATTTTGTGTTACTTGAGGACAAGCAACGTTTAAGTTCGGCGCATTTTTATTAATGCTTATTCACCTTAGTTCAATCGTCTCGTTTAGCCCAGTTTCGGTTGCATTCGTGCTTTTATTGGTTTTATCTTCTAATATGTGCATTTACTTGGCTTAACTACTTTATTGAGCCTTTATTGGCCGTATCTTCTTATCTGAGACTTATCTTGGTTAAATCAAATTGATCACGAATTTAATTGTAATTTTACATCATTTTTTACAGGTCAATTTGGGTATTGGGCCCATGTTCTAATCCATTCCTCTATCTTAGTCCCTGGTTTAGGCCTGGTCAAAGCAAGTCAACGACCACTCATTTTCTTTACGTGGCTACATTGCCCGCTTCTTCACCTAGATCGCGACCTCCCTAGACTCTACCCACGGTTGCTACTGATCGCGACCAAGCCAAAAGATCGCGGACACATGTCCTCAGTAATAACCGCGACCTTCACCAACTCTCTACACCTCCCCTGCATAGCCGCGACCGTGGCAACCTCTTCACAGACCCGATTGGGTCCTACAACTAACCACGACACCACTGACGCTAGCAGCAAGCCCGCTATCTCTTCCAAGCCACCCCGTGACCGCGACATTCAAAAAAAGCCGCGACTGTGGCATCATTCCAAAAGCCGTGATCGTGCAAAATGCCACAACCGTGACATCATTAGAAAAGTTGTGACCTGCAGCTAAGGCACGACCAAACCAAAGCCGCGACCGTGCAAAAATCCGCGACCGCGACATCATTCCAAAAGCCGCGACCGTACAAAATGCCGTGACCACGACATCATTAGGAAAGTCGTGACCTGCAGCTAAGGCACGAATGAACCAACAAGCCATGACCATGGCAAAACTCAATCACGACCTCTGCACCTGCCAAGAAAAGCCGCGACAGTGGCATGCAAAAAGCCACGATGGCGGCATGCAAAAAGCCATGACCACTGCATCATTACTAAGGTCGTGAATCTAAGTCGGTGCCCAACTTGCCTATAAATAGAACGTGACTCCAGTCCGTCAAATGACCATCTCCAGACGCCATTAGGTTGCAGGTCTTCCCTGGGCCTAAGGAGACGATCTCCATAGCCAAGAACCTGCCCTCGTGGTGGTTTTGCGGCTTGTCCACCCAGATCTGGAGTGTAAACTCTAGATCTACAAGCCACTTCGTTCAGATCTAGATCTTCTACGTCTACGCCATTTCTACGCCGCCATCTCATCCACGATCTGCTCCTCCTACTGTGAGCGAGGACTACGAGAAGAAGAAGAAGGTGGAGAGAGGAGATTTGCCCCGCCTGTGGTGGAGTTCTTCTCTCTTCTTCCAGATCTGCTCCGACGTTGTGTAGAACACCATTTCTCGATAGAGCTGCGATCAACTTCTTCACCATGCTCATGGCGAAATCCTCTCTTTTTCTTGTTTCTCTCATCATGAGCGAGTAGTTTACTTTCGCTGGGGTGCAGGGACTAGCCCCGCTGCCCATGATTTCATATCTTTTTGTTAAACATTCCATGGCATGTATATAATGTTTCATTTTGTTGTTAATCGTCGATGTGTGCTTGTAGATTGATCACCTGCTTGCATTTATCTTGTTCGTTTCCTATGTTGCAAGAACTTCAATGTGTAGGTTTTGAATGTCGATTAACGCAGTTGACTCCCAAACTAGAAATAGAATGGGATTCCTTGAGGTCGTAAGTGTGTGATCCGTGTGGTGACGAGCCATCTAGCCCACGGTGATGCTTCGGTGTGCCTGGCGCCTGTATAGGGGGCCCACAACTTCATTTGGATTTCTGTATCTTCAGAGCAGTAAGTATATGATCCAGATGGTGACAAGACATCTGATACCTAAGGTAATGCTTACGTGAACCTGATGCCCGTATGGGGGGTTTTGCAGCAGCTCTATTTGAATGGTTATATCTTGCCTGGATGTTTGATGTTTGGATGTGATTGCATGTGTAGCGGTGGTGAAACTCGGGACCATCGCAGCGATTTCCATCATTAAACTTTAATCAACCTTTAATCCTGCTCTTTTACTTTCCTCACATTTAATTTAATTAAACCCAAATCAACCAACCTTGTTCTAAATATTAGTCTAGATTCAACTAGATTTGACTAGAGAAAGATTCTTAAAAATGTTGTCCCTTGGGATTCGATCCTTAACTATACTGCGATAAGACCCATCCGCTTGCGGGTGGTATTATTGCACGTTGTTTTGGTCAAAAACTTAGGGATTTCAACCCTACGTGAGTTTGTTAGTGCGATAATATAAGCCACGTCAAATTCTGGCACTGTTGCCGGGGACAACAAAACCATCTAGTTAAATCTAGTTCTTTTGAGACTAATTTAGGTTTTTCTTTTACTTTTGATACTATCGATCATATAAACTTGAATTTGGTTATACTCTGTCCATCTCACCAATAAAAGATCTTTTCATTCTAGGTACCCACAAAGTCTAGTGTATGCGTCGCTCGGACAGTCTCGGACTCTCTGCTAGCTTTGACCCTGAGATAGACAGAACCTTTCACCATCAGTACAAAGATAACCAAGCAAGAATGGCTCAAGAGGAGGAAATCGCTCGAAGGGTAGCTCAAGCTCTTAATGCACAAAGAGATAGGCTTATGCAAGAAGCCTGAGCCGTAGTACAAGAAGAAATCCAAGCAGCCCAAGCAGCAGCTCAACAAGCTGAGCTACAAAAAGACCTTAGAGAATTCTCGATCCCTAAAGCTACGGACGTTCATCACCCAATGCAACCTCCTCCCATCAACGCTCCCAACTTTGAGATCCGAGCACATTGGATCACGTTGCTTCAAATTAGCCCTTTCTATGGTAAGCAAGGAGAAGATAGTCAAGAACATCTTCTGAGGTTTATAGATCTATGTGCCATGACAAAGCAAAATGGAGTCATAGATGATGCCATCAGACTCCGTGTCTTCAAATACTCTCTTTTCGATAGAGCCATGAGTTGGTATAACTCCTTGCAATGCGAAACCATCACCACTTGGGAACAACTTCAAAATGTTTTTCTAGAAAAGTTTTATCCACCTTCTCTCACCTATGAAATCAGGGGCCGAATAACACAATTCACCCAAGTCCCTAGAGAATCCCTAGCTGAAGCATGGGAAAGATACAAAGAGCTTCTACGCAAGTGTCCACATCATGGAATTCCAAAGAATCAACTCATTGAAATATTTTATAGAGGTGTGGATGATGATATCAAGAGGTTTTTGGATTCCTCGTCTGGAGGAAACTTCATGCGTTAGAGTTATGATAGCGCATGGAAGGTTGTTACCCTTGGAGCTGAAAACCAAGCCAACTGGGGTAGACCTATTGGCAAAGGAGTGTTGAAGGTAGCTATGGCCGAAGCAACACCCGAGTACAAGTCTATCGCTGAATCTCTCAAACTCCTAGTTGCAAAGCAAGACCATCTAGAATCGTCTCTCGCAGCTTATGAAAGAAGATGTTCGCCCCCTCGACAACAAGATCAAGTTAAGTCAGCTTCACTCGTCTGTGAAGCATGCAAAGGAACTGATCATTCTACTCTAGCTTGTAACATTCTCTATGATGTTGTTTTGAGCAATACCTGTGCCCAACGAGATAATGGTCAAATGGAAAATCTGAATGTTGTCAACACCATCCCTAGTCAAGGGTACTATAATCTGAATCAGAATAGGAACCATCCAGGTTTTCAATATGGAAACCCTTCTGGAGCAGAAAACTCGTGACATCTTGGTTTGAATACTCAACAACGAGGCCCACCAGGATTCTAGTATAACCAACAACCAAATTTCGGGAATTAAGGAAACTTTAGAGGAAACTACCAGAATAGAAACTACAATAATTATCAGAACAATTCTCGGTTTCAAAACCCCAACCAAGTCCCCTATCAACAGTAACAACAAGGGCAACAAGCCGGTCCCATCTCTCCTGATGACAAATTGTCAACTATTGAGAAGATGCTTCAGTCACAGCAGACTATGATAGCTAACCAGCAAGCCCATCAAAAGGCTATTGAATCTCAGCTAGCTCAACTTGCAGCTAGCATGAAGCCACCTACTGGAGTCTTTGCTGGACAACCCAAAAACAATCCTAACATCCTGAGAAATTGAAGGTTGTCACCACCAGGTCAGGAAAAGACTATTCTGACCCCCTGCTAAGATACCAATAGTGGCAAAAAACGATGATGACTTTGTGAATGTCCAAGACTCTACAATACCTGAGTCTCATCTAGAGGAACAACCAACCGTTGATAAGACAAACAAAGCAAGATTGGAAGAATGATTGGCTTTGGAGGCAGAAGACACACCTGAGCCGGATGTGCCAGTATACAAGCCCCGTCCTCCCTTCCCAGCTCATTTGAAGCAGACAAAGCTCGATACTAGATTCAACAAGTTTAAAGAAGCTATGAAGAAGCTTCATGTAGATATACCCTTTCTAGATGCTTTGGCCGAGATACCAGCCTGGGCGAAGTACTTGAAGTCACTTCTCACAAGGAAATACATAACTGAAGAATACAAGACTGTTAAGCTAGCAACAACCACTTCCGATATCATTCAGAGCAAGATGCCCAAGAAACAGAAAGATCCGGGATCCTTTGGGATTTCATGCCATATCAGTGACTCTTCATGTAAGAAGGGATTGGCCGATCTCGGTGCTAGTATCTCTATCATGCCACTTAGCCTTTGTAAGAGGCTAGGGTTTATAGAACTTCTCCCAACTAGAATGACCATACAACTTCAAGATAACTCTATGACTCTTCCCTTAGGAATCATTGAAGATGTCCCTGTCAAGGTTGGAAAAGACTCTTATGTCCCATGTGACTTTGTCATCATGGACATAAGGGAAGACGCCAGATACCCCCTCATCTTTGGCCATCCGTTCCTCACCACTGCAAGAGCTTTGATTGATGTTGAAGCAGGGACTTTGTTGCTCAGACTAGGGAAAGAAACCCTCGAGTTCAAAGTTTTCGAAAGCATGCAAAGACCGAGCATGCAGGAAGAAGTCTATTTGATTGATTGCATTGAGCAAATGTCTGTCCTCACACAAGAGGAATATGAACAAGACGGTCCTTTAGAAGTGGCACTAAGAAACCCATATGCTAAAAATTTCATCAACGGACAAGTTAAGGATTGTGTCCTTCACCTCGATTCTGTAGAGGAAGATCCTGAAGCCAGGTCCAAGGAACTCAAAGCTATGAATGTAACTGAAGAGCCATGTGAGAAGCCAAAAGCCCCTGAAATGAAGCCCCTGCCCGAGGGACTTAAGTACGTGTTTTTGGATGATCTCAAGGTTTGTCCAGTTATTATAAATTCTGATCTAATGACCGAACAAGAAGATAAACTCCTGAAAGAATTAAAGGAAAGATAGAAATCTATCGGCTACAAGATGAGTGATCTCACCAGGGTCAGTCAAGCGCTTTGCATGCACATAATCCCTATGGTGGAAGACCACAAGCTGACTATTGAGCATCAATGAAAGTTGAATCCTAATATGAAGGAAGTAGTCCGCCGTGAAGTCATCAAGTTGCTCACTACCGGAATCATCTATCCGATATCTGACTCACCGTGGGTGAGCCCTGTGCATGTCATTCCAAATAAAGGTGGCACTACTGTGATATGGAATGAAAATAACAAACTCATCCCCACCCGAACAGTCACCGGGTGGAGGATGTGCATAGACTATAGGAAGTTAAACAAGGCAACACACAAAGATCATTTCCCGATGCCTTTTCTAGATCAAGTCTTAGAGTGATTGGCTCACCAAGAATAATTTTACTATCTCGATGGTTAATATGGATTCTACCAAATTCCTATACATCCAGATGACCAAGAGGAAACTACTTTTACTTGCCCCTTCGGAACCTATGCCCTCAGAAGGATGCCATTCGGGCTCTGTAATGCGCCTGCAACCTTCCAACGCTGCATGGCAGCCATATTTGCTGGTTTAACCAAAACCATTATGGAAGTTTTTATGGATGATTTATCCGTATATGGAGATTGATATGATTCATGCCTAAGGAAGCTCTCCCTTGTCCTCAAACAATACAAAAAACACATCTAGTGCTTAATTGGGAGAAATGTCATTTTATGGTAAAAGAAGCCATTGTCCTTGGCCATAGGGTCAGTAATTGAGGAATTGAAGTGGACAAGGCCAAGATCGAAGTGATCTCCAAACTATCTATCCCTACCAATGTAAGAGAAGTCTGTGCATTCCTTGGTCATGCGGGCTTCTACAGAAGGTTTATCAAGGACTTCTCCAAGATGACCAAGCCCATGGCAAACTTGTTGCTGAAGGACACTGATTTTCATTTTGATGAAGAGTGTATCAAGAGTTTCAACAACCTAAAGTACGCCCTTACAACAAAACCCATCATCCGAGCTCCAGATTGGGAACATCCATTTGAAATTATGTGTGATGCCAGTGATTAAGCTATGGGCACCGTTCTGGGCCAACATATAGAGAAGAAACATCATGTCATCTATTATGCATTGAAGACCCTTGATGAAGCTTAGAGGAGCTATGCAACTACCAAGAAGGAACTCCTAGCAGTCATATACGCCATTGATAAGTTTAGATCCTACCTCATTGGTTCAAAGGTGATTGTCTACACCGATCATGCTGCTATTCATTATCTTCTAAAAAATAAAGATGCAAAACCAAGGATAATAAGATGGATTCTCCTACTGCAAGAATTTGATCTTGAAATTAGAGATAAAAGAGGCACAAAAAATGTTGTAGCAGACCACTTAAGTCGTATCCACACACTGGAAACTGAGAAGATACCCGTTAACGACTCTCTTCTAGATGACCAGCTTATGAAAGTCTCAGAAGCTATTCCTTGGTACTCGGACTATGTGAACTACCTTGCTGCTGGTGTCATCCACCCTGAGTGTACTGGCAATGCTCTAAAGAAATTCATGCATGATGTGAGGCAATATCACTGGGATGAACCATACCTCTTCAAGCTCTGTGATGATGGTCTCTACATACATTGTATCACTGAGGAAGAAGCCCAACTTATTTTAGAACAATGCCACTCAGGCCCAGTCAGAGGCCATATGAGTTCTAAGAAAACTTCTTTGAATGTTTTGCATTGTGGTTTCTTTTAGCCAACCATATCCAAAGATGCTTATAACTTTGTGTTGTCATGTGAAAAGTGTCAGAGAACGGGAAACATTACAAAAAGAAATGAGATGCCACTTAAGCTATGGCAAGAAGTCGAGATTTTTGATGTTTGGGGAGTGGACTACATGGGTCCATTCCCATCCTCACATGGATTTTCCTACACACTAGTTGTTGTGGATTATGTCTCTAAATGGGAAGAGGCCATACCAACTGTCACTAACAATTCAAAACCCATCATGAAAATGTTCAAAGATATTATCTTTCCCCATTTTGGAATCCCACAAACCGTGATATCCGACGGAGGTTCTCATTTTCTGGAAAGAAGTTTTGAAGCATTGTTAAGAAAATATGGTGTAACGCACAAGGTATCTTCCCCCTACCACCCAAAAATAAGTGGACAGGTAGAGGTTTCGAACCGTCAACTCAAGGCTATCATGTAAAAGACAATAGTATGCAACCGAAAGAATTGGTCAGTGAAAATCAATGACGCCTTATGGGCCTACCGAACTGCGTTCAAAACTCCTCTTGGAACAACACCCTTTAGACTCATCTATGGAAAATCATGTCACCTGCCCATGGAACTAGAACATAAAGCATGGTGGGCAATCAAACAGCTGAATTTTGACATGAAGAAAGCAGGTGAAGCCAGGATTCTACAACTTCAAGAGTTGGATGAACTCCGAATGACAGCTTATGAGAATGCACGAATCTACAAAGAACACACCAAACTTTGGCACGACGGTCATCTGAAGAGAAAGGACATTCAAGTGGGAGACCAAGTTCTGCTGTTCAACTCGAGACTGAAGTTATTCCCAGGAAAACTCCATTCTTGATGGTCTGGGCCATACATTGTCAAGAGCATCTATCCACATGGTGCATTTACCTTATGGAGTGAGAAGTCAGGTGATTTTGTGGCAAATGGACAACTCTTGAAAAGATATTTCACCACAGCTGATACTAGCACTGAAAAATCGATGAATCTGTCCCAACCGACATACCTACCAGAAAGCTAAAGAAATCACGTCGAGCCATCGACGTAAAACAAAGGCGCTTGTCCGGAGGCAACCCAATCTTTCACTTAGCTTTTACTCTTAGTTTTGTTTTTAGAAAATTTTGCACTTGGTAGACAATGCATCACAAGATGCAGTCTTAAGTTCTGATAGTTTCCATTTTTGAGATTTCAGATGGAGGACGTGTCGCCGAAAGGAATGCAACCACACCTGGTGGACCAACCGGAATGAGTTTTCCCCTCCATCTTGGATTTAGAGTTTGCTCAGGACGAGCAAATTTCTAAGTTTGGGGTGGAGGGTGGGTGGTACGTACTTTACTTTCCACCCTTTCCTATCCATCTCAGACTTAAGATTTCATCGTTGAAACTTTGTTGCAATTTTGAGCAATTTTTAAAAAAATTTCAAAAGTTTTCATAGCTGTTTGTATAGAAACTTGATGAAGCTTTGATGCTTATGTTTCAATCAAAGCCATTACCTAGCCGGCTATCGTGTTTTCCCATGCAGTTTTGAATCATTATACCCTCCTTATTCGAAGCGAAGCCTCAAGGAGAACAATTTCTGAAACTAGCCAATGATTAAAAATCACCGTGTGAAGCTTATGAATCCTAACATCATGATCAGTAGATATGGCAAGTATCTTTCGAACTGAGAGGGATCAAACACGTTGTGCTTCCTAATTGACTAGTAGAACAATAGCATGGAATCTCCACCGGATCATCATCAATTCATTATTTGAGCAGAGTATGATAAGGAGTACTACCCGGTGCACTAAATTGTAAATCAAGTGGCACTCTAATCTGAACTCTCTTCTACACTTCTTCCATCATCTTCTTACCTCTCCATCTATAAAAAAGAAACAAAAATAACCAAAATAGTGCCAAACCCTAAGTTTGGGGTGGCACACACTCTCTCTCTTTACGCTTCTTCCATACCCTCGCTACAAAATATGGGCGTATCACCAAGAAAGGATGCCTAAGCACACACAAAAAGAAATGCAATCTCGTGTCGAATAGAGGAGAGGTTCGCACAAAAAAATGCAATCAATGAAATTTCAAATCATATAATAAAATTCTCGAGTCAAATATAGGAGAGATTTATTTCTTCCTTCCATACCACCCTTCACTCCCTTTTCCACCTAAAGGCACAATGAATGCCTCCCTGATCCTAAAAACACCAGTGTCAGATCAGGTGCACACTTGTTGTTCTGCGGGTATCTCTGGACTCTTACGAAACTCTCTTACATGCTTGATTTTGGAAAAAGTAGAGAGGAAGTGATATTGGGAAGCGAACTCGGAAATGAAGATATGGTAAAATGTGTTCTGTGATCTCATGATGTTGAGACACTTAGTCATACCGAGCAGAAAAGAAATAATCGTGATGTGAAGATGAGGCAATCACACGAGTTGAAAGTATTCATCCGGTGAGTGTTTTAGATTTTGTGTTACTTGAGGACGAGAAACATTTAAGTTCAGGGTATTTTGATGAATGCTTATTCACCTTAGTTCAATCATCTCGTTTAGCCCAGGTTCGGTTGCATTCATGCTTTTATTGGCTTTATCTTCTAATATGTGCATTTACTTGGCTTAACTGCTTTATTGAGCTTTTATTGGCCGTATCTTCTTATCTGAGACTTATCTTGGTTAAATCAAATTGATCACGAATTTAATTGTAATTTTACATCATTTTTGAAAGGTTAATTTGGGCATTGGGCCCATGTTCTAATCCATTCCTCTATCTTAGTCCTTGGTTTAGACTTGGTCAAAGCATGTTAATGGCCACTCTTTTTCTTTACGCGGCTACAGTGCTCGCTTCTTCACCTAGATCGCGACCTCCCTCGACTCTACCCACGGTTGCTACTGATCACGACCAAGACAAAAGAGCGTGGATACCTGTTCGCGGTAATAACTGCGACCTTCACCAACTCTCTGCACCTCCCCCGCATAGCCGCGACCACGACAACCTCTTCACAGACCCGATCGGGTCCTACAACTAACCGCGACACCACCGATGCTAGCAACAAGCCCGCAATCTCTTCCAAGCCACCCCGCGACCGCGACATTCAAAAAAACCCATGACTGCGACATCATTCCAAAAGCCGCAACCGTGCAAAATGTCAGGACTGCGGCATCATTAGAATATTTGCGACCTGCAACTAAGGCACGACCGAACCAACAAGCCGCAACCATGCAAAAAGCCGCGACCGTGACATCATTCCAAAAGCCGCGACCGTGCAAAATGCCGTGACCGCGACATCATTAGGAAAGTCGTGACCTGCAGCTAAGACACGACCGAACCAACAAGCCACGACTGTGGCAAAACTCAATCGCGACCTCTGCACCTGCCAAGAAAAGCCGCGACAGTGGCATGCAAAAAGCCACGACCGCGGCATGCAAAAAGCCGCGACCGCGACATCATTACTAAGTTCGCGAGTCTAAGTCGGTGCCCAACCTGCCTATAAATAGAACGCGACTCCAGCCCATCAAATGATCATCTCCAGATGCCATTAGGCTGGAGGTCTATCCTGGGCCTAAGGAGACGATATCCATAGCCAAGAACCTACCCTCGTGGTGGTTTTCTGGCTTGTCCACCCAGATCTGGAGTGTAAACTCTAGATCTGCAAGCCACTTCATCCAGATCTAGATCTGCTACGTCTACGCCATTTCTACGCCGCCATCTCATCCACGAGCTGCTCCTCCTACTGTGAGCGAGGAATACGAGAAGAAAAAGAAGGTGGAGAGAGGAGATTTGCCCCGTCTATCGTGGTGTTCTTCTCTCTTCTTCCAGATCTGCTCCGACATTGTGTAGAAGACCGTTTCTCGACAGAGCTACGATCATCTTATTCACCATGCTCATGGCAGAATCCTCTCTTTCTTATTTTTCTTGTTTCTCTAATCATGAGCGAGTAGTTTACTTTTGTTGGGGTGCGGGCACTAGCCCCTCTACCCTTGCTTTCATATCTTTTTGTTAAACATTCCATGGCATGTATATAATCTTTCATTTCGTTGTTAATCATCGATGTGTGCTTGTGGATTGATCACCTGCTTGCATATATCTGTTCGTTTCCTATGTTGCGAGAACTTCAATGCGTAGGTTCTGAATGTCGATTAACGCAATTGACTCCCAAACTAGTAATAGAATGGGATTCCTTGAGGTCATAAGTGTATGATCTGTGTGGTGATGAGCCATCTAGCCCACGGTGACACTTCTGTGTGCCTGTCGCCTATATAGGGGGCCCACAACTTCATTTGGATTTTTGTATCTTCAGAGCAGTAAGTATGTGATCCGGATGGTGATGAGACATCTGATACCTAAGGTGATTCTTACACGAACCTGACGCCCGTATGGGGGGTTCTACAACAGCTCTATTTGAATGGTTATATCTTTCCTGTATGTTTGATGTTTTGATGTGATTGCATGTGTAGCGGTGGTGAAACCCGGGACCATCCCAACGATTTCCATCATTAAACTTTAATCAACCTTTAATCCTGCTCTTTTACTTTCCTCACATTTAGTTTAATTAAACTCAAATCAACCAAACTTGTTCTAAATATTAGTCTTGATTCAACTAGATTCGACTAGAGAAAGATTCTTAAAAATGTTGTCCCTTGGGATTCGATCCTCAACTATACTGCGATAAGACCCGTCCACTTGTGGGTGGTATTATTGCACGTTGTTTTGGTCAAAAACGTAGGAATTTCAACCCTAAGTGAGTTTGTTAGTGTGATAATATAAGCCACATCACAAGCCTGAAGAACAACTCTTCTGTGTGCTATCTTCCGGGAAAAATGGGGCCAATGGATAGTTCCTGGAACTCATCCAAGATAGTTCACATCTTTTCCCCCATCGTGAAGAGGGCAACACCCTTTATATAGGTATGGATTACACATATGCAGCCATGGAGTCTAAACCTATTCGCCAAATAGGGAAAACTGACCCCCACTTGGAAACTAGGGGAAACCAGGGATGGTTCGGTCCGACTCTGTCTCCCGATTCTAATGGGCATCTTATCTTTCCAAATAATGTCCTGGGGAGAGAGAGAAAGGTGCGAGAAGATCGCATGTCCTGCTATTCTTTCCTTTTCTAACTCGAGCTAGAAGACGATCTCTAGATCATACAATCGCTATCCAACGGTTGTCATCTCTTGCGTTCAACCAAAAAGGAAACCAAATTTCTATTTTCAAGATAATTCCTCCTTATATAGGGTAATTTAGAAAAATCATAACTCCTAAACCATGGCTCCGTTTTATCCAAAATTTTTAGGGAAACTTAGCAATGACTTAATCTGATTCTCTACCAAATTTGGGTTCATTATCTAAAAGAAAACGTGCCTTTTATTTAGGTGCAAGATATCACTTAATTATATATATTTCTCACATATTTTCTCTTTCCCTTGCTATTAAATTATTATTCTGAGTTCCTTGAACCTCAAGGAAGCTTAATGGCTCGAAATCCCATCTTGGGGATATACCTTAGCCTCTTTCCTTATCTTTCATCCTTTTTCTCATTATCTTACTTTTTCTTTATTAAAATATCTCTTTCTGAGGATTTCTCTTTATCTCTCTTTTTATTTTCCTTATTGGAATTCCTTTTAACATTAGGAATCCTTTGGATACGAAAATCCACAAAGGATAACTCAATTATACCCCTTTCCACTTATTTCCCACATTTTATCATCGTTTTCAATTTCTTTCTTAATAAAGAAATACTTAATTGGTCCTTTCCTTGTTATTGGGCCTAATAGCCAATAAAGCCCACAACCATCAAGGCTATTGTAAACGAAATCCATTTATTCAAAACAAATTATATCATTATTTGTTCAAATATCTTTAATATGAGAAATTACATTTCTCGCAAAATGAACCCAAAAATTGGGGTTGTAACATCCCTCCCCTCTTATAGGAATTTTGCCCCCAAAATTCCATCAAGCAAACAAAGAAATTAGGATAAGCCTTTCTTATGTCCATCAAGGCTCTTATGTGGCTTCACCCTTTCCATGGTGCTTCCCAAGAACTTTCATCATCTCATATTCTTACATTTGAGTTCTTTCTTACCTTGGTATATCGTACCCTCATAGGTGACTCAGGACATTTCAGCCTCTCAAAAGCTGAATAGGTTCAGGGCTCAGCACGTGGCTTGGGTACCTCACATGGTGCTCTAGATCAGACTCATGGAACAATTGTACATCATGTTATCCCGGGGGGTAATACTAAACACAACCATCTCCACCAATCCATCTCAAATGGACCCATATATCAGGGACTTAGCTTTCTCAGCTGTAGCTTAGAGGGGTCGGATTTTCACATCACATACTCTCTCACAGTGAACTGCATGTCAGTCTGCTTTGCATCAACTTATGACTCATGTCGCCCCTGGGCTCTCTTTTAGCCATTGTGTGATCAAAGCGACTTCATCTACACACACCGTGGTTCTTTCTTGACCTTCGTGAGGTCCCTTCACCATCATCATCTTAATGAAGTGGTGACCAACACAACCTCCCTTATAGTGTTTCTTTTCATCCCGATACTGGATATGGTGGTTATCATCACATCTTATAGAGGACAAAAACTATCTCAAGGTATCACCCTGAATGAGCACACATACTCTCATCAGACCCTCTAGTCTGGATTACACTAACCATTAGTTAGGGGTGATAAACTATACTAACATTGAGTTCTTCATGTACCTACTTCCACCTTATGGAAGTGAACCTCTAGGTCATACCCAGGAACCTTTGAACTCATATCATGGTATATTTGAATGATCTCTCTTACATGTAGTTCAGCCGGATCTGCCTCTTGCCAGCATTCTCTCATTCTTTTAGATCATGTCATCTAGATGAGGTGATCTACCATAACCCATATTGCATCTTGACCTTCTTTGGTCCATGGGAGACTTACCACAACATCCATAGTGATGATCTCTAATTCCCTCTTGGGGACTTTTACCCTCTAGATCAATACACTGGGTTACTGGTGTTCGTCCCTCACCTCCTGGCTTGCATGACGACAAGCCCCATGTAACATCATCATAAGCATCAAAGTACTACTACCACTTATTATCTTAGTAGTACCATGGTGTATGGTGATCATGATTTCCTATATGTCATGATTCTTCAAGATTGATTCTTCAGAAACCCTAAACCACTCTCATCAGGGTTTTATCACCTTCCTATCCAAAGAAGTGCATCTGAGGTTCTACAACCATCCTTTTATTGCATCAAGGCCTAGGTTGGCTAACCAAACAACCACTAACTTATTCAACATATCTCGTTACATCAGAGTGTTATTCAAACATGTCTTCTTTCTCCAACTTAAGTCTAACCTATCAACCTCATCTAGCCTCTAGCTATACTAGGTAGCTACATCTCAACCAGAGCATCCATTACCACTTCACATCCTTAGGTGCTAGGTAATTTTGAAGACATACACCTCCATGTATTCCACTTATCGTCTCATCTCAAACTCTAAGTCTATCTTCATCAGGAAATTCATAGCTCATTCACTTGGTTTTCGAACTCAATCTTGTATAACTCGCAAATTCCACATATCTCATGATAAAAAAAACATCATCATAAGATGGCTACCTTAGTTCTCTTAGTGTTTGTAAACCATCCAT
The DNA here is from genome assembly GCA_963693085.1 of Alisma plantago-aquatica. NCBI lineage: Eukaryota > Viridiplantae > Streptophyta > Magnoliopsida > Alismatales > Alismataceae > Alisma > Alisma plantago-aquatica. The sequence continues at coordinate 285,837,458 of OY856414.1, forward strand.
GTATCATTTACTCCTTAAGGGTATGTTATCATCTCTATCCTCACACCTCATAGCAACATTCCAACTCACATCATCGTTATCCTTAGTGTATGGCATGTGTACTGTCCTATCTCTCACTCCCATAACAAGAGGAAATATGTATTTGGCTGCAGTCCAAATACAAAGTTCTTCCCATTCCAAGAGTAGAGATGGTACATCCCACCTTTCCAGTACACCTTCAAATCTATGTTGAAATGTGCAACTTATGTCTCTACATCACAAACATCTCGATATCAAGGCTACTTCCCTGGAAAACTGGTCTCGAATCTATTGGGGTTTACACACATCCCTTAGTCATATCCTCTAGGTCTGTAGGGTGCCGACACTTTTGGGGCCATCCCTCTTCCCTTATGCATCCAGAGAGTGCCCTATTCATCTGCCCTTTGGGTCCCATGAGTTCATGAAGGTGATCAATCTCCTAACCCATGGCCCTTAGACAATGGTAGTTATTAACTCCCGACCCTATGGTCATGTGCAACTAGGGAATTAGGCAACTCCCCCTTCCATCGGTCTTATCCCTACCTAACCCTAGGATAGACTTAGGATTCTACTATAGTACATGTGCAACTTAGAACCTTACCCAAGCCTTCATCATCTCTCTCTCTCTACATTCATGGGCTAACTTTCATCCTTTCATGGCAACCTGCCTACCTCGGTCAGGCCCCATACCGGTTACCTCCATGGTAACACATCTACATGCACTTAGATATGGTTATCTATGGGTTTACAGGTTCATTCTCATACCATGTACTTTTTACTTAGCTTCTCAAGATTCTATGAGACCTCTTTAGGTTTCTTTATTACCCACGAAACTGGTATACACTCTACAAGAGGGAACCTCTCCCAGGATGGGAGGTCACCAACGTCCTTAGACCTAGGGTTACATCCACGTGAGCATGCTTAACCCTAGCAAGCTACTAAGGCACAAGAAAACCACTTACTAAACCATTCTAGGTCATACTTATTCTCATTCCTCATCATTTGGACCAAGAACAAACCTTCTCATGTCACCACCTTAGATGAGAGTGATTCATAAAACATACCTTTAAACTTAAGGGGTTTCCCTTTTCTCTAAGCATGAAGAGTACTATGCTCGAATCTATAAAAAGTCAAACCTCATCACGAGCATCAGGTACACCACTTCCCCCCTTGGTCCGAGGAACCCTAGGTTCACTTTTATGATGTCCAACTGTCTGCTCAACCTCTTAACCATGATCCAACCATGTACAAGGTATGACATGCTCTTCATGTTATCCTTCTACTCAAGAAACACTTCAGAGTGGAGTCCTCCTCAAGGATGACCAAAAAGGTATAAGGCCTCACCACCTGTTACTAAACCTCTCCAGGTCTAAGGAACTCTTCTTCTCATCCCTACCATAGGTACAGAGGTACCAACAGACTCATCCCCTCTCTAGGGTTTGGTTCCTCTTATGGAAACCAAGACATCATCATCCTCCAGGGATCAAGTATGAGGCAAACCACAAACATCCACTTAGGTCGCATCATCCTCAACTCCCCACTTTTCCTCATATCTCAGAGTCTAGGGTTCCAACCTTCTTGCTTGGGTCCTGCTCTCTCTCTCTAGAGCTAACTCCACAACCAACCCTATACTAAAGGTCCTCTCTCCATGAAGATGGATCAAGCTCACAAGCATAACTCTACGTGGGTGAAGCCTATGTTCAAACTTATGTCTACTCAAGGTTATCCATAGCTATCCTGGCCAGGGTTTCAACCTATTGCTCACACTACTAGCATATTTTGCGTGCCTACTATGCCATGCCCATATAAGCTCATGGGGTTTCTAGAGGTTCTTCTCTAACCTCATCAAAGAAGGTGCTATCCTTCACTCTAACATGCATGACCCTTCCCAAGGTTGGGTTGCCAAGGTACTCGATCATCCAACCTCTCATGGCTCATATGGCATCCAAGGCATGTCTATCCAAACACTTGGTCTACCATGACATCTAATTCATCATGTCATTTCTCTCTCTAACCTCCAATTTTAGGGTTAGGGTTAACATCATCCTCAGAGGACGTTCCATGTCTCTACTTGTAATGGAGATCTCTACCTCTAGGACCAACTCTCTCTACTCATCCTCCTGATAAGAAGGTCTAACCTTAGGTCTCTCCTAAGGGTAATGACAACTCATGTCATATGACCTAAGCATGTATCTGTTCTTTAGTTTACGCTTAACCTATTAAGCTTATGTCCATGACATCTTATTTACATGATTTTCATTAATTTGGTGGAGGATTCCTTAATTCTTATCAACCTTACCCATACTTCAATAGGGTGAGGAAAAGAGAGAAATTCCTACTCCTTAAGGTCCTTAACATCATTTGAGTTGAGAAGGGATGAACAAGATGAGAGAGTCCTAAAGGTATCTTATTTAGAGTCAAATCATGAGACATTGGCCAGGTAGTCACACTAATCTGGGAGTCCTCGTATTCTGACTAGCGGTGCGGAGGAAAATATTGCCAGCCCCCAGACGTGATCCTTTTCTAGACACCTCTGTCTTTCAGAAAATCCTCGAATAACTCCCTTGGGTTCTACGAAGTTTGTAAAATTTAATAATTATTAAATATTGAATGAGGAACCTATGCTATGATACCAATTGTAATGACCTCACCTCCTAGTAACCCCCAACTAAGGGAGACCAGAGGTCAGAGCCATTATCCCAATTAACAGGATCAAAGGTTCGACAAATAATCAATAACAATTATCAAATTCTACCAAACTAAACTGAAAGGCAGTAATAAAATAAAATTTTGCATGACTTTTTAAAACTTTGGAAATCTATCTATCCACGACTTGAAATACTCTATCTAATCCTCCTTGCACTTTATTTCTTATTTTCACAATGTGTCTCTTTACTGTTTTTGCTTTTGAGGGTTATACCTAAAATGCCAACAAAAAAATACACGATCAACATATGGGAATATGCTGGTATGCGGGGACAACCAAAATTTCACAATTATGGCTAATAATTTAATTATAACAATTAGGGTAATTTAGCAAACCAATTTACATTTTCAATGTGTCATTCTCTACTACTTTTTCCCTAACCCTGGAATACCCTTCTAGGGTTTCTCTTTTGCCAATGCCTTAAGGCCACCTTCTCAATCCCAAGTTTGGTGCCTGGGGGTGACCTCTCATGGTGCCCCATAGTCATGCAACATAGACCACCTTCTCATTCCCGAGCTTGGTGTCTAGGGTCACCTCTCATGGTTCCCATTGGTCTACCCTCTTGGTTCTAACCTTTATGGCATCATCCATCATGGTGGCATGTAGGGGTGAGAATACACATGTATTTATAATTGTGATAACCATAGTGACTTTATGATTTGCAAGTATGAACATCCAAACAGTTAAGTTGCATTCAATGTGATTAACCATCCGGGAAACCTTTGGGAAAACTAATGTGATTAATCATAATTAACCACATACCTGTCAGGCTGATTTGAGACAAAGCTAATCCAATCAATGCAAAAAAATCCAATAGAAAAGCAAGCACTCAAAAAGATCCTGAAATATGCATACAATTTCCTATTATTGATCATGCCATCAAGATCTATTAAACCTAGCTCGCTTCCTAGGGTTTCTAGTCCACTTTTAGGGTTTCTATTGCAATTAGGGTTTCCCTTCATCTTTTAGTATTTTAAACCCTAATTATCTCATCCATTCTTCTCAAAAGATATTAAGGTTACCTTTAACAACTTTTAACCCTAATTTTTGAAAAAGCATAATTAATCATCAATTAAGTCCATTAAGCCTCTTTTACATTAAAGCTACCATTTTTATCCTTTTAATCCATGACAAGATCAATATGCTCATTTATCATCAATTCATAGTTCATATGGTCTAATTCACATATGAATTCTGTTTGTCATTAATTCTACCTTTAACCATTAGAAAACCCTAATTACTACATTAAGGGTATTTATCCACAATTAGGAACTTTTATACTTGAAATATCTTGGAATTATCATATCTCAACTTTATTCATGATTTTGAACAATTAAAGCCATTAAGAGTCACATTTACTAATATTAGGGTTTCAAGGCCCATTAAATAATATTTATGCACATGAATCTCTAAATTAAACCCATTATGTGAAAAGTTCATCCTTTTTGTTCTTAATGTACTTTTTTGCAATTAACATGTTAATATAAACTTTAATCATCCATTAAACCCTACTAAATGCATTAATCATCTCAAAATAGGGTTTCTTAATATTTAATTAATTAAAGTTGATAACTTACACTAATTTTCGAATAGAAAGAGGAATTAGCTTCTAATTACATTTTTAATGGATTCCTCGTGTTTTTCTGAGCAATATTCATGTATTATATGTTTCCATCGGAGCTATCAATAATTAAATATGAATTTTGTAAATTATCTACCTCTTAGCCAATGGAAGAGCATCACGTGTCCTTCCTATTCTCTTTTCCAGCGAACAGGATCGCCAATCCGACATTTTACCCTTTTGTCCCTACTCTCTTTCTCACACGCCAGGGGTAAGAGAGACTTTTCTCTCTATTTGACCTTCAACCTCTTGACCTACTACCTCGTGAGCCAGCACTACCCTCCAGTCAACCTTGGCATTGACTATCTTCCTTGATGCCGATCTGGAGCATTCGAGCTCGGGGTTACCTTCGGCCAAGACTCATGAACTCATAGGGATCTTCTCCTACCAACGACAATGGAGTCTTCACCGAGAATGATCGCGCCGGCAACGGAGGCACTAAGCCTGAAGAACAACTCTTCTGCGTGCTATCTTTCGGGCAAAACGTGGCCAATGGAGAGTTCTTGGAACTCATCCAAGATAGTTTACATCTTTCCCCCCATTGTGAATAGGGAAGCACCCTTTATATAGGTATGGATTACACATATGCAGCCATGGAGTCTGACCCTATTCACCAAATTGGGAAAATTGACCCCCACTTGGAAACTAGGGGAAACCAGGGATGGTTTGGTCCGACTCTATCTCCCGATTCTACTGGGCATCTTATCTTTCCAAATCGTGGCCTGGGGAGAGAGAGAAAGGTGCGAGAAGATCGCATGTCCTGCTATTCTTTCCTTTTCTAAATCAAGTTGGAAGATGATCTCTAGATCATCTGATTGCTATCTGACGGTCGTCATCTCTTGCGTTCAACCAAAAAGGAAACCAAATTTCTATTTTCAAGATAATTCATCCTTATATAGGATAACTTAGAAGAATCATAACTCTTAAACCATGGCTCCATTTTATCCCAAAATTTGAGGGAAACTTAGTAATGACTTAATCTACCTCTCTGCAAAATTTGGGTTCATTAGCTAAAAGAAAACGTGCATTTTCTTTAGGTGCAAGATATCACTTAATGATATATATTTCTCACATATTTTCTCTTTCCCTTGCTATTAAATTATTATTTTGAGTTCCTTGAACCTCAAGGAACCTTAATGTTTCAAAATACCATCTTGGGGATATAACTTAGCCTCTTTCCTTATCTTTCATCCTTTTTCTCATTATATTACTTTTTCTTTATAAAAATATCTCTTTTTGAGGATTTCTCTTTATCTCTCTTTTTATTTTCCTTATTGGAATTCCTTTTAACATTAGGAATTATTTGTATACGAAAATACACAAAGGATAACTCAAATATACCTCTTTCCACTTATTTCCCACATTTTATCATTGTTTTCAATTTCTTTCTTGATAAAGAAATAATTAATTGGTCCTTTCCTTGTTATTGGGCCCAATATCCAATAAAGCCCACAAAAAAACCATCAAGGCTACTGTAAACGAAGTCCATTTATTCAAAACAGATTATATCATTATTTGTTCAAATATCTTTAATATGAGAAATTACATTTCTCACCAAATGAACCCCAAAAATTGGGGTTGTAACAATGCCCATGAGTACTCATGTTTTAAGTTCAGTATGTTTACATGTCTCCTAATAAGACTTTCATGATTTATATGGTTCAATGTTCTAAGACTTTAATGCAAACAAGAATATTCTCATATCTCTATCTTTATGTAAGTTCAGATACCCAAAATCTCAAATAGAGATATGTTCCTCAAAATAGGTTTGACTCATGGACCAAGTCCATGAGAAAGATAAAGAATCATGTTCCAATAAGATTTCTTAGAAATGTTTTAAATTAATGAATAAAATTATAAGATAAGATATCCAAGTAATGTTGCCATACTTAGTTGGTGATTGGGGATAGCTTTGTATTGAGAATTTAAGTACACATATGTTATTAGGATTTCTTATATTTATAGGCATAACTATGTATTAAGATTTCAAGTAGAAACATGCCATTGAGATTTCATACATATGTAGAGATCTATGCACTAGTTTCCTTAGAATGAATAATATCTAGAAATCAAGTACAATGTAAGAATATGAATTTGAAAATATTAATACATGTTCCATTTTGCTAAATAAATGTACTTTTGGGATCAGAATGTATTGTAAATTGAGTTATGATGATAATATAAATTATTATGTATTAAGTTATGATTATGTTTGAAGATGATATTTTATAAGATTCCTATCTTAAGGTTTAAGTTGTAAAAGGTAAGCTCATATGTATAGAATAAGATTCAGGATAAGATCGGATTTAATAAGATCTTATAAAGGTTAAATCATCTGGTTAGAATTCATGTTCTTAAATACTTTATATTTAAGCTACTTTCATAAATTTGACTTAAAATGCTTTGTATACTTAGTATTTCTATATTAAATTTAGATTCTTTCTCCTAAGTCTTTGAACTCATTTATCACATATCTATTGTCAAAATTTAAGTAAGTCATTATATCCAATAAGAGTTTTAGAATAAAGTTTATCTAGATAATAAGAATATCAGATCTAGATTCAAACTTAGACTACTCATTGTGTGAGTAGACAGACATTGAATAAAAATATATGAGAAGGGATTTAAACCTAAACTCAATTATGTAGTGACTGAGATTCATATTCATACTCAGATGTAGATTCAGTTCAAAATTTAAGAATAAGAGATTCAGAAATTCAGATTTAGAATTTAGTACATGCTCAGTATTCAGTAATCAATCTCAGATAAGTTCAGTTATCAGTTTTAATATAAGATAAGTTCAGATTCAATATTCAGTAAAGATATCATTATTCAACTTCAGTTCAGATTAAGAATTAAGTAAGTTTATACTTAAATAAGTCGAAACCTTTACATAATACATTATATGATAAGTCCTCATTTAGTTAGTCCCGAGACGATTCAGAGCCATGTGTTGCCAACTTAGAGGCATTTGTTGCCAATTCATAGGAGTGTTTACTCCAATTCAGAGGTGTTGCGGCACCTATTCAGGGCGTAGCCATGCCAATTCAGAGACACCTCAGTGTCATTCAGAGGCATCTAGTGCCAGTTCAGAGGTAACTTGGTACCAATTCAGGGCATAGATATGCCAATTTAGGAGGACTTATTGTATAATGGTGGCCATAATCAGATAAAAAATTGTAAGTAAAATATACATTAGTTTAGAGCATGCCCATAATCTCATCCATGAGTATGATGAGAGGGAATCAGATAAGATAAGTATGACCCAAGCACTTTGGTGTAGGTCTTGAGATCCATGTACCAAGGTACATGTCTCCAGTATAAGATAAGGTAGAAAGATAAATATTTAGATTGAGAAATAAGATATTTTATGTTTCAATTTACTCACAGTTTGATGTTAGTTCATGTTTATAATACCCAATTTTAGCTCTTTATCAATGTATATTTCAGAATACTCATGCCACTTACTCTAACGACTATTATTTTCCCAATTCATGGCTAGGGACGTGATGTCCGCAGGTTTTGGAGAAGTTGAGGATTAAAGGAACAAGTAAAGGTCTAGGAGATTTCCAAGCTTGCCTAGTGGGGTGCCATCTACCAAGACGGTCCAGAGTTTAGACATCTCTTTTTATGCATAGTCTTGTTACCAGAGTATATTAGATGAGTTGTAGTTTTTCTTTTATCAAGGATTGTGTATGAATCAGTTTTACTCAATGCAAAGTGTTTCATTTTCTCTTATTGCAATGATTATCATGTTAGTGACATTCCCAGATGAAGAAAAAAAATATAGCTTCCGCTCATGTGTTATGAAAATTGGGGTGTTACAATATGGTATCAGAGCAATTTGGTAAATGGCCACTAGGAAAATATGATTCTCACAGTCACCCTAGGATGAAGATAAGAGATTAAGGTTTAGGGATAGATTCCCATAGAAAGATACAATGACCTAGAATGACTAAGAGTTTTCACCTTAGAATAAATAGAGATGTTAGAGATAGATGTTTACCTATTCTAGGTCTCAAGTTTCAACCTAACCTTAGCTAATGAGGTTGCTTCACCATTCTCAACAGTTATGGCCAGCTAATTGAGAATAAAAGAGGAATGTCATAAGATCTAGACTTTGATGCATCTCTCATTTCTTACTAGTTCAGGTGGTATGAGACACATGTATTAGTAGGTTAGTGAGAGGTAGCACATCAAGATCTCACATCTCTGGCAATGTGCTTGATCACCGCATATCTAGAAATGTAGGAGGTACCTAGAAGACCTAGGATTATACAGTCCACTACAACTAATGTTAGGAGTTCATGACAAGGTTGAGGTAGATGTCCTATGTATAGAGCCAAGTTTAGTTTCAAAAATCCTAATTATGAGTTGAGAAGTAGACCAAGTTAATAGATAATGCTCACATAAATATTTTGTGAAAATACATTACATAGTTCTTTTCATGCAAAATTTGAACATATATGTACCTTACAATAAATGAAGAGGTAAGCATAACCCTAAGGTGGGTAGTAGCCTAGAGAAATTTCGAGGACAAAATTTATTTTAAGGTGGGTAGAATTGTAACATCCCCAATTTCATAGATAATGTAAACCTTTAATGTGGGGCTTCGTAACAACTGTGTGTAAAGGGACCTAATGAACCTGACCATGGCTAAGTATGTAAGTCACTTCACAAAATTTGTAATATAAGTCACTTAGTCCACCAATACACACATAATGTCTTAAATGTATATGATTGTAGTCAAGGTGTAGAATAATTTATTCCTATGAACAATAAAGTGACAAACATATAATTAGCTAAGATGGGTTCTTGTTTTGAGACCTAGACCAACTTAGGTCTCCTTATTAAGGAAGTAAAGTAATGTTGACCTAATGTAAAATAAGAAAATTTTATTGAAAAATTATATTGGTTCAATAATTATTTTCATAACCAAGAATATGATTAAGCTTATGGACTCTTTGGAAGACCAAGGAATGGGCCATTGACCCTAGAACCAGATTTAGATCGATGTGGGCCAATTAAGGTTTACACATGGGTCCTTGGTTATAAAACTAGAAATGGAGAATTTCGAGTTAATAATAAGTTCTCAAAATATTTTTAGTGGATAGATAATTCGAGTATAAGACCATGGGAGATATTTTAGATAATTTTGAATTGTCTAGAAGTCTAGGTAATTAATCAATAACTACCCATTTTTACTTGAAATGTAAGTTTGGAGTGCTTATCTGATTAACTTTGATCTAATATGTTGTCCAAAGAAAGATAATGTAAATATAATGTTATTTCCAAAGTTTGAGACTAAACCGGCTCATGGTGTAGGATATAGGAGTATTTATAGGAATTGGACTTTTAGGTAAAAGAAGAAGAAAATAAAAATAAAATAAGGGGGGGGTGTCAGATCGGGAGCTATCTACATCCACGAACATGACTTGAACAGAGTCCCTTTAAGGTAAGGGATCCACACCACCATCCATGAGTTGAGGCTATAAAAAGACCTCAGGGATCTTGAGCACAGGCTCTAAAGCACCTAATTCTAGGATTTGATGTGAATTGGAGGAGGATAGAAGGAGATCGACGTAGGAAAGGATAGGAAGAACCATAAGTCGCAACTTGGCATTCTATTGACCAGGACACTGATCATAGCCCCTCTTTGAGCATCTATGACATGATCTAGACGGGAGTGCCAAGACTTAGTTGAAGAGGGCTCTACTTTGTGGTATGATGGCCCTGGAAGCTATACGCAAGCTCCTATGCGCTGCTGCTCTATTTTCAGGCAGAAACAGAGGAGGCGAGTCATGTGAGGTGGGAAACATGTCGAGTCACACATGGGTCCCATGTTGTGCGTGCCTCATAGTCAAGGGGGAGCCACATCGGCAATGTGGCCCAAAGACGGTGGTCTGCAGATCGATCCTAGATGGTCGGAGTTTGCTGGAGAGGAGGCCAGGAGGTGAGGCTCTGTCGCTGTGGAGAAATAGGGGTCACGATCCCTGAGTGCCGACCTGAGAAAAGGAGAGGGAGGAGTTGGAGTCCTCCTTGCTGGGCCACCGGCCTGAGTCCCATGTAGCTTGAAAGGTAATAAGAATCATTCGATTTAATTTTGTTACAATACTTTAGGCACTTATAGAAAGTGATCCAGTTGTCAGAATATGGTGTATGAGGGATCGTTGGAAATATTGAGATATGAAGAACATCTTGAATAAGACTCAGGACTCTGCAAAGATCTAGATAAGGTTATTTTATTTGAAGAATAGTCATATAAGCTGATCATGCACATATATGTTTAGACCTTGTTAAATTGATGTCGTAGATGAGCCTCATCATTGAACTTCAAGGAATTATTACACAACAAGTTTTAAAGGATTTAGACCTGACTAAGGAATCCAAAATGGAGACTTTATACTCTCTAAAATAAGTAAGTGGTCCATGCCCATGAGTACTCATGTTTTAAGTTCAATATGTTTACATGTCTCCTAATAAGACTTTCATGATTTATATGGTTCAATGTTCTAAGATTTTATTGCAAACAAGAATTTTCTCATATCTATATCACTATGTAAGTTCAGATACCCAAAATCTCAAATAGAGATATGTTCCTCAAAATAGGTGTGACTCGTGGACCAAGTCCACGAGAAAGATAAATAATCATGTTCCTATAAGATTTCTTAGAAATGTTTTAAATTAATGAATAAAATTATAAGATAAGATATCCAAGTAATGATGCCATACTTAGTTGGTGATTGGGGATAGCTTTGTATTGAGAATTTAAGTACACATATGTTATTAGGATTTCTCATATTTATTGGCATAACTATGTATTAAGATTTCAAGTAGAAACATGCCATTGAGATTTCAGACATATGTAGAGATCAACACACTAGATTCCTTAGAATGAATAATATCTAGAAATCAAGTACAATGTAAGAATATGAATTTGAAAATATTAAGACATGGTCCATTTTGCTAAATAAATGTACTTTTGGGATCAGAATGTATTATAAATTGAGTTATGATGATAATACAAATTATTATGTATTAAGTTATGATTATGTTTTAAGATGAGATTTTATAAGATTCCTATCTTAAGGTTTAAGTTGTAAAAGGTAAGCTCCTATGTAAACATTAAATTTAGTATAAGATCATATTTAATAAGATCTTATAAAGGTTAAATCATCTTGATATAATTCCTATTCTTAAATACTTTATATTTAAGCTACTTTCATAAATTTGACTTAAAATACTTTGTATACTTAGTATTTCTATATTCAATTTAGATTCTTTCTCCTAAGTCTTTGAACTCATTTATCACATATCTATTGTCAAAAGTTAATTAAGTCATTATATCCAATAAGAGTTTTAGAACAAGGTTTATCTAGATAATAAGAATACTAGATGTAGATTCAGACTTAGACTACTCATTGTGTGAGTAGCCAAACATTGAATAAAAATATATGAGAAGGGATTTAGACCTAAAATCAATTATGTAGTGACTAAGATTCATATTCATACTCAAATGTAGATTTATTTCATAATTTAAGAATAAGAGATTAAAAAATTCAGATTTAGAATTCAGTACATGCTTAGTACTTAGTAATCAATCTCAGATAAGTTCAGTTATCGATTTTAATAAAAGATAAGTTTAGATTCAGTATTCAGTAAAGATATCAGTATTCAGCTTCAGTTCAGATTAAGAATTAAGTAAGTTTAGACTTAAGATAATTAAGTCGAAACCTTCACATAATACATTATATGATAAGTCCTCATTCATTTAGTCCTGGGACGATTCAGAGGCATGTGTTACCAACTTAGAGGCATTTGTTGCCAATTTAGAGGAGTGTTTACTCCAATTCAGAGGTGTTGCAACACCAATTCAGGGCGTAGCCACGCCAATTCAGAGACACCTCAGTGTCATTCAGAGGCATGTAGTTCCAGTTTAGAGGTACCTTGGTACCAATTCCGGGCGTAGATACGCCGATTTAGGAGGACTTATTGTATAATGGTGGCCACAATCAGATAAAAATTGTAAGTAAAAGATACCTTAGTTTAGAGCATGCCCATAATATCATCCACGAGTATGATGAGAGGGAATCAGATAAGATAAGTATGACCCAAGCACTTCGGTGTAGGTCTTGATATCCATGTACCAGGGTACATGTCTACAGAATAAGATAAGGTAAAAAGATAAAGATTCAGATTGAGAAATGAGATATTTTATGTTTCAGTATACTCAAAGTTTGATGTTAGTTCATGTTTATAATGCCAAATTTCAACTCTTTAGCAATGTATATTTCAGAATACTCATGCCACTTACTCTAACAGATGTTATTTTTCCAATGCATGGCTAGGGACGTGATGTCCGCAGGTTTTGGAGAAGTTGAGGATTAAAGGAACAAGTAAAGGTCTAGGAGATTTCCAAGCTTGCCTAGTGGGGTTCCATCTACCGAGACGGTCCAGAGTTTAGACATCTCTTTTTATGCATAGTCTTGTTACCATAGTATATTAGATGAGTTGTAGTTTTTCTTTTATCAAGGACTATGTATGAATCAGTTTTACTCAATGTGAAGTGTTTCATTTTCTTTTATTGCAACGATTATCATGTTTGTGACACTACCAGATGAAGAAAAAAAAATACAGCTTTCATTCATGTGTTATGAAAATTGGGGTGTTACATGTGTGGTACCCTCATGAGTTATGGAGAGCTTGTTCCATATTTCATTAGCAGTATCACAAGTGGATATACGGTTAAATTCAATTGAAAATAATGCACAATATAGTATACTTGTAGCATTTGCTTTTTATGTAGCTTGTTTTATAGTTTTTGCATCCCATTATTCTAGTTCAATAGTTGGAAGCTTGTAAGATCTATTAATCATTTTCCTTAAGTCAAAATTCAATCCTTGGAAATTTAATTGCATCATCCTCTTCCAGTAAGTATAGTTTGTCCCATCAAAATGGGTGGTTTGTTCACTTGTGTGCCTTCTATGTTGAGGTTGCCAAGTATGCCCTCCCCCATTCTTCAAGACCTGTCTCGGCTCCTTGAAAGCCTGCTCTGACACCAAATGAAAGATATAGAGGTGGTGAATAGATATTTTTTAAATATATAAGTAAATTTAAAGTGTAATGAAAATAAAATAGGTAACCACAAGAGAGAGACATGATTTAGAGTGGTTCCGTCTACGACATCAGTCCACTACCTAGTTGTTAGCAACTAGGATTTGCAGCATATACTTTTACTAATTTATCAATGAAGACAAATTATAAAATGATTGTTGCAACTAAACTCTCTTCTTTATTAACCACAAAAGAGCACCACCAAACCTCTTATTCTATGTATGCACCAACGGATGAGGAGAGCACCTCCAAACCTCTTCTTTAATGAAAACATTGAGGGTCGAGGAAGAGCCCCAACACACCTCTTGTTTTATGGATGCACCAAGGGTTGAGGAAGAGAACCAACACACCTCTTCTTTTATGGATGCACCAAGGTTCGAGGAAGAGAACCACCACTTGTAGAAGTAGTCCAATCGCAATCACAAGTAACAAAAATAAGATGGGAAAAAAAGAAATACACCAAGTAAGCTCTGCAACATCCTTATGAATCAAGCTTATGGACCAATAACTGAAGATGTATCAAGGCTGAATGGCGGTAGGCTAAGCTAAGCAAGGACACAAAAGGATTTATTGTGAATGATTTACAAATGGGTTGCTACAACTCTATTTGCTCAAGATGTAATGTATTCAAATATGCAAGTGTCTTAGGATGCCCCTAGACCAATACTATTTATAGGAATGGAATACAAGTATCTAGGACATCTTTGGAGAGAGTTTAGAGAGTTCTAAAGTGTCAACTAGCTGTTTGGATGAATTATAGTTTGATCACATTGATTTTCAATTCTACAATGTTCTTTGGTTGAGAAAAACTTCAACCAGATTGGATCTCGATCGAAATAAATCTTGACCAGACACTGCTCAGTTCGAAAATGCCCCAATGGGTATTTTGTAGTCAAAGATTATAAAGATTTCACAATAGCTATCTGCCGGTCAAGAATTATTTCGACCGAAGGTGTCTCGGTCCACCAATTTTCTTGACCAAAAAAATATAAAAATTATGTAAACATTTGGAAAACTTATCTAAAGAATTTTCTAGTGTGACCTACCAATCCAAGACACTTGCTATTGACTTATTAAAGGTTTTAGGATAGGTAGTGTTGGTCCAAAGATTTATTTTATAAGAGTTCTAAAAACTTGTACTTATAAAATACAAATTAGCACATATGAATAATTATTCAAATAATTGATGTTCCAATATTGAGTTTTCCAAGAGGTTCATAAAACACTTAGAGTGGATATTATTTGATATTAAAGATTAGAAAACATTATTAAAGAGTTTTTGATAAGGACGTATGAACAATATTCAAATAGCACATATGAAAAATTATTCAAATAAGAACATATGAACATGTATTCAATAGTTTTTTATATTAAAGAGTAGAAAATGCTTAAAACCTTTCTTTTATGCTATTATCTGATTTTGTTGAGTATAATTATAATCAAGATGATGATGATAATGATGTTATAATAATTAGGGTTTCTAAAGTGAATAATCATCAATATGTATAATTAAGATTTTGAAATCAAAGATCATAACTTGTGATAGTCTTAGTGAACCTAATCTTATCTGTGTGTTCATAATGAAGGGATATGATAGATATAATAATTAGGGTTCACCTAATGTATAATATGTGATGAAATTGGGGTCTGATACCCTTATTCCTCATCCAAATACGAGACAACCATAAACCCCATATTAGGACCCGAGTAGGGCTTAATTTGAATAATGTGATGGTGATACTTTAGATTTACATACATGCAAATTTATGTTGAATTGCTTGGATTCCTCTTTGCTTGCTTGATTAGATGATATGATTAAAGTAATTGAAGTATGATTGCATGATCTGCATGGTTCTACATTGAGGTATGTGGTTACGATTATGACTACCTACAATTATCGATTGTCGGTATTTTTTGAAGATTGTTGAGATAAATAGTTGGATAATTATTTACATTTAATTCGACTATAATGCTACTATGAGTATCACATAAAGTAAGATATCATATTCTAAATCATGGGATGACATGTATCAACAGGTGATGCACATGAGCTAGGATTGGACACTGATCGCAACCAAGATAGCATATCACTTATGGGTTAGAATATGCAATGAAATTGTCAGTTCTTATTTGTAAGTAATTGATTGATCATATGTTGTTATGTACATGCACACTTTTGCATGCACCTCAAGTACATAATATAGTAATATACTGATATGCTTTTGTTTCACGTTGTTTTAGGTAAATGTTATACATGAAGATATCAAGACATGATGAACCAGATGAAATTCACTGAGGACATTAAAGATAAGTAAAGGACAATTAATTAGATACTTCTTCTCATAGGTATTATTCCCATGTTGGAAATTCATGTAACTACTTAGAGGAAAATCATTGTATAACTTTTGAACAATATTCGTGAATTAATGGAAATTATTTGTTATTATTTGTTGAAACATGAATCTTGAGAATTTTAGGTAATGACTCTCAACTTTAAGGTATTTTCTTAATTGGGGCATGTTGAAAAGTGAGGTCGTTATATTAAGAATTGGCTTTAATAGAACTACATTAGCTTAAAAGTATTACCTAAAGAAAATCATAACAGATCTTATCAATAGTTTCACAGATGGAAGAAGGTAGAGGAAAAGCAGAGGTCCTATAGATATGCATATTTGAGAGAGTAAATTTCACTAGTTCACATCTACCTTCTAGAGAAAGAGTACTAGCCTTACAACCTTCAAGCCTTAATTTCATTTTATCAATGAGAGGAGCACTATCCTCACCTCTCAAATTTCCAATAAATAAAGGGACACCAAGGTATTTAGATGGAAGCTGACAATTAGGACATTATGGATACTCATAATTTCCTATTTAGGTGCATGCTTGCTGTAAAGAATGGAACTATTACTGTAATTGATCTAGAGACCAGTGCAGAACCAAAATATTTGAATATAGATTTAATGGAACTATCATTATCTTTAGATGCTTCTAAAAAGACTGTGAGATCACCTACAAAATAATATGAGAAATGTTGAAAATATATGAGGCTCTTAAACCAGTGAATTCTCTACTTAGATCAACATTTTTGATAATCTTTGAGTGACTTGCACCACAATAATGAATAGATAAGGTGCGATTGGATCTCTTTGTCTAATCCCATTGGAGGGCTTAAACTTTAAGCTAGCACTACAAAATAAGGTAATTTAACTTTAACTATTTTACTTACACAAATTTAATGTGTAGCTAAAAAACATTTTCATTTTCAAATCATAATAATGTGAGTAAGAAAATATAGTTAAACCCACTATTCATACTATAAGTACAAATTTAACTACACACTTTTGAATTCCCCTGCTATATTTCATCCGAACAAACAACACTTCATTTTTTTATTCTCCCGTGTGGTTCCTTTTTCATCTCCAGCTCTCGTCTCCTCCCCAAATTGCTCTAACCTCACTCGACCCCCAAAACAAAACAATAATAGACACCCTCTTCCCTCGTGTCCCCACGCACCCCACTTGGTGATTGCACACTTTTCTCTTCTAAGTGAAGCAGCTGGATGCCGTTATTGCCACCACATACAAGTGCAGTCACTGGGTCAACCTCGCAGCCGAATGCTCTTCTCCCTGGTCACAACTATTCCCTCTAATGTTCCTCTTCCAATGTCGTATGCCACACTCCTCAACCAAATCCTACCATGTTTCCCCCATCAGGGATCACATGCTTTTTGCCTTGACACTCAACAAACCGAGGCCCTTGTTTCCACCGATTGTAGGCCTGGTGGAGGCCGCCGACCTCACAATTGTCTATTTTTCTCTCCACTCACAATTGAAGTTTAATGGAAACAACCTGGGAGTTTAGTGGTGAGATGTTGCATGCTCACCCTTCTCACTTTGCTTTAGATTTTGAGGACACAATCCTCTTTAAGGGGTGGAGTGTTGCAACATACTGAAACTTGGACATATTCACTTTTTGGCCCTTTTCCAAGCTTTTCCTTACCTTTCTATCCTTTTTTGTCTTTGATGTTTAATTAGTGGAATTTATAGTGGTTTGGTGAACATTTATTCAACATTTATACCAATAGAAGGGTTTATGCACATATACCTCAGTGAAAGCTTATTTTAGGATCTAAAATGCAAAATCATCACTTCAGTGGAACAATGGTAAATAAATTTGTGCAAGGCCCCAAACCTTGCTTAATTTTTTAAACAAGCTTAATTACCATAATTAAGTGATCTAAACCTTAATATAACTTTATTATGTATTTTGAAATCATAAAATGAGCCTAAGTTTCAAATTAGATGGTGAGAGAGTATCTAAGGATTATAATGCACATGATAATTTGCAAAGAAAACCTACCAATCGGGTAAATTGCATAAAAGTCCCGAATATACCTAAAATTGCATAACTTGCACAAACAACATCCAAATTGGGTTCAATTTGGATGTTGTTTGTGCAAGTTATGCAATTTTAGGCACATTCGGGACTTTTATGCAACTTACCCAATTTGTAGGCTTTCTTTACAAATTATCATGTGCATTATAATCCTTAGATACTCTCTCACCATTCTCCAGCTTTTGAACCGTGGGTCACCTGGTTGCAACTTGGTTTGAAGGTGTTTCTCACCAACGGCATTTTAGGGATTACCCTCTTTATAAATGAGCTTATCTTTAAAAGCTATCAACCAATGAGGTTATTTCTTTGATTGGAGGATGGTGGGGATGGCCTATAAGTCTCCATGGGCTTTTAGGACCGAATTTTGATATATATGAAGTCTCTATGAGCTGTCCTCTTGCATGGCCATGAAGCACTAGGCTAAAGACACATGGAAAGTCCCATAGACACCTCATGCTTGACCTCTTTCTTTATATAGCCATACCTACCCCTTCCCCAACTCCCAATTTGAACACTCTTTCTATCCTTCTCTTTCCCCCAGATTAGATCATCATTCCTACTTTGTTTATCCATGAAGGTATTATCCCAAGGTAAAAGGGAGTGCTTACCTTGGTGAAGAAGGCGCCAAGGGTTCCAAATTTTCTCTATTTAGGGTTTCTAAAGCTGCTTCTTGGTGATTTTGACCAAAAATAGTAAGTTTCCTCCTTTCCTTCCGTATTTTCATGCTTTTAGTCTTCCTCCCACCTTATTACATGTAGGAACCATGAGCTTCCATGGTAAAACTCCACCTAGAGCCCTAAAACACCACGTCTCCATGTTCTTTTGTCAGGATTTTTCACCCCTAAAGTGGAGAAGGTCCTTCTTGCTTGAGATAGGAGCTTCGTTGGAGGAATTAGCCTCTATAAGCTCAGGAACCTTGCTTCTTGGACCTTTCCTCTTTCCCTATAGGTGAGTTTCATAACCTTCTTCTCATATATTGCTTACTACATGCTTAAAACTCATGCTTCTATATTTAAAAATTGATGATATCCACTATATTCACCATGTTCTTCTAGGGTTTTGGGATCTTTCTATTTTACCTTATCTAGAAGATCTAGTTTGGTTACCTATGCAACTCCAATCCCTTATCTTGGGTAAAATGGTGTTTTCTCTCTCTCTCTACTTGTCTCGTTCGGTTTGATGATGTGTCGATTTCTAATTGGTCGAATTTCAATAATTCATAACTTCTGATTCGTTTAACAAAAAATTAAAGTAAAATATGTTATGAACTTGGAATTTTTTTTTCTTTTTAATAAAGATATATTTCAGTATTGGTTTTGAGTTTTTTCAATGTTGGTTTTCTAGAAAATGATTTAATATCTTAAAAATCACCAAAAATACACTCTAAACATCATAACTCCAAAATATACAAAATTATATGTTTTCTTAATCATGAGAAAATAATAAGATCAATGGTGAATTTTTTAGAGTCTAAATTGAGTCTTTTCTCAAAAAGTCAAAATAAGGGTTTTCTTTACATTAATGCATATAACCTACACTAATATGTGGTTATTCATTGGAAATAGGAAAAGTTGATCTTGGACTCCATAAAGTGATGAAAGTTGGTAGTTGAAATCTTATGAGAGGTATGTGAATTCCTTACACCGTAAGTTGGGATAATTTTGAACCAACCCTATTTTTCCTAATGAGGCTTGAAAACAACCCTATTTCCTTTATTAATACTTCTCTTATTCAAATAGCCTCCAAATCAGATTTGAGATATTCTTTCTTGGGTCTTGGTACCCCACTACTGTGTTCTACTGATGTGATTCTATTACTTGCCATGGATTCTTTTCTAGCATGATAGTTTTATTAGACTATTTTGCTATAGTAGTGGTACATATTTACAACCACCAATAGTTAGGGCATGTTAATTTGCCCTGTGGAACGTCTTATTCTCCCCCTGGGGAATGTGTTATTTCTCCCCTATAACATTTGTATAGGTGACTGGGAATGTATTAATTCTCCCCTCACCTATATGTTGAAGGTCCGATAGGTGCCTCAACCCTACTTAGTAAAAGTATTCAATATTAATCATGCATGCAATTCTTTTGTTATATTTTTGTTATGGAAAACATCTATTTGATTATGACTCATTCTCTTGGCCTTCTCATCTTATGATGATTCAATATCTTTATATTTCATGTTATTTACTTCTCTCTTGTACTTGTTCAAAATGTTGACACATACCTTGTTTTTCTCACTCTTGTTGGGTGCTCTCCCAACCACCCAGGTCAGGACAAGTTGTTGAGTTGAATCAGGAGAACATAGCTTTGGGCATGGACCTAGCACTTAGAGATGTTGATCTAGATACAAGATTTTAAGTAGTTTAGACTTCCCTCTATCTAGATACTTTTTGTTGTATCTTGTTGTAAACCCTAATGGAAGATTTTGATGTACTTGTATAATCTTTTATGAAAGTTGAAAATAGTCAGTTATTTTTATTCCGCTGCGACACTTTGGTCTTTTGCATTCCATTATAATAAATTTGGAAAATTGATACCTATTGCAACATACCTTTGAGTGTGTTTGGAATGGATGTTAATTCTTCAAATTTTTTAGTAAGGGGGTGATCCCACTTTACAGCCTCAAACTACGTAAGGCTTAATAAAACATGTAATTTAGCCATGTATTATACCTGATAGGATTCTTTGACAAATCATATTGGATGATAACCATTGGTCTGGTTTCTTGATAAAAATATATATGATCCATACCTCTTCATGTGTAGGTACCTATACTTGTAAGTTTAGTCATGCTTGATCATTGTATATAGACTTCTCAATCTTTCTACTCTATTATACTATCTTCCTCTATTGTTATAGTTATATAATTTGTTTGTAAGAAATAAATGTTAATAGAAGTTAAAAATCATAACACTGGGACATGGGTCTCAGCTCATGGATTTCTAATCCTTTTTAGGTGATCAACAACACTGCCAAACCCATGTGGCAAGGAGGCATAGTTTGAGGACCAGTAGATCTTGAGAGGTTGGTGTGGTTTGTGTAGAATCCTAGAGTCATCCATGTACTCTTAGGCTTGGGTGAGGGAATTTATATATGATGTATATCGACTCAGAATTTTGGTTGTTTATTCTGACCAAAGTAAATGTTGTAATTATGTGGACAACACCTTTGGTATATAGATTGTGGCTAAGGCCACCACACTCATGTAAAAATACTTCATAATATATGTGAAGTTGGACCTTTGTGTAATGTTTTCTTAAGAAATGTTTGAAATTTTATTCGATTTTAATCTTATAACTTTTTTGTAATATGGTTAATTAGTGTTTGATCGACATTTCAATTTTGAGTAACCTCATTTTATGTGTCAGGTTGTCGTAGTCTCCACGGTTTTATATAGGGTGAAAAGAATTTGCTACAGTCTTGGGGTGGTTTTTGTTTAGTCGGGATTATAGAGGGTAGGGTTTTAGGGCCCCTATTTCTCAAGGGTCAAAAGGTGTTTGAAAAGTTATTTGGTATACAAGGTTTAATTCATAGCTCACTGGATAAATTTGGATAAAGGAAAAAAATGTTGAACGAATTGAATAAAAAGATTGAGTAGAGAGAGAGAGAGAGAGAGAGAGTAATAACTGAGAGAGAGATTTGATGGGTTGTACAATTACTATGCTTTGGATGCCTCCTTCCCAAGGAATGAGATGATATGTGAGCTACTCAATCCAAATATAATGGTCCAATTTGAGGTCACATATACAAACCCAAAACAAAAAGGATGTGACAACATAATTCAACATTAAATATCCAGAAGTTTATAGATTGACATATTGAATTTATACATTTTTTTCCTTGCCAATTTGAGTGAGCAATTAATATTTGAATTAGTTGATAATTTATATGATAGCTAATTTAGGGGTGAGGAATTCTTATTTGTAGTTAGTTTCAACTTGTGAAAATTTTAGGCATGTCAAGTCTTGACTTGAAGGTTAATTAAACTATCAATATGTTTAATAATTCCTTTCTTCCTTTAATTTCCAAATTTCATTTTGACTCTTCATTTCTCTCACCTAAACATAGGAAATTCTAGTGAATAAATTATTGTTAAGTGTTTTTAAAATGGTAGATTGTAGGTTTAGCCCCTACTTTTGATATTATCTCAATTACTTACACTTAAGCCTCAAAATAAGTGGTTTATTAATTAAAGCTCTATAGTTCTATATTCCTATGACGTGGAATATTATCACACTAACAAACTCACTCGGGGTTGAAATCCCAGAGCTTTTACCAAAATCTTGTGCAATAATACCACCCGCAAGTGGACGGGTCTTATTGCAGTATAGTTAAGGATCAAATCATAATAGACAACATTTTTAAGAATCATCGTTAGTAGAATCTAGATCAAGTAAGACTAATATTTAGAACCAAGGGTTGATTTGGGGTTAATTCAACTAATTGCAAGAAAGAAAACATCAGAATTAAAGTTGGATCTAGATTAATGATACAGAATCGCTGGGATGGTCTCGGGTTTCACCACCACTACACATGCAAACACACCTAAACATCAAACATCCATGCAAGGTATAACTATCCAAGTAGAGCTACTACAAAACCCCCCATACGGGCATTAGGTTTGCGTAAACATCACCTTTGACATCAGATGTCTCGTCACCATCCGGTTCAAATACTTATGGCTCTGAAGATACAAAATCCAACTAAAGCTATGGGGCTCCTATATAGGTGTTAGGCACATAGAAGCGTCATCATAGGCTAGATGGCTCGTCCCCTCACGAATCATACACTTATGACTTCAAGGAATTCCATTCTATTTGTAGTTTGGGAGTCAACCGTGCTAAATATTAAGCAAGCAGTCGATTAATCTACAAGCAAACATCGATAATTAATAAAGAAGATACAAAATCCAACTAAGGTTTTGGCCCCCCTATATAGGTGTTAGGCACACATAAAAATCACCGTAGGATAGATGGCTCGTCCCCTAACAGATCATACACTTATGACCTCAAGGAATCCCATTCTATTTCTAGTTTGGGAGTCAACCTTGTTAATCGACATTCTACCCTACATATAGAAGTGCTCACAACATAGGGAAAAACAAGATGAAAGTGAGCAGGTAACCAAAATACAAACATTAACGAATAACAATGAAATGAAAAGTTATATACATTGATATGGAATGTTTAACAAGAGTACATGCTTGCATGGGCAGCAGGGCTAGTCCCCGCACCCCATCAAAAAGGAACTACTCACTCACGATGCGAGAAATGAGAAGAAACAGAGAGAGGGAAGATTCCACCATGAGCATGATGCCGAAGGTGGTCGTAGCTCGGTGAAGGTGATGCGGTCTTCTACTTCATGTTGGGGCAGATCTGGATGTGGAACGAGAGACGCCAAGACAGACCGGGTAGTCTATCTCACTCCTCCTTCCTTCTCTTCTCGGTCTCCTTGATCGCAACAAGAGCAGTAGGTGAAGTGATACTGGTGTGGATGACGGATCTGGATCGGACCTGTATACAGGCACCCTGACGGCGTCCTGAATCTAATGCCCAAATGAGGACCCTACTGGTCCTATCTATAGGCTCGGGTCTGGTCTCATGATTTGGGCCCAATTGCAATTTTTACAACTTGCTTAAACAGTTTGGTGTATATGAACAAATGGTCTTGTGCTTTTCATCTCCAAATAGTCTTGGATATATGCCTCCAATCAGTTTTGGAGTGTCTCCTCCGAATGATCTTGCAAGACCATTGAGTATCCTCCAAACGGTGTTCGTGTGTTCAATGATCAAATGGTCTTGAGAACCAGCAGCTTCAAACGGTCTTCATTGCCAATGGTTTGGGAGGCATAAGTGTCCAAATAGTTTTGGACTGTGACTCCACACGATCTCAAAGACCGATCACCCCAAGCGGTCTTGCATCTTGCGATGCCCAAACGGTTTGGGATCGATCAATCAGTCTTGCGTTCAACATCGTCCAAACGGTCTGTAAGACCGATCGAGCTAGCCAACCGATCTTTATCTCCGACATCCAAATGGTCATCACCAATCGGTCTTGGTCTCCAATCTAACGGTCTTGAGCGTTCAGTGATCCAAGCGGTCTCTGTCGATCGGTCTCAGACTCTCTATTCGATCAGTCTATGCAAACGGTCTTGGACCTTCGATCGGTCACGTGCCCAAACAGTTTGGTGGCCTACTGTTCTACCAGTCTGAGACCATGCACCGCCTGTGCTATAGGTCCTAGTCAAGTAGGTGGCACGGTGCTGGGCGACGGCGGCATCGAGGCGGGCAGGCATGTGCTGGTTAGAGTAACGCAGGCATAGGGTCACTGGTGGTGTCAGGGTGGAGGTGCCATAGGAATGGAGAGGGAGCGGCATTGCTACCATGAGCTAGGGTTTGCAGGTGGGAACTAAGGAATAAGAAAAGGGAAGTAGGTGCTTGGGTGGTGGTGGTCGTTGATGGAGGTAGTGGAGAATGATGCCATTACTGTCATGGCTAGCTGCGGGTTGAGGTGCCAAAATAGTCTTGCCTCCCAACATCCAAACGGTCTTGGGGTAGAGGTTAGGGTTATGACGGGAGGAAGAAGAAGAAGGGAAATAGGAGGTAAAGCCCTTCATATGGTCTTGAATGGAGATGCCTATACGGTCTTGAGAAGAGATGCCCATATGATTTTGTAAAACCTTTTATAGGAAAAATGATAGTCCAAGATCGTTAGGGCAGATCACTTGATTGAATGGATGGGGACCATTGATCAACGATCTGATGGTGAAGAAAAGCTCACAGTCTGAGACCAAATGGATGAACAGCTAAGACCGATAGGTTGGGACCGTATGGATGAAACTGCATGGGTGAAGATCGTATGGATGAAATAGTATGGGTGAAGACCATATGGTCAAGACCGTATGGATGAAACCGTATGGTCAAGACCAAGGATGAATGAGGGTATATCAAGGGTTAAGAAAGGTGGGTCTCACTCAAAAAGGTTTGATTGGAATGATGGGTGATGGGGATGAAGATGGAGTGAACCAAGGGGTAGTGATGATTGAAGGTGGATTAGGGTTAAATGGAGGTAGATTCCAGCTGATTGTTCAACCTCATCATAACCTGTATAAATTCAACATAAACTCAGTTAATAATTCTTGTAATTGAATCAATTAAGAAATTTAGTATATTGTGATATTTAGTGAATGAAATTGGATTGATTGAGTCGAATTGGTCCAAGATGGCGATCAAATTGCATGATGAATATGCATTCATCAAAACACCCCGAACTTAAACGTTGCTCATCATCGAGTAACACAAAATCTGAAATAGTCGCCAAATAAATACTTTCAACTCGTGTGATTGCCCCATCTTTGTATCACGATTGTTTTCTTTCTGCTCAATATGACTAAGTGTCTCAACCTCTTGAGTCCACTAAACACATCTTACCATATCTTCGTTCCTGAGTTTGCTTTCCAATATCACTTCCTCCTTGCCTTTTCTAACAACCAGCATGTCAAAGAGTTTTGTAAGAGTCTAGAAACACTCGCAGAATAACAAGTGCACACCTGATCTGACACCAGTGCTTTTCATGATAGTGGAGGCATTCATTGTGCCTTTAGGTAGAAAAGGGAGTGAAGGGTGGTATGGAAGGAAGAAATAAATATCTCCTCTATTTTACTCGAGATTTTTATTATATTATTTGCAATTTCATTTATTGCTTATTTTGTGTGTGTGAATCTCTCCTCTATTCGAATCGAGATTGCATATTTTTTGTGTGCACCTTGGCATCTTTTCTTGGTGGTACGCCCCTATTAATTTGCGAGGGGTATGGACGAAGCGGATATAGAGGGAAGTGGTGTGCCACCCCGAACTTAGGGTTTGACACTATTTTTGCTATTTTTTTTTCTTTTTGATGGATGGAGGGGTACAAAGATGACAGAAGAAGTGTAGAAGAGAGTTCAGATCTGAATGAAACTTGATTTACAATTCCATGCACCAGGTTGTTCTCTTTATCTTACTCTGCTCAAATAATGACTTGATGAGGATCTGGTGGGAATTCCATGTTATTGTTCCACTAGTCAGTTAGGAAGCATGACATGTTTGATCCCTATCACTTCAACAAACACTTGCCATTTTTGCGTAAAGATCATGATGTTAGGATTCATAAACTTCACAAGATGATTTCAATCAAAAGGCTAGTTTTCAGAAGAAGGTCCTTTTGAGGATCTTCTTCGAATAAGGAGGGTATAATGATTCAAAATGCATATAGATTTGAAACCAAAAGTGTCAAAACTTCATACGGTATATGTTCAAATTTCTTTTGGAAACTTTAAAATTTTTTGAAAATTTTATTTGAAAATTTTGGTAAAAATGCAACGGTGAAATCTTTAGTTAGGAAAGGATGGGTGTAGGTGGAAAGTGAAATACGTACCACCCATCCTCCACCCTGAACTTAGAATTTTGCTCGTCCTGAGAAAACTCTAAATCCGAGATGGAGGGGAAAATTCATGCCAGTTAGACCACCAGATGTGGTTGTGTTCTAATCTGTGTGCATCCTTCATTTGAAAATCTCAAAAATAAATATCAATAAGAACTCAAGATAGCATCTTGTGATGCAATATTTATTTGGTGTAAAATTATCTAAAAAGTAGAAACAAAATTAAAAAAAATTCCTAATTCAAAATTAAAACTAAATATGAATTTATTGATCGGGTTGCCTCCCGAAAATCACCTTTGTTTTACGTCGATGGCTTGACTTGATTCCTTCAACTTTACGGTGGATATGTTGGATTGGTAAGATCCAACATTGCTTCAGAGCATGTGTCAGTAGAGGTGAAATATCTCTTCAATCATTGACCATTTTCCACAAATTCGCCTGAGTTTTCACTCCATAAAGAGAAAGCACCATGTGGGTAGATGCTCTTAACAATGTAAGGTCCAGACCATCGAGAATGGAGTTATCTTGGGAATAACCTCAGTCTTGAATTGAACAAAAGAACTTGGTCTCTGACTTGAATGTCCTTTCTTTTTAGATGATCGTCATGCCAAAGTTTTATGCGTTCTTTATATATTCGTGCATTCTCATAAGCTGTCATCTGGAGTTCTTCCAGCTCCTGGAGTTATAGAATCCTAGCTTGGCCTGCTTTCTTCATGTCAAAATTTAGTTGTTTTATTGCCCACCATGCTTTGTGTTCCAGTTCTATAGGAAGGTGGAAAGACTTTCCATAGATCAATCGAAATGGTGTAGTTCCGAGGGGAGTTTTAAAAGTTTTGCGGTAGGCCCACAATGCGCCATTGATTTTCACTGACCAATCTTTTTGATTGTGGCCTACTGTCTTTTCCAAAATAGCCTTGAGTTGACGATTAGAAACCTCTACTTGTCCACTTGTTTGTGGGTGGTAGGGTTAGGCTACCTTGTAAGTTACACCATATTTCCTCAGTAATGCTTCAAAGCTTCTTTCAAGAAAATGAGAACCTCCGTCAGATATCACAGTGCGTGGGACTCTGAAATGGGGGAAAATAATATCTTTGAACATTTTGATGATAGGTTTGGAATCACTAGTGACGGTTGGTATGTCTTCTACCCATTTTGAGACGTAATCCACTGCCACTAGGATGTAGGAAAATCCATGAGAAGATGGGAATGGACCCATGTAGTCCACACCCCAAACATCAAATATCTCGACTTCTTGCCACAATTTTAGTGGGATCTCATCTCTTTTTGTTATATTACCCGTTCTTTGACATTTGTCACATGATAGAACAAAGTTATAGGAGTATTTGGACATGGTTAACCAAAATAAGCCACATTGCAAAACTTTTATAGCAGTTTTCTTAAAACTCATATGGTTTCCAATCGGGCCTGAGTGGCATTGTTCTAAAATGAGTTTGGCTTCTTCTTTAGCGATAAAACATCTGTAAATACCATCAGTACAGAGCTTGAAGAGGTACGGGTCATCCCAGTGGTACTGCTTTACATCATGCTTAAATTTGTTCAGTGCATTTCCGGTGCATCCTGGGTGGATGACACCAGCGGCAAGGTAGTTCACATAGTCCAAGTACCAAGGGGTAGCTTCTGAAACTTTCATTAGTTGGCCATCCGAAAGAGAATTGTTAATTGGGATCTTCTCGGTATTCAGAGTGTGGATGCGACTGAGGTGGTCTACTACAACATTCTCTGTACCTTTCTTATCTCTTATCTCCAGATCAAATTCTTGTAGGAGGAGAATCCATCTTGTTAACCTAGGTTTTGCATCTTTCTTCACTAGGAGGTAACAAATAGCTGCATGATCTGTGTAGACAATGACTTTTGAACCTATGAGGTAGGATCTAAACTTCTCAAAGGCATACATGACTGTAAGAAGTTCCTTCTCAGTAGTTGCATAATTCCTCTAAGCCTCGTCAAGGGTCTTTGAAGGATAGTAGATCACATAATGTTTCTTTTCTATATATTGTCCTAAAATAGCAACCACAACATAATCACTGGCATCACACATAATTTCAAATGGGTGATCCCAGTCGGGAGCTCTGATGATGGGTGTTGTTGTAAGAGCATGCTTTAGGTTGTTGAAACTTTTAACACATTCTTCATCAAAGTGGAACTCAACATCCTTTAGCAAAAGATTCATCATAGGTTTAGTTATTTTGGAGAAATCCTTAATAAACCATCTATAGAATCCTGCATGACTTAGGAACACACAAACTTCTCTAACATTTGTTGGAATATCATGTTTGGAAATCACCTTGATTTTTTCTCTATCAACTTCGATTCCTCAATTACTTGCTCTATGACCAAGGACTATGCCTTCCTTTACCATAAAATGACACTTCTCCCAATTCAGCACGAGATGTGCTTCTTCACATCATTTGAGGACAAGGGATAGGTGCTTCAAGTATGAGTCGTAAGAATCTCCTTATATAGAAAAATCATCCATAAAAACCGCCATGATAGTTTTAGTGAGACCAGCGAATATAGCTGCCATGCAATGTTGGAAAGTTGCAGGCGCATTGCAGAGCCCGAACGACATCCTTCTAAAGGCAAATGTTCCAAATATGCAAGTAAAGGTTGTTTTCTGTTGGTCATCCAGATGTATAGGTATTTGATAGAATCCAAATTAACCATCAAGATAATATAAATATCCTTGATGAGCCAATATTTCTAAGACTTGATCAAGAAATGGCATCAGAAAATGATCCTTTCGTGTTGCTTTGTTCAACTTCCTATAATCAATGCACATCCTCCATCTGATCACTATTCGAGTGGGGATGAGTTCATTATTTTCATTCTGTATTACAGTAGTTCCACCCTTCTTTGGGACCACATGCATGGGGCTTACCCATGGTGAATCAGAGATCAGATAGATAATACATATCTTGAGCAACTTTATAACTTCAAGGCGGACAACTTCTTTCATATTTGGATTAAGTATCCTTTGGTGTTCAACAATTGGCATGTGATCTTCCATCATGGGGATTTTATGCATACACAGTGCTTGATTGACCCCAGTGAGATCACCCATCTTATACCCTATTGCTTTCTTTCTTTTTTTAATTATGTCAAGAGTTTATCTTCTTGTTCCACTGTTAGATCTAAATTTATAATGATTGGACAAACCTTTAGTTCATCTAAAAACACATATTTTAATCCTTCAGGTAAGGGCTTCATTTCAGGAGCTTTTGGTGTCTCACATGAGTCTTCAGTAATATCCACAGCTTTGAGTACCTCAAATTTATCTTCAAGATCTTCCTTGGTAGTGTTGAGTTGGAGATCACAATCTTTTATTTGTTCATCAATGTAATCATCAATAGATGGGGTTGTTAGATCCACTTCTAAAGGATCGTCTTGTTCATAATCCTCTTGTGTAAGTAGTGTCATCTGCTCTATGCACTCAATCAAGTAAACTTCTTCTTACATACTTGGTCTTCACATACTTTCAAAAACCTTGAATTCAAGAGTTTCTTTACCTAATTTGAGTAGCAGGGTTCCTGCTTCAACATCAATTAGGGCGCTTGCAGTGGAGAGGAATGGACGTCCAAAGATGAGTGGGTATCTAGTATCTTCTTTTATATCCATGATGACAAAGTCACACGGAACATAGGAATCTTTCCCTACCTTGACATGTACATCCTCAATAATTCCTAAGGGTAGAGTTACAGTGTTATCTGCAAGTTGTTTGGTCATGCCAGTTGGGAGCAGTTTAGCAAACCCTAGCCTTTTGCATAGGCTAAGTGGCATGATGGAAATGCTAGCACCAAGATCTTCCAATCCCTTCTTACATGAAGAATCACCGATATGGTAAGAGATTCCAAAAGATCCCAGATCTTTCTGTTTCCTTGGCATCTTACTCTAGATGATGTCTGAAGTGGTTGTCGCTAACTTTACTATCTCATATTCCTTAGTTATATATTTTCTTGTTAAAAGTGACTTTAAGTACTTTTTCCAGGTTGGTATCTCAGCCAGAGCATCTAAAAAGGGAATATCAACATGAAAATTTTTCATTGCTTCTTTGAACTTGTTAAAATGGGTATCAAGCTTTGTTTTCCTTAGACGAGTTGGAAAAGGTATATGAGTCTTGTATATAGGGATATCAGGTTTTGGTGTTGCTTCTTCTTATTCTGTAGTAGGTTTTTCAGAACGTTCCTCATCTATCTTATCAGCAGTCACTGGTTCTTTAGGTTGTGACTTAGGTGTTTTAGAGTCTTGAACAATCATCGGTTCATCCTCATATATAATAACCATAGGTGTCTTGATAGGAGGATTAGAATAGTCTTTTCCAGACCTGGCAGTGACAACCCTCAATTGTTCGGGATGCTTAGGGTTGTTCTCAGGTTGGCCAGCAAAGGCTCCAACAGGTGGCTTCATGCTACCTGCAAGTTGAGCTAGTTGAGATTCAATAGCCTTCTGATGGGCTTGCTGGTTAGCTATCATAGTCTGTTATGACTGCAACATATTCTCAATGACTTTTAGTTTGTCATCCGGAGAGATGGGACCAACTTGTTGTCCTTGTTGTTGATAAGGAACTTGGTTGAGATTTTGGAACTGAGGGTTATTCTGATACTGGTTGTAGTTCCTATTCTAAAAGTTACCCCTAAGGTTTCCTTAATTCCCAAAATTTTGTTGCTGGTTATACTATGGGCCTCTTTGTTGATTAGTTGAACCAAGATGTCGCAAGTTTTCCTCTCCTGAAGGATTTCCATATTGAAAGCCTAGATGGTTCCTATTCAGATTCAGATTATAGTATCCTTGACCAGGAATGGTGTTAACAACATTTAGATTTTCCATTTGACCATTATCTCCTTGGCCACATACATTGCTTAGAACAACATCGTAGAGAACATTTCATGCCAAAGTGGAATGATCAGTCCCTTTACATGCTTCACAGAATAGTGAAGCAGACTTGATCTGTTCTTGTTGTTGAGAGGGCGAACGTCCTCTTCCAATCACAGCAAGGGAGGATTCAATATGGTCTTGTTTGGCAACTAAGAGTTTTATGGTTTTAGCGATAGACTTGTACTCAGGAGCAGCTTCAGCTATTGCTACTTTCAACACTTCTTTACCTACAGACCTACCCCAATTAGCTTGATTTTCAACTCTTAGGGTGACAACTCTCCATGCACTATCATAACTTTGACGCATGAAGTTTCCTCCAGATGAGGAGTCTAAAAACCTCTTGATATCATCGTCCACACCCCTATAAAAGATTTCGATAAGTTGGTTCTTAGGAATTCCATGGTGTGGACACTTGCGTAGAAACTCTTCGTATCTTTCCCATGCCTCAACAAGGGTTTCTCCAGGGACTTGAGTGAAATTTGTTATTCGACCCCTAATTTCATATGTGAGATAGGGAGGATAGAACTTTTCCAGAAACACGTTTTGAAGTTGTTCCCAAGTGGTGATGGGTTCACTTTGCAATGAATTGTACCATCTTATTGCTCTATCAACAAGCGAATACTTGAAGAGATGGAGTCTAATGGCATCATCGGATCATCAGAAGCTCCATTTTTCTTTGTCATGGAACATAGATCAATAAACCTCAAAAGATGTTCTTAACTATCCTCTCCTTTGTTACCATAGAACAGGTTGTTTTGAAGCAAGGTAATCCAATGTGCTCGTATCTCAACATTGTTACCGTTGATGGGAGGAGGATGAACTGGGTGATGAACGTCAACAGATTTAGGGATTGAGAACTCTCTAAGATCCTTTTGTAGTTCTGTTACTTGCGCTACTGCTTGTACTGCTTGGATTTCTTCTTGAACCACAACCCTAGCTTCTTGCATGAGTCTTTCTCTCTATGCATTGATGGCTTGAGCCACCCTTTAGGCTATTTCCTCTTCTTGAGCCATTCTTTCTTAGTTTTCTCTATTTTGACGATGAAAGGTACTATCTATCTCCGGATCAAAGCTGGTGGTGAGTCTGGGACTGTTCAAATGGTGCATACACCAGTCTCGGGGGTACCTAAAATGAAAAGACCTGAAGTAGAATTGATGAAGTGGAGTGGAGTTCAAGTAGATGATCAATTGTATCAAAATAAAAACAAAATCCTAGATTAGTCTTAAAAGAACTAGATTTGATTAACTAATTCTATTATCCCTAACAACGGTTCCAGAATTTGACGTGGAATATTATCGCACTAACAAACTCACTCAGTGTTGAAATCCCCAAGCTTTTACCAAAACCTTGTGCGATAATACTACTCACATACAGATGAGTCTTATCACAATATAGTTAAGGATCGAATCCCAAGAGACAATGTTTTTAAGAATCGTCGTTAGTCGAATCTAGCTCAAGTAAGACTAATATTTAGAACCAAGGGTTGCTTTGGGGTTAATTAAACTAATTGCTAGAAAGAAAAGAGCAAAATTAAATTTGGATCTAGATTAATGACACGGAATCGCCGGGATGGTCTCGGGTTTCACCATCACTACACATGCAAACACATCTAAACATCAAACATCCAAGCAAGGTATAACTATCCAAGTAGAACTGCTACAAAACCCCCCATATGGGCATTAGGTTTGTGTAAGCATCACCTTTGGAATCAGATGTCTCGTCACCATCTGGTTCAAATACTTACAGATCTGAAGATACAAAATCTAATTGAAGTAATGGGCCTCCTATACAGGTGTTAGGCACACAGAAGCGTCACAGTAGGCTAGATGGCTCGTCCCCTCACAGATCATACACTTCTAACTTCAAGGAATCCCATTCTATTTCTAGTTTGGGAGTCAACCGTGCTAAATGTTAAGTAAGAAATCAATTAATCTACAAAAAAAATGACGATTAACAAATAAGATACAAAATGCAACTAAGGTTGTGGCCCCCATATACAGGTGTTAGGCACACAGAAGCATCATTGTAGGCTAGATAGCTCATCCTCTCATGGATCATACACTTACGATCTCAAGGAATCCCATTCTATTTCTAGTTTGGAAGTCAATCTTGTTAATCGACATTCTACCCTACATATAGAAGTTCTCACAACATATGGGAAAAACAAGATGAAAGCGAGTAGGTAACCAAACTACAAACATTAATGAATAACAACGAAATGAAAATTTATATACATTTCCATGGAATGTTTAACAAGAGTACGTGCTTGCATGGGCAGAGGGGCTAGTCCCCGCACCCCAGCAAAAAGGAACTACTCACTCATGATGTGAGAAATGAGAAGAAAGAGAGAGAGGGAAGATTCCTCTAGGAGATTGATGCAGAAGGTGGTCGTAGCTCAGTGAAGGTGATGCAGTCTTCTACTTTGTGTCGGGGCAAATCTGGATGTGGAACGAGAGACGCCAAGACAGACCAGGCAGTCTCTCTCACTCCTCCTTCCTTCTCTTCTCGGTCTCCTTGATTGTAGCAAGAGCAGTAGGTGAAGTGATACTGGCGTGGATGACGGATCTAGATCGGACTTGTATACAGGCAGCCTAATGACATCCTGGATCTGATTCCCAAATGAGGACCCTGCTGGTCCTATTTATAGGCTTGGGTCTGATCTCACAATTTGGGCCCAGTTGCAATTTTTACAACTTGCTTAACTGGTTTGGTGTATATGACCAAACGGTCTTGTGCTTTTCATCTCCAAACGGTCTTGGATATATGCCTCCAATCGGTTTTGGAGTGCCTCCTCCAAATGGTCTTGCAAGACCATTTAGTATCCTCCAAACAGTCTTCGTGTGTTCAGTGATCAAATGGTCTTGAGAACAAACAGCTTCAAATAGTCTTCATCGCCAACGGTTTGGGAGGCTTAAGTGTCCAAATGGTTTTGGACTGTGACTCCACACGGTCTCGGAGACCGGCCACCCCAAGCGATCTTGCAGCTTGCGACGCCCAAACGGTTTGGGATCGATCGATCAGTCTTGCGTTCAACGTCATCCAAACGGTCTGTAAGACCAATCACGCTAGCCAACTGGTCTTTATCTCTGACATCCAAACGATAATCACCAATTAGTCTTTGTCTCCATTCCAACGGTCTCGAGCATTCAACGATCCAAGCGGTCTCCATCGATCGGTCTCGGACTCTCTATTCGATCGGTTTGCACAAACGGTCTTGGACCTTTGATCACTCACGTACCCAAATAGTTTGGTGGTCTGTTGTTCTATCGGTCTGAGACTGTGTGCCGCCTATGTTGCAGGTCCTGGTCGAGCAGGTGGCACGGTGCTGGTCGACGGTGGCGTCGAGGTGGGAAGGGATGCTGTGGTCAGAGCAACGCAGGCGTAGGGTCACTGGTGGTGTCAGGGCAGAGGTGGAGGAGGAAGGAAGAGGGAGCGACGTTGCTGTTGTGAGCTAGGGTTTGTAGGTGGGAACTAAGGAAGAAGAAAAAGGGAAGTAGGTGCTTGGGCGGTGGTGGTCGTTGATGGCGGCAGGGGGAAAACGATGATATTGCTGTCATGGCTAGCTGCAAGTCGAAGTGCCCAAACGGTCTCGGCTCCCAACGTCCAAACGGTGTTAGTTAGAGGTTAGGGTTATGGAGGGAGGAAGAAGAAGAAGGGAAATATGAGGTGAAGCCCTTCTACAGTATTGAATTGTGATGCCTATACGGTCTTGAGAAGAGATGCCCATATGATTTTGTGAAACTGTTTATAGGAAAAATGATAGTCCAAGATTGTTAGGGAAGATCGCTTGATTGAATGGATGGGGATCATTGATCAACAATCTGATGGTGAAGAAAAGCTCACGGTCTGAGACCGAATGGATGAACAACTAAGACTGATAGGTCGAGACTGTATGGATGAAACTGCATGGGTGAAGACCATATGGATGAAACCGTATGGGTGAAGACCATATGGTCAGGACCGTATGGATGAAACTATATGGTCAAGACCAAGGATGAATGAGGGTAGATCATGGGTTGAGAAAGGTGGGTCCCACTCAAAAGGGTTTGATTTGAATGATGGTTGATGGAGATAAAGATGGAGTGAACCAAGGGGTAGTGATGATTTAAGGTGGATTAGGGTAAAATGGAGGTGGATGCGAGATGATTGTTCAACCTCATCATGACATGTATAAATTCAACATAGACTCAGTTAATAATTCTGGTAATTGAATCAACTAAGCAATATTGTATATTGTGATATTTAGTGAATGAAATTGGATTTATTGAGTCGAATTGGTCCAAGATGGCGATCAGATTTCATGATGAATACACATTCATCATCCTAACATCTTAATACACTCTAGTTTGAGAAGAAGTGGTACAAAACTAAAAATATATGATCTCATCCATGTCTATTTAGGAATGACCAATCACTGCCACTGATTAATAAGTCATATATTTTCTTTCAAACAATATTAGACAAACCAGGGGAATTGGTTACATTAAATATATTTGTGACGTATTAATATATGTATTTACATGCATTGGCCATGTATACTAAACAACATCTTATCTATTACAACATGTGTCACCAAAGCATATCTCATACAAGACTAGTTTATTATTCTACTTATTTGTATTCATTGGATTGTTTTATTTGAATTAGGGGTAAACATGAAAGATGTCATATTATTATTTGTCTAGTAATACTATCATATAAACATTACTCTTATCATCATCCTATTAAGTCCTATAGGATATAAGTTAAACCATTTTTGGAGTTTTTCTCATGAACTAAGCCCAAAGACATCCAAACTAGGGAATATGATTCCAAGGGATAAGAAGTCAAGTTTCACTATGTGGCAACACTCCTCCCTATATAGAGGATTTCATCCCTAAAATATTGTCATCCATATGCTACCACACAATTATTCGCCTACCCTTTATAAGGTTCAAACTAAATAAGTCAAACTAAACAACTTCAAAGGCACTAGGGTTATATATATATATATATATATATATATATATATATATATATATATATATATATATATATATATATATATATATATATATATATATATATATATATATATATCTATAAAATATGATCACTAGGTATGCTTATGATGTGGGTTAGTCATGCCTCTAATATGATGATCTCAATTAACTCTATCTAAGTTATAATGTCTTAAAACACCCCATATTTCACTTTTACATCTAGTAAGTCACAAAGTACAACCCTCCATAATCTTATGAGTAAAAGAAGATAGGTACACTAAGCCCTTACTACAAGGCACGTATTCCTAGGAATCACTCCTTTATCAAATCTAGGGTTTAAGATTTATATTCTAACTATTTTGTAGGTTTCTCTTCCATCACTATGTACCTTTCTTTATTGTGACTTAGTTCAAAACAATCAATGAATTCAAGAAACCATTTTTTGTACATATAATAGTATGATGGAAAGTTATTTTTTGATATGAGAACTATACTATGTAAAAGAAAACATGGATCTAAAATCAACAAAGAGAACTAACTCTTGTATTCCCCATATTTAAATATCCATATCGTACTAAGTCATTATCATCACTTTATTCCACCCTAATGCCATATCTATAACAATACAAGAATACATATATACATATATATCTAAACCTAAGTCAACGTGTATAGGTACGTGGG
Source organism: Alisma plantago-aquatica (assembly GCA_963693085.1). Taxonomy (NCBI): domain Eukaryota; kingdom Viridiplantae; phylum Streptophyta; class Magnoliopsida; order Alismatales; family Alismataceae; genus Alisma; species Alisma plantago-aquatica. The sequence continues at coordinate 285,874,298 of OY856414.1, forward strand.
GTCCCATAAAACTTGTGTTAACTATTCAAATCCTTTTGTGTACTCCATTACATTATATGTCTTCCTTACTTACTCATGTGGATAATGTAAGTAGGTTCTAGGATAATCAGTTCATCTAAAGAGTCCCCTCGTAAGGTAAGAGTCCTATGTATAGCAAACTTTTGACAGATAAAATTGAAAATGTCTGAGAGCTGACCGCCTTGGTTCTAAAAACCATACTATAAGGAGTGAGCCTTGAGAGGGGATCCACTCCTAAATCAAATTAAAAAAATAATTATACCCAATGCCAAACATCAATATGAAATTTTCACATGAGGATACCATACAATTTATATAGTTGGTATTTTGAAAAACAAATTGTTTAGCAACATAAGATAATATAGTTACTATTACATTACACATTTTAAGATGATTGAACGCCCACAAGAGTGGATACATGAAATATAAGATATAATAATAATCCTAGACGTAGAGGGTAAACTGACTACTTGAAATGTTTTCTCAAGGCTCAATAGCTGCACGTGCTCATGTCCAGATCAACTTAGTCATCCTTCCATTTTCCTTTTCACTTTAAGGAGATGGAACCAAACCCCACAAGGGAATAAAAGGTGAACATTTACCAACATACAATAGTATGAACATATAATAAAGAATTTGAAACTACTACAAAAAGGACAGTGACAAATTTGTCAAACATCCCAATCAAAAAGAGATATGAAATAATCTAGATGGATGTCAAATGAATAAACATTCCAAAAGGGAATTTATATACAAAATATGACAAGTAAGGTAGATTCTTACCTTTTCATCAAATCCAAAGCAATAAAAAATAGAGCATTTGCTTGTTGATTACCATAAAGACTAGCATAAAATCAAAAAAAAGGTCGAGAACCCATATATTCCATACCTAGGGCAGGATGACTAAAACGTTAGTGCCAAATAAATTTAGATTTGTATGAGGACTAAAACCTTAGTGATGGAAGGAGGGAAAAATCCTTAGTCCTGGCAAGAAAATAAAATCCAATGCCTAAATGTATCACATGTGGCAAGGAATAACGCCCAATGCCTAAAAAATGGTGTAAATCGTTCTAGATATAGATAGTCAAAATCACACATGCATAGTATACATGATATATTATAAGTTTAATTCAAATGATTTTCATGTACCAAAATGGAAGATATGATAACATACATGGCATAATAAGTGGGGTCAAAAGAACCATATAAGAAGGTCCAATAGATTGAGTTACTTAAATATAGAAAAACAAATAATAAATATTATATCTCAATAAGATCAATGTAAGGAATATGATTTATTACAAAGGCTAGGATTTCAAGAGTCAAATTAACTAAAGTGAGAGGAAAAATAAGTAATTGTCAAACCTTATTTAGTAATTAGGTTCAAACGTTTTATCCAAAATAGCATCTTGATTAATCTTTAAAATTTATTGATGAAATTAAGACAAAAATATCTTTAATTACATAAACCCTAAAAAATTCTTTTATTACTGAGTTAGGTCACATCACCCATGCCATCTTAGATAAAACTCCAACCAAGACATTATTAATTTTATCTTCTGACTCACTTAAATTTTGATATACATTTTACAAGTACCGGTCAAATTAAAAATCATAAAAATCACATATTTCATATATTTAAATAATCTCATGAAAATCACACCATCATGTAGATAAAAATCCCAAATCATATTTTTACTTCTTTATTTGACCTTCTACTAATTTTTCATGATTTATCAAAATGAATAGACTTATATGAATTTATAACTATAAAACAATTGCAAAAGAGTGGATTACCCCTGTACCAAGTTTTCCAATCTTGGTGTGTTACAGGGTATATTGGTCCTTTCACAAATCAAAAAGTAACATGGGGAAAAACAACAAAAGGTTGAGTAAAACCCCAATATCCTTGTGGGGCGAGATAGACACAAACCAAAATGAGGTCAATTGTGGAAAACAAAAGAAGTTGAATTGTAGAATATTGATGCAAGAATCAATATGTCTTGCGTGCTAAAGCCATGGATCAAGATCAAGATCATGTAGAAAAATTGACCTACTATTGTCATGATTGACTTCTTTTCATTGCCACAAACTTTAAGACCCCTTACTTGGGTCTTGTTCTGGTTGTAAATGCCAAAAAAGGATTTTAAACCATTAAAGTAACAAGGTGGCAAGGTTGGAGGGTTCAGAGGATGTTCAAGAAAAAAGAAGCAAGAAATCACAAGTTGTAAAAGGGAAAGCACAATTTAGGGAAGCCTATAACATGGGAAATTTGATGGGGAGTGGTGGAATTATTGGTTTGAGGTCATAATTGCTAGAGGCATGCTAAGGATTTTTGGTAGAAGTAGAGGGTGCATGGTTCAATTGAGGGTGAAGGATTGTTGTTGGAATCATGCATTGTGGTTTGTGGGTATTTAGTCTTATATGGAGTAGGGTTTTAGTGTGTCTATTTCAATTGGACAATTTTATTTTTTAGATTTAGGGTATTATTCATATCTTACTAGGTGTGGATTTGGATACAGAAACAATTGGTGACTCAATTGTGTAAAAATATTTAGTAGAAGGAGAGAGAGAGGAATGCCCATAGAAAGATTTGATGGGTTGAATAGTTTCTATGCACGACTCATTATTTCCTACTAGTAGTAGGAGATGAGCTACATCATGATTGATCTAGACCTAAAGGTTTTGATCAAGGCCACACATACTAACAAAAGGAATAAGGGTGTTACAACCCCAAATTTTGGGTTCCTTTGGTGAGAAATGTAATTTCTCATATTAAAGATATTTGGACAAATAATATAATTTGTTGTGAATAAATGGATTTCATTTAAAATAGCCTTGTTGTTTGATTTGTGGGCTTTATTGGCTATTAGGCCCAATAACAAGGAAATTCAATTAATTAATGAATAATTGAATATTTGAGAAAAGAAAGAGGTAGAAACCTCTAGAAGGCAAATCCAAGGAGGGATTTCGTGCCTCTTGGGTTCCAAGGAGTCCAAAGTTGCAAAGAAAAGCAATAAGAAAAGAAAAGATTAATAGAGTTTTTCTTTATTAAGAAAGATATTGAAAAAATGATAAAATGTGGAAAACAAGAGGAAAAAGGTATAATTAAGTGATCCTTGGTGGAATTTCATATCCCAAGGATTTATTATGATAAATGGAATACCAATGAGGAAAATAAAAGGGAAATAAAGAGAAATCCTCAAAAAGAACTACTTTAATAAGAAATAAACAAGATAATGAGAAATAATGAGGAATAATGCATTTAGATGCATCTAGAAGGATAATGAGTATCCAATAAAAGGATTTCGAAATATTAGAGTTTCTTGGGGTCCAAGGAACCCCAATAAAGAGGAAAGTAAGAGAAAATACCAAAATAGAAAAATAAGAAGATAATGTGAGTATACCATTAATGTCTTACATGGTATTGCTAAAAAGAAAGTATTTCCTACTAAAGGAAAAATGGAAATCTGTGGCCAATGAATTAAAAAGGGAAAGTATAAAGGAAATGAAAAAGGAAATTTCGAATTTCTAATATCCATATATTAAGAATTATCCAAAGGGTAAAGAAGAGAGAGGAAGCTTGTTTTCTAAAGAAGGAGTTGGTTTCCTTTTGGGGAAAGAGCTTGCATCTTGGTGGATGCACATCTTAGGGTGCAAAAACCCTCCTCTATAAAAGGGTAGAGCTCAGGGGTGAGTTCGGAGGAGTTGCACATACCCTTTCTTCCTTCTTTTTCTTCATCTTCTTGGGCAAAACCCTAATCCATTAGTAGTGCTTTCCCTAGAGAAACAGAGATCCGTGGAGTCACCTGGGTGGATGAGCGAAGTAACACGATGCCAAGGAGGGCTCTGCCATCGTCTCCATGACCATAAACGCCGTGCCGAGCTTGCAGAAGGCCAGAGCCGTTGCTGCAGGTCGCACACCTGCCCTGACCAAACCGAACACCTAGCTTGTGAGCTGGGAGGCGCCTAGATACTGCGGAGGCCGTCGGAGCAAGGGTGGAGGGTGGCGGCATGTTTCGGACCTTAGAGAGGGAGGGGGACATACCTCGACGTGTTGTAGGTTGGCGCTCCAGCGGCGCCTCGTGAGGTTGAGGATGATCAGTCTCGCTTGACGAATCTACCCTCTATGGGATAAAGTGCAACCCACTTACACGAGGGGTATTTTAGTCATTCAGTTATGTTCTCAAAGCAAGCCGCGACGTTGCATGGGCCTGAACATGTGGAAACCTCCCGTTGGTTGAAAGTAAGTGAGTTTTGATAAATTCATAGTAATTAATTGGTAGGTTGAATAAGGACATGTTATACATGAAAGTTGCTCCGAAAAATGAGAGGAATCCATTAAAAATATAATTGAAACCTGAATCCTTTTGAAATTCGAAAAGTAATGGAAGTTATTAACTTTAATGTAATGATGATTAAGAAACCCTATTTTGATATGATTAAAGTGATTCGTAGGGTTTAATTAATGATTAAAGTTGATTTTAGCCTGTTAATGATAAAAAGGAACATTAGGAACAAAAATGATGAACCTTGCACATAATTAGTTAATTTAGATTTTCTTGTGCATAAATATGTTGCAATGGGCCTTGAAACCCTAATGTTGGTACTTAGGACTACTAATGACTTTAGTTGTTCGATTTCATGAATAGAACTAAGTTTTCAGGGTGATAATCTATTTCAAACATTAATAGTTGTTAATTTGTGGATAAATACCCTAAATGAAGTAATTAGGGTTTTCTCATGAATCAAGGTAAAATTAATGATTAATAACGTTCATATGAGTAATAGAGCATAATGAATTACAAATTGATGATAATGATCTTGTCATGAATTAAAAGGATAAAAATGACAGTTTTAATGTAAGATAAGTTTGATGGGTTTAATTGATGGATAATGATGCCTTTAATTCGAAAATAAGATTAAATGTTGTTAAGGGATAACCTTAATATCTTTTGTGAATAATTAGGGTTTAAAATAGTGAAAGATGAAAGGAAACCCTAATTGCAATAGAAACCCTAAAAATGAAATAGTAACCCTAGGGCTCGATTAGGTCTATTAGATTTGGATACCATGATCCATGATAGAAAATATTGGATGTTTATTTCAGGACTGAATTGTGCTTTCTTGATTGATTCTTTATGTTTATTGCTTGGACAATCAAGTTGCTCTGGATCAGGTATTTGGTTAATTATGGTTAATCACATTAGTTTCCTGAGGGTTTTCCAAAGGTTTCCTCATATTGAATGCAAACTATCTGTTGGATGTTCATATTTGCAAATCATAAAGTCACTATGATTATCACATTAAAGATAGTAGTATGTATTCTCGCACCTACATGCCACCCTGATGGATGATGCCAAATGTCAGGCCCAGATGGGTAGACCAATGGACCCCTTGAGTGGTGACCCCCAGGCACCAAGCTCGGGATTGAGATGGTGGCCTATGATATTGCATGACTAGTGGGCACCTTGAGTGGTGACCCCCAGGCACCAAGCTCGTGATTGAGAAGGTGGCCTTAAGTCATTGGCAAAGGGCACCCTAAGGTGGGTATGCCAGGGTTAGGGAAAAAGTGGTGGAGAATGTCATACTAAAAAGTGTAATTTGGCTTGTTAATTAATTTGATTGTGATTATTAAATTGTTAGCCATATTTGCGAGATTTTGGTTGTTCCCACATACCAGTATATTTCGATATACTGACCGACATTTTTTTTGTGGGCGTTTTAGGAACAACAATTGAAAGAACAAATAGTAAAGTGACACATTGTGTAAAACATAAAGTGCAAGGAGGTTTAGTTAGAGTGGATTCAAACTTGGATAGATAGATTCCCAAGGTTTTCAAAGGTAAGTAAAGTTTTAATTTTATACCGAATTTCAATTATTTAGTAGAATTTCATAATTGTTATTGATTATTTGTCAAACCTTTGATCTTGTTAATTGGATAACGGCACCGACCTTTCAGTCTCCCTTAATTGGGGGTTACTGGGAGGCGGGGTCATTACAATTGGTATCAGAGCATAGGTTCCTCAAGTAATCTTTAATAATTATTAAATTTTACAAATTCTGTAGAACCCAAGGGAGTTATTAGAGGATTATCCGAAAGATAGAGGTGTCTAGAAAAGGATCACGACCGGGGGCTGGCAATATTTTCCTCCGCACCGCTAGTCGGAATATGAGGACTCCCAAATCTGTGTGACTGCCTGGCCGAAGTCTTAGGGTATGATTCGAAATAAGATACCTTTAGGACTCACTCATCTTGTTCATCCCTTCTCAACTCAAATTCTGTTAAGGACCTTAAGGATTAGGGTTTTCGCTTTTCTCCTCACCCTCTTGAGGTATGGGAAAAGTTAATAAGGTCTAAGGGATCCTCCACCAAATTAATAAAAAGCATGTAAATAAGATGTCATGGACATAAGCTTAATAGATTAAGCGCAAACTAAAGGATAGATACATGCTTAGGTCGTATGACACGAGTTGCCTTTGCCCTCAGGAGAGACCTTAGGATAGACCTCCTTGTCTGGAGGATGGGTAGAGAGAATTAGTCTTGGAGGTAGAGACCTAACACATACTTTGAGGATGATGTTAACCCTAACCCTAAGTGAAGATGAAGAGAGATGACATGATGAGTTAGATGTCATGGTTGACCAGATGTTTGGTTGTCATACGAGCCATGTGAGGTTGGGTGACCTAGCACCTTTGGCAACCCGGAAAAGGGTCGTGCATGTTAAATCAAAGGGTAGCTCCTTCATGGATGAAGTTAGTGAAGGACCTATAGAAACCTTATGGCTTATGCAAGTAAGGGATAGCATGCCCAGAGTACGTTAGTGGTACGGTAGTATGTTGAAACCCTAGACAGAAGGGCATGATGGATGGCTTATGAGATAAGCATAAAGGGATATGAATAATCTTGAGCCAAACATGAGTTGAGCATAGGCTTCACTCAAGTAGGGGCATGCTTATGAGCTTGATCCTTCATGAAGAAAGGACCTCCTATAGAGAGGTTGGTTGTAAATTTAGCTCTAGAGAGAGAGAAGACCTCAGGCAAGGAGGTTGGACGCCCAAAACCCCGAAACTCGAGGAACAGTGGGGAGTTGAGGATGATGTGACCTACGTGGATGATACTGGTTGCCTTATGCGTGACCCCTGGAGGCTGATGATATCTTGGTTGCCTTTAGAGGAACCAAACCTTAGAGAGAGGACGATGCTTCTAGTACCCTTGGTATAAGTGGTTACCTGCTAGATGAGATAAAGAGTGTTTTAGACCCTGAGGAGGTTTAAGTAACCAGTGGTGAGGCTTTATACCTAGTTGGTTGTCCTGGAAGAGGACTCAACTCTGAAGTGTTGCTCATGTAGAAAGATCATGGAGGTACATGACATACCTGGACATGCTTGATTCGTGGTTAAGAGGTTGAGCATGTAGTTGGATACCCAAAGGAGAACCTAGGGTTCCTAGGCCTAGGAGGGGAAGTAGTGTACCCGATGCTCCTGATGAGATTTGAGTCTCTATAGTTTCGAGCATGGTACTCCTCCTGTGTAGAGGTAAATGAAATCCCTTACGATAAGAGTATGCTTGATGAACCCTCACAACTAAGTTGATGTAATGTTGAGGATGAGAACAAGTGCGACCTAGTATGGTTTTGTAGGTACGCTTGTGCCTTAGTAGTTATTGGTCTAAGCATGCTCATATGGAGGTAAACCCTAAGCCCCTGTTTGAGAATGGACTGGGATTTCATAGTCTGGACTGGATTAGACTGGGTTAGTCAGGATTCGGTCTGATTTTGTTTGGCAACCCAGTCTGATTCTGTTTTGCAACACAGTCTGATTCTTGTCAGCTGGTCTGATTTGAGTCTGATTGCAGTTTGATTTTGTTTGGCTACTAGACTGGATTCAGTCTGATTTTGTTTGGCAACATAGTCAGTATCTGCTGATTCTATCATGCTATTGTAGAACTATTTTAACAAGAATAAGGTATGTGTAGTTGTGCTGCCGCTTAAGTAGAAGTTGGCCAAAGTGTATTATATACTAAATAACAAATACATAATATAATTTATGTATTTAAATTAAATAGTAGCAAACATGTGTAGCATGTCTGTAGAAGAATGTAATACCACATAAATAAAAAGATAATATTTTATTGGTTCCCAGGCAAATACATATGTAACATACAAACTGAAACGAGAGGTCTGCCCTGGACCTAGACAATGACAAAGTTACACAATCTAAGTTGGTGATCAAATAGCTAACTTCATGCCTCATCGTACTCATTGGCCAACTTCATGGCCTCGTCGTACTTGTCCCACGATACAGGACAGGCTTCGTCCAACACCTGATTTGTTTCCTATTTGCTGGCATCTTTTGGCCACTCAAACAGTAACGACAGATGGTGAATAGGATGAGTAACACCCTTGGCTTGTTCATCTCTCTCATTTGGGCCCTGATCGCATGTAGGCTCGCAACATGGTTTCTTGCAAACAAGGTTTTCTTCTACATATTTTTTAATCTTCGACGGAGACATCAATAGTTTTTCAAATTTTGTCCTTGCCTTTGACCGTGATCGCGATGATGATCTATAGTTAATAAATCAAATTTAAGTATTAGCAAATATCAATAATAGTAAGATAACTGTGACAATATTGAATACAAATAAATGCTCCAAACAAACTTAGCTACAAACAAGTAAGAACGTGATGTATGCATTCAATACATAACAATAAAGCTCCAAACAAACTTAGCTGCATACAAATAAATGTTGCGAGGTAAACACAAACGACTACAAAGTCGTGGAAATATATTACAGATTAATGTGTTATTTTTGGCGTCTAACGTAGTTGTTTGATTCACTCAGCGGTGTTAATAAGGTATTCAGCAATGCCAGGTGGGTAAATGTGATGAGTCGTCATGAAGTTGCGTTGCACGGCCAATGGCGGGGGAGGCAATACATCTCCCAAAATAAAAAGATTGTCTCTTATGAACTCTCTCCTTATGTGTTGCCATCTCATATGCAACTCAGTCAAAGATATGTAAGGCCCCCCAGTTATGTTTCGGAAGTCACACCATGCCTCCATCCAAGCCTGTGTAGTATATACTCCATTAACACATCTCCCCAACTCATATTGGTTTCTCATCATACCTCTGAGAACCATATCAAGCTCCGTACACCACATAAAAGAAGGCATCCTTCGAGGCCCAGCCATATTACAAATTATGTAAGTAATATGTTTTAGACGTAAGTGTGTATCGCATAATTAAGGGAATATAAAATGCATATTCAGTGCTAACTAACATTTATCAACATAACAGTGAAAAAACATACACCCTCCATAAAACATACACCAACATTATGATAAATAACTAAAGCCTATTGATGTCGGATGAATTCAGAAAGATTTAATGTTAAAAACATTGAATGTTGGACAATGTAAATCGACACACCAAACTAAATGTAGCTCTCTACCATTAAACGTTATTGCGTCACCGTGGGTGAAGGAATGTCTAAAAGAAGACTACATTCTTCCTCCAGACTGGCAATGTAGCGTTCTACACCCTCATGCTCATAGTTTTTTTGGGTGTATATATCATCGTAGTTGTGATGAATTTCAACAAAGTCCTTCATGTTCATTGCCTGGCCCCACACTGACTTGCACTCTACAGTTAGTAACATAATCTCAGCTTTCAAAGAATCAATTGTTGGGGGTAGTTCGACTACCCAATGGAAGTATCTGCACCGATCTTTTCCCTACAGTGTATAATCAAGTTTGATGAATGCCAAAGAATGTGCAACATACACAACGACAACCTATTATGTATGTATTTACTAGTGCACCTCACACGAAGGACATATGTAATACATTTCTCCCGGCCTTTCACTCAGAATGCCAAAATCATACAACCCTGCATCCTCTGTGTTAAGCCTCAAGGCTGCATCTAACCCACAATCACACTTTGGAACTCTAGATGGATCCATTGACATCTAAAACATAATTGAGGATTAGTAAAAATATTGTCAGATTCTGAACATAGATTTCAAATACAACTTTCCGAACATAAAATAGGCCTAACTGCTTGTTCTACATCTATGATGTATTGTATCCATCCTCATTTGACGAGTCATTACTGCTCGTGACGTGAAGTCATTGTCGAAGATATTGGCACCTCTCATGTAGAGTAGTAATATCTTGTTCAAGCCTATCGGTGTCTGCTCTTGTCGAACTGACAAAGTCACATTGTTCAGACCATAGCTTGCGTTCGTTGCAGGCATATGCAAGTTGTGTTAGCATAGCATCCCTAAATGCAGTAAGTGTGGCAACTATGGGTGGTACACGCTGCACGGGCAATCCCATATGACATCTGTTCGAAACAAGCCCCCTACCACATGTAAAATATGGTATGTGGGGGTTGTTGTTTTCAAAATGTCCATTTGTCACGTCCGCGTCATCCATATACACACGTATAGTGCATTGAAGGCCGCATGTACAACAAGGAATTCCATTCTCCATTTCAAGACAACCTACCGATTCATTATGTCATGTATATTATTAGGATCCAGTAAAAAGTTCGTAAAAAAAACAACTAAAGCCTACAAAGTTATGTCGTGGACAATTTTTCAAATAATGTCGAAGACTATTACAGATACAATTGTAAGTCAACGAGTATCCCATAGAAAATTAGAAATGGATTCACATAAACGCTCGCCCTCCCTTGAATCATCCTGAGTTGTTTGTTGGAGGGAACTCAGGTCAACCCCAGCTGGGGAACGACATATGTTGAAATGTCATTTGGGAGTTCGCCCATTATACTGTCGCCATCATGTTGGCGGTGTATGAAATTGTGGAGGATACAACAAGCCATTACGAGGCGACATTGTGAATGTATGGGATATGTCGCCCCCTTTTTAAGGTAGGCAAACCGCCGCTTCAGCACCCCAAATGCTCTTTCTACAACATTATATAATTGTGCGTGGCGGTGGTTGAACATCTCCTTCTTGCTGGTGTAGGCATGTCTGTTTCCTCGGTACTCAGAAATATGGTAAGCTGTATTGCGATACGGTGCAAGGAATTGCTGAGTGTTGGCATACCCTGCATCTACTAGGTAAAACTTTTCCAGCGGAACTTTAAACCTTCCTGTGGTCATCACTGACTGTAGGACCCATTCGTCAGCAGCCGATCCCTCCCACCCAGTTAGGAAATATGTAAACTCCATGGAGAAGTCAACTACAGCCAAGACATTAAGAGAGACATTCCCTTTTCTGTCTCGGTAGCAATTTTTCTTATCTCGTTTAACCAAGACGGGGATGTGTGTTCTGTTAATTGCCCCGATGGCATTCTATAACACCAAAATAGGTTGTAAACATACAAAATATTTCCAAATGATTAAAGATTGTAGGGGATAACTATTACCTTGAAGTAAGGGTAGAACCTTGGGGTCTCCAATATACGAGAATGTGTTGTCGTGCATGTCGCTACAGTTTGCATGACAATGTATTCATTGGACAACAAACACACAGCGTCCAATACTTCGTTGAACTTTCTACTTATGGTCTCACCAGAGTGAATGTAGTCCTCAGCCAAAGCATGATTTGTATGTCCATGGCCAACCATTTGTAGGAAGTAGCACACAACCTCAACCGAACTGACACCTCTAGTGCTTCGTAACAAGGCCCGACTCTCAAGCTTGTCCAAAAGGGCCAATATAGAATGTGGTTTCATTCGATATAGGTCATAAGCCCTTTGTTCATGACCGTTTAAAATTTCTAAGACCTTCTGGTGGCCACTCCTAATGCTAACTGACCTAGGTATTGTAGGTGGTATGTCAGAAATGTCGTCAATGATGGAGTTTGCTATGGACTCAGCTATTGTATCAGCAATGTGATTGGTTGGACCAGACAATGTATGTAGAATGTGCGTGAGGAGGTCATGTGTTTCTGTTTGGTCAGTGGTTGACATTATGCCTACAAGTGGAAGCATAGCAAGGTTGTCATGGCAAGGACAAGGAAAATAACTAGTCTACAATCATATGTAACTGTGGACACATAAAATAATGGCTTACACGATACAAAGAGAAATAGATTGAATGCAAAATAAAACCATGGCAGTGAAATAAATTATTACAACAGTTAATCAATAATGTCTGGACGGGAATAAAAATATTACAACAATTCAGCAAATAAGATTATGCCCAAAGAAAATGTTTGGATGGGAAATAGATTATTACAACAACGAAAGAACTTTCTACTGATTTGATGAGTTAAATGTCTGGTTGTTAATGTTTGGTGATCCGAAAGGGCCAACATCATTGGAAGAAGGAAAAAATGCACGGTGAGATGACGCAAACGACGATGGCATACTTGGTCTGTTGCTGAAGTTGGGTGTTGGGGATTGCGGGAAAAATGCATGGTGAGATGGCATAAACAAGGATGGCATTGAAGGTGTTGCTGTTGCATTGGCAGCTTAGAATGAGGATGACATTGAAGGTGTTGCTGTTGCATTGGCAGCTTGGGACCTTTCCCAAAGGTCTTGCAACCATATGGTTATCTTTTGAGGTGTGTCTATAAGGATGACGTCGATGGTGTTGTTTGTTGAGTCCTTGATGGCGTTCACAAGTGTTGTAAACACAGGAGTGGGGGCATCTGGGTAAGTGTCATGGAAATGTTATAAGATGGTTGTAAACTCTTTCTTTTCAAAGGATCTAGTTGCCACAACACTGCCTAACTCGTGAACCTTTGCATAAACCTGTGTGAATTCAGATAACACTTCATTTGAAAACCCACATTGGTCTTGAGCCATTGATGGCCGCTTCTTGCACCTAACGACATGAGGCCTCCCGCCAACACTCGATGTATCTATTCTGCCTCCCCCGGTTACTCCCTCACTTTGCATCCCATATGCACCCATATTAGGTTCCCTAGATTGGCTTCCAGTGTTCATGGGTGTGTCTGGGCCATCTAAGTCGACAGTGACATCATCCTCGGAGGCAATGTCAGAAGGGATTTGTGTGTCCGTTGAAGACATTGCATGATGTCCTCTAGCAATGTTCCTCCCTGCCATCATCTCTATGTCATAGTAGTGGGGAAATAGCTTGTTAAGAAACCTAGGAAGGTCCTTGTTTGCCTAAGTATACAAAAATTTTGTATTAGGAAATTAAAGTGTAAATATATGACATTATTTTTTTAATTAAGGGACTGGTTATTGGATATACCGCAAGTCTCTCCCTCCATTCAGGGTTGTCGGGTAGCGTGGGCTTATGCCTAGTGTCATCCCATCCAACGCCGCTCTTATTCGTCACAAGCTTCAAAGCGGCATAGTCCCTCCTCAAGTTCTTCCACCGAGTTTTCAGCTGGTCTATATTGCAGGCCATCTTCCCCATCCTATTTTGCATTTCCACAGTTGCCTCCCTCCAAGCCTCCCTAGTGAAATGACCATCGACACACCTGCCTAGGTCATATTGTCTGTGCAATGCAAATACTAGAGCAGCATCAGAATCTCTTGCCCAAACAATACGAAACTTGGGGTCAGCGGAAGACATACCCCCGTAGGTGCTGCAATATATTATGATACACAAATCGTTATATCTTTTATCTTTTCAGATAAAGTATTTACTTAGATAGTGGCGTCTAAGCTGCAATTACACTATGAAATTACCTTGTGCATCAGTTGCATATATTTTTTGTATATTAGTTCCAATAAAATCAAAAAGGATCTCAAGCTGTGTTATATAAAATTGAGGTGAAACATCCATAAAAAATAATTCAAAAAATATCAGTAACAAATGAAGAACCCGCCTCTTCTTTTATAAGGTCTTCAGATCTAATATTGGCACTCCAACATCAGATGATAGAAGGTATTGTCCTTTTAGTAGCTAAAGCAAGATGGAACAGTGTACTAAAACTTTAATGAGAGCATTATACGAATTGCCATCTTATTCAATAATCCCATGAGCTCAGAAGAGGTATAAGAGAAGTGGATTAGGATAGAAGAAAATAGAGTAGAATAGCACACAAGAAGGCCTTCAGGATAAAATAGACATGTATAGTCTCAGTGAATATTGATTAAGAAATTTCAACAAACTAATGTTTTGTTTCATGCCCCTATGCAGCAATACAAAGAAACCAAAACATAGTTTCAAGTTGGATTTCTAGCAAGGATGTATGAGATATATTTTATGTTTGCCTCAAACATGTCAAGATGTAGTTACTGAGCACTCAGGTGACATATAAAAGTTTGACAATAGATACACTCACACAACTGATATAAAGTAACATGTAACATATGGGTAAAATTTAGGAAGTTCATGATGCTCAATGCATTCAGTAGATTCAACATGCTAATCACAATGCCACATGATTCATAAAAGTGATTTCCATCTAGATTTTCTAACCTAACATAGTGCATGATAGTCACTAAATAAATTAAGCAAATCGTATTTGTATAAGTGAAGTGCACAGTGGTAAGACCCTTGAATAAACCATAGCATTGATCAATAGGTCAAGAATGAAGTAGCCATCAATACTGTATCTGAGCAAGAAATTGTAATAACCCTTCCTCATTGAAAAACTAGGATACAACTCAACTAGACAATAGCTTTGCAAAATGCCACGAACCACCACTTTAAAGATAAATGCAATAGCTTTGCAAAATGGCAAGAAACACTTATCAATAGAAGACAGATAGCCATCTAAACAGATTCCAAACGGCTTAGCCTTCACATTTCATACAGAAAAGGAAGGATCCATAGATGAAAAATAGTATGGAGCCTTGAGATAAACATCATTTTATCAATGTAAAACACACACAGGGGATCCAACACACACCATGGAACACGGGGAACCCCTTTGCATAATGATTCTGTACAAAAAATAGGCCTAACCCCTTTGCATAATGATTCAATACAAAAAATAGGACGGACTATTCATCATGACAAACCTATTCAGAAGTGGTCGACAACGAGAAGCAACTGCGGAATCGCCAGGATGAGCAACACTGCCGGAGAACCAGGGACGAAGAAGTGGTCGACAATGAGCAGTAACTGCAGAATTGACGGGATGAGCAGCACCGCCGGAGAACCAGGGACGAACACCAGCTTCCTCCAAGATGCGTAGGTGGATGTGAAGAACCTCGATGCACAAGGCGATCAATATGAAGGAACACGGACACTGCTTGCCCTTGCTAGGGTTTGTCCTGTGCGTCGACAAGATGGGACGATGACTACTCAACCTGAGTCAGGTGGACGGTGTAGATAATCGATGGTCAGAAGGACAGGACAAGGCACTGGTACCTTGCCTTTGCAGAATGTAGCCACCCTAGTAGACCGGCGGTCGCAGATGGCCGCATTGAATCCTCACCAGGCGGCGAACGCTCTGCCCGACGACTGCTGCCCTCCATCCGTGAGCTGCTTGAGGTAGCAGACCTCGCTTTAACTCACAGACCAACAGTGAGCCGACACAGGGAGAGGGGAAACCAACCAGAGCAAAGGAGAGGGGCGAGAGGGAGAGAGTCGAGAGGAAGAGGGAGGTGCGCAAGTGAGAGGGAGCGAGGGAGTCAGGGTCGAGGGGGTGTCGGGGGGCGCTAAACCGGACTGGGATTTGCAATCCCGCCTATACCGGGACTGGGTTAGTCCAGATTATGGGATTCCGTTATCCCAAAATGGTGGTCGAATGGGGTTGCGAACCAAACAACATTTTGGCCCAAACCAGACCAGGTTACACCGACCTGGCGCTAGACGACAACTCCTAATCCGGATCCAGTCTGTTCCCAAACAGGGGCTAAGAATGCTTGTGACCTTTGTTATAAAGGTGTAGTTTCCTCCCATCCTGGGAGAGCGACCCTTTGGTAGGGAGTTTACCAGTTTGGTTGGTTTTGAGGAAACCTAAGGAGGTTTCGTAGGAACTTGAGAAGCTAAGTGAAGAATACATGGCATGAGAGTGAACCTATAGACCCATAGATAACCATCTCTATGTGCATGTGGATGTGTTACCATGGAGGTAACCGGTATGGGGCTCGACCAAGGTAGGGAGGTCGCCATGATCCTTATGAAAGGATGAAAGTCAGCCCATGAATGTAAGAAGAGAGATGATGAATGTTTGGGTAAGGTTCTAGGCTGGACATGTACAATAATAGAATCCTAAGTCTATCCTAGGGTCAGGTAGGGATAAGACCGATGGGAGAAGGAGTTGCCTAATTCCCTAGTTGCACATGACCATAGGATCGGGAGGTAACAATTATCATTGTCTGAGGGCCATGGGTTAGGAGATTGATCACCTTCATGAACTCATGGGACCCAAAGGGCAGATGAGTAGGGCACTCTCTGGATGCATAAGGGAAGAGGGATGACCCCAAAAGTGTCGGCACCCTATAGACCTAGAGGAGATGACCAAGGATTGTGTAGTAACCCAAGTAGGTTCAAGACCAGTTTTACATGGAAGTAATGTAGATATCAAGATGATGGCACATTTCAACTTAGAATTGAAGGTGTACTGGTGACATGGGTTGTACCATCTCTACTCTTGGAATAGGAAGAACTCTGTATTTGGACGGCCGCCAAATGCTTATTTCTTCTTGTTATGGGAGTGAGAGATGGGACAGTACACATGCCATACACCAAGGGTAAAGATGACGTGAGTTGGAACAAGGAATGAGGACAGAGATGATAATGTGCCCTTGTGGAGCACATGATACGGGGATGGTTTACAAACACTAAGAGTATTGAGGAAATCATCTTGTGAGGATGTGTTGTCTTGAACTAGGTGGATTTTTGCAAGTGTTACAAGGAATCACAAGGTGGAGCCTGATAACTAAGAGGATGAGCTCAAAATGTTCTTGATGAAGATAGACTTAGAGTTTGAGATGAGATGATAAGTAGAATACATGAAGGTGTATGTCTTCAACATTACCTAACACCTAAGGATAAGAAGTAGTAATGGAGGCTCTGGTTGAGATATAGCTATCTAGTTTAGCTGGAAGCTAGAAGAAGTTGATGTTGTTCGACTAACCCTATGTTTGGAAAGAAGATGTGATTTGGCTAACACTCAGATGCAATAAGATATGTTGAAAAAGTTAATGGTTGTTTGAGTAGCCAGTTTAGTCCTTGATGTAGTAAAAGGATGGTGATAGAACCTCAGATACACTTCTTTGGATAGGAAGGTAATAAAACCCTTTTGAGAGTGGTTTAGGGTTTCTGAGATATCGAGCTTGAGGAATCATAACAATACAGGAGGTCACGATATACCTTGATACTACAAAGATAACAAGTGATGGTAGCATTCTGGATGCTTAAAACAAAGTTGCATGTAGCATGTGGCCATGCAAGCCAGGAGGTGAAGGACGAACATCATTAACCCAGTGCATGTATATAAAGTTTCTGAGAGGGGATGGGAGTTCATCATTATGGATGTTGTGAGTCTCTCCTAGACCAATAAGGTCAAGATACAATATGGGCTATGGTAGATCGCCTTACCAAGATGACATGAGAAAGGAAGAGTTTTTGTCAAGGGACATATCTGGTTGAACTACATATGAAAAGAGATGGTTCAACTACACCATGATGTGAATTCAAGAGTTCATGATGTGACCTAAAGGTTCACTTCCATAAGGTGGAAGTAGGTACTTGAAGAACTCAGTGGCAGTACCGCCTATCACCCCTAATCAATGATTAGTTTGATCCAGACTAGAGGGTCTGATGAGAGCAAGTGTGCTTGTTTAGGGTGATACATAGAGACAATTATTAAGATGTGATGTTAACCACCATAACCTTTATCGGGATGCAAGAAGTCTTATAGAGAGGTTGTGTCGGTCACCACTTCATTAAGATGATGTTGGTGAAGGAGGCCTCGCGAAGGTCAGAATAGAACCACAATGTGTCCAGATGAAGTCACTTTGATCGTGCAATAGCTGAGAGAGGGCCAGTGGTGACATGAGTCACGAGATGATGCAAAGCAGACTGACATGCAGTTTTCTGTGGGAGAATATGTGATGTGAAAATCCGACTCCTCTAAGCAACAACTGAGAAAGCTGAGTCCCCGATATATGGGTCCTTTTGAGATAGATTGGTGTAGATGGTTGTGTTAACCTTACCCCTCAGGATAAAATGATGTGTTGCATGAGTCCGATCTAGAGCACTATGTGAGGTACCCAAGCCAGGTGTTGTGCCCTGAACCTATTCAGCTTTTCAAAGGCTGAAAAGTCCTGAGTCACCTATGAGGGTACGATATACCAAGGTAAGAAAGAACTCAGATGGAAGAAAATGAGATAATGAAGGTTCTTGGGAAACACCATGGAAAGGGTGAAGCCACATGGGAGCCCAGATGGACATAAGAAGACTTATCCTATTTGTTTGCTTGCTTGATGGAATTTTGAGGGCAAAATTCTCATAAGAGGGGAAGAATGTTACAACCCCAAATTTTGGGTTCCTTTGGTGAGAAATGTAATTTCTCATATTAAAGATATTTGGAAAAATAATATAATTTGTTGTGAATAAATGGATTTCGTTTAAAATAGCCTTGTTGTTTGATTTGTGGGCTTTATTGGCTATTGGGCCCAATAATAAGGAAATTCAATTCATTAATGAATAATTGAATATTTGAGAAAAGAAAGAGGTAGAAACCTCTAGAAGGCAAATCCAACGAGGGATTTCGTGCCTCTTGGGTTCCTTGGGTACCAAGGAGTCCAAAGTTGCAAAGAAAAGCAATAAGAAAAGAAAAGATTAATAGAGTATTTCTTTATTAAGAAAGATATTGAAAAAATGATAAAATGTGGAAAACAAGTGGAAAGAGGTATAATTAAGTGATCCTTGGTGGAATTTCATATCCCAAGGATTTCTTATGATAAAAGGAATATCAATGAGGAAAATAAAAGGGAAATAAAGAGAAATCCTCAAAAAGAACTATTTTAATAAGAAATAAACAAGATAATGAGAAATAATCAGGAATAATGCATTTAGATGCATCTAGAAGGATGATGAGTATCCAATAAAAGGATTTCAAAATATTAGAGTTTCTTGGGGTCCAAGGAACCCCAATAAAGAGGAAAGAAGGAGAAAATACCAAAATAGCAAAATAAGAAGATAATGTGAGTATACCATTAATGTATTGCATGGTATTGCTAAAAAGAAAGTATTTCCTACTAAAGGAAAAATAGAAATCCGTGGCCAATGAATTAAAAAGGGAAAGCATAAAGGAAATGAAAAAGGAAATTTCGAATTTCTAATACTCATATATTAAGAATTATCCAAAGGGTAAAGAAGAGAGAGGAATCTTGTTTTCTAAAGAAGGAGTTCGTTTCCTTTTGGGGAAAGAGCTTGCATCTTGGTGGATGCACATCTTAGGGTGCGAAAACCCTCCCCTATAAAAGGGTAGAGCTCAGGGGTGAGTTCGGAGGAGTTTCACATACCCTTTCTTCCTTCTTTTTCTTCATCTTCTTGGGCAAAACCCTAATCCATGAGCAGTGCTTTCCCTAGAGCAATAGAGATCCGTGGAGTCACCTGGGTGGATGAGCGAAGTAACACAATGCCAAGGAGGGCTCTGCCATCGTCTCCATGACCATAAACGCCGTGCCGAGCTTGCAGAAGGTCAGAGCTGTCGCTGTAGGTCGCACACCTGCCCTGACCAAACCGAACGCCTAGCTTGTGAGCTGGGAGGTGCCTAGATGCTGCAGAGGCCGTCGGAGCAAGGGAGGAGGGTGGCGGCATGTTTCAGACCTTAGAGAGGGAGGGGGACAGACCTCGACGCGTTGCAGGT
Organism: Alisma plantago-aquatica; assembly: GCA_963693085.1. NCBI lineage: Eukaryota > Viridiplantae > Streptophyta > Magnoliopsida > Alismatales > Alismataceae > Alisma > Alisma plantago-aquatica. The sequence continues at coordinate 285,894,043 of OY856414.1, forward strand.
CGGCACTCCAGCGGCGCCTCGTGAGGTTGAGGATGATCAGGCTTGCTTAACAAATTTGCCCTCTACGGGATAAAGTGCAACCCACTTATGCAAGGGGTATTTTATTCATTCAGTTATGTTCTCAAAGCAAGCCGCGACGTTGCATGGGCCTGAACACGTGGCAACCTCCCGTTGGCTGAAAGCAAGTGAGTTTTGATAAATTCATAGTAATTAATTGGTAGGTCGAATAAGGACATGTTATACATGAAAGTTGCTCAGAAAAACGAGAGGAATCCATTAAAAATATAATTGAAACATGAATCCTTTTGCAATTCGAAAAGTAAAGGAAGTTATTAACTTTAATGTAATGATGATTAATAAACCCTATTTTGATATGATTAAGGTGATTAGTAGGGTTTAATTAATGATTAAAGTTGATTTTAGCCTGTTAATGATAAAAAGGAACATTAGGAACAAAAAGGATGAACCTTGCACAAAATTAGTTAATTTAGAGTTTCTTGTGCATAAATATGTTGCAATGGGCCTTGAAACCTAATGTTGGTACTTAGGACTACTAATGACTTTCGTTGTTTGATTTCATGAATAGAACTAAGTTTTCAGGGTGATAATCTATTTCGAACATTAAAAGTTGTTAATTTGTGGATAAATACCCTAAATGAAGTAATTAGGGTTTTCTCATGAATCAAGGTAAAATTAATGATTAATAATGTTCATATGAGTAATAGAGCATAATGAATTACAAATTGATGATAACGATCTTGTCATGAATTAAAAGGATAAAAATGACAGTTTTAATGTAAGATAAGTTTGATGGGTTTAATTGATGGATAATGATGCCTTTAATTTGAAAATAACATTAAATGTTGTTAAGGGATAACCTTAATATCTTTTGTGAATAATTAGGGTTTAAAGTAGTGAAAGATGAAAGGAAACCCTAATTGCAATAGAAACCCTAAAAATGAAATAGTAACCCTAGGGCTCGATTAGGTCTATTAGACTTGGATACCATGATCCATGATATAAAATATTGGATGTTTATTTCAGGACTGAATTGTGCTTGCTTGATTGATTCTTTATCCTTATTGCTTGGACAATCAAGTTGCTCTGGATCAGGTATGTGGTTAATTATGGTTAATCACATTAGTTTCCCGAGGGTTTTCCAAAGGTTTCCTCGTATTGAATGCAAACTATCTGTTGGATGTTCATATTTGCAAATCATAAAGTCACTATGATTATCACATTAAAGATAGTAGTATGTATTCTCGCACCTACATGCCACCCTGATGGATGATGCCAAAGGTCAGGCCCAGATGGGTAGACCAATGGACCCCTTGAGTGGTGACCCCCAGGAACCAAGCTCGGGATTGAGAAGGTGGCCTATGATATTGCATGAATAGTGGGAACCTTGAGTGGTGACCCCCAGGCACCAAGCTCAGGATTGAGAAGGTGGCCTTAAGTCATTGGCAAAGGGCACCCTAGGGTGGGTATGCCAGGGTTAGGGAAAAAGTGGTGGAGAATGTCATACTGAAAAGTGTAATTTGGCTTGTTAATTAATTTGATTATGATTATTAAATTGTTAGCCATATTTGCAAGATTTTGGTTGTTCCCACATACCAGTATATTTCGATATACTGACCGACGTTTTGTTTGTCGGCGTTTTAGGAACAATAATTGAAAGAACAAACAGTAAAGTGACACATTGTGAAAGTAAAACATAAAGTGAAAGGAGGTTTAGTTAGAGTGGATTCAAGCTTGGATAGATAGATTCCCAAGGTTTTTAAAGGTAAGTAAAGTTTTAATTTTATACCAAATTTCAGTTAGTTAGTAGAATTTCATAATTGTTATTGATTATTTTTCGAACCTTTGATCCTGTTAATTGGATAACGACACCGACCTTTCGGTCTCCCTTAATTGGGGGTTACCGGGAGGTGGGGTCATTACAAAGGGTGTGACAAAATAATTCGGCACTAAATTTCTTGAGCCTTATAAATTGACATGTTGTATTTATATCTTTCTTTCCTTACCAATTTGAGCGACCAATTAATATCTACTTCATTTGAAAATTTAAAGGTTAGCTAATTGATAGGTGATGAACCTGAATTTGGAGTTGGTTATAATTTTTGATAATTTGAAGTATATCGAATAATGAGTTGGAGGTTAAGTAAAATATCCAATGAATTTACTAATTACTTTCTTCCTTTAATTCTCTAGTTAAATTTTTTATCTTCCTTTCCCTCACCTAAACATTGGGAAATCCTAGTAAATCAATTGTAGTATGAAATATTATTAAAATTTGGAAATTTATAATTATACCCAAATAATTACATTATCTAAATTACTTATAGTCGCATCCCAATTTTCAAAGATAACTTAAAATTTAGAATGGGGTTCGTCACAAATAAAAAAAGTTGAGGGTTTAATGTAAAAAGATCAATAATGGTAATTATTATATGAAAATGGATTAAGAAAACTTAAAATGAGACTCAAGTACATTTTTCTCTTTCAAATGTGCATTATATGATTCAATTAACTCAAGTTGATCATTTTTTCTCTCCTCCAAGATGGAAATAAAGCATAAAAATGAGAATAAAGAGGTGCTATATGACTCTTAGATGAGTGAATAATGTACATCTCAAATTTTTGCCTCATGGATTCAATAAAAAGAAGCCTTTTCAAATTATCTCACCCTTTAATGCATTATAATTAAGATTAATGTCCAATATATAAATTATGGACCAAACATGTACTAAACTAAAATGTATTTATTGAGGAATATGATAAACCATAAAATTAACCTAAGGTTCAAATTTGAAGTAATTTGGACCATGTTTGACCCGTCAATTAAATTAGGAAAGGTTTGAATTTGGTTTTACTAAGGAATTATTCAAATTTAAATTAATTGCTTTAATTTTCCTAAAGTCACGGTCGTTTATTCATGCCATGCATTTATTATTTCATTTCCCTTCTTAGAATTGAATACAATGGTCGTAATTTAATTTACTCATGATTTGATTATTCTACAGTCACCCTCTACCTCCGCATTGTCTGCGAGTCAACAACTATTTCATAGGCTCCCCTTTCCCAATCCTTTACTTCATTGTCTATGAATCTTTCCAAAGATTTCTCTTGCTTTGAGTTCATGAGACTTCCCTATTTTGAAGGATCCTATACTCACCCTCTCTCTCACTCTGTATGCGAAACACCCATTTAGGGATTTCCTCTCATCGCCATTCCGAGTTGTAGAGGGAGATCTAACTCACCTCTTACCTATATAAGGCATAGTATAGCACCACAGAACCTCAAACACTCCTCCTCCACTTTCAATTTCTTCTTCTCTATCCCCAAACTCTAGGACCTACTCGAACTACATCTCCAGTGAATACCTTTTTGACACAACCCTACCCATTATCTCTAGTCAAATTGGGTCTCCAGTAAGCCTCAATGATACCCCCTACTCCTTTCCCAATCATTAGTTTACATCAGTTTACTCTGAGTCACCGTACCCTATAGTTGTCATTGAGGTACTCATCGATGACTCACTGTGTTTCATATTTTGTGCTTCTCTGATCATGGCAACTCACTCATTTCCTCTACCTTTCATTGGTGATCATTTTGCCTAGATTTGGTGGACAATTTTAATGATGTGCATCGATGGTTTCAGGATTCTGAGTTTTCCCCGACTCTTCCCCTGCTATGGATCTTTCTTGATCTCCTAACCATTAGAGGAGCCAAGATTAGACTTATTATGACTCTCCATGCTTGATGAATAGACATGAAGTGTCATCATCAAAAGATCATCCATCTTCTGATTGGTTTGACTCGCACATTTGTAGCCCTGCTAGAGGTCTTCACCATAGATCAGAGATGGAGATCTAAGGTGCCAGTTTTACCATATTTCCCTCAGTGGCTTGGTTGAGTTATTAGACCCTCATGGTTATTTGTGGGATTTGGCACATATTTTGTTTATCAAACCATGATGTTCAATTGATCTAAATGGAAACTTTACCCTGTGTGGTTAATCAAATGATTTTATTTGTAAGGGCAATGTAGGGAATTCATTACCTCATCTTTCTTTGATCGATGATCTACTAGAGTGAGTCTCCTTGTGAGTTTGCTAACCTTCATTGGTCCAACTCACCACCTACCTACCTCATGGCCGATCCACTAGATTTTGAATTTCACACGTAATTTTTTATTGAATTTTCATTTGTTAGTTCTTCAAAAATTCATAGTATATCGATTCTTTGTCTATTAATTACGAATAAATAGTCATTGGAAATAATTTTCTAAGGAGAAATTTTTTTTAGGGTTTTTAAGACATGATTTGACTTCCTATATTGACGTTTGATTAGAAACCCTAATTTTACTCATGGAACCCTAAATATGTATAACATGTGATTAATATGACCTAAAATATAATCATCCAACCAACTTTCCCAATTTAATGATGTTGATGAGTAAGCCTAACCCTAACACACTCAAATATTAAACTACCATAATTCAACCTTGGATCAATACAAGGTATTGATTTATGATGTTTAATAATTATGAATAGGTGCATAAAGCCTAATCAAGACAAGGGAAGGTTTGACCTAGGATTTGATCAAGACTAGAGATACCATCAACTTTTCCTAAGGTAAACGAGTCATGTTTCTGAGAACAATTACTTATGGTTGATTGAATTCTAAGTATAAAGTAGACATTATAAGCTTAATGCCTTAATCATGTTCTTTTATCAACTACTTGATGATTGTTATATGTTATGTCCTATGGTTATAATATTCACTAATATTAGAGATTATGATTAATGATTCATGAAATTAATGTTCAAGTTCAAGAAGGAGAAATCCCATCATGTTAAAGTTCAAGGATCATGTCAATGTTAATGTTAATGTTAATGATCATGATAATTGGAATTGAATCCGTCTTTATATGCTCCCTAATCATGGACCTTAAGGGGTCATCATGGGCATTCCTAGAAATCATGTGCTCCTAAGTGGGTGTCATATATGTATGCATGCATTTATCATTCAATTGTTCATGTTAATAATGATTCAAGAATGCTTATAGTTAATTCATGTCAACTTTTCTTACATGTCAAGTATATTTATTTTGTTTATGTTATAAAGTGGCAATACTATTTACGGATATGTCGATTTCCCCCTTTGTGTGGTTGGGGATTTGTTGTCCCCAGGAGTTGGAGCAAATAAGGACTCAAGAGGAGCAACCATGGACTAGAACACCTCCAAGTGCCAACTAGTGGGGTGCCATTCACATGAGATGATCCAGTCATTTATTATGTTTACTTTCATGAATAGAATCTCAGACTTGATAAAGAAGTGAGTTATATTTTTTCTTCAAAGAACAATGTATGAATCTCAATGGTTAATTAATAATGTATGAATCTCAATGGTTAATTATTTATTTATTTTAATTATGTCTTTGTTATGACATTCCCACTTCAAGATGAATGCCTCCAGTAAGTTATGTTGTATATTAAAAAGGTGGGGTGTTACATTAATGACATCAGAGCAAGTAAGTGGATGGACACCAGGAAGCAATTTGATTCATATGTTCTAATCCTAGGTATATGTGACCTTTTTCAGATGGCCTCTAAGAGAGACGACAAAGGAAAGGATAAGATGGATGATGATACTAGTTCATTTAGTGAAGGGAGGGATCATGAAGTAAACCCTAAGACAACCCTAGAAGACCTTGTCCAAGCACTCACCAATGTTCTAGTACAAGGACAACATCAACCCAGACATCATAAGTTGAATTTAAAGGATTTCCTAAAGAAAGGCCCGACTCTTTCTCTGGTGAAGGAGAAAATGATGTAGTCACAAAAGATGGGGAGTTAATTCGAGGCATGTAGCATTGCTTCCATGACATGGACTGCCCTCAACACTCTAGGGTTCACTTTCCAACCCACATGTTGAAGGGAGCAACCCATACATGGTGGGAGAACTTCCTCAACTCAAGGGAAGCTGATGCACCTCCACTCACATGGGAAGGATTTGTTGAAGCCATCCAAGAAAACTATGTATTTGAAGCCATTAAAGAGAAGAAGGAGCTAGAGTTTTTCAACCTACCGTAGGTGGGTGACATGACTGTGACCCAATATGCCATGAAGCTTAGGGTCCTATAAAGTATGGCTACGATTATGATGAATGTCACAGAAAAAAGAAGTTCATCCGAGGACTCAAGCCTGACCTAAGTTTTTCTCTATCAAGAAGAGGCCACAGGACCGTTCAGGCTTCCCTAGATGCATCCCTAGAGATTCAAGATCACCTTGGAAAATCCTATAGGAAGGAAGTTCCTCAAAATAACAACCAATATCAACCTCCCAACAACCCAAAGAGAAACATGCTTGAGCCTACAATAGAAGTTGAGAAGCCCCAATGTCCAACATGCAAGAAGAACGGTGATGACCCACACCACACAAAGTGAGATTACGCAAAACTAAATGTGAAATTAACACTAAGCAAGTGAATTACCAAAATACACAAGAAATTAAAGCCAATTTCATAAAAGCACCATACCCTAAAAACCTTCACATATAAGTGCACAACAAGACACCTAGATCACATATCACATATCACATATCATTAGGTGTTTACATCATTGTTCTCAAACATTCCCATCATCAACCTGTTACACGAAGAACCTTTTCCACTGTTCCACACACACACACAAATATATATATATATATATATATATATATATATATATATATATATATATATATATATATATATATATATATATATATATATATATATATATATATATATATATATATATATATATATATATATATATATATATATATATATATATATATATATATATATATATATATATATATATATATACATATATACAATAAGGAAAAAATCGCATCTTAGTAACATCTCCATAAAACACACCAAAAACATCCCGAAGACCTGAGTGTACATGGATGACTCTAGCACCATATCACTGAAATACTAGTAGCACGTCCAAGCTTATCAGCTACTACTCTTGCTGCTACTCTTCCTCAGCTACACGATCACCACCTCATCGTGCACGAAAACCTAAAAGATGTGGAAACCCATGGGGTGAGTCCAAATGTCCCAGCAAGAGATATAACTCTTCGCCGACATCTATTAAAGAAAAGATAAAATGAAGCATATAGGTACCATGATTACTAATTGAGTAGATTCAACTAAATAATATGCAATCAATAGGTGGAGCAGATTAAGAAACACTTGGCAATTATTACTGAGTAGTAGAACAATTAATATTCTAAGAAGGAATATGAAGAATATGTATATCATTTATCAACTAAACTGTACAAAAACAAGGCAAGGCTTAAACCAACATTATCCACATTTATCCCTATGCAATTACACTACATGTAAGTATTACATATTTTATTATGCCCTAACGACATGAGCTATACCAATCATGCTCCAACTGACCACTGCTAAGTCAAAATTCATGCCATACAAGGTCTATGGTAGAGCTGGAATCCACAACCTCCCCACATCTCCCAGTCAACACGAGAGAAACACCATAGTGACATAACACATGAGTCATCTGCAAAACAACCTAGCCTACCTTGGTATATAGGCATAACGCTAGTAAAATTGAGCTACGACCCAAAGTCGCACTCCTGCCAGGGTATGGCCCATAACCAATCCTGTGAAATTATATATTGAGTCACAACACTAAGATATGTCCTGTAGCCACACTCCTTCCTGGGTATGGCCTGTAGCCAATCCTATGAATGCATATACTCAACAATATATGACTCTGAGATTCCACTAAGGGAGAACTTGTTTCACCATCCAACACTAAGACAGACACTAGAATGGGTCTATGGCACATGGAACCTAAATGATTAGGTTTTACTTGATTCATTAAGCCAATTATATGTCTGTTAGCAGAAATCAAGTCACAACATATAAAACCATAACAAACTCTACAAGAATAATATTATAGTACGACTTCAGAACATATGAAATGTAAAGTGTGTGAACTTGTCACATCATCACATAACATTGTAGCACTTCCATTCATAAGGTCATCATCACTATCAACCAACCACCAAGTATATCACCAATGTCACATCACTATGGGATATCAATCCCTTAATCACATCTCTAGAGGATATCACCTCAAATCATGCACAATGCACCTGCCAAGTCATCATATCCAATCACATAATCCCTGCATATACCACATCACATTATGCCTCAATCATTACTCATAATAACCATCCTATATAACATAGGATTTACCATTGAATTCACATAGCCATGTCATTCAAGTTTATATCACCTGTAAGGCTGCTGATTTACAAACAAGAGAAAGAAAACATCATACATATTAACCATTCTAAGTGAGAGGTGCAAACATGTCACATTGCCTACAATTAGGGTTATGTTTCATACTTATCCGACTAGGGTTGTATAACTATATTCAAGAACTAATCCCTAGGTATGATATCTCCCATATCCTTGGATCACTTTATGGTTGAGGAACATGATTAGGTTTGATTAAACAATCTTCTAAACAACAATAGACATAGTTCAATCATTACTCACATACATGTGTCGATTAGGTGTTCGAGTACATGTGTTAACCACCCACTATTCATGTGTCACGACCACCCAATACATTGGTCATGATCATTTACCATGTAGGTGTCTTGACCACCAAGAGCCAATGGCCGGAACCACACACAACCAAAGGTGTCACGACTGCCATACAACCAAGGTGTCCCGACCTCTTCATCAACTAGGGTTTCGATCACATGGCTAGGGTTTAACCATCAAAAGCAAACATGTCATGAACACAACTTCAAGGGAAGAAACTTGACCCAAAATCAAGTAGGTGTCTCAACCCTCATAGAGGTAAGTGTTGTGACCATCATAGGGTAGGATGTCACGATCATAACCAGGTCATTTGTCTCGACAAAAACCTCACATGACAAGGTGTCACGACCCAAAGAAAAACAAGGTGTAATGACCACAAAAGATAAAACTACTACCAATGCATAGGACCAACATCCAACAGGGATTAAACATTATCAAAGATGATATCTCCACATCATGAACACAACTTCAAGGGAAGAAACTTGACCCAAAATCAAGTAGGTGTCTCAACCCTCATAGAGGTAAGTGTTGTGACCATCATAGGGTAGGATGTCACGATCATAACCAGGTCATTTGTCTCGACAAAAACCTCACATGACAAGGTGTCGCGACCCAAAGAAAAACAAGGTGTAATGACCACAAAAGATAAAACTACTACCAATGCATAGGACCAACATCCAACAGGGATTAAACATTATCAAAGATGATATCTCCACATCCAAAATAGAAGGTAAAACCAAAAAGATCCATCATCCACATGGAGGAGAAAATCCCATGCAAAACTAGTCACCAAAAACCCTAAAACTTACACCATGAAAAATACCTCAAATAGGAGAGAGAAACCATGTTTGACAACAAAAAAATAGAACCTAAACTTCATAGAACATCAAGACACTCTTTCATCATGCATGCGATCAAAACCAAGATCAAGAAATGGGGAAAACCACCATTTCACCATAATCACCAAAATCGGGTATCAAAACTAGGGTTTTAAATTTCTTTCAAACCAAGCATGATATAAACATCAAACAAGTCCTAGGGCTTAGCATCATCCAATGGCATGTTAAGGTAACATTTTAGATAGAGAAAACATCAAAGTGCATATAGGAAAAGTGTGTTAATAGAGAAGGTTAAGAGTTATAGAACCCGCCTTAAGGAAGATCACTCCAAGGATCACAAGCTCCAAGCACATGCTCACTAAGGATGATGAAGCTCTACCAAAGGCTCCAATCTTGGACATAATATAACATCAAGAAGAATAAAACACCAAGGTCAAAGATAATCCAAGAAAAGAGTGTAAGAAGCTCTAGACCAAACCAAAAGAAGGAGGGAGAAAGAGAGAAGGAAACGTCCTCACACTTGGGTCCACCTTGTCAAAACATGGCCTATGACCCTTGTGATGAGGGTTTCACTCCTCAAGAATGATCACCATGAAGGATCCATGGTGAAAGGATGCGAAAAGATAAAAATAAGAAGGTAGGACATCAAGAGAAATGCTATCAAGGAAAGGCAAGCACTTACCAAGGTAGAATATGACCAAAAGTCACCACATGAAAGAGTTCTTGATCACCAAGGCTCCAAGGACAAACACCCTGTGCTACACCAATCTCTAAGGATGAGAAAAAGAGAGGGAGGAAGAATGTTCTTGATTGGAATGATCCATGAAAGAGTTTTTGCTCTAAGTTCATGAACGTTCTTGATTGGAATGATCCATTTCTCACCCTATCTATCGCTCTATATGTGAAACACCCATTTATGGATTTCCACTCCTTGCCACCCTGAGTTGTAGAGGGAGCTCTGATTCACCTCTTACCTATATAACGCATAGTATAACACCATCGAACCTTAGCCACTCATCCTCCACTTTCAATTTCTTTTCCTCTAGCCCCAAACTCCAGGACCTACTTGAAGTGCATCTTCGGTGAATACCTTCCTGACACAACCCTACTTGTTGTCTCCGTCCAAATTCGGTCTCCGATAAGCATCAAAAGTACCCCCTACTCCATTTCTAGTCATTAGTTTACCTTAGTTTGCTTTAAGTCCCATACCCTATATCTATCATTGAGGAACTCATTGGTGACTCATTGTATTGCCTATTTTGTGCTTCTGTGATCATGGGAACTTGCCCATTTTCTCTGCCTTTCGCCAGTGATTGTTTCTCTGAGATTTGGTGGACAATTTCAATGATGTGCATTGATGGTTTTAGGATTCAAGGTTCTAGTTTTATTGTGTTTCCCTTGGTGTCTTGATCGACTTATTATACCTGCAAGATTATTTGTGGGATTTGACACACATTTTGTTTATCAAACCACAAGGTTCAAATGGTCTAAACGAAAACTTTACCCTCGTGTGGTTAATCAAATGATTTTATATGTAAGGGCGGTGTAGTGATTTCATCACCCCATCTTTCTTTGATTGCTGATCCATTGGGATGAGTCCCCTTGCAATTTGGCTAACCTTGATTGATCCATCTCAGCTCCAACCCAACTCTTGGTCGAGCCACTGGATTTCATATTTCACTCGTGGCTTTTTACTAAATTTTCATTGGTCAATTCTTCAAAAATCTGTAGTAAATCAACACTTTGTCAGAAAATTAAGAATAAATAGTCATTGGAAAGGATTTTCTGAGTAGAACATGATTTTAGGGTTTTCGAGCAATGATTTTCCTTCTAGATCTAATTTTTTATTACAAACCCTAACTTAACTCATGAAACCCTAAATATGTAGGGGTGAGCATCAGTCCAAAACTGGACCGGACCGGACCGGACCGGACCGAGGACCGAAAATCAATAATTTTTGGACCGTTGACCGGACCGTTTGGTGGTCGGACCGGACCGTTTTGACCACGGACCGGACCGGACCGGACCGTTTGGACCGCAGTCAGCCTTTTTTAGATGTTTTACAACTTATTTAATTATACAAAGTTGATAATCTTAGTCACTTCTAACAATTATATAACTTTAGTATCAAACATGTATACTAGTAGTACTTATATATGTACTTTATTTGTAGTTATTATAGAATACACCTTCAAATATATATGGATTTTATATAAAAGTTAGTCTGCGGTCCGGACCGGACCGGACCTGTTTTGGACTAGACCGGACCGGACCGGACCGAAGACCGAATTTATCGAATTTATTGGACCGCGGACCGGACCGAAGTTGAAATGGACCTGACCGAACCAGACCGAATTGAGCGGTCCGGTCCGGTTTTGCGGTCTGGACCGATATTTGCTCACCCCTATAAATATGTATCACATGTGATTAATTTACCTAAAATAGTAATCATCCAACCAAGTTTCCCAATTTAATGATGTTGATCAATAAGACTAACCCTAACACACTCAAATCTTAATCTTACCCCAATTCAACCTAGGATCAATACAAGTTATTGATTTATTATGTTTAATAATTATGAACAGGTGCTTGGAGCGTAATCAAGACAAGGGAATGTTTGAACTAGGATTTGAACAAGATCACATAGACCAACTTAGGATCAACTTTGCTCCAAGGTAAAAGGGTCATGCTATTGATAACAACTACTTTTGGTTAAATGAACGCTAAGTATAAAGAAGACATTATGATTTCAAGTTTAATGCTTTAATAATGTTCATGATATTAATTGCTTGAAGGTTGTTATATGTTATTTTCAATTGTTATAATGTTCATTGAGATTAGAGATTATGATTAATCATTCAAGAAATTAATGTTCAAGTTCAAGAGGGTGAAATCCCATCATGTTAAAGTATAAGGATCATGTTAATTCTAATGTTAATGATCAAGATAATTGGAATTGAATCAGTCTTCATATGCTCCTAAATCATGGACCTTAAGGGGTCTTCAAGGGGTTTCCTACTATCAAGGTCTTTCCTAGAAATCATGTGATCCTAAGTGGGCATAATAGAGGGATGCATGCATTTATTGTAAAATTATTCATGTTAATAATGATTCAAGAATGCTTATAGTTAATTCATGTCAACTTTTCTTACATGTCAAGTGTATTTATTTTGTTTATGTTATAAAGTGACAATATCGCTTAATGATGTGGTGATTTTCCCCTTTGCATGGCTAGGGACATGTGTCTCTAGGAGTTGGAGCAAATAAGTACTCAAGAGGAGAAAGCAATGACTATAAGACCTTCAAGTTCCAACTGGTAGGGCACCATCCACATTAGTTGGCAATCATTTAGAATGTTTACTTTCAGGATTATTTTTTTCCATGAATAGAATCTTAGACTTTATAAAGAAGTCAATTATAGTTTTACTTCAAAGAACAATGCATGCATCTCAATGGTGAATTGTTTATTATTTGCATTGATTTCCTTATTATGACATTCCCCCTTCAAGATGAATGCTTCCACTCAATTATGTTATATACTAAAAAGGTGGGGTGTTACACTTACACTTAAGCCTCAAGTAAGTGGTTTATAAAAAAATCTCTAACAATTCTAGATTCCTAACATCCAAATATTCTAACTCGTGAAAATAGGTAAAAAATAAATATTATATTATATCATCTATGTCTATTTAGCATGTCTAAGAATTACCATCGATTTATCTGTACTACATTTGTTTTATACATTAGACTCATTAGGAAATGTAGTTATATCAATAGAATTTGTGACCTTTTATATATTTACTTTACATTAATTGACCATTTTACTACACAAGGTGTTATATATTACTAAATGGGTCTCCAAAACATGTCCTGCACATGAGTAATTTGCTCCTTCACTTATTTGTATTGAAAACATTACTTTTACGTGAAGTATTGGATGCATATTTTTTATGTAAATAAGGGTTAAACAATAAAAATGTCCAATTATTTTTATCCATTAATAGTATTAATTTAAGAATTACTATAATTGGAATCCTATTAAGGCCTTCAGGATATAATGTACACTATGTTTAGGGATTTTCTAATGAATGAAGACAAATACATCCAAACCATAAAATATGTTCCTAGGGCTAGGAAGTCTAGTTTCGGTATATTACAACCCCATACATGGTTTAGGTATGTGCATATCGTAAGGCCCCTAACCTTGCTTAACCTTTAACATAATCTATTTATCCTAACTAGATGCTTATTATAAAAAAAAACTTTGGAGTATGGTTTTATATCAGTTAATGAATCTATGTTGAATATTTGGTTCAATTCCAATTTTGTTTGATCTAGTTAATCAATTTCATGTAACTTTTGAAATTTGTGTAAATTACCCATATCAGGGAGTTTAAGTATAAATTTTAGTGCTTTCTTAATAAATTTATAATGTTCTTAATGATTTTAAAGTTGTACATCTACTTTGGATGCTTTTGGACCTTAGTTTCATGAGGTTTACATGAGCTTTTTGAGGTAATAAGTTAGTTTTTCCATTGATGTCTAATGGGATTTTTTATGGTTGCCAGGATTTTCAGTGGTAACCAGGATTTTTAGTGATTGCTAGAATTCTAGTAGTCACATAGAATGCTGAATGGTTGCATAGAATTCAAAGTGGTCGTTAGAATTCTTAATGGCCACATCAAATTTTCAGTGGTCACCATGATTCTCATTAGTCGCATAGAATTCTCAGTAGTGACTTATAATTCCCAGTGGCTGCATAGAATTATTAGTGGTCACATAGAATTATTGACAACAATAAACTTCCACCCACCTATAAATACCCTATCTCTTTCTCTCTCTTTTTCTCTCTTCTCATCATTGGAGATCTTAGTGCTATTTTTTGAAGGTCAACGAGAACCCATCAAGGTCGGGGATCATGGATTTTTTTGGATGCATGTGTAAGAACCGAGACTCCTTGGGTTGATCTAGTGCCATTGATTGTTTTCCTTGCTTGTTTCATGTAAGATCTCTTCTCTTTCACTTGTTTTCTTGTTGTTCTTCACCCTCCTTCCTACTATGGATGAGTTCTTGGTGTTCTTCCTGGAACCCTATGCTTGTGGGCCTAATAACTCTCTTTTTCTCTATTATTACTCTAGTCCCCCTCTATTTGTGGAAGGAGGAAGCATTCTTGGAGATTTGGTGGTCTGAGATCGACTTTTTGTTGCTGATTTTGAAGTTTTTCATCTTGGATTTTAGAGTTCTTCTTCTCTATATTTGGTTCCCTATCTAACTAGGTGAGTTATGTCACTTGAAATTTTCATTTCGTGCCTACCTTCTAAGTGCATGTCTTAAATCTTACCTTGGAACTTGTAATATGAGAAAAGATGCCCTTTTTGTGTGTTGTTTGACATGAAAGTATGGTAAAATAGGTTATCAGGCCTACCTTAGATCTTATTAACATTTTTCCTATGTAAAATGATCTTGTATTTAAACATGCAAGGTCTAAAAATCGAAATATCTATATAATTACTCCTATAAAGGTCATATATGTGCTACTTTGGCACCCAATGCTTAGAAATCTGACTCACACTTTAAATCTTACTATATGGTGGTTAACCGATATGGTTTTAATGGTTTTAGTTACTATGTTGGTGCTGAAATGATAGGTAGATAAAATTATATTGTTGAAAGTAGAACATCCATGCTAGGTGTTGGTCACATAAATGATTAGTTCTTGGAAACACCATAACACTTACATCTGAAGGACTTTTACGTTGAAATTTGGGGGTGATATCTTTTTTTTACTTCTTAAATAGTGTGCATAATTTTAGATACAAATGATACCCCTACATGAGGTTATTTTTTTTTTGGTAAAAATGGGTTTTTTTGGTTGTTTTGCACCCTAGATGGAGGTTTAGTCCTCTTTAAATATAAAAATGGACAAGTATACCATTATGAAATAGCATGGAACAAATTTCATGCGTTTATATTTTTTTTGGAAATGATATCCTAAAAATTATGTTGGGAGCATACTATAGGATCTTGTATGTAACTTGTTTGATGTAGTCTGAAATCACTCAACTAGCTTTATTAACCAAATGAAACCTTAATCATGTAGTGCCATGAGTCCATAGAACTATTCTACTGTTAGGAGTTACTGGATGGTGAGATGAGTATTCCAAAAGAAACTCAAAGTCATATATAGTTGAGTATATGTCGATGTAGGGAAGATATATCCTCATCATACTTGTTATAACCCCAAATTTTGGGTTCAATTGATGAGAAATGCAATTTCTCATATTAAGAATAATTGAACAAATAATGATGTGAATTGTTTTGAATAATTGGATTTCGTTTGAAATAGCCTTGTTATTTGATTTGTGGGCTTTATTGACTATTGGGCCCAATAAAAAGGAAAATAAAAAAAGGAAATTCAATTAGTAAATGGATATTTGAGAAATGAAATAATGGAAACCTCTAGAAGGAAAATCCAAAGAGGATTTCGTGCCTCTTGGATTCCTTGGGTTCCAAGGAGTCTAAAGTGGTAAAGAAAAGAAATAAGAAAAATAAAAGATTAATTATGTATTTCTTTATTAAGAGAGAAATTGAAAACATTGATGAAATGTGGAAATTAAGTGAAAAGATGGATAATTGACTTTCCCTTTATGGAATTTCGTATCCCAAGGTTTTATTATGATAGAAGGGATGCCAATGAGGAAAATAGAAGGGAAATAAAAAGAAATTCTCAAGAAGATATATTTTTAATGAGAAATAAACAAGATAATGTGAGATAATGCATTTAGATGCATCTAGAAGGATAATAAGTATCCAATAAAGATAATTTCGAGATAATGGAGTATTTTTGGATCTAAGGAGTCCCAATAAAGAGGAAAGAAAGAGAAAATAGCAAATTTGCAAAATAAAAGAGATACATTATTAGTGAATTTGTGATATTGATAAAAAGAAAGTATCTCCCTATTAAATGAAAATAGAATGTGTGCCTTTAGAATAAAGAGAAAGTAAATAAAAGAATAAAAGAAGTTATTTTCGATTTCCTAATGTCTAAAGAATAAAGAAGACTAAGGAAATAAGAGAGAGAGAGAAAAAGAAGATAAATGTGTTTCATTATTAATGGATTTTATGTTATTTTCATAAGATGGTATTTTCCATCAAAAGGAAACATGATTTCGTGTTAATGGTTGAAAAAGCAAGAATAAAGAGAATATATGAAGGGAATTTCGAATTCAAGAAATAAGAATATCTAAGAAGATTATGAGGAGAGAGAAGAATACTTCTCCTAGAAGAAAGATGATTCCTATTGAAGAGGGATTACGTTTCATTATGGGAAAAACATCCTAGGGCTTCGTAGACCCTCCCCTATATGAGGGGTACGACCTAGGGCCGAGTCCAGGGAAGTCCCACGCACCTCTCTCTCTCCTCTTCATGTTCTTTTCACGTAAAACCCTAGTTGAAAGGAGCACCGAAACCTTTGAAACAAGGAGGAACCAGGGGCGGGAAAAGAACGAAGCTTCTGCATCAGTTGAAGGAGGATCGACCCCATCTAACCCTTGCGCAAGGTCGGAAGACAAGCAGCAAGCACGGCCGCCGTCCAGGGAGCAGCAGCGCGGCTACAGGAGGCGGCAGACGTGCAGGCCTAATCTACTTCTGACCTCGCCACCGCGGCTGCAGCTTGAAGGCCCTGAGGGTGCTATGGAGGTCGCCGGACCCAGAGGAACGGGTTTTGGTGGCCGACGAGGTCCGGTTGATGGGGAGGAAGCCCTGCAACCCGCGGCTAGGGCGACGCAGGGAGCTGCGCGAGGAAAAAGAAGAAGAAGGGAGAACCGTTGGACGGTTATGCCCCTTCGAGGGCTGAAGCGCAGACTGACTTATCAAGGGTAAATACGTCATTTCGAAATGTTCCCAAAACAAGAACCGCGCCTACGTTGCATGAGGAGTGACGTGGCATCTCCCAATTGGTCCAAACTAGGTAATTTTGCTAAAATCATAACTCCTAATTCATAGCTCGGATAAATACAAGTTATATATGAATTTTGATCCTCAGAACGAGAGGAATCCAAATAAATTATGTTTGAAGTCTGATTCTTTTTGCAATCCGAAAATTAATGGAAGTAATCATCTTTAATACTTTAAAGATTAAGGAACCCTAATCTGATATGATTAATGTGTTTAATAGGGTTTAATGGATCATAAGAGTTGATATTAACCTGTTAAATGCAAAAAGGTGCATTAAGATCGAAAAGGGTGATCTTTGTACGTAATTAGTTTAATTTAGAGATTATGTGCCTAAATATGCTTGCGATATGAAAAGTGCATAAAAGCTATCATTTTAATGATTTAATTAATGAAAAACTCTTAGATTTGATGATAGATGGTTTTAATATTGATCAATGGATAATTTAAGCCTATTGTTCATAAAAGTGAAAATAAGATCCAAAAAGATAATCTTTTTATATAATTGGCTTAATTTAGGGTTTCGTGCATGAATATGCATTAACGAGCTTGAAAACCCTATTTTAGGTGAATATGAGTTTTAAATGTTTTAATTGTTCAAATCTATAAATAAATAAGGATATGATGATCCTAAGTCAATTTTGGGTATAAGAGACTATTAAATGAATAGTTTGAGCAATTAGGGTTTACATAAATGGAAAAGAGTATGTTAGAGTTTGTTAACCTAAAAAGGGATAAAGTTCAAGAGATTGATCTAAGAAACCCTAATGAGTATTAATGAATACTTAATGCGGATTAGAAACCCTAGAAAGTGAATCCAAGTCAATAAAATAGATTCCTGATAAAGTGTGTAATAAATAGAGTACATATTCTTTTCAGGAATTGTGTGATGATTTAATTACTTGCTTGGATCTGTTGATTGGGTTGATTGCATATACATGAAGTAAATGTTGAATAATCTGCATGACTCATCAAATCAGGTATGTGGTTACGCTTATGACTATACCGAATAGTTTCCCGAAGATTTTATCGATGTTTCCCTCAATGCATGAATTAACTGTTGGATGTCTATTTATTTCATGCAATTATAAAGTGAATATGGCTATCACTATGAGTATATATGTATAACTAGCTAGATCCGAGTCCACCCCTGTGGCTATGCAAAGGCTAAGGATAACCTAGAGCAAGGTCTAGGGTATCATGAGTTAGAAACTGGGCTACACATGAGTAGTGCCATGAGACTCTTAGCATACCATGAGTTAAGGAGTGGGCTACCTACGGGTAGTGCCATGTGACTCAGCCCTAGAAATTGATTCACCTATGAGGTGAAGTCATGAGGGGTAAAATGGGAATCTACCACCTGGGAGGTAGTATCCAGGTCCACTGCATGGACAGCGCAGGGGATAGGGTACACATGGATCGCGTAGTTATACTTAAAACGTAAACTTGTTTGTTAAATGATAATTGAATGCGATACATTGTTATAGATAATTGAATGATTATTGGTTTCCCCCACATACCAGCTACGGCTGACCGACGCTTTGTTTGTCGGCGTTTTAGGTACAATGAAAAGAACAAATAGTAAAGTGGCACATGTGATACTAAATGAGAATTAAAGTACAAAGGAGGATTAGATAGATTAGTATCGGCATGGATAGAAATATAGAGATCCAAGTTTTCAAAAGGTATGTACAAAAAAAATTTATTACCATTTTCAGTATAGTCTGTTAGAATTTAATAATTGTTTATGGTTATATGTCGAACCTTTGATCCGGGATTAATGGGTACGGCTCAACCTCTCGGTTTCCCTTAATTTGGGGTTATCGGGAGGTGAGGTCAGATAGTAGTTTTAGTGCTATGTCTCAAACTACTCAAGGCTTAATAGAATATTTAATCTAACTGTGTAGCATATCTGTTAGGATAACCTGGTGACACATTGGATGATAAGCTTTCTTTATTTCTTTTAAGTGGTAGATGGTTTAAAATGTGGCAAGAAAAATCAACTATATAAAGGCCTATAACTTTGTTTATGATGCAAGTTCTTCACTCTTCCAACTTTGTAACATTATCTATTTTAACTATTTAGTATGCATATCTCTAGTAATAAATAGATGTTTTTGGAGTTATATCTCTCACTGGGACATGGGTTTCACCTCATGGGTCCCCACATCCTTTAAGGTGATCGTCAGTAACACCGTCAGACTCATGGTAGTGAGGAAGAGTTGTCCAGAGATAAATAGAGCCCAGAGGTTGGTTGGTTTTTGTAGAGTCCTAGGGTAATCCATGTACTCTTAGGACTGGGTGGGGATTTCACATCATGTATATCGACTCACACTTTTGGTTGTAAGCCTTATTTCATGCTTTATGTAAATGTTGTAATTAGGCGAGAAACATCTCTTACATATAGGTAGTGGTTGAGCCACAAAACTCATGTAAAGTTACATGACATGAATATATGTGTGAAAGTTTGACCTTTGTGTAAATGTTCTCTAGAATTTTTGGAAAATTTTATTTACTTTTAATTTTTATACATTTTTTGTAATATGATTAATTAGTGTATGATCGGAGTTTTGATTTTGAGTAATCTCATTTAGCATGATGGGTTGCCACATTTGGTGGTATTAGAGTAAGTTGTGGAACAAACATTGTAGTTAAGTCCTTAGAGGTATAAGTTAGATCTATGATCTTCACTGAGTCTGTATGCATTGCGTTCAAGTAGCATAAACGTTTCTACATAAGAAGAAATAGATAGGGAACCTTGCTTCAAACTATAGAATTTTTCTTCCTTCTTCTTTAGGGTAGCAGTGCAAATGTACTTCTCACAAAAGGCACCAAAAACCGCTCCCAAGTCATGGTAGAGATATCACAAGTCCTATCTATTCCGTACCACCAAACTTGAGCTAGTTCATCTAGAACATATGAAGAAAACTTAACCATCTGGTGCGGAGGATATGACATACCATCAAAAGTACGCTCTATGGATAACACCCAGTCATAAGCTTTATCGACCATCTCTAGTTCACCTTTACCCTTGAAGTATGGTGCTTGCATATTCATGGATTCCATTATTGATTACTCCTTAGGCTTATCAGGCACATGTGGGTTGTTCAGCTTCCCTGCCATAGAAGTGGTAAGAAGTTGTCAAAGCATGGCTAACCTGTACTTAGGAGAGATGATTATTCCCACATTAGTAGCAGTAGAGGTTGGGGTTTCCTGACCTACTGATGGTCCACTCCCAATTGGAGGAGTAACTTGAATCACCGAAGGGGTAAAGGGAGGATCCATTCTCGACATCCCAAACCTAGGATTCTGGGGTGTTCCATAAGCAAACTATTTGTCAAAAGATGAGTTATCTCCTACCATGAGGGTGTTTCCTGGACAAGGCAAGGGTACAAGGTATAAGTAACCTATGGAGAAGGTAAACATCCTAAGGGAGACAAGATTGAAATAGTTAGATGACCGACAACCAATGGCTCTAATACAATGTTGTAAGGATTGGAACCCAGACGAGATTCATTCCCTAATAAAGTAAAAGACATCATCCCATATAACCAAACACCACCATAATTTTTTTACAAAAGGGATGATAACTCATTCGTTCAACATGTATGTATCATAACACCATAAGTAGCAGCAGAATTTATATAATATCTAACCATTACAAGCTTTTTATCATCACTAGTATGACCAAGAAGGGTGAGATAAAAGAAATACTAACTAAACATAAGACTAGATGAGGATCACCTAACAACTTCACGAAAGTATCCCACGAGGTTTCAGTTAAACTTGATGAGGTCCTGGTCCAACCTAGTTGTCTCCTAGTTGACCTATACCTGAGGTTGGAAGCATAGCCCAACAAAGGGAGAAAAGTAGATACGTCAACAAAATGTTGGCATGTGACTAAACATGGTTTTTTGAGAAATATTAAGAAATAAAGGATGTCAAATAAAAGGATTCCCAAAGAAAAAGGAAAGGACTACCCAATCAGGTATAAAAGAATATGGATTTATAAAACTGATAACTAAGATATTACTTGCCACTAAGAGAACAATAAAGTTGTGCAAAACAAGCACATATACAGAATCAGGGCACACAACCCTTTAGTAATAACATCAACCTACATGCATGTGAGATAAGCGTAGAACTAGAACAATATAAATAACAAAGGAAACCAATCCTCACAAACTTGAAACTTGACAAAGAATGGTGTACTACCAGACTCCCAATATATATAAAAATGGGCATCACCACCTGGATATGGGCACACAGCCTCCATCCCAAAAAGAATAATACATAGGCATACAACTCAAAAACCAATGTACTTACACTACTCTAGGGATTTGAATCACATAACATGCTTAAGTTAGAGGTAAGTATAATGTATAGCCAGATGAAACCAGATTTCCATCGCATAAATGGACAATATAAACAACCACCACATAAGTGGAAAAACTAAGGTTTCTTCAAGAACAAAGCATATGTTGGAGTCAAAAGAAAGTGCAATCAAATAGGATGATAAGAATATCATAGTAAACACAAATATTTCACATGAAATCATGTTTTCAAAAGATAGAGATATTGTGTAGACAATTGTCCATAGGACCAAGAGAAAGATAAAAATGGGTTGATTTCTCAAAGG
The DNA here is from genome assembly GCA_963693085.1 of Alisma plantago-aquatica. NCBI lineage: Eukaryota > Viridiplantae > Streptophyta > Magnoliopsida > Alismatales > Alismataceae > Alisma > Alisma plantago-aquatica. The sequence goes on from OY856414.1 coordinate 285,916,116, forward strand.
AATAATAAAAGATGAAAACATACCTTAAACCAGAGTCCTAGAAACACTCTTCACCAATCTAATTGTTTCTAAGATCACCTTTTTCCTAATTTCAATTTATTCACATGTATTAGGGTTTTATAATATATAATATGTAAAGAAACCAAACTTTTGACCTATCTGGAAAAGCTCATATTTTGTTCACAAAACCTATACCAAACGATCACTTATATTTTTTTAATCAAGAAAACATATTTACTTTATTTGGATTCATATGAATTAATTACAAATTTTGGGGCTTTTTATATAGGTTATTAGATTCCCAACAATAAAATATCAAAATATTGGTAATCAGACTCCCAAACTATTTTTATTAGAAAGATTACATTTTTCTAGTTCCAAAACATATTGTTACTTAATTTTTGGAAAAGTAGATAAAAAGATAGGAATTTTTCAATATTAACCAATCGAAAAAATCCCAATATTCCATGTAAGCAAGTACTCTCGTGAGAGAGAGGAAAAGAAGGATTGGGTCTACATGACTTGGCCCAATCAATTCCAGCCAAGTCACTAGATAAAGATTGAGTCACCCATGTCCAAGGAAGAGGAAAACATGGGTGAAAAGTCGAAAATGTCCTTGCGAGATAAAACAAAGTAAAGAGAATGAGAGAGGGGTAGAATAAAGAAAGCATAATGATGATAGTCTCCCTCCACGTCCAACCGTTGTGGCTCAAAGCAGCAAGCATGGGGCTTGGTTTATTTGGGAGAAATCACAAAACACAACAATTCGACAAAGAAAGTATAAAGAAAGGAAGAAAAGAAGGCGACAAACTCACTGCTACTCTCAATTGGTGTGCTAGTACCACCAAGAACCCAAGAAAGATGTCATAAGACAAGAATAGAATCCTGGATGTCGATGGCCAACCAGTGATGTGTAGATAAATTGAGATGAGAGGAGAGTTGTTGAGGAGCCGAGGATGGCTGAGGTAGAACTATTTATAGGTGAGGGTTGAATTCTAGGGCAAGCGCATGTTGGATGAGGTTCCTTGGTGCCCAAGAATTGGGTGTTTTCTCAATTTCTTGAAGAAAAAACACATGTAAGGGATGTTTGTGTGTGGAATCCAATATTAAATGTGTGGGTGATGAAATCTCGCAAAGATATTGAGTAATGAAAGAGAAATTTGAGAAACAAAACTCAGACATGCTGACCTATTTCCTGATCTATCCATGAGACAAGTGATGACTCATGATCCATTAAATCGAGGATATGATGGTCATGGTTGCATGGAATAAAATTAGCTACGTGACATGTATTTAAATCAATATTATATTCAAACCAAAATCCAATTAAAGTGATATATTGAATTATTTATATTTTTCTCTACCGTCATTTGAGGATGCAAAAGAAACCCAAATTAAATGAAATTTGACACCTAGCTTATTTAGGACATGTAGAACCTGTACTTGGAATTTGTTTTTGGTTTTGGAGAATCTAGACATTTTATTTAATTATTTTAAAAGTAAATCATATTTTTTCTTTCTTCATACATTAGAGACTTATAGAATTACCCAATTTTGGTGAAACTTCACCTTCAAGCAAACATAAGCATTTTGGACATGAATTTGCCATTAATTTTGTACTTTGGTGTTATTTAACAAATAATTTAATATTTTGGGATTTATTTACACTTTCTCTCTCTTAAACACATTATATTAGTAAAGATTGTCCAAATTTCATAAGAATTTATCTAAGGCTACATTTAGTGTGTAGATTATGAATCTAAGATTCGTTGCCACTTTTGGAGTCATTTGATGACTTATTTCATATTTTGGAGAAAAATCTCCTTTTCATTTTCTAAATAGAATAGATATAGTCATTATCATCGCAAAATTGTGAACTTGGTCTCCAAGCCATATCATATCTAAAGAATTCGATTATGAAGTTATTCATATCCAATTAGTCTTTTTTATGAAATATGCATAATTAATATATGTTGCCCATGATTATTTTAGTTAACACATTACTTCATCATTATTAGTATTATTCATTCAATTGTGTCTCATACCTTCACATTACAACCAAAACATTATATATTATTAGTACATGCAAAATAGTTTATGTTTATCATTTAACTCATTAAATTTTGTCAATCCATTTTTTTAAACTATGGATCAATATTCTCAATTATGGACACCTAGTTCTTCTGTGTTTATTATATTTTCTTAGCCTCATACCTTAAACAACATTAACTAATGTGGCATATTTTATTGATTTATAAATTATTGTTAGAGCATTAGGTCATATTTATTTCCATGTATATATATTAGGATGATTTATTCATGCATTATCATATTAAGATTACAATTAACTACTACTAGGTATATCTTCATCCCTATTTGGCTAAGTCCCAAGAAGTAAGGTCCCGAACCTATTAAATTTGGAATATGATAAGGTTCTATAGTTTGGAATGTTACAATATACCACCCCTTAAAGGGATTTTTTCCTCAAAATCTAAACGTCCATATATAACAAACAACTATTTACCACCCCTTAAAAAGATTCATCTTAACATGTCAGACAACTCTATAGGTACAAGGATAACTTCAAACACTTCCACAAAGGTATTATGCAAAAAAGGAAATATAACTTTAAAGTCTAACTATGGGACTAAGGGTTACCTTCAACATGATCATCAAAACGCACTTCTTGGCCATACAAAGCAAAGATCCTTCTAGCATGTCTTCCCACATGTCTTCTTTCATTATTATTATTATCATTATTTTGAGGAGGTACATGAGATTGTTGTAATGGTGTTTGTCCATTATGAAGTTGGGTGCATCTTGGGTGAATATGTCCAAGTTCATTGCAATTATGACATATTACTAAAGTTCCACATCTTGGTCTATCTTGATTCCCAACATGAGAACACTTCCCTAGAGGATGATAGCCATTATACTTAGCACACTTTTCACTCTTCTAATCATCACCTAAAAACTTCCTCTTCTTATCAAGCTCCCTAGGCTGAAACCTTAGGTAAGACTCCATAGCCAAAGATTTATCAACCATCTACTGAAAGGTCAGGGGAAGTTGTGGAATAAGAGCACGACCCACATTGTAGTTAAGTCCTTGGAGGTATAGGTCAAATCTACCTTCTTCACTGAGTCCATATGATAGTATTCAAGAAACAGAAACTTTTGTACATAAGCAGAAACAAATAGGGAACATTGCTTCAAACTATAGAATTTTGCTTCCTTCTTCTTTAGGGCAACATTGTAGATGTACTTCCCATGAAAAAGCACCAAAAACTACTCCCACATCATGGTACAAATATCATGAGTCCTTGTTATTCCATTCCACCAAACTCGAGCTGGTCCTTCTAGCACATATGAAGCAAACCTAACCATCTGGTGCGGAGGACATGACATACCATCAAAAGTATGCTCTATGGATAACACCAGTCATAAGCTTTATCGAACATCTCTAGTTCACCTTCACCCTTGAAGTAGGGTGCTGGCATCTTCATGAATTCCATTATTGATTACTCCTTAGGCTTATCAAGAATAGGTGGGTTGTTTAACTTCCCTACCATAGAGGTGGTAAGAAGTTGTCTAAGCATGGATAACTCTTGCTCATGAGAGATGACAATGCCCGCATTAATAGCAGTAGAGGCTGGGGTTTCCTAACCTACTAATGGTCCACACCCAGTTGGAGGAGTAACTTGAGTCACCAGAGGGGTAAAGGGAGGATCCATCCTTGGCATCCCAAACTTGGGGTTCTAGGGTGATTCATAACCAAATTGGTAGTCAACATATGAGTTATCTCCCACCATCAGGGTTTTGCCTCCAAAAGGCAAGGGTATTGGGTATAAGCAACCTATGAAAAAGGTAAACATCCTCAGAGAGACAAGATTTAAATAGTAAGATAACCGATAACAACTGGCTCTGATACCATGTTGTAAGGAGTGGGACCTATATCAGATCCACTCCCTACTAAAATAAAAAAGACATCATCCCATATAACCAAACACCACAATAAATTTTTGCAAAAGGTATGCTAACCCATTCATTCAACATGTATGTATCATAACACCAAAAGTAGTAGCAGAATTTATATAGTATCTAACCATTATGAGCTTGTTATCATCACTAGCCTTCACCACATAGGGTGAGATAAAAAAAACTAACTAAACATAGGACTAGTTGAGGATCACCTTACAACTTCAAGAAATTCTCCTACAAGCTGGTTGTCTCCTCCTTGACCTATACATAGGGTTGGAAGGTGTTACGACCCATATCAGGGTTAGTCAATAAATACCTTGAATTACGTAAAACACCCCAATTAGTGCTAAGTTTTTGTTAAACATCATGAATAGTCAAGATTTAATCATCTGAGGTAATTAATGATAATAGTAATGATGATTGTTGAGTTAATTGAGTTGAGTTGAGTGCTGACTAATGCAATTAGTGTTGAATATCAAATTAAATATCATGGTTAATCAAATAAGTTAATATGTGAATCAATAGTTGAGTTTGAATCACCTGAGGCAATTAATGATATCTATATTGATTATTTAGTTTATCAAGTTGAATCAAGTAATCACATTCGCATTTAGAGCTTTGATCTAGTGAAACAGTCCAATCAGTATGTTTTCATGCTTTGAGTTGGTAGAGGAGTTTGTGCTTGAGTGGATGCAAAAGAAATCATCCAATTAGGACCTCCGAGGCAATACTTATGTTATTTTTAGTTTTCTTGGACTTGGTTGCAATTTCTCCAAGGTTTAGTTTTTTATTTCCCTTTTTCCTTTCTCGCTTATCCCTTCCCCTCTTCTTTCCCGATAGAACAGGGAACCGACTGATGCGGTGCCCCAAACCAGGCCGATCGACCGCAACCAGAGGGGAAAGGAGGGCGTTCCTTTGAGCTGAGGTGCTGGGCGCCTTGCTTCCTTCTTCTTCCTCCTATTCTTTCCTCACCTTATCACGCCCTAGCCGTGCCCCCCTTCCACATGTCGCCAACCTGCTTGAGCCGGCCGGCCGCACTGCAGCAGGAGCTGCGGCCAGGAGCTCAGTTGGGCGAAGAACAGCACCGAAAGCGCCGCTTTGAGTCCGGCCTTGGTGCCTAAGCACGTTTTCGCAGCCCTAGCCACGACCAGCAACTCATCCAAGCTCCTCCTTCAACCTGTATGTGAGAGGAACGGCTGCTTGCAGCAGCAGGCCCGAACCTGGGCCGATTGGCGCGGGAAAGATCAAGGGGATGATGCTATCGAGCTCGGCCAAGAAGGTTGGAGCAAGAACTGCAGTCGTAGCTGCATCCCACACCAAGAACGAAGAAGTCTTCTCCAACCTGTTCGTAAGTGGAAGCTGCTGTGTGTAGTAGGCTTGTTCCAGAATTGGACCAAGGTAGAAGAAGACTTGCGTTTGCAGCCAGTAGTCACCGTGGGAATAAAGCAACGCCACAAAACAACGTCCCTGGGTTTGTCCTAGAGGTTTTGGTAAGATTCCGTAGATTTAGTCCAAGACATAGCTTTAGAATCAAGTTCCTCTTCATGAGTTTCCCGTTTCTGCGCAGGTGCACGGCGTGCAAACCAGTTTGCATGGCGTGCAAAGTTACAGAAAGCAGAACGAGTTTCTGCCCAGGTTGCACGGCGTGCAAAGTGGCAGAAAAGTAGAACAAGGGTGCACTGAAGGTGCACGGTGTACAGCCCAAGTGCATGGCGTGCACTCTGCTGTAAAGGGAAGAATTAGGCGTGGTTGTGGACGTCTTTCGGTGTATACGAACACACCGAAGTGGGTGAGTAGTAGTTCATTTAGAAATCAATATTTAACTCAATTTAAATGTTTAATTGCTTCTGTATCAATTGATATAACTTCTAAACAGTATAGTTCATACAATAGAGTATGTTAGACTCATTAGAATTGAACTACGTGATATGCTTAATGAAAATGATGAAATTTCCTGTATTATTGTTGCAATGTATTAACTGATTTCAAATATAGATGTTTAGCATTGAAACTGGATGAATGATTCAGAATCATGTTTATTTAAGATAAATATATATATGTGCTTTTGTGATGTTTAGATTGTGCAAAATGCATGAAATGTGATATTCCTGTTTAAACATTTATTTGTTAATCAAGTATAGACCTAGATGCCCTAACGCCTTAGAACCCCTCGTGAGGTCTGCACCTTGGGGTGAAACGACCTACCTAGCGTGTGTCTAGATGGTCGGTGACTCGTGTTCAACAATAATCCGTGCGTGTGTCACGGTGGCACGAGGGCAGAGAAGCAGTGTTTAACAATAATCCGTGCGTGTGTCACGGTGGCACTGGGAAAAAGAAAGAAAACTTGGTTATCTAACACCATTCGTGCAGCGTCACGAAGGTAACCCTGTGACTCTCTGCCGATGTACTTAGGTTAAAGGAGGAGTCTAGAGTACACTCTTTTGAGAGTGCAGTGAGGCCGTGTGAGCCTGAGAGTCCTGTAGCAGACCAGGACAGCAGCCAGACTTAGCATTTCCCGGGTGTGTCGCTAAGTCTTGTACGGTGGGACCGTAGCATGGACTTGTTGCAGATCTTTATATGCAGAGTACACTGCATATATTTAGGGCATAATAATAAAATGGATAAATAATCAAGTAGGATCACAGTAAATTTATATAACTGTTTATTTACCTGAAATATCTGTTGATGCTTAGAATGTGATTAATATCTGTATATCTGCTATGTTATTAGAACTGCTTTGTTTAGCTCTGCATTTATGTTTAATTTCAGTTTATAAACCTGATGAGTTGTTTAGTGATAGCTAAGTGAAATACTATTCACTGAGCGAGTAGGCTCATACCTCTACTCAAAACATTTTCAGGTCAGCATCAGCATCAGGAGTCGGAAGGATCGTTTCATCCTAACGCCTAGTTGATAGAAGGTTTGTAGTTAGTCTAGTTAGAGGTCTCTTAGTCCATTCCCCTCAATCCTCGGGACAAGGTGTGAGTGAGAGAGAGAATGTGTACACAGATGTAAATTAATGTTATGCTTTCTTTATGTTAATCAATGTATTATGCTGTAGACCTTGCTTGTATCCTTAATCAGTTAAATAGAAAAGTTCCTGCAGTTTGCTCAGTTTTCTGATTACAGTTTAAACTTGGTTATCATTTAAATGTTTCTTTTAATCATTTTAAAAAGGTGACGAGTAGTTGGTTATGTGTTAATCTCATCCTGTCACGTCTTAATCTCGTGGTTTGTGGTTAATGTGAGATTGGGGCGTGACAGAAGGTGTACCCTAACAAAAGGAGAAAAGTCGATACTTCAGCAAAATGCTAGTATGTGCATACTAAAGATGGATTTTTGAGCAATATTAAGAAATAAAGGATGTCAAATAAAAGGCTTCCCAAAGAAAAAGGAAAGGACTACCCAATTGAGCATAAAATAATATGGATTTCAAAAACTGATAACCAAGAGATTACTTGCCATTAATAGAACAATAAAGTTGTGCCACACAAGAACATATAAAGAATTAGGTCACACAACCCTTCAATAATTACATCAACCTACATGCATGTGAGATATGTATAGCACTAGAACAATATAAATAACAAAGGCGGACAAGCCTCACAAACTTTAAACCTGATAGAGAATGACTCACTTCCAGACTCCCAATATATATATAATTGGGAATCACCACCCGAGAATGGGGCACACAACCTCCGTATAAAAAAAATAACACATGGGCACACAACCCAAAAGCCAATGTACTTACACTATTGTAGGGATACTTAATCACACAACATGCTTAATGTAGAGGTAATTATAAAGTATAGTCACATTAAACAAGTTGCCATTGTATAAATGGACAATATAAACGACCACCACATAAGTGGCAAAATTAATGTTTCTTCAAGAACAAAGAATAAGTTGGAGTCAAAAGAAAGTCCAAACAAATAGGATGATAAAAAGAATAGAGTAAACATAAATATTTCACATGAAATCATGTTCTCAAAAGAAAGAGATATTGCGTAGACTATTGTCCATAGGACTAAGAGAAAGATAAAAATGGGTTGACTTCTCAAAGAAATAATAGGGGATCAAATCATACCTTAAACCAGAGTCCTAGAAACACTCTTCACCATTCTAGTTGTTTCCAAGATCACCTTTTTCCTAACTACAATGTATTCACATGTATTAGAGTTTTATATTGTATAATATGTAATGAAATCCTAAATTTTTACCTATCTGGATAACCTCATATTTTGGTCACAAAACCTAAACCAAATTATTACTTTTTTTATCACGAAAACCTATTTATTTACTTTATTTGGATTTCATATGAATTAATTACAAATTTTGGGGATTTTTATATAAGTTATTATATTCCCAAAAGTGAACTATCAAAAAAATGAAAAAAAAGACTCCCAAACTATTTTTATTAGAAATATCATATTTTTGCGATTCCAAAACATATTTTTACTTAATTTTTGGACAAGTAGATTAAAAGATACGAATTTTGCAGTATTAACCAATCAGAAAACCCCAAAATTCCACGTAAGCAAGTAATCTCGTGAGAGAGAGGAAATGAGAGATCAGGTCTGCGTGACTTGGCCCAATCAAGGACGTCCAAGTCATTGTTCAAAGGCCAAGTCACCTGTATCCAAGACATAGCGAATTAGTGATGAAAGTAAAAAATGTGTTTGTGTGATAAAATAAAAGGAAAGAGAATGAGAGAGGGGTAGAACAGAGAAAGAACAAAGGGGATAGTCTCCCCCACATGTCCAGCCATTATTGCTCGAAGAAGCAAGCATGGTGCTCAGGTGATTTGGGTAAAATCATAAAAATTGGCGATTTGACAAAGAAAGTGCAGATAAAGGAAGAAAAGGTGACGAACTCACCACTACTCTCAATTGGTGTACTGGAACCACCAAGAACCCAAGATTGATGCCGCAAGCCAATAATAGAAACCTGGAATTTGATGACCAACCTAGCAATGTGTGGAGAAATTCAGATGAGAGGAGAGTTGTTGAGGAGTCGAGGATGGTTGTGTCAAACTATTTATAGGCAAGGGTGGAATTCTAGGGCAAAGGCATGTTGGCCAAGGTTCCTTGGTTCGCAAGAATTGGGTGCTTCCCAATTTCTTGATGAAATTGCCCATGTAAGGGATTGTTGTGTGTGGAATCTGATATGGAATGTGTGGGTGAAGGAATCTCGCAAAGTGATTGAGAAATCTGAGAAACAAACATCCAGACATGCCCACCTATTTTGTGATCTTGCCACGAGCTAAGTGATGACTCAAGAGCCATTGGATCGAGGATATGGTGGACATGATCATGCAGAATCAAATTGGCCATGTAACATGTATTTAAATTAAAACTATATCCAGATCAGAATCTAATTAATGTGATATATTGAATTATTTATCTTTTTCTCTCTATTCATTTGATGGTGCAAACAAATCCAAAATTTAATGAAATTTGACACGTAGCCTATTTAGACATGTAGAACCCAAATCTGGCATGAGTTTTTGGTTTTGAAGACTCTATGTACTTTATTTAATTCTTTTTAAAGTAAATCATTGTGACAAAGTGGGTTTTCTAGCTTAATTCCGAGGACGTAATTTCTTTTAAGGTGTGTAGGATGTGATGGAGTGGATTTTTGAAATCAATAAATCTCCAATAACATATTAGAATCTATATCTTGAATTATAATGAGAGTTCCAAGTGTTTTGGTAAAGTTGGAATGTTGAATTGAGAATTATATAACGAGTAAGATCTCTCTTTTAATGCCTTTTTGAGGAATTTTATGGAGTGGTCCAACAGATGAGTTTTGTCACCAAATTTGAATAGAAGGTAGCTCGAGAGGTAGGGGAGCTATGGTTAAAATTTGGTGGCATTTGGAGGTTCCTAGAGGAAGTTATTAAGGTTTGATTTTGGGGAAATAATGTGCTTGGTTGATGATTTATAGATCTAAGTTGGGCTTGTTTTTGATGTCACACGCCCCCTTAGTTGAGTTGGGTATGTGTGGCCGAATCCTAGCCCTAGATATCCAATCTAGTAGTAGTGATAGCTGCTTTAGATGAGCCACGAATATGCTTGAATGGAGGAGTAACATTGACCCTTGGATGACAGATCGAGGGCTTTTGGGTTGTCTCCCACCTTGCGGTTAGAGCAAGGAGAGGGAGCAACAGTCACCCGACTTTCCCAGCCCCCACTCATCCGGATCGTGGGATGTAGGCGAGGAATAATGGAGGAGTGGGAATCCTCTAGTGACCACGACCTGCTCGAGCTTCTATTTGCGACAAACCAACACCTACAGAGAGAGAACCAAAATGCCTCGAGCGTAGTCTCTCCACTGCGACCTGCAGCTAGTGGTCGAGGTTGTAGAGAAGAGGTGAGGGCTCATCGGTGGCTTTTGAGGATCTAGATGAGCTCGCAAAGGAAGACCAAGGTCGGGGGAGTCTGCCCATGTATATGCGTGCCCAAATCGTGAAGCTCTTCACGGTGGACGAGGCCAACCTGGCCGGAGAAGAAGACGGATCTTAGAGACAGGTATGCTGAGATCCTCATCGTGAATCAAGGCTTGAGACAAGTTCGTGGAGGACTTTCGAAGCTTTTGGAAGCTTTGTATGGGTGCAAGGATGAGAGGGATGCCTTTCCCGTTCGTGCTCCACTGCAGAAGTAGCTAGCAGCGGCGCTCCTGCCCTGATGGAGGATCAGGGGTGCTAGGGCGAACTTGAGTAGCCGAGGAGGTCGGGAAGATGACTACGAAGCTGATACAGGGTCAAGACATCCGTCGGGAACTCTAGATCATGGCCGATCGCTCGTCGGAGCATCTCTCTCACGGAGGCGCCCTGTAGATCAGTATCGCTTGGGACTGATCGCGTGAGAAAGAGAAGGGGGACAGGGAGCCGGTCCGGATCAGGCCAGAAACTGGATGGTCTAAGGCAATAGACCGGGTTCATGGGACATGAACCGGAGGCAGAGAGCAAAGGAGTTGTGCCCAACCCTGAACGCCACGTGGCAGCACATAGTTGGCCCAGATGAGGTAATTAACCCACATATACTCAGATCTTGCATAATTTACAGTAATTAGAATGTTCATCAAAAAAATACAAGTAAGGTACCGAAATTTTCAGAATAATGTGTAGAACAACCTGGAACCATCATATCAGGCTTTTGATGCATTAATAATAGTAATATCATGTAAGATGTGAAATGCTCTTATGATGGATAATAAATATCAAACAATTCCCTAAAATTATGAGAAAATACCTATAAATCATATTTCATGTTTATAATGCATATGATGTCAGTTATGGTCATGATGATGTACGAAATCATGTAATTTGCTTAATATGTCTAATTAGGGCTTATAACCCTAAATAAAATGTATTAAATACATACATGCTCAATAAATGATGAAATTTACAGAATAAGCTCATATCAGTATATGGAACCTCAGTATTAATTATGAGATCATAATGATGAACATAATCCATGTTATATGAAGATGAATCTTAATACATGGTTTTAAACCCTAATCTCAGTTAATGGTGTAACCTAGGGTTAATTAATGTGCACAAAAATACTATGGAAGATAATGTCCAGATGATGAACTATAATCTGGAATATGACATCAGTATGATAAATATAAGACAAGAATACAAGTAATCATGAGAATACCATAATGAGATAAGAGAAACTCTAATGGACATAATTAGGGTTCAGATGAGATATAATAAGATGAGAACCTGATGATAGTATATGGTCTTGTTTTGATCAGGTTTGACCAAGCTTATAGTTGACATCAATGATATGTGTTTAGTATGATATATCTCTTTGGAAGGTACGTCATTACCTCTTACTTGGCCTATTTATACAATATGTTGTGTTATATGCATAGTAGAATACTTGGCATATGATATTGGATGAAATGATTATTCTTGTACGATATGTTGCATGATTCTCTGTACTTATGGTTATGGACATTTGAAACATAATATATATGTTCCATTATATGAAAGCACTAACTCTTTGGCAGTGTGCTTGGAAGTGACCTAACTCTTTGGTAGTGGTCACATTGTACATATGACCTAACTCTTTGGTAGTGGTCTGACCTAACTCTTTGGTAGTGGTCACCTTGTACAAATGATCTAACTCTTTGGTAGTGATCATAAAGGCCTTGGTATATAATGGAAAATAAGCTTAAAATATGTGTTCTCTTTCATTAAAGAATATCTTTGTGCAAGTATATGCTTTTCTTATATTCTTCTGTTACTGCCAAGTATATTAGTTTTATCTTATTGCCAAGATATGATGAGAGGTAAATAAAAGACACGTAGGCGTACTCAGTACAATATTCATGAAATATTGTGCTGACGTGTACCGCATGTAATCTTTTTGTTTAGGTTGTGGTTATGCTCTTGAAGATCCAGGATAGTTGAGAGTTGCATAGCGAGCTGATGTACAGGTGGACCTATTGTCTTAAGATCCTGTTGTTTGTTTGTAGTACATGTATATGTATAGTTTGCTGTTCAATATGTAATATCAAATGTTGTAACAATTCATGTTGTAATTATATATTGAATGGTGAACATGTGTGTATGGTTTTATTATTGTTCATGTACATGTACTACTGATTGTTTCCTTATGACTTCCTCTGATTTTCTTCTTCTTAGCCTAGTGTGGGATGTTTAAATTGGAATGCTCGCTGAGGTGAGGGTTTCAATTTGGACATCACACATCATATTAAGTTTTAGAAAATCCGGGGACGTCACAGGTGGTATCAGAGCATGAACAATAGCTAAGCCTGACATTTATTCATTATGCAACTCAAAACTAAAGAACCTTGAACTTAATAATCTTTTAGGGTTAGAATAGTCATCTTTTAGAGACTAGATCTGACCTAGCCTCTAGGTTAGCACCTAGATGTCCGAGAACTAGGTCTAGACTGGTGCTTGTTGAGTAGCAAGTCCTTAGATGTCATTCTTTCCTTGTAGTGCAGCGATATGGGACGTTGCATTATTTGGAAATGATGTGCATCAAGGGAAGAGAAACCCTAGACATATTGTGCACGTTGTCTAGAGTAGCTACACTAGTCTACCCCTTGTTCTCACCCTTTTCACTAGTTTTCATGACACTGTACTCTGTACTATGTGTGGGACACTCGTTTTCAGGATTTGGTTTTTGATTCCAATCAGATCAAACCTTGGTAGTTTTCTCTGACGCATGTTTTATCGGAGAAAAACTATATAATATTTTATTATGTATATGTATTACAAAAATGTGTCCCCACACATGTATGAGTAGGAGGTGGTCATGCAACCTAAGTGAAAGTGAATGACATCAGTCTAGAAGAGAGAATAGTTCTAGATTAGATGTCTAGAGCCTTGTTAGAATATGTGATAGATGGAATAGATAGAATAAGTTTGATGTTACGATCTAAGTCATATATATGATATAAGACAGTTTGAGATGATCTATGTTTGTCTTTGAGGATGCAAGTTCAATTTTGAGGTTTTGAGATAAGTTTTGATGATGCAAGTGAATAGGCTTTTATGAGACAAGATATGGTAAGTTAAGACAAGGTTGTGAGTCAGCATGAGCCTCAATCTCTTTTACAAAGGAGGACCTCTAGTGTTAGGACCAGTTTTGGGGTTAGCTCAAGAGAGAGCAAGACCCACAGGGAGAAGGTCAGAGAACCTAGACTCCATGATATGAGAAATACAAAAAAATATGTGATATGATATGTCCTAAACTAGAATACTCCTGAGTGATTGAGTTGAGTTGCTTTATGTATGATTCCTATAGTTTTGTGGAACCATAGATGTCCTTGGGAGGACCAGACCCTAGAGTCAGAGAGAGGCTGGTTATATGTGCATATGTGAATATGAATATGAGTGCCTGCCATCTGGGTGAGGGAGAGAGCCCAAGATCCTGGAGGAGGTAGCTATGTTAGTTTCTGTGAAGCCTCATGCTCGGGTTGGTGGTTTCCCACATAGGAATCTAGTGGTGTATATAAGAGAGTTTTGGGTTAGATGTTTCATGGGTAGATGCGTATGAAGAGAATACCATATCATGTTTTGGTTTGTGCTTATGTGGCTAGAGCTAATGAAGCTATTAGCCAGTGCCAGTGAGGTAACCTAAGAACCCTAGACCGAGAGGGAAGATATAGTTTGTACATATGAGAAACTCATAGAGATGAGTTAGCTCAGCGAGACTGAGCATGGAACTACCCTCATGGTATGGGTTAGGAGAACCTCATTTGGACTATAAAAAGTTTTGATACATGTTTCACAAGCCACTTGTATAAGTTTGTTTGCACAACCATGATATAAGATATGTAAGATGTGATCTAATCTCGAGACGTGATATATAGACATGATAAGATGAAAACCTAGAGATGGTTTAATAGATATCAATGCATAGATGGTTAACGATATGCATGAATAATGATGATAATGTGATATCGTTGATTAATCTTGTGATAAATTCACTAGTAAATGATGCAATTTATCATGAGTAATGAAATAAGATCATATGAATGAAACATGTTACATGAGGTGTTAATCTTAGTGCTTAATAAAGATGAAAAATGTAATTTTAATGTTAGCACAACATAAAGATTATAACACCTTGATATGATCTGGATGGATAAGGTGGGTTAACTATAGTAAATACCCTCCTAAAAGGCATATGTTAATGTCGAACATGTTCTAACAATTAGCACAACATAATGTTTATGACACCTTGATGTATGAGTTAATCTTAACTCCTTTACAACATGGAATATAATGTGAGAACTCTAATGCATGGGTAAAGATGAGAATGCAACCCTAGCATATGAGATATGTAATGACATAACCTAAGTTTCTAAATCATGAGTTTAACCTTGAATGGAGTGTTTGTGCACCCAAGATGGTTGTAAACCCCCCTAATAATGCTTTGGATACATGGTTCTAGGTAACCTTTGTGGATATGTTACACCTAGAATAGTGCCCACACGTGGATGAAGGCAAGATAAGGTTTCCCTAGAAGTATGAGTATGGTTTACTTTCGAGGACGAAAGTTCTTTTAAGATGTATATGATGTGACAAAGTGGGTTTTCTAGCTTAATTCCGAGGACGAAATTTCTTTTAAGGTGTGTAGGATGTGATGGAGTGGATTTTTGAAATCCATAAATCTCCAATAACATATTAGAATCTATATCTTGAATTATAATGAGAGTTCTAAGTGTTTTGGTAAAGTTGGAATGTTGAATTGAGAATTATATAATGAGTAAGATCTCTCTTTTAATGCCTTTTTGAGGAATTTTATGTAGTGGTCCAACAGATGAGTTTTGTCACCAAATTTGAATAGAAGGTAGCTCGAGAGGTAGGGGAGCTATGGTTAAAATTTGGTGGCTTTTGGAGGTTCCTAGAGGAAGTTATTAAGGTTTGATTTTGGGGAAATAATGTGCTTGGTTGATGATTTATAGATCTAAGTTGGGCTTGTTTTTGATGTCACACGCCCCCTTAGTTGAGTTGGGTATGTGTGGCCGAATCCTAGCCCTAGATATCCAATCTAGTGGTAGTGACATCTACTTTAGATGAGCCACGGATATGCTTGAATGGAGGAGTAACGTTGACCCTTGGATGACAGATCGAGGGCTTTTGGGTTGTCTCCCACCTTGCGGTTAGAGCAAGGAGAGGGAGCAACAGTCACCCGACTTTCCCAGCCCCCACTCGTCCGGATCGTGGGATGTAGGCGAGGAATAATGGAGGAGTGGGAATCCTCTAGTGACCACGACCTGCTCGAGCCTCTATTTGCGACAAACCAACACCTACAGAGAGAGAACCAAAATGCCTCGAGCGTAGTCTCTCCACTGCGACCTGCAGCTAGTGGTCGAGGTTGTAGAGAAGAGGTGAGGGCTCATCGGTGGCTTTTGAGGATCTAGATGAGCTCGCAAAGGAAGACCAAGGTCGGGGGAGTATGCCCATGTATCTGCGTGCCCAAATCGTGAATCTCTTCACGGTGGACGAGGCCAACCTGGCCGGAGAAGAAGACGGATCTTAGAGACAGGTATGCTGAGATCCTCACCGTGAATTAAGGCTTGAGACAAGTTCGTGGAGGACTTCTGAAGCTTTTGGAAGCTTTGGATGGGTGCAAGGATGAGAGGGATGCCTTTCCCCTTCGTGCTCCACTGCAGAAGCAGCTAGCAGCGGCGCTCCTGCCCTGATGGAGGATCAGGGGTGCTAGGGCGAACTTGAGTAGCCGAGGAGGTCGGAAAGATGACTACGAAGCTGATACAGGGTCAAGACATCCGTGGGGAACTCTGGATCATGGCCGATCGCTCGTCAGAGCATCTCCCTCACGGCGGCGCCCTGCAGATCAGTCCCTCTTGGGACTGATCGCGTGAGAAAGAGAAGGGGGACAGGGAGCCGGTCCAGATCAGGCCAGAAACCAGATGGTCTAAGGAAATAGACCGGGTTCATGGGACATGAACCGGAGGCAGAGAGCAAAGGAGTTGTGCCCAACCCTGAACGCCACGTGGCAGCACGTAGTTGGCCCAGATGAGGTAATTAACCCACATATACTCAGATCTTGCATAATTTACAGTAATTAGCATGTTCATAAAAAAAATACAAGTAAGGTACCGAAATTTTCAGAATAATGTGTAGAATAACCTGGAACCATCATATCAGGCTTTTGATGCATTAATAACAGTAATATCATGTAAGATGTGAAATGCTCTTATGATGGATAATAAATATCAAACGATTCCCTAAAATTATGAGAAAATACCTATACATCATATTTCATGTTTATAATGCATATGATGTTAGTTATGGTCATGATGATGTACGAAATCATGTAATTTGCTTAATATGTCTAATTAGGGCTTATAACCCTAAATAAAATGTATTAAATACATACATGCTCAATAAATGATGAAATTTACAGAATAAGCTCATATCAGTATATGGAACCTCAATATTAATTATGAGATCATAATGATGAACATAATCCGTGTTATATGAAGATGAATATTAATACATGGTTTTAAACCCTAATCTCGGTTAATGGTGTAACCTAGGGTTAATTAATGTGCACAAAAATACTATGGAAGATAATGTCCAGATGATGAACTATAATCTGGAATATGACATCAGTATGATAAATATAAGACAAGAATACAAGTAATCATGAGAATACCATAATGAGATAAGAGAAACCCTAATGGACATAATTAGGGTTAAGATGAGATATAATAAGATGAGAACATGATGATAGTATATGGTCTTGTTTTGATCAGGTTTGACCAAGCTTATAGTTGACATCAGTGATATGTGTTTAGTATGATATATCTCTTTGGAAGGTACGCCATTACCTCTTACTTGGCCTATTTATACAATATGTTGTGTTATATGCATAGTAGAATACTTGGCATATGATATTGGATGAAATGATTATTCTTGTACGATATGTTGCATGATTCTCTGTACTTATGGTTATGGACATTTGAAACATAATATATCTGTTCCATTATATGAAAGCACTAACTCTTTGGCAGTGTGCTTGGAAGTGACCTAACTCTTTGGTAGTGGTCACATTGTACATATGACCTAACTCTTTGGTAGTGGTCTGACCTAACTCTTTGGTAGTGGTCACCTTGTACAAATGATCTAACTCTTTGGTAGTGATCATAAAGGCATTGGTATATAATGGAAAATAAGCTTAAAATATGTGTTCTCTTTCATTAAAGAATATCTTTGTGTAAGTATATGCTTTTCTTATATTCTTCTGTTACTGCCAAGTATATTAGTTTTATCTTTTTGCCAAGATATGATGAGAGGTAAATAAAAGACACATAGGCGTACTCAGTACAATATTCATGAAATATTGTGCTGACGTGTACCGCATGTAATCTTTTTGTTTAGGTTGTGGTTATGCTCTTGAAGATCCAGGATAGTTGAGAGTTGCATAGCGAGCTGATGTACAGGTGGACCTATTGTCTTAAGATCCTGTTGTTTGTTTGTAGTACATGTATATGTATAGTTTGCTGTTCAATATGTAATATCAAATGTTGTAACAATTCATGTTGTAATTATATGTTGAATGGTGAACATGTGTGTATGGTTTTATTATTGTTCATGTACATGTACTACTGATTGTTTCCTTATGACTTCCTCTGATTTTCTTCTTCTTAGCCTAGTGTGGGATGTTTAAATTGGAATGCTCGCTGAGGTGAGGGTTTCAATTTGGACGTCGCACATCAGATTAAGTTTTAGAAAATCTGGGGACGTCACAATCATATTTTCTCTTTCTTAATGCATTAGAGACTTCTAGAATTACCCAATTTTAGTGAAACTTCACCCTCAAGAAAACTGAAGAATGTTGGACATGAATTTGAAATTATTTTGTCCTCTGGTATTATTTGACACATTATTTAATATTTTGGGCTTTATTTACACTTTCTATCTACTAAACACATTAGATTATTAAAGATTGTCCAAATTGCATGAAAATTTACACAAATGCTACTTTAAATGTGTAGATTAAGAATCTAAGATTAGTTGCCACTTTTGGAGTCATTTAATGGCTTATTTCATATTTTGGAGAAAACTCACCTTTTCTTTTTGCAAATAGCTAGAATAAATGTAGTTATTAATATCCCATAATTGTGAGACTTGGCCTCCAAGCCATATCATATCCAATGAATTCAATTGTGAGGTCATTCAATGTAACCCATGATTATTTTAGTTAACGGATCACTTCGTCATTATTACTATTATTCATCCAATTGTGTCTCATACCTTCTCATTACAACTAAAAGGATTATATATTACTATTATGCATGAAAATCTTTATTTTTGTCATTAACTCATTAAATTTATCAAACCCTTATTTATTTTAATTATGTATCAATATTCTCAATTATTTTTTTTGGTCGGTGTCAATATTCTCAATTATGGACACCTAGTTCTTCTATGTTTATTATTTTTTATTAGCATCATACCTTAAACTACATTATCTCATGTGACATATTTTACTGGTATATAAATTATTCTTAGAGCATTAGGTCATAATCATTTTTTTGGAGAAGGTAAATGTATTCCAAAAGGGGTAGTGGAAACTAAAAAAAGGTAGGAAGACCTACCAAAGTATAGGATCAATCATCTGGAAGGGAAACACAATCCAAGTATCTAAGAAGTAGTATGGCTAATACAAAATCCCAAACTGTACAAGTGGCTAAATACAAAATCCACTATCTATCTATCTATGTCCCATCTATGAAGAATAGATGGGTCAACTTTTTCTATCAACTTTGGCTTGGCCTTAGCTGCCCTCCGTATCGTCTCCATGTGCCTGTCAAAAAGATTCGTGTAGTCACTCTGTCCCTTACCGTGCAACCTGTTGTTCCTTTCGTTCAAAACTAGGAAACACATCAAGGTGAAGCACGCGCTTCTAAGAAGAGCAGTCATGTTCTTTGTGCACTTCCTTTTCATCCAAACAAAGGCATTGTGTAGATCATTAGGAGGAGTCCCCCCCATCCCAGCTTAAGACTGATTCTACACCAAATGTAATAGCTATACCTACATTTGAAGAAGATGTGTTCATGCGACTCATCTTCCTCGACACACAACAGACATCTTGGGTTGGCATTCAAACCCCATTTTTGCATCCTATCAAGAGTCGGAAGTCTCCTCATCGGTTCTTTATACACACAGAAGCTCCATTTGGGCGTATGAGCTTTGCACCAAAGAGTGGAGTGTCAGGGCACCTGTGGGGCGCATAAAGCACTACTACAGAAACAACATTTAATGTCGCTTTTCTGGGCGTCAGTTATTTAGGAAAACTGACGCCTATACTATTCAATGTCGGTTATTTAGGAAAACTGACGTCTATATTCAAAGACCAGCCAGACACGGGTACCGCTTTGTATTCAGCGTCGGCTGGGTATAACAAATCGACGCCTAAAATCACCCGCGAAATCCAATTTTTGAGCAAAAAATTTTGCGTCACCTACAGCGTCGGTTTTTTAATTCACCGACGCCTATTTAAGATGAAAATTTGCACGAAAAGTCCCACTTTCAGTGTCAGTTATCCTTTGATAACTGACGCTAATAATGGTTCCCGCCAAATAATTTTGGGTAAAGATTGTGTAGTTGGACGTCGGTTTTTTACGGTCAACCGACGCTAAATAGTAATAGGCGTCGGTTTTGTAGATAACCGACACCGTTAACCAACTTAATAGACCAGATCACCTGAATCTTCCCCCTTTCTTCCTGTTTCATTGCGATATTTCTCTTCTGTGCTGCTGCTCGCCGCCGCTCTCCCAAAATCGCCCGACATCGGTTGCTACGCCGCAGCTGCTCTGGTGCTCTTCTGCTCGCCAGCACCGCTGCCCGCCGCCCACCGCTGTTGCTTCTCTGACCGGAACCTGTTGCTTCTCTGTCCGTCAGTTGCTTCTGCCCGCCACCCGCCCCTCTGCTTCTTCGCTTGCTCGCCGCCACTGCTGTCACCGCTCTTCTCCATGCTAGCTCCAGGTAACCTAGCCTCTTTGTTTCCTTCTCCTAGCTCCTTACTAACAGCAAGCACGACCATGGCTGTGTTGGCCTACCATGGCCGTGTTGTCCAGCACGGCCGTGGTAGGCCAACAAAGCCACGGCCGTGCTTGTTGTTGGTAAGGATATGAACAAATTTTTATCTAATGCTTTATGTAAATCCTAGGATATGAACAAATCTTTTGCTTGCATATATTTGTCATATATTTGTGCTTCTAATCGTAATGTTTGGCCTAATTTAGTAAATTTTGATGCATGTTGAAATAAGATTTAAACTTGTCAATTGTAGCATCCGAATTTGATTTGATTAAACCTAACATTGATGAAACCCTAACATCAATTGTGATGAAACCCTAACATTAATTGTGATGAAACCCTAACATGTACATATCTATTATTGTGTTTTTTGGCCTAGAAACCCATCCAAGATTTACTCATTAGGAGTAAATCTTGGATAGTCCCCGGTTTGGGACTGTTCTTGAACACCTAATCTCACTTAGGATGTAAGTGTATAATGTGTATTGGGTTTTCGAGAAAATTTCGGCAACATTTCCCCGTTTGTTCTCTAAGTACATATGTACTTAGAGAATAGTGGGGAAATGCTGCCGAAATTTTCTTGGAAACCCAATACACATTATACACTTACTAGTGAGATTAGGTGTTCAAGGATGGGATAGGTGGTACACATTTATTATATATAAGAATGACATCACATGTGTTTGTTGGCCTAGAGACCCGTCCAAGATTTACTCATTTGGAGTAAATCTTGGATAGTCTTCGGTTTGGGACTGTTCTTGAACACCTAATCTCACTTAGGATGTAAGTGTATAATGTGTATTGGGTTTTTGAGAAAATTTCGGTAGCATTTCCCCATTTGTTCTCTAAGTACATATGTACTTAGGGAACAGTGGGGAAATGCTGCCGAAATTTTCTTGAAAACCCAATACACATTATACACTTACTAGTGAGATTAGGTGTTCAAGGATGGGATAGGTGGTACACATTTATTATATATAAGAATGACATCACATGTGTTTGTTGGCCTAGATACCCATCCAAGATTTATATACTATTTGTATGGAGTCCGTCTTCATTGTAGATAATAGGAGTAAATCTTGGATAGGATGTAAGTGTATACCCTAATCTTGTCCTAATATATACTTGTTTTCTCTTTGATCATAGAATGGATAGATCATGGATGTCCATTCACAATCTCTGCACCCCAGAGTTTATATCTGGTCTTGATCAGTTTATCCATGTATAGGAGAATTAGAGAGTCGAGGATATAGTTTCCAAGAAGGTCAATGATATAGTTGTTGAGAAGGTCAAGGAAGAATTGCTGCGGTGGCAGGCATCTCAGGTTTCCAATCAGCCTATGGCGAACCACTCTTCTCCTGATGTACAGACTACAAGTAATCCTATAGACCCACCACCTAACACGTCTGTTGTAAGTATTGTTTATGACATTGTAGCTAGTCTTTTCAAGATGATATGTATATATGTATAATATTCTTTACGTAAATTTGTAGGCATTGAAGCCATGTCGCTTAAGAATGCAAGACTATGTTGTTGCAGAGGCGCAGGCTTACTCGTCCCTTCCTGGGGCAACATTTCATGGGACTCCAATGCCGCAGGGCTACGTTCGTGTGAGCCCAATATGTGTATTACCCGATTGGAGAGAAGCTACATTGCCATATGCCCACCCGGATATTGATACACTTGGTGCGGCAGAAGGTGGGGTGATATTGTGGCCCAAAGCAGATGTCGTCTACACTACTGAAATTGTAAGATAAATTTGCATTACTTTAGATTGTTAATGTGTATATATGAGGTCAACTGATCTGAAATTATATATACAGGTTAAAACGAAGACACCAGGAGCACCTAGGCCTCCACCTTCACTTCCTGCTTTACCAAGTTGGGTTCCAACTGACCTAAAATACCCGTTAGGTCCTTCTTGTAGGGGAATGGCATGTTGGCTACGGGCACATAATATACATTTCCCTATAATTGTTTCTTTAGAAGCAGATTATGCAGGTGAATCATACGATAGCTCTTTATTTATACAAGATATTATTGAGCTATTTATGTATGATTGGCTGAATACATCAATGATAGAGACATGGATAAGGTGAGATCTTGTTTATACATCCATATACCTTGTGTAAGATCCGGTGATCTGGTTTCTTATATATTAATGCATACGTAATACATGTTTTGTAGCTACTAAGTCGAAGATCAATGCAAACAATTTGCATTTGATCATGTGGGATTTTTGATTCCATCATTGATTAGTATGGTAGCTAAAGACCCTGATAGTGTTCAACAATACTGTATTGATGCTTTTACAATTTTCGGTCAGCAAAAGAAGACGATAATAATAGCTCCATTCAATGTCAAGTAAGTTTACTTTATTTATAATTTGGACTTAAGAAAATTCCATTTTTATTGTGCATTTTGAGTTATTAATTTTTAACTTTTTTACCTCTAGCGGTAGACATTGGGAGTTACTAGTTATTGTCCCCGGGACGTTACCTGTTTATTATCTAGATCCTGTGGGAAGTACATTGAACACTAAAATTGGACACGTAATGAGAATGTCATTATTCTGGTGAGAAATATTTCATTTTTATATCTGTTAACATCTGTTATTACATTAATATTTAATTATGCAATTTACTGTGTTACATTAACATGTAGGGATTTAGATGCATTCAAAAATGCTGGAGGAAATGTCCCAAGGAGAAAGAACCAGCCAATAATTTGGGAGAACGTAAAAGAAAGTTCCCGACTCCAATGTATATATTATTTATGTGAACTGTGCTTATTTGTATTTTTTAATATTTTGTATGTTTCAATTTATAGTGCGCTACACAAGACAATGGCTGGGCATGCACATACTATGTGATGCGATTTATGCAGATGATTATCTGACATGCCGAATTGGATATTAATACCATACATGAGGTATTATATATAGTCTCATTAGTTAGTATGCAATATATCAATATTATTTTTATATTATTACTTATATATATACATCATTCTCTTTGCAGGTGTTTAAAACTGACCACACTATAGGTTAACCCTTAAAAAATGTACATGCTCCATATACGATGGAAGCATTAAATGAAGTAAGAGAAGAATGGGAAAAAGCCATACAAGTAGTGGCGATTGTAAGATATAATTGGGATGCTGATAGCGATGCTGAATGCTATTTTGTAAATGAATATTTCTGAATGTCTATATATGTCTGAATGTTTCTACATGTATTTGAATGTTTCTACATGTGTGAATGTGAGAATTGAATTGATGTCTGAATGTATCTACTTGTGTGAAAAAATATTTGTTGATTTTGCAGGTTTGTGGTCTGTTTGTAGGCTGATATCAATGGATGTCGTAAACCTACAGTTTAGAAAACTGAACTACAGGTTCTCATCCTGCTGACCAGCCACAGCAGGCCTGCAAACTGATAAGGAAAAAAAAATTAAAATATAGGTGTCAGTTATTTATAGAACATCGTCATCAAAGGCCTACATCGTCGGTTATTGGATAACAACTGATGCCTAATATGACAAACAACCCGACCGTGCAGGAAAGCACGGCCGTGGTGGAAAAGGCGTCACTTATTCGTATAAAACCGACACCTATAGTACTAAACATGGTCGTGCAGCGAAGCACGACTGTGTCGTCTGGGAGTATGGCGTCGGTTGTTTAGTTGTTAACCGACGCAGAAAGTGTCCTAGGTGGTGCCCTTTTTTGTGGCGTGAACCCTATAGACGTCGGGAAACTATATATAACTGACGCCTATAGATCATATAGGCGTCGGTTAGAAAACCGACGCCGAAGAGTTCGACCTTTAGCGGCGCCCACATAGGTGTCGCTTGAAAACTGTCGCTAAAAGGGGTTAAACAACCGACACCAAAGGCGTGTTCTGTAGTAGTGAAGAGATGATCCATGGAGGTTTCTTCTCATTAACCAGGTTCCAATTGGTACCAACCTCAACATAGTCCCCACAAACCTCCCACCGCACCTCCACCATGTGTCTCTAGGTGCGTGAGCATTTCTTTAGGTACGTATAAGCACAACTGATCCCCATAGCTCCTTCTTATCCAGTCCACCCAGGGAGAATGGGGCTCACAGAGGAAACGATCAATCCTCTTCCTGGATGCAGTAGTAGCTGAGATGTTGAGATCGGTGATGTTCAAACCGCCCTCCTTGTAAGGTCTAGCCAGGGTGCTCTAGGCCACATCATGGTGCTTGCCGGCCCACAAGAACCCACCCATCACCGTTGGATCTTCAAAATGATGAAGGCAGGTAGCTCCGCTTGCCCACACCAAAACCGCACTTTGGCACAGAGCATTGATTGGATTAGCAAAACTCTCTCAACCAAGGAGAGGTTAATCCATGTCCATCTTGAGACTACTTCCCTAGCTTTGTCGATGCAGGCAACATAGTCATTCCCCTTCCCTCTTCCCCCAGTGAGCGGGATACCTAGGTACCAGTTTGGGAAGTTTCCCTCCTACAACCAGATTATTCTCTTCAACCTCCCTTTCCTGTTGTCACACAATCTCAAGAAGTAAGCTCGAGATTTGATGTCACTCATAAAGAGGTCGGTTAACTGCTTGAACCTCATCACCATCTTCATGAATGATCTCAACACCTTCTCCTTGCCGGAGAGGAAGAACAACACGTCATCCATGAAAATAAGATGACTGAGCACCTTCATACCTTCAACCTTAAATTTTTGCAAATCACCTTCAACTTCCTCCTTCTTAACCATCTCAGACAAGCCTTCCATGACAATGGTGAACAACATGGGGGAGAGAGGATCCCCCTGTCTGAGCCCATTAGAGGCATTGAACAGGCCGTAAGGCAGACCATTGACCAAGATAGAGAAGGAGGTTGTCTCGATGCATCTACGAGGATTGTTCATCTATAAGGGAGCAAACCCCATATCCTTAATGATCCTCCAAAGAGATTCCCAAATCACATTATCATAGGCCTTTGAGAGGTCCAATTTCGTGCAAAACTTCTTGGACAAATTCTTCACATTGAACCCAATCAAGAACTCAGCAGCGAGGAGGGCTCCCTCAGAGATATGCCTTCCTTTCACGAAGGTGGTTTGGTTAGGAGATATAACATCAGGAAGAACAAGCCTCAACCTATTAGCAAGCAGCATAGAGATGGTCTTGTACATAACATAGCAGCAAGCTATTGGTCTCAGGTCATTGAGGCTATTGATGAAATTCTTCTTGGGTATCAGCTTGATGAAGGCATGCTTGAGACTTCTCAGCATGGCACCCCCCTATAGGAACCAACGAACAACTCTACTAACATCTTGTATGACAATGTGCCACATAGATTGAAAAAACATATCATTCCGCCCGTCTGGCCCAGGCGCTTTAGAGGCCCCAATGATGAAGGAAGAAATTTTGATCTCTTCATCAGTCGCATGTTTACACAACCCTGCATTCATGGTGGTGGTAACTCTCGGCCCAGGCAGGGGAAAGTCCTCTCTACATCTGTGCTCATGACTGTAGAGATTGGAATAGAAGCTCACTGCCTCATCAACAACCTCCTCAGGTCCCTTGGCAATGGTACCGACCTCCTTAATCAGGGAGTGTAAAACATCTCTCATGTCATTTTTGCAAACTTCCGCATGGTATGTTTTGGTGTGCGATCACCATCCTTGATCCAAGTTAAGCGACTTCTCTGCCAAAACAAAATCTCCTCAGCCTACTCAAGATTAACCAAGTGTTTCATGGCTTCTTCTTCTTCAGCCATCGCCTCCTCATTCAATGGGTTAGATCTGAGTTTGTATGTCGCTTTCTGGTACTCTTCCTTTTCCTTGCCCAATAGGTTATTGAGGTTGACATGCTCCTTGGCCCAAGCCTTCAGTGCCTCCTTTATTATCTTCATCTTCCATGCAACCACATATAGGGGGTTTCCATCTATAGAACAGCTCCACACCTCCTTGGTGATCTACTCGCAAGTCAGCCATTGTAGCCAGTGATTGAGGAAGCGGAAGGGTCGGGCCTTCCTTCTTTTCTTAGTAAGCGCAATCCTTAGCCAAGAATGGTCATTGTTAGGATGATTGCCCAGTTCAATATTCGCCTCCGGGAACACATTGAGCCGAGCCTCATTAACCATGCCCCTGTCCAGATTGTTAGCAATGCAATGAGCCTGCCGACTGTTCCAAGTAACATCCCCACCCGACATACACAGCTTGAGAAGGTTAGTCACATTAATGGCCTCATTGAATCTGGCCAGGATAGAATCAGGAACAAGATTGCCCCCAAGCTTCTCCCTGGCTCTTCATATGTGGTTGAAATTGCCTATGAGCAGTTGGGGTAGGGCCTCCTGATTTGCCAAGGTAAGGACCTCCCACAAACACCTTCTATCTCATTCGACTCTGTGACCGTAGAAAGTAGGCAACACACAGTGGAAGCCACCACAATTGATTTAAATCGCCAAGATCATTTGATCCATAGAATCAATCACCTACACATTCTAAACTCCATGGTTCCAACCCACAACGATCCTTCCTCCATCAACATGATCAATGTTGGAAGAACATACCAAACCCTGTGGGAATAGACCTTTCAATCTTCCTTCTACCTCCTTGCAGATACATGTCTCAAGACAAATGACTAGCGACACTCTGCATTCCTCTATCACTTTCCTTAAATGTGCTTTCTTCCACGCCAGAGATGCACCACTCACATTCCAGGAAAGGATGCACATATCTAACAGGTAGTGTGTCCACCCCGACCCCTCCGGCCACGGGAGGTGCCCCCTCTACCCCTCCTCGCAATGGAGCCTCTAGTTACTCAGGAAAGGTCAGACCCGTCGGTTTCCAACCCATCAAGGACCCCGAAGGGGTTATCGACAGGGATCATGGCAGGGTCTGGCTCATCGTCTACGTCCTGCGACTGCTCATTAGTAACCGGGGTTGGCCCTCTGTCAGGTGGTGGCACATGCTCTTTAGTTTCCTCGTGTCTGCCCTCAAGCAAAGTCTCAATGTGCGAGTCTGGTTGCAAAGAAGCATCATTCTCTTTGGGTCCTCCCTGGCTGTGAGCACACTATCTTGCGGGTTGGTCCTTCCACGCCTCCTCCTTGGTCATCTGCTTCTCGACCTGGTCGGAGGGTCCTCTTACGGAGGTGGTCTGCTACCAAGGCAACCACTATCCTTGTGCCCGAACACATAGCACTTGTCGCACTGATCTGGCAATGCGTCGTATACCACACGGACCTCCAGTTCACCGCCTTTCAGAAGCTCTATCATGACCACCAGAGGTGGTGTCTTGTCATCACTGATCTCAACACACATCCTAGCCATCACAAGTTGATTACCAACCACCTTGTTGTCAATCGCTTTCGGGCTACCAATGGCATATGCTATGATGGATAGCGCTCTGTGTCCAATTCTTCCCCATATCTGGCAGCGTGACCTAGACTGGGGCCGTCTTCAAGGTAGCCCGTCTGACATCCTCTTCATGCGTCCATCTACGAACAAGAACGACTGGATGTCAAAGAACCAGGGACCATGCAACAATGCTCTATTCATGTCCATCTCATTAGCAAACCTCCCCAAGAAGAGGCCATCCCTCAGTGTGGAAAGTTGCAACTCTCCTTTCGACTGCCAGGATCTTAGCATCCAATTGTAAAGTTGCTCAAAGAAGCATTTCTCCCCCAAAACTTAAATGATGAGTGAAAACTTGTGAAAGTTATCCATCTCATCCAACATAGGTTTGGGGAAGCACATTCAAGGCCTTCGATCGTTGTTCTTGAATAAGGGGGCTTTCGGGTCCGAGGCCATCTCTATTGGCCACTGGGTGCCAGGGATGAGCAGCTCTTTCTCCAGGGTGTCTGCCCATATCTGCCTGATGGTGACATCTGTATGGGGATCAATCCAAGCACCAGGAGCAGAGGGAGAGGAAAGTGTGGCAGAGGAGGAAGTGGGAACGACGGTGGTGGTGGTGTGGTAGGGTGGGATTCAAGTGGAGGGTGAAGGTGGCACTCTCTCAGCCGCCATGGTGGCAGCCGGCAGGTCGCCCCAGTCTAGAGATGGAATGGAGCAGCCCTAGAGAGAAATTTCTTGGACAATAGGTCATAATCATTTTTATTCTTATAAGTTAGGGCTATTTATTCATGCATATCATATTAAGGTTACAATTAAATACTATTAGGTATGTCTTCATCCTTATTTGGCTAAGTCCGAGGAACTAAGGTCCCAAACCTCTTAACATTGGAATATGATAAGGTTCAAGAGTTTGATATGTTATAGCATACCATGCCTTAAAGGGTTTTGTCCTCAAAATCTAAATTTTCATATTTAACAAACAAATATTTGCCCCGTCCCCCTTAAAAGTCAAACAACTCTATAGGTATAAGGATAACTTCAAACACTTCCTCAAAGGTATCATGCAAAAAGGAAATATAACTTTAAAGTCTAACTATGGGACTAAGGGTTACCTTCAACATGATCATAATCATACACTTCTTGGCCATCTAAAGAAAAGATCCTTTCAGCACGTCTTTTCACATGTCTTCTTCCATTATTATTATAATTAGTATTCGGAGGAGGTATATGAGGTTGTTTTTTTGCTGGTGCTTGTGCATTATTACGTTGGGGCCATCTAGCTTGAATATGTCCAGGTTCATTGCATGGATCACATATTACTGGAGTGCCATATTGAGCTTTATCTTGATTCCCAAAATGAGAACACTTCCCTAGAGGATGATAGCCATTACACTTAGCACACTTGTCCCTCTTCTGAACATCACCTGAAAAGTTCATCTTCTTATCAATATCCCTACGTTGAAACCCTAGGTAAGACTCCACAACCAAATCTTTATCAACCATCTATTGAAAGGTCAGGGGAATTTTTGGAATAAGAGAACGACCCAAATTTTAGTTAAGTCCTTGGAGGTATTGGTCAACTCTAAGTTCTTCACTGAGTCCAAATGCATAGCATTCAAGCAACACAATTTTTTGTACATAAATAGCAATAGATAGGGAACCTTGCTTCAAACTATAGAATTTTACTTCCTTCTTCTTTAGGGCAGTAGTGCAGTGTACTTCCCATGAAAAAGCACTAAAAGTTGATCACAAGTCATGGTAGAGATATCATGAGTCCTTGCTATTTTGTTACACCAAACTCAAGTTGGTCCATCTAGCACATATCAAGAAAACCTAGCCTAGCCTTCTGATGTGTAGGACATACCATACCATCAAAAGTACACTCTATGGCTAACACTCAGTCATCAACTTTTTTGACCATCTCTGGTTCACCATCACCCTTGAAGCAGGGTGGTTGCATCTTCATGAATTCCATTATTGATTACTCCTTAGGCTTACCAGGCACATGTGGGTTGTTCAACTTCCCTATCATAGAGGTGGTTAGAAGTTGTCGAAGCATGGCTAACTCTTACTTAGGAGAGATAACTATGCCCGCATTAGTAGCAACAAAGGTTGGGGTTTCTTGACCTACTAACGGTCCACTCCTAGTTGGAGGAGTAACTTGAGTCACTTGAGGGGTAAAGGGAGGATCCATTTGTGGCATCCCAAACCTAGGGTTCTAGGGTTCTTCATAACCAAACTCATTGTCAACAAATGAGTTATCTCCCACCATGAGGGTTTTGCATGCACAAGGCAAGGGTACTAGCCATAAGCAACATATGAAAAAGTAAAACATCCTAAGGGAGACAAAAATGAAATAGTTATATAACTGATAGCCACTAGCTCTGATACCGTCTTGTCAGTAGCGAGATCCCAGAGGGGATCCACTCCCTACTAAAATAAAAATTCATCATCCCATATAACCAAACACCAATATAATTTTTTTTGCAAAAGGGATTATAACCAATTCATTCAACATGTATGTATTATGACACAAAAAGTAGCAGAAAAATTTATATAGTATCTAACCATTACAAGGTTGTTATCTTCAATAGCCTTCACCATGCTAGGTGAGATAAAAGAAAAACTAACTAAACATAGGACTAGATGAGGATCACCTAACAAATTCAAGAAAGTTTCCCACAAGGTTTCACTTAAACATGATGAGGTCTTTGTTCAACCTGATTGTCTCCTCCTTGACCTATACCTAGGGTTGGAAGTGTACCCCAACAAAAGGATAAAAGTAGACACATCAGCAAAATGTTGGTATGTGCATACTAAATATGGATTTTAGAGCAATATTAAGAAATAAAGGATGTCAAATAAAAGTCTTACCAAAGATAAAGACAGGACTACCCAATCAGGCATAAAAGAATATGGATTTCAAAAACTGATAGCCAAGAGATTACTTGCCATTAATAGAACAATAAAGTTGTGCCACACAAGCACATATAAGGAATTAGGGAACACAACCCTTCAATAATAACTTCAACATGCATGCATTTGAGATAAGCATAGCACTAGAACAATATAAATAGTAGGCCAAGCCTCACAAACTTGAAGGATGATATAGAATGACGTATTTCCAGACTCTCAGTATATATATAAATGGGCATCACCGCTGAAGTATGGGGTTCACAACCCCCATCCCAAAAAGAACAATAGATGGGCATACAACCCAAAAAACAATGCACTTACACTACTCTAGGGCTACTGAATCACATAACATGCTTATTGTAGAGGCAAGTATAAAGTATAGTCAGATTAAATAACATTGCCATCGCATAAATGGACAATATAAACGATCACCACATAAGTGGAAGAGTTAAGGTTTCCTCAATGACAAAGCATAGTTTGAAGTCAAAAGAAAGTCCAATCAAATAGGATGATTAAAAGATCATAGTAAATGTGAATATTTCACATGAAATCATGTTCTCAAAAGAAAGTGATATTGTGTAGGATATTGTTCATAGCGCCAAGAGAAGGATAAAAATTGGTTGATTTCTCAAAGGAATAATAGGGCATGCAAACATACCTTAAACCATGGTCCTAGAAACACTCTTCACCAATCTAGTTGTTTCTAAAATCACCTTTTTCTTAATTACAATTTATTCACATGTATTAGGGTTTTATAATGTATGATATGTAAAGAAACCCTAACTTTTGACCTATCTAGAAAACCTCATATTTTGGTAACAAAACCTAAAAGAAATGATTACTTATTTTTTATCAAGAAAACATATTTATTTACTTTATTTGGAGTTCATATGAATTAATTAAAAAATTTAGGGATTTTTATATAAGTTATTAGAGTCACAAAAATCAACTATCAAAAAAATGGAAATCAAAATCCCAAACTATTTTTATTAGAAAGATCACATTTTTGCAATTCCAAAACATATTTTACTTAATTTTTAGATAAGTAGATTAAATGATATGATTTTTTCAAATTGAACAATTAGAAAATCTCAAAATTCCATGTAAGCATGTATTCTCATTAGAGAAAGGAAAAGAGGGACTAGGTCTGTGTGACTAGGCCCAATCATGGGAGGGCAAGTCACTTGTCAATGTTTGAGTCACCCGTGTCCAAGGTAGAGGAAAATAGGGGTGAAAAGTTGAAAATGTCCTTGCACGATAAATCAAAGGTAAGAGAATGAGAGAGGGGTAGAAGAGAGAGAGCACAGAGGGGATAATGTCCTTCACACATCCAAACATTACTTCTAGAAGTAGAAAGCATATGATTGATTTAGGCGAAATAAAAAAACTCAACAATTCGACAAAGAAAGTGCAGAAAAAGGAAGAAACGAAGGTGACAAACTCATTGCTACTCTCAATTGGTGTGCTGGTACCACACCCAAGAATGATGCTGCAAGTGAAGAACAAAAACATAGATGTCAACGGACAACCCAGTGGTGTGTGAAGAAATTGAGATGAGAGGAGAGTTGCTGAGGAGCCGAGGATGGCTGGAGTAGAACTATTTATAGGTGAGAGTTGAATTCTAGGGCAAAGGCATGCTGGATGAGGTCCTTGGTGCCCAAGAATTTGATATTTCCCGATTTCTTGACAAAAGGGTACATGTAAGGGATCATTGTTTGCATAATCCAATATGGAATGTGTGGGTGAAGAAATCTCATGAAGAGATTAAGAAATGAAAGAGAAATTTGAGAAAAAAATCTAACATGGCAGCATGTTTCCTGGTCTACCCGTGAGCTAAGTGATGACTCATGAGCCATTGGATAGAGGATCTGATGGTCATGATCACGTGGTATAAAATGGGCCACTAACACATATTTAAATCAAAACTATATCCAGATTGGAATCCAGTTAAAGTGATATATTAAATTATTTATCTTTTTCTTTCTTTTCATTTGAGGGTGCAAACCAATCCCAAATTAAATGAAATTTGACACCTAGCCTATTTAGAGCATGTAGAACCCGAATATGGCATTATTTTTTGGTTTTGGAGACTCTAAGTATTTTATTGAATTATTTTTAAAGAAAATCATATCTTCTTTTTCTTAATACCTTAGAGTCTTCTAGAATTACACAATTTTTATGTAACTTCACCCTCAAGCAAACTTAAGCATGTTGGACATGAATTTTCCATCAATTTAGTCCTTTGGTATTATTTAATACATTATTTAATATTTTGGTCTTTATTTACACTTTCTCTATCCTAAACACATTAGATTATTAAATATTGTTCAAATTGCATGAAAATTTATCCAATGGTTTTTTTAATTTGTAAATTATGAATTTAATATTAGTTGCCACTTTTGGAGTCATTTAATGACTTATTTCATATTTTGGAGAAAACTCATCTTTTCTAATTCTAAATAGAATAGATATAGTTAGTATTATCCCAATATTTTAAAACTTGGATTCCAAGCCATATCATATCCAAAGAATTCGATTATGAAGTTATTCATATCCAATTAGTCTTCTTTTTATGTATTATGCATAATTAATATATGTGTCCCATGATTATTTTAGTTAACCATATTACTTCATCATTATTACTATTATTCATCTGATTGTGTCTCATACTTTCACATTACAACCAAAAGGATTATATATTATTATTATGCACAAAATTCTTTATGTTTATCATTTAACTCGTTAAATTTATCAATCCCTTATTTGTTTGAAATATGTATCAATATTCTCAATTATGGAAACCTAGTTCTTCTATGTTTAGTAGTTTTTCTAAGCATCTTACCTTAAACAACATTATCTCATGTGACACATTTTATTGGTCTATAAATTATTATAGAATTAGGTCATAATTGTTTTCATGCATATATGTTAGGATGATTTATTCATGCATTATCATATTAAGGTTATAATTAACTATTATAAGGTATATCTTCATCCTTGTTTGGCTAAGTGCAAAGAACTAAGGTCCCAAACCTCTTAACCTTGGAATAGGATAAGGTTCTGGATTTGGTGTTATAATAACTCATATGGTGTCTTTTGAATTGATTTAGATTGTAATGACCCCCTCCCCTAGCAATCCCCTATTCAAGAGGAATGAGACAACAAGGGACATTACCATAAATACAAGATCGAGGTTTATCAAATAAATAGAAATAATTAAGAAGTTTCACTAATCTTAGATTAAGTTTGGTATAAGATAAAATATAAATTCTCCAACATGTTTTATAAATATGGATTTCTAAAGTTTGCAACACGAAGTAAACCTTCTAATTATATCCTCTAGGAATTACATTAAATTCTTTCTTTTGGTGTCTTCTTCTCTAGGTGTCCATCTTATAGGGAAATATGGCATCATGTAGGTAGCAAAAACAAACATTTTAATGCCATAATCCCCATTAGACTAGTAGATAGAATAAATATAAAATGGAAAGGATGGTTTTGAGGATATACCTGGTCCTAGAGCATGTCCAACGACAATCTCCTCATCATTGTAGTCATGTAGTTGTTTTTTACTTGAAATGGGATGGCATTTTGCTGCAGCTCCTAGTCTTCACCATGATAGTAGGTTGATGTTTTCCTCCTAGAGGGAAAAGTATCCACACCCCTAGATAAGTCCACATAGACCGCCTAGAACTCCTGACATCCTACTAGAATGGAAAGGAAGGATTTCTCCATCCCGTTGGTGTACTAAACACCAACTTGCTCTCCCACAATTGTTCTCCCTTACTATATCTCCCTTTAGTTGGTAGGACTTGCTTGAGATCTCTATTGGTTACCACAACTAGAGAGGACAACAATTGTTAGAGGAAATTGATTTGTGTCTCTTAGAAGCACCTAATACCCCTCTATTTGTAGAAGGGGTTAGGGTCAAGGTTCCCAATCGATGCGGGAGTGGAAGAGATCGGAGTTTCATGAATTTTTGCAACCTATGATAGGAGAAATGGTCAGTTCACCAGTGAACCATTCGGTTGGCATGTACCCTAGTGAACCAGTCATTTCAACATGTTTCTCGATCACAATTGTATTGGCAATTATAATCCAATTAATGCACGACATGACGTCAAAACAAATCCTTGATGCAATCAAATTGCACATCTGAACTGGGTGGTTCATCTCATGAACTTGTCGTCTCACGACCATGAGCTGATCGGTTCACTCAGTGAACTGATCAATTAAACCATGATTCATCCAGAATTTAGCCAATGCAATATTCAATCAACTTGACACTCCAATTGTTCATTTCATCACATGAACCAGTTAGTTGGAAGTCCAGCCAGTTGATTTGTTGCTTTGAATTGAATACCTAAACACTTTAGCAATCAATTCAATTATCATTCATGATCAAAACTCCTCTTTTAGGTGTATATTATGTGTGTGACCCTATAGGTACCATATTACATTGGTAGTGAATGTCCATAACCAATTATGACATCACAATAAAATAATGGTGCCTAGTCACACATCATTGCTACACAAGTAAATTTAAAGATGTAGAACAACTTCAACCTACAATCTATATTTGGTGTTGTCGTGTTTGTATAGTTCCTTTGTCACTGATATCTAGATTGAACTTGAGGCATAGAGTAGTCATTTTCTTCAACATTCAATATTGTTCCTTGAACCAAAGCAGACTGTCTGAGATATATGTAAGCTGCATATCACATATTGACTCACATGTTCATGGACATGCATTTCTCACTCCCGCTAATCAATTGGCCAGAATATCATACTCCTATAGGAGGGACAAATCCCATCTACATCACTCACAGTCATCCCCATGTATCACAGTGTTCCCAATCATCACATTTATGGCAATCCTTATTCAGGACTACAATGGATGATGTTAAAGCACACTGAATGATATGTGATGAGTGTAGTGACTTCAGGTCTAAGAACCACAATCACCATAAACACTATGAGAGATAACTATGACTACCATTGTAATGGTTTCCATGTGTCACTCTCATGGTGGGTCTATCTGATACATTATTGCCTAACAAGTATCTATGTTCTTGGTTTGATATCACATACCATGACTAATGAGATTTTGTCATCAACCAACACACACTCTAGTATTATTTGTTATTGTTGTCTATCTCACTTCCGCATGGACCACCGCTGCTAGCTCCAAATCATGTGTCGGATAGCTCTCCTCATGTTTCTTAAGTTGTTGTGAAGCAAAGAAAACCACATTATCTTCCTGCATCAGCACACAACCTAAGCCTTTATTGGAAGAATCATAGAAAACAACATAGCCTTTCCCAGTCTCTGGCAACACCAACACTGGAGCACTAGTCAGCTTTTCCTTCAAGTTCTAAAAAGCTTACTAACAACGATCATCCCAAACAAAAGGTACATCCTTCCTGGTCAACTTCGTCAATGAAAACGCGATTACACTGAAGTCCTTTATAAACCTCCGGTAGTATCCTAATAAACCAAGAAAACTATGAACTTTAGTTGGCATCTTCGGTTGCTCCCACTCTGCAACTGACTCCACCTTCTTGGGGTCCACTTTGACTCCTTCCGGTGATATCACATGACCCAAGAAAGTCACTTCTTTCAACCAGAACTCACACTTACTGAACTTGGCATACAACTGATGCTGACGAAGGAGAGTCAACGCTTTTCGAAGGTGTTGTTCATGTTGTTGACTATCTCGACTATAGATCAAGATGTCATCTATGAAGACCACAACAAACTGATCTAAAAATGAATGGAACACCCTATTCATCAGATCCATGAAAGCAGCAAGTGCATTGGTTAGCCCAAACGACATAACCACAAACTCGAAGTGATTGTACCTTGTCCTAAAAGCTGACTTTGGTATGTCATCCTCCTTGATCCTCAACTGATGATATCCATATCGTAGATTGATCTTCAAGAACACTGTAGCACCACACAACTAATCAAACTGATTGTCTATCCTTGACAAAGGATACTTGTTCTTGATTGTAACTTTGTACAAATGTCGGTAATCTATGCACAAACGCATTAATCCATCCTTCTTATTTACAAATAGGACTGGAGCACCCCACGACGATGTGCTCGGTATGAATAAACCTTTATCTAGCAACTCCTGTAATTGCTTCTTTAGCTATGCCATCTCAGTTGGAGCCATCCTGTACGGTATCTGAGAAACTAGTTGTGTCCCTGACACTAGATTGATCTCAAAGTCAATCTCTCGAGGTGAGGGAACACCATGAAACTCATCGGGAAATACATCTGCAAACTCTTGGACAATAGGTACCCCCTCAAGATTAGGACCCTTTGCTTTGTATCCACAACATGAGCTAAGAACGCCTTACATCCTTACCACAACAACTTCTCCGCCACCATAGAAGATACCAAACATGTCAGAAGAATCTTCCTATTTCCCTAGAAGATCCACTTCTCACCATCATCAGCAAACACTACTTGCTTCAAACCACAGTCCAACACAACCTTATACCTATCTAGGGTATCCATCCCAAGGATTACATCGAATCCATACATATCAAGTGGTATAAGATCCACTTGTACGTTGTGTCCCAAAAAGGATAGGACACAAGATGGGCACACCTTTCGAAGCATCGAGGAACCATCAAGAGGGGTTTCTAACAACAAGCTATCTTTCTTCCAACTAACAGGTAAAAGATAACTATCAAGCATACTATGTGCGATAAAAGAGTGTGTAGCACCCAGGTCAACCAGAACAGATACAAAGCAAGAAGAAGACAATCAGAATGAAATAACTCCATCTAACCTGTCACCACTCGCGGGTTGACTATCGCCTCTGGCTTACTCATAGCATAGAATTGATTTGTTGCTTGTTGTCCATGTCCTCTGCTTCCTTGAGTAGACGATCTTGCTTGCGACGCTTGGCCGTGTCCTCACCCTATGGCGCCACTAAACTGTTTTCTATCTGACACTTGTTGATTCTGTCTCTATTTCTGTGTCACTTTGACTTCTCTCCTTGGGCAATTTGACTTCAAATGCCCTATCTATCCATAGAGATAGCATGACATGTCCTCTAACTGTGGCCTAGATGGCCCTATCACTGCCGCTGAGGTTGTGTTGTAAGCTCTGGATGGCAAATAACCACACCCTCTTCCTTTACTCAGAGACCACCATGATAGTGCACTAGAAACTTGCCTCACAGAAGGTGTAGAAAATCTCAGCTTCTTGTGGCAGTCAAACCTCTGTCTATGGAACTGGGCAAGCTTTTTCTTGGACATGGTCTCTCTCTTCTCTATGACTGACCGTTCAATCCTTAGGACAGACTCCACAAATGTGGCAAACCACTCTCGATTTTCTATAGCAGCAGTAGGTGTCATTATCTCAACACTCAGACCTTTCTCAAACCGTCTGATTCTCTCATCATCTATCACTGCCATGTGAGGACAAAACCTCAGCAAGTCCATAAACTTGGCTTCATACTCGGTGATGCTCAGAGAACCTTGGTGCAGACGCTCGAACTGACTGATCTTCTCATCTAGATAGGTCTTTGGGAAGTATTGACTCACAAAGTCCCATCAGAAGACGTCCCAATAGATCACCTCATCGGGTCGCTTCTCCTCCTCTATGGCCCACCAGTGGCCAACACTACCTTTCAGAAGGTAGACATCGTGCTTGACTTTGTCTCCTTCTGGGATGTCAATAATCCAGAAGGCCTTCTCAAGACCTGTCACTCACAGATCTGCATTCACTGGATCAACCGTTCCAGCATAATCCGAAGCTTCAACTCAGCGAAGCCGCTTGAAGGTCTTCCCAACACCTGATGATTCACCATGGGGAGCATGCACTCTTGGCGTAGGCACTAGCAATCTCTCTACCATGAGATTCATTATAGCCATTACATGTCCCATAAGGTGTTGTTAGATAGGATTCTCAAGAATGGCTGAGTCAATTTGGGGGACCTCAGGCACCTGATCTTCATGTGCCTGCAAACCAACTCCATCAATAGATGCAGCAGCACTGCTCTTGGCAGCATGTTCTTCGTGATTTCCAGACATCTTTTAACTTTATCTTCTATTGGGGGCAGAAGGTTATTATGAGAAAATATGGGAAAATAACAAGAATAGACACAAAACCTAGTCCTAGATCCATGTAACCTCAGCGAACCTAGATCTCTAATACTAAAAAACTTATTGTGACATCCCGTTATCACACAAACTATGAAATTCCATGCAAAAATGTGTGGAACATCCATAAACCACATGTTACCAGAAATATAGGTTAAGAGGAATCCAATAAAAATGTTATTAAGTAATTAGTCGCTCTACTAGGGTTTGAGAGACCGACGTGCTCTGCTAGGGTTTGAGAGACCGACGTGCGCATGCGCGGAGGTGGCGTCGGTGGCTGCGGCGGCCGCGGGGGAAGAGGACGGTTTGGGGGAACTCGACCCCCAGATGAGGGCGGCGAGGAGGTAGGCAGCGTGTTCGACGCGATGGAAGGCATTGACGGAGAGACGAAAGTGCAGGGGGAGGATGTACTTGGAGATGTAGACCCAAAGGCATCGTCCACGGAGGCACAGGGCACACCAGCAACCGATCAAGCCACACCCACAGATACAGGGGATCGCGGGTTAGGCGTGATCCTGATTGACAACCCCCTTGCAGTAGCGGCTAAAATAACCAAGAAACAATCGCAGCAAGAAATCCTAAGAAGGCTGGGAATCGAACTCAACTTTGGGAAGTCGACTACCGCAATAGGTGGGTCACAACCCGCATGCAATAAGGAGGGAACCAAGGCACCCGGTGAAGAGGAATTTCCGGCACTACACAGGGGAGCGACGGATAGGCAGGCTGGATCGGCGGGAGAGGCAAGTCAGACAAATCCTATAAGGATATCATAAGCACATGCGACGGTACAGGGCGACTATCGTTCCTGGGGTTTGATGAACCACATGCTAACCTGTCCAAGACAGACGTCAAGAAGAGTGTTGTCGACGGCACGCCAGCCTTTGAGATAGACGAGGGTCAATTTGATGCCTTGGTACGACCTTGGACGTACGTTGTTGTAGTGAAGGTGTTAGCTAGGAACGTGGGATTCCTCACCTTGCAAGATCGAATCAAGACCATGTGGTGGCCGGTGGGAGCGTTTAAACTCATCGATATGGAAGACAACTACTTCATCATTCAACTAATGAGGGAGGACGACTATCTGACGGCACTAACGGGGGGACCATGGCCGCTCATGGGATCCTATCTAAATGTTCAGCCATGGGACAGGACGTTCTCACCTTCCTCCGCAAACCCTAAACATATGGTAATATGGATCAGAATTCCAAGGTTGCCTATCTTCCTATACCAATCCCAATTTCTGGAGGAGGTAGGAGATACGATCGGAAGGACAATCAAGGTGGATACAAACACTGACCAGAAGAGACGGGGGAAGTTTGCTCGAATCGCAGTCAAGCTGGACACAACAAAACCACTAGTGCCGGAGATCATTGTCCAAGGAGAAACTTACAAAATCGAGTACGAGAACCTTACAAGCATCTGCATGTTTTGTGGTAAGATTGGCCATCTTGATGAAGAATGTGTTGCGTGCAAGGCGGCGATTGAGGCCCAGGAGAAGGCGGGGAAGCAACCTGAAGGGACGACCACGCAACCTCAGTTGTTGGGAAGGTTTACCGAGACATTACACGCTAAACCGTTCGTCAAGCGCCAGAGGAAGGAGGAAACTTCAGGCAAGGCAACCAGAGGTGCGTCACAGAATCGCTTCAAAGAATT
Organism: Alisma plantago-aquatica; assembly: GCA_963693085.1. Lineage (NCBI taxonomy): Eukaryota > Viridiplantae > Streptophyta > Magnoliopsida > Alismatales > Alismataceae > Alisma > Alisma plantago-aquatica. The sequence goes on from OY856414.1 coordinate 285,956,677, forward strand.
AGAAGCTACGGAGGAACCGGTGGAGGAGACGACGGAGGCAGGGAAAGGCGATCCTAAACCGGGGTACGAGTGGCGCCAATGGAAAGCAGCAAACAAGAAGAAGCGGCCTGTTGAAGAGGTGACTCAACCGACAAAGATTGGAAACAACAAAGAACCACAAAAGGTGATAGGGAGCGATACTCAGAAGCATGCAACAGTAACGACTGAAGGAGAAAACACCATAGTTATCTCAGACGAGGGGACCGGAACCGGTGAGGGCTTGCGTTTCACCATGGGCAGTACACAACCAAGGAGGACTATCACAGGCAGTCCGAGCAAGGGGCGGCTCCCATGCAGTCCAAGAAAGGCACTGCTGTTTGGCGCATCCGTAGTGGTCCATCTCAGGAATCGGAAGATCTTAAACTCCAAGGAGTTAACGAGGAATGACCTTAGGAAGAAGAACAGAAGAAGCTATGGACCAGCAGAGACGACTGAACGGGGTGGCGACGACCCGAGCCAATCCGCAATGGTTACCCAATTATTGTTGCATCTTGGAATGTCCAGGGTATCTGTGGAAGAGATACCCAAAACACGATCCGTGATTTATCAAATCTTCATAAGAATGATGTTATTGTCGTTCTAGAGACAAGAACAAGCGGAACCAATGTAGACAAAATTATTAGATCGTTGGGATATGATAGATCCTACCGCGTAGAGGCGAAAGGGTTCTCGGGAGGCATCTGGGTACTCTGGAAGAGTAGATTGGGAGATCTGGAGGTTATATCCAGCCATAAACAATTTGTGCATTGCCAGGTTAACAAGTGGTTCCAAGTGACGTTCGTCTACGCGAGTACGAAGCAAGGAGGGAGAAGACTGTTGTGATATCACCTTCACACCATTGCCTCCACCTCGACAGCCCCCTAGCTCGTCGCAGGTGATTTCAATGCCGTATTGAAGCCCGATGAGAAGCTAGGCGGAGAGCCAGTCATGTTGAGCAGCTATAGAGAGTTCGCCGAGGGGCTAATGAACGCCGGACTGGAAGACCTGGGCGCAGTTGGGCCCAAGATGACTTTCAGATGAGGGTGGCTGACGGAGAGGCTTGATCGGGCCGTTGCGAACCAGGAGTGGCTTGAGGCGTACCCGGCGACGGCGGTGAAGGTGCTTCCAAGGATCAACTCCGACCACTCGACTATTCTAATCTCGATGGAGGACAGAGCTAAACGTCCAATATACCACCCAAAGACAAGCACGATATGGAACAATAGGGACTCCTTCCCTGCCTTCTTACAACAAAATTGGGACAATAACTTACCGTTCCATGATGCGGTAAACAAACTGATGAAGAAATCTATCCCTTGGGACAAAGAGGAATGACGAAAAGGGACAGCAAGAAAGCGGGGCCTTCTGTAGGAGATGAGCAAGGTGCAAGCACAACAAGACCAAAGGTGGACGGATTCCAGGGAGAATAAACTAGCTGAGTTGCAGGTGGAGTACAATGAGATCCTGCATGCGGAGGATGAGGAATGGAGGCAGAAGGCAAGGTGTGATTAGCTGAAGGAAGGGGATGCAAATACAAAATATTTCCAAGCTTTGGTGAAAGTGAAAAGACGGAGGAACAAAATTTCTAAAATCAAGAACAGCGACGGAGTTTGGGTGGAAGAGGAAGAAGACGTGAAGCAAGTGGTGAGGGAGTTCTTCCATGACCTGTTCACAAGGAAGCAAAATAGGAGAAATACAAGGGCGATGGAAGCTTACACAGGACATTTCCCAAAATTACAAGAGGAGCTTTGTACTGCGATGAGCAGAGGGCCCAACAAGGAGGAAATTAAAGAGGTGTTGATGAAGATGAACCCGATCAAAGCCCTGGGACCGGATGGGATGGATGCTGGATTCATTCAAAAAAATTGGGAGTACCTAGGTAATTCTATCTCACAGATGATCTACAGATACTTTGCAGGCCACCCAATTGACGAGAGGTTAGCAAGCTCCATTGTAGTATTGATTCCTAAAACCCCTACTCCAGAGTGTTGCAACCATTTGAGACCAATTTCCCTCAACAATGCGGGACTCAAAATGCTATACAAAATCCTTGTTGAATGTATCAAACCATACTTAGCAGATTGGATCTCTCCTGTGCAAAGCAGCTTCGTCCCAGGAAGGCGAATCACTGACAACATAATTCTAGTACAAGAACTGATACATTCCATGCGAACCAAAGGGGGGAAAAGAACAACCATGGCGATGAAGGTGGACCTATCTAAAGCTTACGATAGGATGGGTTGGGACTTTATTGAAGACACACTCATGCGGACAACCATCATAGAGAACCTAATCAGGATTATAATGAATATCATCAAGGCGGGGGAGATTGCGATCACTTGGAATGGTGAGACCCTAGAACCTTTCAAGGCGTCGAGAGGGGTGAGGCAGGGAGATCCCTTGTCTCCCTATATCTTCGTCCTTTGCTTAGATAGACTCAACTAGGCAATTGCTACGGAAGAGAAGTCGGGTGGCTGGGTGCCATTCCATGCTACCCGGCAAGGAGCCAGAATATCCCATGTTTGCTTTACAGACGATCTCATCCTGTTTGGAGAATCTACTGAGCGCCAAGCCAGGATAGTGCTTGCAACCTTGAAGAAATTTGAACGCATATCTGGACAGAAATTAGCAAAGGAAAAATCCGCTATCTTCTTCTCACGAAACACGACCATCCATACCCAGCGGGCCATAACCAGGATGAATGGTATAAGGCAAACTGATAGCATTGTCAAACACTTGGGCATCCCAATCTTACATGGGAGGACGAACAAGGAGCTATACCTGGACACTATCAATAAGGTGGAAGCCAAGATCTCTACATGGACGAATAAATCACTATCACTCGCCGGCAGGGCAACTTTAATCAAATCAGTGCTCAATACCTTGCCTATATACGTTATGCAATCTACTGTCATGCCAATGATGGTGTGTGATAGTATAGACTGGGTGGTGAGAACGTTCCTGTGGAAGGGGGCATCTAAACTAGGGGGCATACATCTGGTAGCTTGGGAGAAGGTTATTGCACATAAAGGAGAAGGGGGCCTAGGCATCAAGATGGCGAGAGTGCAGAACGAAGCCTTCCTATACAAAACATCTTGGGATTTCATGTCACAACGTGCAGCGTTATCGAAGACAGTGATCAAGGAGAAATACGAGCATCGATCAAATCAGGGTTTGGCTTGCGCGTCGAGGATGTGGAGGGTCATCACAAGGATCCAAGCAGAGCTCATGCCAGACGTAGGGAAGGTCGTACTTTCAGGCGAGGACACTTCGGTTTGGAAAGATAGATGGGTGGAAGGAGGGCGAGCTACAGAGATCAAAGATGGTAGGACAATTCATGTGGATCTAATGAGAGCTCAACATCAGCTCTATGGTTGATCTTAATGGTGCATGGGACACACAGTTTATCCGACAATGGTTTAAGGAGGATACGGCTACTGCCATATTGTCAATGCCACCACCAGACCCGGCCGCAGGTGCAGATGAAATCTGGTTCACTAAAAGTGGGAGCGGGGAAGGTAGTGTCAAAGAGGCATATCGCCGATTGCTTAAAGCTCACTCTGCAATTACCCCGGGTCATTGGAACACAATCTGGAAGCTGATGTTACCACAGAGTGTCAAAACGTTCCTCTGGCTATGTTTGCATGGAGGTGTTATGACCAACAAGATGAGAAGTAGGAGAGGATTCACGGAGAATGCCCAATGCCCACGGTGTGGCAATGAATGGGAGGACACCTTACATCGGCTCGCCTATAGCTCGGAAAGTAGGAAGCTATGGGAGATCATACAAAGAACAACTCATATGGAGCTGCAACAATCAACCACAGTCAATAACTGGATCGCTACGAATCTAAGGAAGGGAACGACACCGGACTGGAATACTTGGTTCACCATCTCAGTTTGGAAGATATGGACCCAAAGATGCAACCTGGTTTTCTAGGGTGAACGAATTAAACCTGAGGCGCTCTTCGAGATGATCCGCCATGAGGAATATGCATGCAGGAAAGCCTTTGCAGCTGGTCCAACCGCACCCAAGGCGACGAAGGAGAAAACACGATGGCGCCCACCGGGAGAAGGACAGGTGAAGCTGAACGAAGACATGGCTGAGAAATGGGGCAGCATGGCCACATCCTTCGTGATCCGTGATCAGGGTGGACAATTTTTGGCAGGGGGTTACGATCAAGGAACTATCACAGATACACTAAAGGCAGAACTGAGAGCTATCACGATCGACATCCAGGCGTGCCATGGGAAGCATAGCAACTTGTTAATTGAATCAGACAGCAAAGGAGCAATCGCGATGCTGAAGAACATCACAAGGACCCCAATCCATTACAGAAAAGAGTGCAGTTATATCAAGAAGTTAGCAAGGTCTTTCCATGCGATTGAATTCAGGTTCAGGCCAAGGAGCAGCAATAGGGTGGCCGATTGCGCAGCCAAATGGAGTCGATTGCAAGGTGGCAAGCAAGGAAGATGGCAGCAATGCCCGGACTTTCTCCTTGATGTGGTAAAGGAGGAAGCCACATTGGGCCATGAGGACTCTTTGGAGGTGAACAGACCTGCACTGTGGGAGCAGGAAGAGTAGGACGATCCCCAGGAAAAAAAACGAAATATAGGTTAATTAAAACCGATTGTGGAAAGAAGAATAATAAAGAAACTATTGCATCCAGATCCTTATCCTGCATGGAAACATGTTATATAAACATACATAAACCTTGATTCGTGTCCATAATTCCTAGGATCTAGCTGTCACATAGGCATAAAGAGTTCACCACTTATTGATATGCAAAATAGGCCATACCATGCGAACAATAGGATAAACAAGCTACATCAGCTATACATCGTGGAACGTCATCAAAACACCTCCAAGGACCTGAGAGTACAAGGATGACTCCAGGACTCTACTACAAAACAACCCAAACAGTAGCATATCCATCTCTTGCCTCCTACTATTCTTCTTGCTGCTCGGCCGCAACCTCACGACCACCACCACATCTAGCACAATCACCTAAAAAGGTTTAAAACCAGTGGGGTGAGACACACAATACCAGTGAGAAACATAACTCCCCGTCGAACTATAAAACATCAAAGAAGAGCTAGAACAGATAGAATAGGTAACTGATATAAGCAGATCGTATATGAGTAGCATACTGAGTATAACTAACATGTTATAACATCTTACCAAGATATCCAGAAGGCATATAACCAGATATTTCTTTATGGAACATGATTGACAAGATAAGATTTATAAGAACTTATCACAAGATATGAGGAATGTATGAATAACTGTAAGATATAACTAGGGCAACTATACAAGCAAGGCATCAACCAATGTTCCGTGTTTTGCAATAAGCAATACATACTATACGGGTAGATTACAATTTTAATATTCCTTGAGGAAGTGAGCCGTACCGCTCAAATCCAACCTTCGGCTGCGAAGCCCAAAATTGGTGCCATACAAGGTCAATGGGAGAGCCGAACTCCATGACCTCACCTCCTCGTGGTCAATGCACGAGAACAAACAAGCAGGACCGTAGCCTCATGCTTAAGTGGCCTCAGCCACACAGGGTCAGGCTACCCTCTACCTAGCCCACCTTGGTACAGGTATCGGAGCTAGAAAACTGAGCCACGAATCTTTTCACCATGCTCCTTCATCACTGAGCCATGGGCTTGTTCACCATGCTCTATCACTTATCCTGAGCCATGGATCTGTTCACCATGCTCTAACCACACTGCGATACGGGCCTGAAACCATACTCTAAACATGCACTACTACTTAGGGCATAGGCACACCCCACATATTCAACAATATGTGTTCCAGGTTAACCCTTAGGAGAACCTATTTCACCATCACCAAGCTCCTGACGATGATGGATCTATGGCTAGGGCAAACTACATGAAAAGTTCATCTATAATTAATTATTGTATTTTAAGTGGATTGCAAGATTCAACCAAGTTATGTAACATGAAACTATAATAAGAATGAATAAACATAAAACACATTATCTTATGTTACATTTTCACTAAGGCCTTTAGTGCCATCAACATCATCCTGATCTATCACAAGGATCCAACATCACATGTTACGACTTGGCCTCTTACCAATCATCTAGATCCATCTCAAGTATAAACATCATATGGACTCAATCCCATCATCAAGGTACGTATTGCCATCCCATGGGTAACACCCATCATGTATTATTGGGTTCATCATACCCATGATGTTCCACATCATGTTACTATCATGCCATTACCATGGTACCACTATTACCTGCATGGTTAGTGATGTCACAAAGGAGCAACGATGTTTATACAAGGAACATGTACAACTTCTTACTTTATTATGAGAGTCAACCATGCAACATAGATGAGTGTATCAAAGTACAACACTTCTATATATATATATATATATATATATATATATATATATATATATATATATCAAGCATGACAACCTCATATACTAAAGCATAGCAAGCATTAGGGTTACAAACCAAACACATGGTACAACCCTCACTTTAGGTGTATCGGGTAAGGAACAACCCTCACCAAAGGCACATCATCTCTCACCTAAGAGTGTGATGCCCAACACTACATTGGTTAAGCATGCAATGCTTCACCACCTAATATATCATCAAGCACCCTTCTAGGGCTATATCCATATCAGACAACCACTATCACTTAGGTATCAGACAACACCACAAGAAGATATCGGGCAACACCTCCTCAAGACACCATATCGAGCAACCAGCTAGGAACCAACCTATAATGCCTAAGTGTGCAGCCTCATATTAGGCGGGCAATGTTGCATCGTGCAATGCCCAGCGATGGGCAACACACCTACAGGGGAGTAACGGGCAACGCTACCCAAAAGGATGTCATGCACAGCAGCAGGGCCATATCAGCCAAGGACATATCATCCAGCAGCTAGGGTGAGGATCCATATCATCCAAAAACCACATGACCTATCGATAAGGTATCAACATGCCATGATGCCCAACACAGACCATCTAACACCCAAGGCACATCCTTGTCGGCCCAAGCATATCACCCAAACTCAACCCTAGAAAAGGGATATCGGGCAAGGGTCCAAAGGACGTGACATGTTGGTCATCTTCAACCTCAAGACAGCCACCAAACCCTAATAGGTCAAGAGAGTTGGCTCACCTCTCAACAACCAAGTGAGAGGGGTTTTGCCCAACTTCTATCACATATCGGGCAGCAAGGTGGGTCATCCCCATATCGACCAACCTTCCGACACCAACTAGATCAAGACCGACCAAAGGCTCACCTCTCAAGTCCTTGGTAAGAGAGGGGTATTTCCCAAGAAACTAGAGTATATACTCACCTCTCAATGACTAAGGAAGAGAGGAGTTTTTCCTACATTACTAGAGCTCAAGCTCACCTCTCAAGATCAAAGGGAGAGAAAGGATTTTTGCCCCAAGAACACCCCACACGCACCATGGATTTAGGAGAACCCTAGGATCACCTCTCAACAACTAAGAGAGAGGGGTTTTGACCAAAGAACCCTAATCCAACGGTTTGGCCAACAGGGTCCAAGAACACACATAAGATGTAACGACCCCGCCTTCCGGTAACCCCCAATTAAGGAAGACCAGAAGGTCAAAGGAATTATCCCAATTAACAAGATCAAAGGTTCGACAAATAATCAATAACAATTATTAAATTCTACCAACTATACTGAAATATGGTAACAATAAAAACTTTGCATACCATTTGAAAACTTGGATCTCTAAACTTCTATCCACATGAATTCTACTCTAACTAATCATCCTTGTATTTTAATTCATGTTTTTCACAATATGACAATTTACTGTTTGTCCTTTTGGCTTGTACCTAAAATTCCGACAAACAAAACGTCAGTCAGCATAAAGCTGGTATGAGGGGGAAACAATAATCATGCAACTATGATAACAATGTAATCAGTCAATTATGATTTAAACAAACAACTTTACGTTTTCTGCATAACTGCTCAATCCCTACATACCCTAGTCTCTGTGTTGTCCCTGCAGTAGACCTGGATGCTACCTTCCTTATGGTAGATCCCCATTAAACCCCTCATGATCCCACCTAACAAGTGAACCAGTTTGTAGGGTTGAGTCACATGGAACTACCCGTAGGTAGCCCACTCTTAACTCATGGCATGCTAAAGAGTCTCATGGCACTACATGTGGGTAGCCCAATTTCTAACTCACGATAACCTAGACCTTGCTCTAGGTTACCCCTTTTTAGCCTTTGCAAAGCCACAGAGGTGGACCAGGATCTGAGCCAAACATGTATGCACATTTATAGTGATAATCATAGTCACTTTATAGTTACATGAAATAAATAGGCATCCAACAGTTATTTTCAAGCAACCGATAAAACGTTCGGAAATTGCCGTGAATCTAAAGTGATTATTCATAAGTGTAACTACATACCTATCAAGCTGATGTGAGACATAAATAACCCAATCAACGATAGGCAAGAAAGCATTCAATAAAATCCTAAAACATGCATACAATTTCCTTTTAATACTCAAGTCATCAAGATCTATTAAGCCTAGCCCGCTTCCTAGGGTTTCTAATTCACTTTTAGGGTTTCCATTGCAATTAGGGCTTCCCTTCATCTTTTACTATTTTAAACCCTAATTTTATACCATTACTCATAAACCCTTATTATCTTATCTATTCTTCATTATTAAGGTTATCTCAACAACATATAACCCTATTCTTGGATTTAAAGGCACCGTTAACCATCAATTCATTTCATTAAGCTTCTTTTACATTAAAGCTACCATTTTTATCCTTTTAATCCACGACAAGATCACTAAGCCCATTTATCATCAATTCATAGTTCATTATGGTCTAATTCACATATGAACTCTTATTTGTCATTAATTCTACCTTTAATCATTAGAAAACCCTAATTACTACATTAAGGGTATTTATCCACAATTAGGAACTTTTAAACTCGAAACAGCTTAGACTTATCTTATCTCAACCTTAATCATGAAATTGATCAATTAAAGCCATTATTAGTCCCATTCACTAATATTAGGGTTTCAAGGCCCATTACAACATATTTATACTCATGAAACTCTAAATTGACCAATTATGTGCAAATTTCATCCTTTTTGTTCCTAATGTTCCTTTTTATCATTAACAGGTTAATACTGACTTTAATCATCCATTAAACCCATAAAATACATTAATCATCTAAAAAAAAGGGTTTCTTAATCATTAAATCATTAAAGTTGATAACTTACACTACTTTTCGAATTGTAAGCTGTATTAAGCTTCAATTATATTTTTATTGCATTCCTCATGTTTTTCGGAGAAAAATTCATATATTATTTGCCACCATCGGAGTCACGAATATTTAACTACGAATTTTACAAAATTCACTAACTTTGGCCAATAGCAGGCTGCCACGTCATCCTTGCCATGCAACACGCTTGCTTGGGAATTATAACCAAATTACAATCGTGCCCTGCATAAGTGGACGTTCCTTCACACCCTAGAGGGGTATTTTTGTCCAACAATGATGGGTTGTCTTCAACCTCGCGTGACCTAGCCTTGGCGCTGATCTACAGCAAGTTGTGGCTGTCGTTCTCCACCCCTGACCTCGACGGCCACCGGGGATTCTTCCTCTACCTCCGTCATGTCTTGGTGCACACGGGGTGCCTTCGGTCCATGGCTGAGGTGGTTGTTCCTAAGCACTCCAAGTCCGCGACCTGCTGCGAGTTGCAGACCTTCGGTCGTTAGCTACGCGAGGACGGGAGCATGGAAAGGATAACCAAACATTCTAGGGTTGTCTCAGGAGCTTTGTGCCTCCTTCGAGACCCATCACAGCTCCTCGGGGCCCATGGAAATTATCAACTCTCGTGTCTAGGGTTGGTGGATGAAAACAAGAAGAAGTAAGTAGGGAAGAGAGATGGAAATGTGTGGAACCTCTATGGAACTCAAACCAGGGTTCTACCCTTTATATAGGGGTGGTTGTCCATGCTCTAAAATGCTTTCCCATGAAGAAATAAAGTTCAGTTCTAATAGGAATCCAATTCCTTCATGAAGAAGCAAGATTCTCTCTCCTACTTACCTCTTTAGTATTCTTTATTACTTGGATATATAGGAATATGAAAATCCTCTCCCTTACTCTCTATATTCTTGGCTTTTAACCTATTAGCCACGAAATTATATTTCCTTTTTGTAGAAAATACCCTTTCTTCAACAACACCATGAAATTCATTAATTAAGCATCATAGTATCTTCTTATTTTCTATTATAGGTATTTTCTCTTTCTTTCTTTCTTCATTGGGACTCCTTGGATCCCAAGAAACTTAAATATTTCGAAATCCTTCTTATTGGATATTCATTATCCTTCTAGATGCATCTATATGCATTATTTCACATTATCCTACTTATTTCTTTATTAAGATATTTCTTTTCAAGGATTTATCTTTGTCTTTCTTTTTATTTTCATCATTGGCATTCCTTTTAATATTAGAAATCTCATGGATACAAAATTTCACCAAGGATAACTCAAGTATACCTCTTTCCACTTATTTTCCACAATTCATCATCATTTTCAATTTCTTTCTTAACAAAGAAATATTTAATTGATCTTTTCTTTTCTTATTGCACTCTCTATGCAACTTTAGACTCCTTGGAACCCAAGGAACCCAAGAGGCATGAAATCCCTCTTTGGATTTTCCTTCTAGAGGTTTCCACATCTTTCTTTTCTCAAAAACACAATTATTCATTTACTAATTGAATTTCCTTGTTATTGGGCCCAATAGCCAATAAAGCCCACAAAACAATCATCAAGGCTATTGTAAACGGAATCCATTTATTCAAAACAAATTATATCATTATTTGTCTAAATATCTTTAATATCAGAAATTACATTTCTCGGCAAATGATCCCAAAAGTTGGGGTTGTAACATAAGCACATAACCAAGTCATCATATCCACAACATCAAGGGCACATACTAGAGCAAGAACATTACTAACAAGGTATGCATAGCCGATCAAGATAACATGTAAACAAGCAGTATATAAAGAAGGTAGTATATCTAGGGTTAGGAGTTATGTAACCTGCCTCAAGCACACTCCTCAAGCTCCAACGCTCCAAGCACCAAGCTTCAAGCTCCAAGGAACTTCCTTCGGCCAACACTAGGAGACAAGAGAACTCCATAACCACCATGACTGAAAAGAAAGAGAGAAGAAGAAGAAGATGCCAAGGAAGGGAGAGATACTCACCAAAAGAGGAGAAGGAGCAAGGCACATCTAGTGTTTCAGCCACCACTAGAGGAAGAAGAAGACTCCACCAAGGAGATCGGCCACCAAGCTCTACCAAGGGGATATATCGGCCACCAAGGAAGAAGGGAAGAAACTAAGGAGCTAAAAGGGATCCCAAGATAGCAAAGAAGGGGGCATATATGCAATGGTGTTAAGTAGGCGTCTACTAGGGGATTGCTCCACATGTGCTTGCCCAAACCATCACTTGTCTAAACTATGCCACCTTGCTAGCACCACAAACCACATGCCCATGGCTTTCCACCAACTAGCAAAGCAACGACCACATGTACAAAGAAGGGAGACACAAACGATGCTAGGTGGAGGGGTGTGTGTGTCGCCCAACCTGGCAACCCGCCACACCCACCAGCACCCTCTGGTCGATACGCCTCCCTTACCCGACACACCATGGCCGACACAAGGCACCAAGATCTCCCTTTCCTGACACACTCAAGCAAGGAGGGAGGGCTTTAAGACCAACAACAAGCCCAAGCTTAAATAAGCTCAAACGAGGCCCAAAATAACTCAAGCAAGGTGCCCAACCCATCCTCTCAACCCTAGAGGATGCAAGGAGAAAGAAAGATATCTCTCAAGGTGACAATCTTGCACACCAACTCCAGAACTTGGGTAATTTGCAAGTTGCACCTCAACCTCTCAACCAAGCACAAAAAAACCCTAATCACAACTCAGGTGATTAGGCAAACCACTAAACACAGAGTTTAGGAAAAGCAAATAGGGTAGGCCCAAAAAAGAGGTCAGGGTCCTTATAGTATGTGGCCAACTGTCTTACGTGACAAATGGTGAGGGCTGAACACCAACGACCTGACGGACCTTTACAGTTGATAGAGTTTCTAGAGTGGAAATGGGAGCAGATCACCACAGATTTTTTGGTGGGCCTACCCTAGACCAAGAGAGGTCATGATACGATATGGTTGTGGTAGATCTCCTTACCAAGTCAGCACACTTCCTATCCCTGAAGACCACTTCCAAGGTGTCAGACCTAGTCGAGTTGTATATCAGGGAGATAGTATGTTTTCATGGCGTACCTGATTCCATCATCTTTGATAGAGACCCGAAGTTCACTTACAAGTTGTGGAAGCATGTACAAGAAGAACTTGGTATAAGGTTGAAGTTTAGTACTGCTTATCACCCCCAGACAGATGGTCAGTCAGAGATGACGATTCAGACATTAGACGATCTGTTGAGAGCTTGTGTGCTCGATTGGGGTGGATCATGGGAGCATTCCTTACCTTTAGCTGAGTTTTCCTACACAACAGCTACCAAGCTAGTATCGGGATGCCTCCATATGAATCTCTTTATGGGAGACCGTGTTGATCACCACTTTAGTAGGATGATGTCAGTGAGTGGACCTTGTTGAGGTCAGATGAGCTCCAAGTGTATGTAGATAAAGTCACTTTGATCAAGAAGAGCCTGAAGAGAGCCCAGGATCAACAGAAGTTGTATGCTGATGAGAAGCGGACTGTCGTGCAGTTCACTGTGGGAGAGCATGTATTCTTGAAAATTCAACCACTCTGAGCTATAGCTAAGAATAGAGGAAAGTTGAGTCCCTGATATGTGGGTTCATTTGAAGTATTAGAATGGATCGGTGAAGCTGCATACCATTTGGTGTTACCCCCTCAATATAGTATGATGCATGATGTATTCCATGTGTCCAATCTGTAATGATATGTGAAAGATCCGAGCCATGTGCTGAGCATTGAGCCTATTGAGCTTCAAGGGAAGCTGACATATCCTGAGTCACCTTTGCCGATTCTAGATACCAAGGTGAAAGAACTCAGATGTAAGAATATAGAGATGGTAAAGGTTCTTTGGAAGCACCATGGAGAGGATGAGGCCACATGGGAGTTGAAGACAGACATGGAAAAAACATATCTTGACTTGTTTGTTTGATTGTTGAATTTTGAGGGCAAAATTCTTATAAGGAGTGGAGGATGTTATAACCTCAATTTTCCTAATTCAAAATTGAAATGTAATTTCTCCTTTTAAAGATATATAAACAAATAATTGTGTGATTTGATTTAAATGAGTGGATTTCCTTGCTAATAGCCTTGTTGTTTGATTTTGTGGGCTTTATTGGCTATTGGGCCCAATAACAAGAAAAGGAAATAAAAGGAATAAGAAATTCAATTAATAAAAGAATAATTAAGAAAAGGAGAAAAGAATGAGGTAGAAGCCTCTAAAAGGCTAGGAGGTAGCCTGCAAAGGTGGATTTCGTACCTTTGGGATTTCTTGGGTTCCAAGGAGCCCAAGTTGCAAAGATAATAAGAAAGGAAAGAGAAAATACCAATAAAATAGGCTTTATTGAAAGATAACTTGCTTATAATAGAAATTCCCTTTTTATTTGGAATTTGGGACTCAAATTTGTTACACAAATAGATAATAATAATCCAGAGTTTCCTTTAAAATTTGGATGAAAAAGGAGAAACGAGGAGAGAATTATGGATTTTGCAAGTTTTCAATGCATTGCATTAAATATTACAAGTGTTTCTTGGTTTAAAGGAAAAGGTAATATCGGGAGAGATGACAGCCATCGGATCCCTATGTGGTCCAGAAGACCACAGATTATACGGTGGTTGTACATCATCAACCCCGAGTCACAAGAGGAAAGGGAGAGGGGGAAATTTGGATTTGATCATGACTAAGGCAATCAGCAGAAACGAGGACAAGTCCATCATCTTTGAGAGTCTGTTCTGAGGGTATCTAACCCAATTTGTTGGTGGTTTCATTGAGGCTCGAGAGAATTCCCAACTCACCAAGGACCTTGGTTGACCCTATATATAGGGGGCAGTTCTATACATCGTGAGACATCCCACAAGTTGTACCCTCACGATCGAAGTGTGGAGACGAGTAGGTTTGTGCCTTCAATTTGGTCATTGCCCTTGATCTTTGCCCCCCATCTAGCAGAAACCTCGCCAGAGTAGCAAGGGCTCAATGGAAGTGAAGAAGAGAAGCAAGCCAGTAATTGATGGGACCCTCGAGTTTGCGAGGATCAAGCGAGGATACCAGGCCAATCAGTTCATTCGCAGGTGGTCGGGAGCTTGAAGTCAACCCAAGAGTTGACCTCAGGTCGCTACAGTGCACGCGAGAGGTTGAAGACAAACCTCTGACCAAACTACCGTCTTTCCCTCCTGCTCCTTCTAACCAGTTAAGGACATTCTCTCCTTTTCTTTCTTTTAATCGCGAGTGAGGCACACAATCGTGGATCGTCAGATCCCGCGTGGTCCAACAGACCACTGATTGAGCGGCTGAGGTTTTATGGCAATTTCCAGAATATAATTCCTCTCTGCTTGAAAATCCAAGAAAATACTTTTCTTTACAAAAATCGTAGAAATAAATAGGAAGGTCAGATGAAGAAACTTTATATATGAAAAATGATTAGGAAATACGAATAATCTGATAAAAATAGTTTTAGCATATGATTTCATTTCTAATTTGCAAAAGTACCTTGAGTTGATCATAAAGTGCATTAAATTTAGGTTAAAACCCCTAATGATGATTAGCGATCAAATCTAAGATGCTTAATGGGTTAATTGGAATATTAATAACCTGTTGGGAGATAAAATGAGATTTAGATCTGAAATTAGATTATAATTGGTTTGTTTTAGAGTTTTAATCCATGAATCTATTATAATACATGTAGAAACCCTAATCTAGGGTAAAGAAGGAAATTAACTTGAACAATCTGAATTATTTGGGATAATATTGTTATCTATTGATCCTAAGATTGTTAGGAGGAATATGATAAGCTATTTAGGGTTTATACTTAGATTTGATGATTTAGGGTTTATAGTAGCAATGATGAGGATGAACCCTAATGAAACCCTAAAAGGAAGTAGGAAACCCTAGGAAGTGATTTCATATGAGTGTAATCTGAGGAAGTGAATGGTAATTAAATTATATGATTGTTTCAAAATCATTTCTTGTGTGAATTGCTTGCTTGCCTGGATATTTCCTTGCTTGGACTATTGTTAACTTGTTGATTCGACTGAACATGTATGTGGTTATTTATGAATAATCAATTTGGTTTCACGACATTTCCCAAAAGTTTTATCGATTGGATGCAACCTGTAATGACCCTGCCTCCCGGTAACCCCAATTAAGGGAGACCAAAAGGTCAGAGCCATTATACCAATTTTTTGTATCAATGGTTCGACAGATAATCAATAATAATTACTAAATTCTACCAAAACTATACTGAAAAGATGGAATAAAATAAAACTTTGCATACCTTTTTAAAATCTTGGATTTCTAGACTTCTATCCTCTACTGGAGTCTATTCTAACTAATCCTCCTTGTACTTTAATTCATATATTCACAATGTATCACTTTACTTTTTGTCCTTTTCATATTGTACCCAAAATGCCGACAAACAAAATGTCGATCAACATAAATGAATATGCCGGTATGTGGGGACAACCAAAATTTCACAAATATTGCTAACAACCTAAATATCTCAATTAAGTTATTTAACAATCCAAATTATGTTTTCAATGTGACATTCTCCACCGCTTTTGCCCTAACCCTGAAATACCCTCTCTAGGGTTTTTCTTTTGCAAGAGACATAAGGCCACCTTCTCCATCCTGAGCTTGGTGCCTGGGGTCACCTCTCATGGTGCCCAATAGTCATGCAAGAAATATATGGCCACCTTTTCCATCCTGAGCTTGGTTCCTAAGGTCACCCCTCATAGTGCCCAATGGTCCTCCCTCTTGGACTTGACCTAAATGACCTTCCCTCTAGGGCTTGGTCATGCATCATACATCAGGGTGGCATGTAGGTGCGAGAATGAACTTGTATAATTAATTGTGATAATCATAGTGACTTTAATGGTTTGCATAAATGAACATCCAACAGTTTAGGTTGCATCCAATTTGATCAATCATTCGAGAAAACTCTGTGAAACTAGATCGATTACTCATAAATAACCACATACATGTACTTCTAATTTGAGACATAATCAACCAAGTAGAAATCCAATCAAGCAAGAAAGTACACAACAAGAATCCTGAAATAAATATACAATTTCCTTTTATCAAGATCTATCCAAACCAACTTGCTCCTTAGGATTTCTAGTCCTTTTTAGGATTTCTACCCCTTTTTTAGGTTTCACTTGCAATTAGGGTTTTGCCTTTACTTTTAGTACCACAAACCCTAATTAGATAAAACTCCTTATAAACCTTAAGTTTCACATCCTATCTCTCCTAGTAGGCTTAGGAACAACATTTATCAACCTTTTCCATATATTTCAAATTAAACATAGTTTTCTCTTCTTTTACCCTAAATTAGGGTTCCTAGATCCATTATCTTACATTCTTGGTTTATAACACTAAATCATGCAACTTCTCATCAAAATCAGATTAGAATCTACCATTATCATTCAACAAGTTAATACTACTTGAATTAACTTATTATGCCTCATAGATTCATTCATTAACCTCAATTAGGGTTTCTAACCAAATTTTAATACATTTTCCATCAACTTAACATACTTTTGCAAATAGAAAAGAAATTAGGTTCTCAAACCATTTTTTTCTGTTCCTTGTATTTTCCTGATCAACTTTCATATATTAAGTTTTGTCATTAGAGCTTCCTAGTAATTTCTACAAATTTTACAAGGAAAAGCACATTTCTAGAATATTCGGGCAAAGAGGGATATTTACCAAAATTCCTCGATCGTATGATCGATGATCTGCTGGTTTGCCCTTTGGATCTGACGCTCCACGTCACACGCCTCCACTTGCGAGGTAAATAAGCCAGCCGAGCCTGGGACTATTGTATCTCTTCGTGAGATCACAGTGGAATGCGATCAGATGATCACTGCTCGTCATCTTCTTCCTTTTCTGACGCCCGAGCCGTGGTGACAGTGAGGCAGATTTCTCTCCGGAGAGGGATTGTTCTTGAGGGAGAGAGAGATCTAGGACTCGAGAGGCAGCCCATCTGAGTTCGTGAGGATGTGAGGAATCGAGAGGAGGGTCTATTTATAGTATTTGAGGGCTCCTTTAGGGTTCCCCTACTCTTGTCGCCGTCTGTCCCTCAACCCAATCAGGTGTTTCCTCTAGAACCCTTGAGACACCCTTAGAATAGGGTTGGTCGTGTGTGGAATCACCTCCCAAAGACCCTCATGGTCTTGGATTTGTGGTAGGTGAGGTGAGATGCGAGGAAATCACATTGGGAGATCTCTCCCTTTCCTTATCTGACTCGAGGTGGGTGATGTATAGCCATCGTTGGATCCGTGATCCTATGGACCACACGGGGTATCCAACGGCTGCAATCGCTCCCCTATTTCTAATTTCTTAAAAACAAAGGAAAAAGGGTATTAAACAATGGAATCTTGTGAAAATCATATCTCTCTCCTCATTTATTATTTTTCACTCAAATTTTAGAGGAAACTCTATCTTGGCATTATCTACTCGTATATTAAATTTGAAACCCTAATTCCAAATGAAAATGGTGTTTCCTTCATATGCAAGTTATTCATTAATAAAACCAAATTAATTTATATTTCCTCTTTCTTTTGCCATTATCTTTTCATCTTGGATTCCTTGGACCTCAAGGAACTCTAAAGGCACGAAATCACATCTTGGGAAATATTCCTTTGCCTTTTTCTCTTATTCTTTTCTCTCTTTCTTACTTATTCCTTTTATTAAATAAATTCCTTTTTCTTTTATCTTTCTTTTTCTTGTAATTGGGCTCAATAGCCAATAAATCTCACTAAGCAACCGAACAAGGCTATTGTAAATGAAATCCATCCAATACAAACAATAAATCAACCATTGATTTCATTTATTATAAAAAGGAGATTTACAAATCTCATTACATAGTTTAGGAAAAATGAGGTTATAACGCAACCTAAATTGTTGGATGTTTAATTCTGCAATCCTATAAAGTCCCTATGAATATCACAATTAAGTATATATGTGTATTCTTGATCCTACATGCCACCCTGATGTACGTTGCATGACCAAGCCCCAGAGGGAAGGTCTATTCAGTCAAGCCCTGAAGGAAAGACCATTGGGCACCTCTAGAGGTGACCCCAGGCACCAAGCTCAGGATGGAGAAGGAGGACTTATATCCGTTGCAAGGAAAAAAACCTAAGAGAGAGTAATACAGGGTTTAGGACAAAAGTGATTGAGAATGTCACACTGAAAACGTAATTTGGATTGTTAATAACTTATTTGGGATAATTAGGTTGTTAGAAACTATTTGTGAAATTGTGATTGTTCCCCACATACCAGTATAGAAATATACTGACCGACATTTTGTTTGTCGGCGTTTTAGGAACATTTCTGAAAATGGACAAACAGTAAATCGAAACACTGTAAAGATACAATTAACTTGTGCAAGGAGGATTAAGTAGCTAGGATTTTACTATGGATAAAAGTCTAGATCTGAAATTTACAAGGTATGTAAAAGATTTATTTTATTCCAGCTTTTTAGTTTAGTAATAGTAGAATTTGATAATTATTTCTGATTAAATGTCAAACCATAGATCCTAATATATTGGAATAACGTCTATGAACTTTTAGTCTTGTTCGATTGGGTGTTATCGGGAGGCGGGGTCATTACACATAGGCTCAACAAGGTTTATATGTTTCTATACTATTACCGTAGCCAAATTCTAGCAATTGTTCATATAACAACAAAGAATTACTGAAGGAATTCACGTATATTAAAAAGTTGACAAATTTTGTTAAGCAGCAACCTAATATCATCTCTCCACCTAAATTTGGTCAAAACCACAATAGGAAATCCATAACGAGATTAGTTCCACCACCAAATGCTATTTGTCCACCTCAAACATATCCAGTAAACTGTAGAGTTAAAACCAAAAGATAAACGTGAAAAACAAATCTCATTAAAACTCAATAGTAGTATACAAAGGGAATATTGAGAGATAATTTCCAAAAACCTAAACAGTTGACTTGCTGAGATACCCAATATTAAAAATATTCTAGAAAGGCTCTGTCTAGAACCATTGTTTGAGAATTTATTATGAGGAAGGCATCAAGAACTACCTTCCCTTTGGCACATTGGATAGCATCAACAACATCTACTATAGAACTTTGATTTCAATCTTTGAAAAAATAGTAAGCAAAGGACCTAGATATGATTCTTACAAGTAATATTAGAGAATAGTAATAGAAAATAGTTTTGAAGATCAATAGAAAATTTGAACCGATTAAAATGATTAATATACTTTCCACGACACAAGGTCATCCCAAAATTGATTCAAAAGGCATAAATGTTCCATCATCATTCTCCTTGATGTATGCTAGCTACTGGATATTGAGGAAAAATAATTAAACTAGTATGGATAAATTTTACAAATTTTAAACTCTTTTAAAATTGATACAACAATATTATAAAGTCAAATTTTCTTTACATGTAATTAGGAACTTCAACCAATATAAAATTACCTCAGCGTTGTCTTCCTTACTTGATCTAAGAAGTACATAAAAGCCACTAGTAACATCTATCTCTGACATGTCCATGTTTAAGGCAATGAATTTAGTATAATGATCTCATCATCATGGTCAATAAGACAAGTTTGGAAAATGAGATTTGGTATTAATTACTATAGACAAAGGTCCATTATGATGAGATGGACCAAGAATGGAAGTGACAACTTATTTCATATTATCAAGAAAGAACAATTTGGCCTAATCTACATATGTGATATGATATTACGAATCATAATTACATAGGTGAGAAGGGAATAAAATGGAATAAATGAAGCATCATAATATTATGAAAGAACACCATAATTTCAACGTCATATTAACACGAAGCATCATAAATCCTAACCATTACAGCTAGCTACTGACCATGCCTCATGGATCTTACATATAAAAGAAAAAATGTCCTAATCATGTGTGCTCTCCTTTGAATACATTGGAAACAATTGAATTAAGAGTAAAGAAAGGATTAAATTCATGATACAACTGCAAAATAAGTTTCTTGGCACAAGTCTTTGGTCTTTATGTATTTATATATTCTTGTAGAGAGTTGTGATATGATGTAGTATGTGTAGCAATTTAAAAACCATGAGAGCCAACCACTAAGATCTTTGCTCTTTATGCAACATTAGTAGTTGAAAACACCATTATCATGATGTTTTCTCTCATTTGGCAAGGACTCCAACTGTCATTACAAGCCAGAAGACAGCTTTCTTCTAACAAGCAGTAGGGCAAGAAGCCTTCCAAAATGATTTCATCTAACAAGCCCACAAACATTAACATTTGTGACCCTCCAGAATTATTTGTTATCAATCCAACTCCGATTGTCCTTCCATAAGAAGTGACATCTGCCCAGTATTCAAAGAACCTTCAACAACTTGTGAAACCTGATATCCTAGCTTTCGATTAATAGTGCATAGTGACTTTTCTCTAGTCATTAATAGAAGCCTCAACAATAATCTTCCAATTTTCATCCATTACCAGATTCAAAGATGGGGTAATTTTAGAGCCTTTTTGTGAGAACTCCTCATCAACCTGTTTTCCTCCTCCATGTGCCTCCCCAGTGAACTATTTTTATTTGGATGAGAAAGTTCAAGGACATTCAATTTACATCTAATGGTTCCTTTCTTACAACTAGATTTGCCTCTCTGTATTTCTGCATAGAAAATGCAGAATATGTCAGCTTGATGATAGAAAATCCTAGCTATCAAGGAACAAAATTTCTTAGTATCGGCACTCAAGAGGATTAACTAGAAGAAGAAACTTCTATGAGAACCCTCCACCAAACACTTTCTCCATAGAAACCCCAAAGAGTATTGAACACACGAATCATCATTTTGTAGAAGTACCAAGACTCTCACACTTCACCCATGCACACCGACAATCTATTGGGTTAATGCACTTCTAACAGTATATCATCTCATTGACCTTATGCATGCCTCCCTGATCTAAAATATAATTCTCTATGAGCTATTGTATCCCAATGCGTCAGTCTTTCCTCTATCACCACAAATATTTCAGTGTACTTTCCTTATTAAGACCTTGTACCCAGTACTGATAAGTTATTAGCACAATACACCAAATATGTATTTCTTAAATAATCACATCCAAAAAGGATACATATGTTATGTTCTTGTTAGTATATGAGCCTGTATTATTTAACAATACTCCTTTCTTTTCTACTGAGAGCTCTGCTCTGACTCGTGATATACTCACTTTCAATTAACTAGCTAAGATTTCACTCCATGCATTCCCCTACCACTCCCTATATTTACTATAGACCCATTCTTGTTTTGAGACCTTTACATTTTACTCTAGGTGTCAAGCTGTATCCAACCCCTACATCCTCTACTCCTATGGATGATCTGGTGCCTAAGATGCCAGACAATTATCTAACATAACTTAATGTGTTGATTGCTTTGAGGAAAGCTACTTGGTCCAGCATACGCCATTAGATATCTAATTACTATTCTTAGGATCATATCAATCCAATCCTTTCGGCTAGAAGTATGGCTCGTTATGTTGTGATTGCCATAGTCAAGTGTTGAAGCTCTTCCTCTGCTTGGTTGACGCAAGGTAACATTGCTTGAAATGTAAGACTTTTTTGACAGAGGCACATGGGACATAATACCCTTATATACTCATTCTAAACATGTTGGTTTGTGATGTTTCATCGCAATCAAGTATCTTCCTAATGGCACAATGAATAAACTTTAGGAATTGTAGCCAAAGGCTAATTGCAAACATCACTTTGATTAATTTTGAAACAAAGAGACCAATAGAATGAGTGGAGGGTTCATATTGGGAACCATAAAAGTGAAATACATGGTAAAAAGTAGATTGAACTCTAAAAAAGGGGATATAAGCAATAACATATGATAGCATGAGGAAGGGGGGATGGTGTGAGTACTACTATGTAGAAATATCAAGGGAGACCATCACCTGATATCAATGTGGGTACAACTTGGAATTTGTTCACAATCTTACCTGCCACAAGGAAGACCATCAGAGGGTGAACATTTGTGTGAATCAATTACATCTCATCCATATTGAAGTCATTATATATATTTTAATGATCAAGGTGGGACATATTACATATTAATGATTTGATTCACATACTAAGTCATTTGGTGATTAATTAGGTGTGTATTAGAGAACAAGATGATATGCACTTCATATTTATGACCTGATTAATCTATGATTTATGTGTATTAAAATATGTTATCTGATTATTACACCTAGTGACACTAATGTATCATGAATGTCATTAAGGATGTATATGTTAAGGTTAGATGATTGCAACTTAGGGTTTAGGTTAACATGATCATTATTCATCACCTATACCTTCTTACGATGCATTAAGTCCAAGGTTAGATTAAAATGATCTTGCCCATCATATCATTAGGGTTTATTGGTTTATGACATGGTCGACATCATGCTTATCTACTATTAGTATTAAAATGTGAGTTAATCTTATTATGTACATTAGATATTCATTAGGGTTCAAACATATGAACTATTCATTATATGATCGTTATATGTTCTTTTCGATACCAAGAAGCATGTGGTTACAACTATAACTTGTTTGGTCAAAACTAAGGATTCAAGCACACTAACTTCCTAATTAGGGAGTTAGGGTTTCTAAAGTCAGAGTAGTTAGATTTCAGTATGTTACATGAATCCATCCCCTTGGAAAGTATTTCATCCTCAAAATCTAATTACTCAAACATCATCAAACCAACTACTCTCCACCCCTTAAAAGGTTTAACCTACCAAGACACACTAATCTAGAGGTAAAAGGATGAGTCTAACTAAACCATATACAAGATCGATCATGCTTCACTGCGCACTCTGATTTCTTCCTAAACACCAAACTTCAAAGTCTAGGTTCTAGGGATAACTATCCAAACATGTGGTTCTATGGGTCATAATGGAACTATATTGGGTATCCATCCTCAAACAAGTCATTACATATGGGAGACTAGTTCAACATATTAGGTTCCCTAAAGATAAATCATATACATGTATAAGGCTACTATTGCCGAAAAGCATGCTATTTTAGACAATTCATATCAACTCAGGCTAGGCCAGTATCATATGGGTTCATGAGTCCTCATAAATCAAGCTAGTGGTGCGGAGGAAAATATTGCCAGCCCTCGAATCCTGATCCTTTCTAGACACCTTTACTTTCAACTTCATGTCCTAGTAGCTGCCTAAAGGCCAAGCTAAACAACCTCAAGTTACTATGATTATTTATGCATCTTTTAGTTGTAAGTATTTTAGGGATCTATTCATCATTATTATAATGTGGTACTATAGGATCCTAAATCAACCCTTCATCATTTATTGATCAACTCTAGGGCAAACATGTCACTTAAAGGTAAGGAAAGTATTCTAACTAGGGAGATAAAATTGAATATGTCAGATTTTGACTACCATGGGCTATGATACCATGATGTAAGGAAGCGGGATCACCCCTTATTAAAAACTTTAAAGAATTAACATCAATTCCAAACACACTCAAAGGTATGTTGGAATAGGTATAAATTTTCCAAATTTATTATAATGGTATGCAAAAGACCAAAGTGTAGCAGCGGAATAAAAATAACTGACTATATTCAACTTTCATAAAAGATTACACAAGTGCATCAAAATCTCCCATTAGGGTTTACAACAAGATACAACCAAAAGCATCTAGATATAGGGAAGTCTAAACTACTTCAAATCTAATCTCCAGAGAAACATCTCCAAGTTCTAGGTCCATGCCCAAAGCTATGTTCTCCTGATTCAACTCATCAACTTGTCCTAACCTAGGTGATTGGGAGAGAACCCAATAAGAGAGAGAAAAAAAGGTATGTTTCAACATTATGAACAACTACACAAGATAAGTAAATAGCATGAAACATAAATATATTGAGTCATCATAAGATGAAAAGGACAATAGAATGAGGCATAATCCAGTAGATGCTTGCCATAACAAAAATATAACAAAAGAATTGCATGCATGATTAATATTGACTACTTTAACTAAGTAGGGTTGAGGCACCTACCAGACCTTCAACCTATAGGTGAGGGGAGAATTAATACATTCCTAGTCACCTATACAATTTTTATAGGGGAGAAATAATACATTCCCCAGGGGGGAGAATAAGATGTTCCCCAGGGCGAATTAACATGCCCTAACTATGGGTGGTTGTTCATAAGTACCACTACTATAGCAAAATAGTCTAATAAAACCATCATGCTAGAAACAAATCCATGGCAAGTAATAGAATCACATAATTAGAATACAGTAGTGGGGTACCAAGACCCAAGAAAGAATATCTCAAATTTGATTTTGAGGCTATTTGAATAAGAGAAGTATTAATAAAGGAAATAGGGTTATTTTCAAGCCTCATTATGGAAAATAGGGTTGGTTCACAATTATCCCAACATAGGGTGTAAGGAATTCACATACCTCTCATAAGATTTCAACTACCAACTTTCATCACTTTATTGAGTCCAAGATCAACTTTTCCCATTTCCAGTGTATAACCATGCATTAGTGTAGGTTATATGCGTTAATGTAAAGAAAACCCTTCTTTTTGAATTTTTGATAAAAGCCTAAATTTAGACTCTTAAAATATCACCATTGATCTTATTATTTTCTCCTAATTAAGAAAACATATAATTTTGTATATTATGGAGTCATGATGTTTAGAGTGTATTTTTGGTGATTTTTAAGAGATTAAATCATTTTCTAGAAAACTAACTTTGACAAAACTCAAAACCAATACTCGAAAATATTTTTATTAAAAAGAACATGTTCTTCCGAGTACGTAACATATTTTACTTTAATTTTTTGACAAACGAATCAAAAGTTATGAATTATTGAAATTTGGCCATTTAGAAATTGACACATCATCAAACCGAATGAGACAAGCAGAGAGAGAGGGAGAAAACACCATTTGACCCAAGATCAGGGATTAGAGTTGCATAGGCAACCAAACTAGATCTTCTAGAGCATGTAAAATAGAAATACCCCAAAACCCTAGAAGAACATGGTGAATAGAGTGGATATCGTCAATTTTTAAACATAGAAGCATGAGTTTTAAGCATGTAGTAAGCAATATATGAGAAGAAGGTTATGAAACTCACCTATAGGGAAATAGGAAAGGTCCAAGAAGCAAGGTTCCTGAGCTTATAGAATCTAGTTCCTCCAACGAAGCTCCTATCTCAAGCAAGAAGGACCTTCTCCACTTTAGGGGTGAAAAATCCTGATAAAAGAACATGGAGATGTGGTGTTTTAGGGCTCTAGGTGGAGTTTTACCATGGAATGTCATGGTTCCTACATGTAATAAGGTGGGAGTAAGACTAAAAACATGAAAATAGGAAAGGAAAGGAGGAAACTTACCATTTTTGGTAAACAAAATCACTAAGAAGCAACTTTAGAAACCCTAAATAGAGTAAATTTGGAACCCTAGGAGCCTTCTTCACCAAGGTAAGCACTCTCTTTTACCTTGGGACAACACCTTCATGGCTAAACATAGTATGAATTAGGCTCTAAGATGGGGTAGATATGGCTATATAAAGAAAGAGGTCAAGCATGAGGTGTCTATGGGACTTTCCATGTGTCTTTAGCCTAGGGCTTCATGGCCATGCAAGAGGACAGATCATAGATACTTCTCTTATATCAAAAGTCGGTCCTAAAATCCCATTGAGACTTCTAGGTAATCCCCACCATCCTCCACTCAAAGAAATAACCTCATTGGTTGATAGCTTTTAAAGATAAGCTCATTTATAAAGAGGGTAATCCCTAAAATGCCCTTGGTGAGAAACACCTTCAAACCAAGGTGTAACCTGGTAACCCATGGTTCAAAAGCCTGAGAATGGTAAGGGAGTATCTAAGGATTATTATGCATGTGATAATTTGCAAAGAAAACCTACCAATTGGGTAAATTGCATAAAAGTCCAAAATGTTCCTAAAATTGCATAGCTTGCACAAACAACATCCAAATTGAACCAAATTTGAAACTTAGGCTCATTTTATGATTTCAAAAGACATAAAAAATTATATTAAGGTTTATAGAACTTAAATATGGTAATTAATCTTGATTTGTACATTAAGCAAGGTTTGGGGCCTTACACAAATTTATTTACCATTTTTCCACTAAAGTGATGATTTTACATTTTAGATCCTTAAATAAGATTTCACTGAGGTATTTGTGCATAAACCCTTCTATTGGTATAAATAGTGAATAAATATTCACCAAACTGTTATAAATTCCACTAATTAAACATCAAAGCCAGTAAAGGATAGAAAGGAAAGGAAAAGCTTGGAAAAGGGCCAAAAAGAGAATATGTCCAAGTTGCAGTATGTTATAGAGCGTACTTCTCAAACTACTAGCTGACCCTTGCAAAATCACAATAAGCCTTGTATAAGATCTAGGATTATCAGAATCCTAAAGATCTATCTCCACAATCAGACGAGTGACAAATTGTAGTGGCACACTGGCTCAACTGCTAAAACAATTTGGTCTGTCTTGGGTACACAAACATGACACCAGAAACTAGGGTATAAACCCTCAAATCCAAGTTACAACCATAAGAACTCTAAATCACATCAAATCTGAGGCATGGCCACAACCACACTATAAAATCTTAGAATCAGCATGACAAGGATATACCCACATATACTCTACATTTTATGATTCAAGGCTCATTTAGGAATTACTCATTTCACTATCCAAAAAGTTATGGCACCGAGAACAGTTCTCAGATCACAAGACACTACATGATTAAGGTTACACTTTATTAATTAACTGATTAGATATTTTGACTGAATCAATCAAGTTACATACGATCAATTAGATGATTTTTACTAAATAAAATGAGAACTAAATTTTAGAAGATATAAAATGTATAAAATAGTTCCATATTAATCCATCTTGCTATATCTATCCATCCTTGGTCATAAAGTGGACGAAGCCTCAAACTAGGGCATAACAAAGCCCACTTTGAACTTTGGACCAAAATGGTAACAACTCTCCATAGGAAAATCATTGACATCTTAAAATGTGCAAAGATGTTAATGAGATAGAAAGATAGCACCCAAAAGTTTAGCTTAAAATTCCATACAAAATGTAAAAATTATGTTATTTTTAAGAATTAGACATTTATATGTTCAAAACCTATCATGGGTGAGCTACCTTCATTACTAGAGTTTCATCTAATATTTTCTACAACATCATAATAATTATTAAAGACCCTAAAATTTTTATAGGATAACCATCATACGACAAGGAATGATATATGGGTCAAATTTCTTGTAATAGAGTACCCAAACATCACAATAATAACATCTTTAGGAGTCATTACATTTTTATTTCGAAACTTCAAACCTTACATGTTCAAAAAAAATCTTCCTACAAAAAAATATAATTAAAGAGACAAAGATAGACTTAAGGATTCATATTGTCTTCATACTCAATGCAAAACACTGTATAAAATGTCATCTTTTAGCATCCAATGGATTTTTTGAACAAGATTTACATCTTGCACGTTATAAGTAGGTACAAAACACATTAAAGGTCACTCACCTTTGGGTGAAGAAAATGAAGTCTAAGATGAGAAGCACAAAAATCACCAACAAGGATTGAAGCTTCGTCTTCTGATGGTTCCAAAATGCTCATATTTTTTAAGATTCTGGTGTATCTAGAGCAAAGTGGGTTTCTTAGCCGTTTGCACAAGTTTGAAACTTGTCACACCATGGATCTCAGTCATAGTAGACCAGAGGGTGAAGAAGAGAAAGAAAAGCAGTTTCTTAGCCATGTGCACAAGTTTGAAACTTGTCTCACCATGGATCTCAGCCATAGTAGACCAGAGGGTGAATAAGAGAAAGAAAAGCAGTTTAAGGTGGAATATCTTACGTGTTGGAAACAAGAAATGAGACCAAAAAGATGTTGACAAGTCCAAGGAGAGCTCAATATGGACATGCACCTATGTACCAACATGTTCGTCAACCCCGGTTGGATCTCATCAGTCTCGGGATCATAGCACAAAATTTGCTAAAATGTTGAGAGAAGAGAAGGGAGAGGAGTATTTATAGGTAGGATAGTAGTCGGTGTATGTCCAGCCCAGCCGTCAGGCAAGACAATTGTTTCGTCAGAGTATTCAGGTGAGTTGTTTGGCCAAACCTATTCATCGATCAAACACATATAATATGTGTTGACCCTTCAGGACTTTGGTCAATATGATGCTTCAAAATCTTCATTGGTCATTATCAAAAACCATTGGTCTGATGGTATCTCTCAAAATCGTCGACTCCCACTTCCTGTTCTTTCGTCATCATTGGTTGATATATAATTAGTCGGCTAGTTGTTTCTTTGCAGACCTAGGAAGTAGTCCTCATTGGGCAGCAGCAAAAGACATGTGCTAGTTACTTCATCTGTCAGAAATTTACTAGTCAAATAGGAACATAGATCAATGCAAGATGGGACATAGATCTGGTTTGTCGAGAGGTACTCTCCACTAGGTTGAAAACTGGTAGGGTATTATTTATTTACCCACCACTCGTACCCTGTAAGGTAGGATAAGGGTAAGTATAATTTTTACCCACCACACATTTATCTTTTACTTGCTTTATCTGCATCTAAAGAGGGTAGGTAAGGAAGAAGGTATACTCTACCCACTTTATCCATTTATCCATTAACATAAGTTTGAATTATTATTATTTTTAACCACACTTTTCAACTAATTCATCCAAAAGAGCTTACAAAGTACAAGCTAAAGCGAAGGTAATAAAACATGGTATTATCAGTACCATTACAATTATTATTATATTCTAAGCTAAGGATAGACTTTAGGTCTATCAGCCTCCCAGAAATCTGAGAGAGAAAATGTGTTTTAGGGTGATGATAAACCAAGCTCCTTTGAACTTGGATTGCTTAATGTGCCATTTGAGTCATCAATGGCTTGAAAGGCCTAAATGACCAAATCAACAATATGTATAGTCTAGTATAGACCTTAAAATGCATTAGTTGTAATATGAACCTCTTGATTAATTCTATAACCATTTCTCAGTTTGTACAGGTCTGCATTTGTGTGGTTGAACCTAGGTCCACTTCAGAGGTCACTGCTAGACTCTGAATATCCTCAATCTGTTCTCTTAAGGCTTTATTTTCCAGTCCCGGGCTTCGCCTACCACACCTCTTCATCTTTGTGCCACTTCCATTAATTCTCCTACCTGCTGATTTCTTTGGTGTGACATCCATATATACTGCCTTGCTTTCATTTACTATAGAGGCATGAACTAAAAGCTTGTCTATGTGTGATATATCCTTATCTGCATCAACCTGGGCAGTTACTACTTCTATTACTTCATCCACGTCTAGGTAGACTACTGTGTGATTACTGGATTTATCCACTAGCATGGCGTTGTCTCCCTCTTTAGCAGCTTTTTCTTTTTCCTCCATACTTTCTCAATTCACTTGGGTTGCCCTATGGTACTATTCCCATCAGTGGTTTTATATGTAAGGGGTTCTGAAATGTTCTCCCCTTCATCATCCTCTAGGTTGGCGAAAGGGTTGCTGGTGTTTATGACCACTGTGTTGTGGTTGTTGTTATTGTACCTCCTCCCATATTTCTTGTACTTCTATGTTTGCCACTGTTTCTCATTCAAAGTATTATCTTGAGTCGAACCAGAGTGTCCTTTCCCAACAACATTCCTTTCAGGCCTCGTCTATGAAATGGTGTCTTCCCCTTCTTCTACTTCAAGATTGGCGAACGTATTACGTGTAGTCACAGTAGATGTGCCGTATGAATGGTAATGGTTTCCCCCCCTTCCCTTTTGTATTTTTTGAAATTGCCACTCATCTTCAGTCGTGTTGTTAGCCTTCCTTTGGCCGTCCACCTGATGTTTCGACATGCCTTTTGTACCTACATCAGTCATGGAAAGAGATTTGGTGCATTCCTTTGATGTGTGTCCCATCTGGCTGCAGAGACCACAAGCCCACAGAATTCCTTTGTAAAAGACTTCATATTCTACTTCATTGATAAAGATCAAAGATACTAGGTCCCTGGATGTGTCCAATTAAATGGCAAGCTGAGCAAACTTGTTACGGGTTCTACTGGCTGTGTGTGCATCCACTTTAATCAGTTTGCCTAGTGCCATACCAATGTACTCATACATAGTAGGCACATAGAGATGAAGCGATAGGTCCAGTATGCGAACCCATGATACGATCGTGTCTGGGTATTCCTCTTTCCGTTTGAAGGTGGGATTCCATTCCCAGACTAGTAGGTTTAGTCCAAAGATTTTCCATGGGCCGCCAGTCAGGGCTTCCTCATAATCACGTCTGTAGGAAAGTTGTATAACAAAGTGTCCCAACTCCATCTCGTACATATTAAATCGTCCCACAATCTTCCACAGAAGTTTTAGACGATCCCTTAGGGTCATATACCCAATATCCGACCCAAGGAGCCGCACGACGACGGTGTATCACCATGGTTGTACAAGTGCCTCTTCCGCTTCAGGTATGATGGTAATGGATGGGGTACCTTCTGCCTCTCCTAACGTGATTGCTTCCGCAGGTAATCCATTTTCAAATAGCTTGTCAATGAAGCCCTCATTCACCCTTGGGATTTTTCCCCTTGATAGCATGCTTCTATATGAAGGGGTCGTGACTTTCGTCTTCGGATGGTCACCAGTAGAAAATGTGGTCGTTGCGTCTGATGCTTCAGTGCTATCATCTCTGATGCTGTCTTGATTGGTGAATAACTCCCGGTTGACTATTTGATCATACGCCTGGGCTCCCCTCATTCCAGAGAATGTGAACTACAGTCTGACTTCAGGGATAGAGACACCCGCATGCCTTGAAACAGCACCTCCACCAGGGGTTTGGTTATCGAGTAGATCTGAGCCTTCTTGAATAGCTTTTGTTCCTTCGTGATCCACATCAGGATCGTTTTTGCATGTTACACCACCGCCAAAGCCCCCATGACCCCTAGGTTTTCCCATCACATAATGTATCTACCCCATCATTGTAAACTTAATATAAGTTTGAATTAACAATTTCCAATTCTAGTATATGTATTAATGCTTACTAAGAATCCCAACAAACAACACACTACTTTCTTAATTTGCACCATTATGATTTTTGAAACCCTATATTTTTTTGGATAGCATGTCAAACCTTTTACAATCATCTATTAGAGAAAAAATGAAATCATAAGTAAGAAATAAAACATTAAAAGGTTAGTCCTTTTTAGAAAAATTTGGTTAAATATTATTTTTTTATATATCAAAAAACCATAATTGTTACTGTCTAAAACAAATTTCAAGAGTGTCTTATCTTTGATGTAGGGAATAGCATAAAATATTGTTAAAAAGATTGTATACCTACATCTATGTTGCTTTACCCATTTCATCATTTTTCTACCAACGTTCCATGTGGGAAAAAGGGTGTTGGTAAGGGTAGGGTAAAGATTTCTAATGAAAGAATAATTACCTTACCCGCTACCCACAACTTTGACACATATAAGGATAAATATTAGTCTTTATCATACCCTAACCTACCCATTTATAGCCCTACTCTTCACCAAAAACATTTGGATTACTATATTTTAAGTGTGACTCGGTGGATAGAAGCTCGACCAATGCTCCCGTTGACCTTTATCCTCACTTGAAAAAATGCATCAGAGTAACCAAGCCCATGTTTGGTTTGGGATCCGGATTTTGTAGTCACACATGACCTAATCGAGGTTAGTCTATAGATCTGAATTGGGTTAGTCTAGATCTAGTTTGATTCTATTTGGCAACATAGTCTAATTCTGACAGTCAATATTCAGTCAGGATTTAGTTTGATTCTATTTGACAAACCAGTCAGGATTCAGTCTGATTTTGTTTGGGAAATAAGTCAGAATTAGGTGATTCATGATTAGACTATTGTCTGATTCTATTTGCCAACTAAGTTAGGATTTGCTTTGATTTTGAACTGCTTCTAACATATAACAATATGAAAAAATTAAGTTAACATCAAACAACGGTGTTGATGTATGCAAAACAATGATAACAACCAAGCAATTTAAGTTAAACGAAACATGTGTTATGAGATACTAGTATGAAAGTATGCATACAAGTACTAAATATTACATAAAATAAAATACCAGTACCCGATTAAAAATTTAAAGTTCAGTACATATTTGGAGACACTCAATAATATGCATCAATTTCACTCCTTGTCTACAACACTAATGTCTCCAACAACAACATTTTGTATTTTTCCTCCCTCATTTGCCACTGTTACACATGGTTGAGAGGTTCCTGCTGGGTCAAGATGTTGCTGTATTCCTAATGGTTAAGTATGAGGACTTGTCCACAAATTCCATGGAACTGCATCTATAAGTTTTAGCACTTTCCCTCTTACCTTAAACATATTCATTTTTGTTTGGAATTCAACAAGGGCATCACGCCAAGATTGGTGTATGGAAGGGCCATATAGTCTACGTAAATAGTATTGATGGCCTAATATTATTCCTAGTGCTACATCAGACTCATCAACCCACTGAAAGCTATTGGTTGTCTGCATTGTTTACGAAAACAATTATAGTATGCAAAGTCAGAAATATATGTGTTTTTAACAAGTATATGATCGAGAAATACTTTCAAGTAATATTTCAATTTAATAAGGAATCTAACATATATTTTACTATATGTCCAACCAACAATATTACCAAACCTAAATCCAATAGACTTACATCATATTTGATTCAAATAGCTATTCACATTGGCATTGAAGTATTTGTTCAACTAACAATGGTACCAAACATAAATCAAACATTATTCGACTCAAAGTAATTATTCTATACAAACATAGATTACATAGTTTATCTCAAACATTAAATAGTGTTGAAAAATTATAATAGCATGAGTAGATATTGGAGAAATGCATTTTGGCCCATGGGAGAGTAGACAAAAAGGACCATGGTGACATGGACATTGTCGATAAGTTGTTGCATAATCCCAATGAAGGTAACAAATCCACATGGTAGATAGAAGTATGCCTTTTTATCCACAAAGAAACTAAGGCAGGCTTCACGAGATAGAATTCATACAGTTCACTGTGGTCTGACAATTAAGAACCTCTATCGATTGTTGAATTTAGCAAAGATGATAACAAGATACAATCTGATCAATTTTGGGAAAATAAACTGTGGATGGTTTACCCAAAAAAACCAGACTACATCATGTAACCATCTCAGCTAAATTCAGTAAGAAGTAGAAGTTCTTCTTTGTAAGCCCACGATAAATTGTAAAACCCCTACCAAAGGAAGTCTGCCTCAACTTTGTCACTAATGAAGGTCAATCTTCTCTTTATTAGTCCTTTGCCCCATTTCTAGAAAGCAAAAGGTCATGGTGGATGTCTAAATATAGACACCCACAAATAGCTAAGATGGAGACCAACCACTATGATGCCCATTCTTCGGCGGCAAGGAAGGTTTACGTTGATCCCAGGTAGAACCATCCTAGTTGACCCACTTTAGGGCCTCATCATACTCATCCCATTAGACCAAACGATCTTCCAACACTGCTACCTTGTCCTCTTGCTTGATGATCTTTTGAACATTCAAACATCAGGGCAACTGACGAATAGGGTGAGTAACCCCACCTTTGCTTTGTTTAGGGCGCACATCCATGGTATCTTCATGTGAAGATGAAGAATGAGAGTGTAAAGGCTCGCAACACTTGAACAAAAGTTTATCCATTATATATTTTTCAATCTTGGAGCACAACATCAATATCTAGACAATAAAACATTTAATATAATAGACAACTATAAGTTTAAGCACATAATGATAATAACAAACTAACGATGAACAAGTTAACACAAACCATGAAAATAGTGAAAAGAAAAGTTGTATAAATAGGTAGTGTATTTGTCATCAACTTCAACAAGTATTAGTTCATAATCATTATAACAAACACGGTTTGAAATGCATAAATAAACATCAAAAGTTTGCCCTAAAGTTGGTGAGAAATATCTTTACTATGAATTCTTGCAACTTCATTTATTGTCTTCACCACCTACTCCTGTAGTGTATATCCTTATTTCCCTATTAGTAAACACT
This sequence comes from Alisma plantago-aquatica, assembly GCA_963693085.1. Taxonomy (NCBI): domain Eukaryota; kingdom Viridiplantae; phylum Streptophyta; class Magnoliopsida; order Alismatales; family Alismataceae; genus Alisma; species Alisma plantago-aquatica. The sequence goes on from OY856414.1 coordinate 285,991,074, forward strand.
TACAATTAGAAGGTTAAATTTAAATGCAACACATGAATGTTATGTCGGTGTAATATTCAACATACCATAAGTGTCTCCCTCCAATCTGAGGTGTTAGGAAGTATGTGCTTATTCGTAGTATCATCCCATCCAACACCACTCCTGCTGGTCACAAGCTTGAACTTTGGAAATTCCTTCTTAAGATTCTTCCACCGAATTTTGACCTATTCCAATGTATATCCCATCCTCCTCATCCTATTTTTGAAAATCATGGAATGTCTTCCTCCAAGCCTCTGTAATAAACTTCTCATCCAAACACCTACATGTTTCATACTTCCTCCTCACAACTAGAGAATCAACAGTCTCCCTCAGCCATACAATACAGAGCTTGGGGTCTGCAAAGACATACTAGAAATGGTGATGTAATAGAAGATGACAATGAGGGTGTTTACATGAAGCATTTATCAACCTAGGTGTTAATTCAAATAAAGTATACTTTCACAATACATAGTCCCCACCTTTTTCAACCTAGGGGTTAATGCAAATTAAGTTTAAATGTAACCTTTGTGAACCTAAATGTTAATGCAAATTAACTTTAAATGGTAGTGAGGCCATTAGAATACCAGCAATGGCTACTAACGTTCCAAAGTCCAATCTAGGATGTATCAAACAAGAGCAATCAGACCATGTTCCATTAATATACCAAAAAATCCCCCTCTAAACAACCAAGAATTACAATACGGCTAATGTGAATTATATTTCCTATTATATAAAGAACATTTTGTCTAAAAGGACCCTAAGTATCTCATGTTCTGGTAAAGTGGAATATGGATATGTCCCTCAAATCTCAAGTTATCACATATTTGAGTCATATGAACAAAGGTGGTCGTATACTAGCTAAGAACTTTAGGAAGGATGCAAAAGTTTCTGATTTTCTTCAAGTATCTTTGTTAAGGAAGAAATTAACAAGGTCTTATGCTTATATACATGTGACTCAAATACAAAAAGACTCTTCTCTGAAAACCAAAACACACAATAATAATATAAAAAGATGTTTAATTGATGGGACTATAGCTAACAATAAATAATCCAAGGATAAATATGTCTAAAAATATTTTAGGGTAGATAAATATCAGTAAAATAAATAAAATTAGTTAGGTTGTTGAAGATATGTAGATATATACCACTAAAGTAAACTAGAGTAATTACTAGATTATAGTTATTTAGATAAATATAAGTAAAATAAACAAGTTTAATAGTACATTTTTCAGACCGCAACCACAGAAATAAGATTATCAACAACCACAACCTATGTTTTCCACACCAAAACTAGAGAAACATGATTTTCATTGTATTGGAAAAAGGGCTTGATGAAAAAGAAACTCAAGACAAAAGTAAACTAAATTATAGTTCATTTTCTAGGCCATACAAAGTGTGAGAGTATGGTTTCACCAATATAGACATGACCTCAGATCACCATTGTCTAGAATGGTTCCCTATTAACAAATATATCAGAACCAAGCCCATATGCAATACAAACAACGATAAAACTCCAGTAGTATCTAGAGCATCTTAAGAACACATTTCCAAAAATTACAACTCAATTTAGCAGCAGAATTGAACAATGGGAACCAAAAATCTGATTCTAAAATTGAATTTGATTCACAAGCATGTTCTCCTAAAGGCTCTTAGAATACCAAATGATGTAGAAACATTCCAAAACACTCTAAACACAAATCAAAATATAGGATCTCTGTTGGGTCTTATGGTTATAGGAGGTTGACTAAAATAAAAAAAAAGACTCTTCCATGAAAACTAAAACTAAAAGACACAATAATAATATGAAAGATGTTTAATTGATGGGACTATGGATTATAGTAAAAAAGACATCAAATTGTAATGGATAATTAGGCTTACAAAATAATTCGGGTTACTACATAAATTAGGGTTACTAAATAATTAATTTTACTAAAAGTTAGGGCTACTAAATAATTAAGGTTACTAAATAATTTCAGTTACTAAAGAATTAGGGTTACTAAATAAAATTAGGGATACTAAATAATGAGTGTTACTAAATAATTAGGGTTACTAAATAATTAGGGTTACTAAGTAAACTAGGGTTATTAGGGTTACTATATAATTAGGGTTCTGAAATGATTAGGTTTAAAACACTAAAAAGTAGATATATAGGACTAATTCTCTCTAATGATAAGAGAGTTCACATTATGGCACTTCCCACAAGTGGGAGGCATAAATAATTAGGGAGTGCAATTAATTAGGGCTGATAGATAGTTAGGGTTAATACAAAATTAGGGTTTTCAAATAATTAAGATTAATAAATTAGGATAATTTGGGAAGTTAAGTAATTAGGGTTAATAAATACACAATCTTGTTTGTATAGGTTATAGATGATTAGAATTGTTAAGTCATTAAGGTAAATAAATGAAGATAATTAGGATTGTTAAGTAATTACAGTTCATAAATATATAATTTGCTTGTTAGGTAATTAGGATTAAGGCAGGAATTAATAAGGTCTTATGCTTGTAGGAGAGCACCCAAATACAAATAGACTCTTCTAGGTAGAAATATCAGTAAAATAAGTCAGATTAATAAGTTGATTATGGTTTTGTTGATAAATGCCAATAAAATAAATTGGATTAATCAGTACATTATAGTTGTGTAGATAAATTTCAGTAAAATAAATTGGACTAATCAATACATTTTCCACACCACAACCATAGAAACCAGATTATCAACAACCACAACCAAAGCTTTAAAACCATAACCACAGAAATTTTATTGGTTGGGAGGGAGGTTTCGATGTCTGGTAGACACCAAAAATGATTTTTTTGTTTAAATTTTACAACCTCAATTGCATGTTAGACCATATCTGGGCCTAATAACAAATGGATTGATTCATAACAAGATGGGACAATTGGATGTAAAACACTGGTAGCATTAGTTGACTGACTTCACATTGACATCCACTTTTATTTGAAAAAAAAAATCTTAGGACCATGATCACAATTGCGAATGATGCCATACCAATCTTGAACTTATTAGGCAAAGTTATATCTGAGATAAAGTAGGAAAATTGTAGCACACAAATGGACCACTGACATATTGGGTACTGGTTTATTTGGACTAATGTAACAAAGATAGAATATGAATGTTCAATGTCTACATATCTTAATGAATGTAGAACATGTTTAGAAAAAGGCAAACTAAAGAGAAATAGCCCTAAATTAAATTGAAGTATAATTTATGTGTGGAAAAATTAGATGACAGAAATTGATGGGGTTAAGTTCACAAAAATACAAAAAAAAATGAGGAATGCCTTCACAGATTGGTGTTTATGAAAGACATACCTCGACAGAATTAAGAATTTATTACTATTTTATTGTATTTTAATGTAGGTCTAATGACCTTTGGCCTAATAAAAAATAGACTAATACTTAACATGATGAGGAAATTGGATGCCAGACCTAGTAGTTGACTGACTTCACATTTACATTCATATTTTTTAAAAGCTTCTTGATCCAGGTTAATTTCTTGGACTAGTAATTAGGGGGAAATACAAAATGTATCATACCATGTTCAGGTCTTGGCCTACTATTACGATCCATATCATTCTAGTCCTATATAAGGCATATTTTAGCCCACGTTCATGGTGTAAAAGCTTCACGAACAGTTAAAAAGTGATTGCAACAATGGGTTCCGTGTTTCAGAACTTAAACTAGGCCCAACTTTGAACCACCACAACAAAAGAATTTGATAAACCCAAAAAGTAATCAATTTTGCAGACCAAATAAGCTTAGTGACATGGAAATTGCCATAAAAGTGTAATACGCACTCATTGATAACCACAAAACCTCTTTGTAAATATGAGTTAGAACACAAACTATTAACTAAGTGAAATTTGTTCATGGATCATGATATGACAAATATTAGTGAAATGGCATCGTAATCATTGAACCAGTCATGCAGGATCAAAACTAGTGCACAATAGAACATGCCCCTCCTTAAGACAAAAGATACTAGAGTGAATACATGTCATTCATGTATTTGAACTGAATCATGGTGTACACAATCAATATCATTAACAAATTCATAGGTGTATGGTTATTTAGCACCACAATTTATCTAAAACAAGGTTATCAACAACCACAACCTACACTTTACAAACCACGACCACATTAACTAGATTTTACTTATAACAATAAGATTTTCATGTTACATACGATAAGCATATAAACAAAAAATAATATGATTAATTTAAAGGAGTCAAGAAAATAACTTTCTTGAAACAAACTCCTGTTTGAAACTAACACACATTGCCATATCAATGTTGGGGACTAACATCAACAACAATTTCAACATGTCCCTCAATTTCAGTGCAATCCTTTTACACAATGGGGGAGACTAAATTGGAGGAAATGGTGGAAGGGAATACTTGGGGGTTGTAGAAATGCATTCCATAGTCACCATGAATCGTCCAAGTCCAAGATGAGAAAGAATAGAAAACAAACAATTGCAAACAAGTTAATACGATTCAGCATTCACAACCAAAAATTCAACAATAAATACTACATTGGGAAAATTAGTGTCCCTAAGAAAGGAAGAGAGCTCGCCTAAAAATGAATGAGAGGAAACTACGTCTGTGAGGAGTTGGAGAATGATGTGCAACTATAAGAGTAGTAGTTCCCCTAGCATTGCTTGTAATTTATAGAAGCATGATGACCCAAAGAGAAATATAGGGATTCTCCATCACCGCTTCCTTGAAAACATGACCAAAGAATGGTCAAATTGATAGGTCAGGAGAATAAGATTAGACAGATGGACTGGTAGCTGGTGTTATCTTTCAACTCGATGTCTGGTAGTAGTTGTTCCACCTGTGATATAGTTGATGCTCATAGGGTCAGTGAGTAATGTTGGGGCTCGCCTCTATACACTGTCAACACATACCACACAGCTGCCACTATTGCCTGCACAGCTACCACCACATATGGTTTCTGAGTAGCCCTAGAATCTATCACCTACTATTGTCTATCTTCTTCCTGGGGTAGGAGTGAGTGAGTTGTACAAGCATCTCTAGTGGTCGGAGCACGAGTAGAGAGGAGAGGAGTAAAGATAGATGAAAGTAAGAGAAGACAATTAAGGGAAGTCAGGGCTAAACCAGAATAGGGATTTGCAATCCTTCTCATACCAGGACTGAGTTGGTCCAAAATTTGGTATAACATAAACTCGAAACGGGTCCATTCTGGGATCGCCAACCAAATGCCATATCTAGCCAACCCAAAGGGAAATGCTTACCTAGTACAAAATGACAGCACCCAATGTAGACTGAGTCCTGAACCAAATATGGGCCAAGGGATCCTCCTTTCAGTTGTTTTAGGTGGTCGTTGGGGGGAGGAAAAGGGTAAGGAAGCATAAGGGGTTAGTGAATCAAAAGTTTGTTGGTCAACAAGCATTGTTGTCTAACAGTTGCCTAAAAAACATCACTCACAACAGCCTGATGGGCTCTCTTTCTCTATCAAATCATGATGTCATCGACCCAGATATATCTTTTTAAATGAAGAGAACCCTAACAAAAAAGTAGATTTTATTAGTGAAGAGATTTATTAATCCATTAGTTGACTAAAACATGTGACACTTGTGAGACCCCTGACCTTGATTTTGGGTTGAACATGCTTTCTTATCATAATTAAGTGTTTAAACCCTTTATTAAACCTTTTGAGATGCTTTTATATCATGTGACAAGCTTAAGTTTCAAGTTTGGTCCAGTTTGGACATTGTTTATGCAAGTTATTCAATTTGTACATGTTTTGGATTGTTTTGCAAATTACCCATATCTGAGATTTTTCTTGCAATTTGTCACATTCTTGTGGTTCCTTATATTCTTTCTTATCATGTTTGATCTTGTTGTTCAATGGGGTGTTTGATTTCACTTTGGTTTGGTAGTGATGGATCTTTAGGGTTGAATTAGGGTTTATCTCCTCATGGATGAGATACCTTTGAGGCCATAACTCGATGGTCCTCCTATTTGGTTGGGATCTGATTGCTCTCCTGGTGAGAGGACAACTGATGATGGTACCTAGAGGTGTTAGGGTCAATGTTTTCCACTCTTCATGTCCCTTGGGTCGGTGGTTCACCTAGGAGAGTGCTCAAGAGATGGTTTTAACCCTTGTGACTTAGGGTACCCAAAAGCAATGGGTACCATGCATGTAAATCAATCGATGGCCTGGGAAGCCAACAATCAATGGCGTAGAAGACTCCCACAGCTGATGGAGTTTCTACTTTGCATGTACATGATGTTTTAGGCCATGGACACATGGCAAACCTAGTAGGACACCTCAAGCTTCTCTCCCTTCTTATCCATAAGTTTAAATATACCCCTCCTTTACCACCCAAAAGAACCCTTCGAATCCTTATTTGTTCCCTATTGTTTGGGATTCCCATCTCATGCTTGGTGGTGAAGAAGGCGCCCAAGTTAGAAGAAGGTGGGTGATCTCCTTGCATGAGTGGCTAGTACTTGGATATGCTCTTCTTTAGGGCTTGTGGAGCTTCCTTTACTTGTTCCTGACCTAAGAAAGTAATTTCCTTCTTCTCTCTTTTGTTTCACTTGATTTACTATCTCCTTCTTCCTTTTCCCTAGATAGAACCATGGTGTTTCATGGTATATCTTTCTCTAGAGCTTAAAGAACCCTCCTTTCTTGCTTCCCTAACTAGGGTTTGCTCTCTTTCTTGGAGAAGAAGCTTGCTTGGCCGTGTGGAGTGCTAAGATAGGGTTTCCTGCCTCCTTTTCTCAAGATACCTTGTTGTTTGGATCTTTTTCTTCTTCCTAAATGTGAGTTATATAACTTCACTCATGTTTATTTCTTACTACTATCTTTCATACACATGATCTTTCTTAAAAACAAAGTTCTATCCATAGAGAGCTATCTTTGCCTAGGGTTTAAGCTTAAGTGATGTTTTAAGTAGTTTATAACCATGGATGAACCTAAATTCGTGTGCATGACCTTCCTTGGGTAGTGGAAGCTTTAGATCTTGGTTTCTTCTGATCAAATGATGGTTTTTATTCCTTAAATGATGGCTATACTTAGGGTTTTGTTATCATTTCCTTTCTATTCTTGTAACTCGATGGCTTTGTACTTTTGTTGTTTTTCTTGGTCGTGGTGTGCGAACTGATGGCCATGCCTTATCTATTGTTTTGGGTTCTACCATGAGCACACAGCCGATGGCCATGCATATCCTTACAAACTATGGGTTTCTCCTCTTAAAAATGGTCTTCTTCTAGGGTTTTGTGCTTACTTCTCTTCCTTGAGATGGAACTCAATGGTTTTGTGCTTGGAGCTGATTTGGTTGCTTTCTTGCACAACTGATGCGATGATTTTGAGTTGCATTTAAAGACCTATTTCATATGTGTTTTGTGCCTTAATTACTCATTTTCATGGATATTATTGCATAATTCACTTTATTTGGTCTTTGCCATCATTTTATATCAAATCCCCTTTGTTTTACTATTTTGAGCATGATTTATCATCTTATTATAAATTGTTTGGATTTACTTGGTCTTGTTGTGAAATTTCAGGAAAAACAAGTATCTGCTTCCGTCGATACCATCGACGGAAGTCGATACCATCGACCAAGCCACAGGTTGTCAGCCGAGAAGAGCAATACAGAGTCGATACCATCGACACCTAAGTCGATGGTATCGAGATCCCTTCAAGTTGCTGGCGAGGAAGCTGTCGATACCATCGACCCAAGTCGATGCCATTGACACAAGGGGGGCTACAACGTCGCTAAACGACAACAATCGACGCTAAAGGAGTCGATACCATCGACACACAAGTCGATGGTATCGAGATCACCACAGGCGCTCAGAATAAAAGAAAGGAAAGCTGCCGCTAATCCATCGGGTCGATACCATCGACCCGCGTCGATGGTATCGACGCCGGCAGATATGCGTTGGATCTATTTTGATCTCGATCGGACGGCTGTTGTTATTTGACGACCTAATTAGGGACTTATACCTAATGACGGCCGCCCAGACGTGAGGATCATCTCATTTTGGATTGCATGAGTACCGAGGAGGAGAGAAAGGAGAACAGAGGCCGAGAAGCTCATCCCGGGTGATTCGGACGCTGCCGAAGACGATTTCCACCACCGACAGGCGGGGAAGCTCGTGTTCTACGCCAAGGATCCATCGGTTCTTCTCCGTTCAGGGGTTTTCCCATTTATTTCCCGTTTTTCTTATGAATTCCCCAATTTCTACCATGTATTCGTGTGAGATGAACATGAGAGGCTAAAACCCTCAATCTTTAGGACTGGGAGTAGCCCAGGAATGCATTGTATGACAGTTTTATATCAATAATTCATATTTTTCTCTCAAATCCGTGGTATAGATTCGTTTTCTCCATTTCTATTGTTATGCTTGATCACCATAGTAATAACTTAATGCCCTTAATCACTTCGACAGAAGGATTAACGGTTAAAAAGAGACGAATTCTACATTAATTAATAAAACCCTTGACAAAGGAGTTGTAAAATTAATGGTGGGAACTGAGAGACCGTTTTTAATGCACTTAGTTTAGGGGAATCATTACTACGACGGTGGAATCAACCTAAATCTAAGTAGCGAATTACACCACGACAGTGGGTAATTCTGTTTTCAGGCCATTACCCGGATAGAGAGAGAAGTGTGAAGAATGATATGAAACTTAATACAATGTTGACCCGCGGTGAAACCGCCATCCTAAAGATATCCCTTTAAATTGATTAAATTAACCTTTAATCGATTGTTTTCTTTGTTTGATTTTTATTTTCTTTTAATTTGAACAACAAAACCCTACTTTGTTAATCGGTCTAGCTGATTGCGATTAGTTAGTAGAAGTCTCCAATAATTCACGTATCCCTGAGTTCGACTCGGGCCTCACAAGGCCTATATTACTCGACGCGTACACTTGGTTTTTAGCGCGTAATAAAATACACGTCAAGTTTTTGGCGCCGTTGCCAGGGATACGGCGAATTATTGGCACTTTGAGTGCTAAGAGCGGCCACTCTAGGCCACAAATTTTTTTTATTTTATTTTAAAACAATTTCAAAAAAAAAAAATTCCTTTATTTCTCTATAATTGTGTTGACTCGTTCAAAGCATTGTACTGAACCCCTATTTCCATTTTTCAGGTACTTTGCATGGTGCACACACGTAGTCGAGACTACGTGAATCGCACACCTGAGGTTCCATCTGCGGGACCAGAGGATGAGAACTACTATGAGGAGGAACACCACAGTGATATAAATTTTGAATCTGATCAAGAACAAGAAGAAGTAATGGCTGAAGCACAGACAATATGGGAGAAGATCAAGGCGTCTTCTTCCTCGGCATCAAAGGGGCCTATAAAGAAATAGGGGCTAAACATACCTACATACAAGATCGACCCAACACTGATTAACTTGGTCAAATCCAACGCATTTCACGGACTGAAAAATGAAGATCCAGTGGCACACATTAGTCAGTTTGTGGAGAACTGCGATATGGTGAAGATAGATCGATTTCCGCAGGATGTGCTCTATCTCAAGTTATTCCCGAGTTCCTTGGCTGGAGTGGCAAGAGAGTGGCTTCATAACCTCGACGACGAGTTTGTTGAATCATGGGATCACATGGTGGAGGTTTTCTTCGAGAGGTTCTTCCCTCCTGAGAAGACCAATGATATGATCCGGAAGATCCACAATTTCACCCAACAAGCAGGTGAAACTTATTCTGAGACTTGGGAGCGATTCCAAGTCATGTTGAGGAGATGTCCACACCATGGACTGGACAAGGAAACCCAAGTGAAGATCTTCTACTTTGCTCTCTCCGAGCATGATAGAAGCAACCTGGACTTAGCTGGTTCCAGATTTTTCTTAAATAACACCGATACAAGATGCTGGGAAATACTGAAGAACATGGCTAGGAAACAGTCATGGGGTGACAGAGGTGCAGTAGAACATGTCAAGGCTGCCGGCAAATCCAGAACAGTTAGGGAGCTAAATGACAAGCTAGATCTTCTAGCCAAGAAGCTGCTAGCTAAGGAAGATACATCTGAGGATGAGGAAGCTCAAGTGAAGTTCATGCAACAACAGGGCTATAGAAACAATGACTATGCCTGGAGAAAGGATAAAAAGTTTTCATGGAAGGATCCGAACAATTTTCTGTAGGATCCGGATGCCAAATCGCAGCAAAAAGCTGAGGACAAAAACACTGAATTGCTAAGTCAAATGGTTCAGCAAAACCAAGAGATGATGGCCATGTTTGGTAAACAATTGCAATCTCAAGGTGACATTCTAACCAAATTTGGGCAGACGCTACAAAGCCATGGAGCACAAATGCGGGCATTAGAGACCACCGTGGCACAGATTTCAAATGAAGTGGTGGCCATCAAGCACGCCAATCAACAGAAACCAGATGAGAATGCGAACGTGGCTCAAGCACATCATCAGGTTAAGTACATGTCGGTGGTAAGAAATGAGGAATCTCAGGTTCAAGAAGTTGTAGAAGAAAGAAAAATGACGTTCAATGTGAATGCAACACCGGCGATACCGTATCCACGCACTTACTATAGATTGCCGGGCGGAAACCATTTCTTCAGAAAATCAGAGAGAGTTGTGAGTATGGTATCTCCATCTAGGCAAGAGGAGCAGGTGCAGGTTGTTTGTGCACATGTGGAGACATCTGAGGCGAGAGAGGAACCACAACAAGCTGCTACTATTGATGATGTCTCGCCAAAGCCCACGTCCGAGGGAATAATTGAAGCAAGCTTAGGGGAGGTACCCCCGAAAAGCTCTTATGTGCCACCTCACAGGCGTGCTGATGCAGCTGATGTTTCAGATCCGGTCAATCCGAAGTCAAAGAAAGAGCATCGTCACTTTAAGAAATTTTTGGAGATATTCCAAAAACTCCACATCAATATTCCATTAGTGGAGATGATTGAGAAAGTACCCGCTTATGGGAGGTTCATCAAGGAAATCATCACTAAGAAGAGGCGGATAAAAGATGGTGAAATTTATTGGATGAATGAGACGGTGAGCTCTATGATTCACGGGAGTTCACCAAAGAAGAGAAAGGACCCAGGAGGTTTTTACATACCGTGCTCAATAGGTGGTCAACATTTTCCTAAAGCGCAATGTGATTCTGGCGCTAGCATAAATCTCATGCCTTTGGCGACATTTCAAAAGCTGGGGTTAAAAGAGATAAAGAAGTTGGCCGCAACAATTGAATTGGCGGATGGGTCTACCGTCAGACCCTATGGAGTATGTGAAGATGTTCTCGTCAAAGTGGATAGATTCATATTTCCGGTGGACTTTGTTGTCATGGATATGCCACCACTGCAAAGCTGTGAAATTCTCCTAGGGAGGCCATTTCAAGCAACGGCAGATGTCGTGACTGCCTTAGGGAGAGGTACTTTGTCCTTGGGAATTGGAGGAGATCGTGTTGAATTTAAATTACCGAATGATCCTCTAAGTGCAGTTCCCAAGGTGAAAAGATGATGATTGTCACACCGTCTAGCCTAAGACGTTAAAGAAGGGCGCTTGTTGGGAGGCAACCCAACCATTGGTACATTAGGATAGTTTAGTTATAGTCGTAGATTGTTTTTATTTCGTTTAAATTTTAGTGTAAAGAAGATACCTTGATCCGTTTGTTGAATGTGCAGGCACAGGCAGGGTCGATACCATCGTCGATGGTATCGACATGGGTTCAGGTTGACAGCTGCAAAAATCGCACTGAGTCAATACTATCGACGGCCCCGTCGATGGTATCGACCTACCTACAGGCAGATCGCAATATCAAAGTCGATGGTATCGACATGCAGGTCGATACCATCGAGATCTCTGGAGATTTTCAGAAGAAATCGACTCAGTGGAGTCGATACCATCGACGGGTGTGTCGATGGTATCGACATTTTCAAGTGAAAAAGGCGGCGGCCAGACTCACGAGGCAGTTGCCCTAATCAGCGGGTCGATACCATCGACTTCCGTCGATGGTATAGACGGGCACACAGCAGTGTCGGTGTCAGTTATTCAAGACGGGGTTATTGGTCAAATGAAGTCACATCATCCAGAGCAAATATGGACCCCACGACCCTGGCAGTACCCACCTCCACCACCATCAGACTGATCTGGTATCTCTGTTCCACTCTTAAGATTGTTTTTGACTATGAGGCCATAGTCGAATTCAAGCTTAGGGGGGTAGATGGAACAGCTCTATCTTTTCTTTTGTTGTTTTTAAGTTTTTAGCATTGTTATTTGTTTCTTGCATATTTAGTTTTGGTAGGATCCACGTGCTATCTAGTGTAACTGTGGATGTTGTAAAAGTTGTCATCTCGCTGTGTATTCATGGGAAATTTAAGGGAATTTTAAAATTTTTGTGTTTTTTGGATAGCTTAACTTGGTTGTCCTTGGGAAACTTGTCCTATGAAAATGATTGATTATGTCAACTTTGAAGCAATATGTCACACCTACACCCCCATTGACTCATGAAAAGTGGATAGTAACAGTTGTTTGAGCCTAACCTAATCAAATGGTAATGAGACCTTAATTGGATATACGAGAAAGAACCCTTTGAACTACCACACATGTCAGTAAGGAGGGACACATGATATTTTTCTAAGGTTCAGTAACTTAATCTTGTGATCATTCCACTTCATATTTTTTCCATAATCTACCAAAGAATTGGAAGTAAAGTACAGTCTTAATTCCTCCTTGCGTGCATAGCATGTAGATAGGATTTGCATTGTTATTTTCATATTTTTGCATAAAATAAAAAAAAAAGTATAGTGATTCATGCACATTACCTTTAGGTGCATGTCATGTAGTTGCACTCATAACCTTCATGATTTTCATGCATAAGTACACCATGTACCTCAGTTTGGCTTGAAAAGTGATCTAAATTGTCCCATACCCTCGCATTAGTACAAAGATTTCCAATCATGAAGAAAATATCCTAACACATGTATCTCTAAGCAATTATGGATATGTGGGCTAAAAGAAAAAAAAATCTGAAAATCTGTAAAAAAAATGAAAAAAAAGAGAATTTAGAAGGAAATGGAATAAGAGGGAGAAAGGAACATGATATCACTTACATAACAAGGAAACGGAGTACATGATGTGGCTTAATTAGATTTCTATCTCTTTTTGAGGTGGAAGGTTAGTGCATGCATCATTCCACCCAATTTTAAGCATTAGGGCATTTTCAATGTGCATTGGCATCAATTAGGGCATTTTGTTGTATGCATTTTGAAACTGTGTAATACTTCCAAAATCTTCCATGAACCACCCATTCCATCCACCCATTGCTCGGATTGGTAGGCCACCGTGATTTTCTCCTCACTCATGTTTATCAGGAGAACTGCTTCCATGTAGATGGTAGTTAGGGCGAGCAACGTAGTGTAGGCGATCACAAGATGCACTAATGCTGAATCGGCAAATTTTATTATGTTAACTGCCTTATGTGATAGTGTTCATCGGTTTGAAGGATAAATTCTTTTATTGATGATTATTGTCGCCTGTAGGGTAATTACTGTTCTGTGATTAGGAAAGGCCGGTTTGAGAACGTTCAGTGGGAGTCATGTGGAATGTGGGGTGTTGTGTTGATTTTTAGTTGACATCTGCAATTCTATTCTAAGGATTAGTCGCTCGAGGGCGAGCAATGTTTAAGCTTAGGGGAGTTTGATGCGATGATTTTGAGTCGCATTTAAAGACCTATTTCATATGTGTTTTGTGCCTTAATTACTCATTTTCATGGATATTATTGCATAATTCACTTTATTTGGTCTTTGCCATCATTTTATATCAAATCCCCTTTGTTTTACTATTTTGAGCATGATTTATCATCTTATTATAAATTGTGTGGATTTACTTGGTCTTGTTGTGAAATTTCAGGAAAAACAAGTATCTGCTTCCGTCGATACCATCGACGGAAGTCGATACCATCGACCAAGACACAGGTTGTCAGCCGAGAAGAGCAATACAGAGTCGATACCATCGACACCTAAGTCGATGGTATCGAGATCCCTTCAAGTTGCTGGCGAGGAAGCTGTCGATACCATCGACCCAAGTCGATGCCATCGACACAAGGGGGGCTACAGCGTCGCTAAACGACAACAACTGACGCTAAAGGAGTCGATACCATCGACACACAAGTCGATGGTATTGAGATCACCACAGGCGCTCAGAATAAAAGAAAGGAAAGCTGCCGCTAATCCGCCAGGTCGATACCATCGACCCGCGTCGATGGTATCGACGCCGGCAGATATGCGTTGGATCTGTTTTGATCTCGATCGGATGGTTGTTGTTATTTGACGACCTAATTAGGGACTTATACCTAATGACGGCCGCCCAGACGTGAGGATCATCTCATTTTGGATTGCACGAGTGCCGAGGAGGAGAGAAAGGAGAACGGAGGCCGAGAAGCTCATCCCGGGTGATTCGGACGCTGCCGAAGACGATTTCCACCACCGACAGGCGGGGAAGCTCGTGTTCTACGCCAAGGATCCACCGGTTCTTCTCCGTTCAGGGGTTTTCCCATTTATTTCCCGTTTTTCTTATGAATTCCCCAATTTCTACCATTTATTCGTGTGAGATGAACATGAGAGGCTAAAACCCTCAATCTTTAGGACCGGGAGTAGCCCGGGAATGCATTGTATGACAGTTTTATATCAATAATTCATATTTTTCTCTCAAATCCGTGGTATAGATTCGTTTTCTCCATTTCTATTGTTATGCTTGATCACCATAGTAATAACTTAATGCCCTAAATCACTTCGACAGAAGTATTAACGGTTGAAAAGAGACGAATTCTACATTAATTAATAAAACCCTTGACAAAGGAGTTGTAAAATTAATGGTGGGAACTGAGAGACCGTTTTTAATGCACTTAGTTTAGGGGAATGATTACTACGATGGTGGAATCAACCTAAATCTAAGTAGTGAATTACACCACGACAGTGGGTAATTCTGTTTTCAGGCCATTACCCGGATAGAGAGAAAAGTGTGAAGAATGATATGAAACTTAATACAATGTTGACCCACGGTGAAACCGCCATCCTAAAGATATCCCTTTAAATTGATTAAATTAACCTTTAATCGATTGTTTTCTTTGTTTGATTTTTATTTTCTTTTAATTTGAACAACAAAACCCTACTTTGTTAATCGGTCTAGCTGATTGCGATTAGTTAGTAGAAGTCTCCAATAATTCACGTATCCCTGAGTTCGACTCGGGCCTCACAAGGCCTATATTACTCGACGCGTACACTTGCGTTTTTAGCGCGTAGTAAAATACACGTCAACAACCGATGGCTTTCTTTTAACTTATTTTTGGACTATTTTCTACTAAAACAATGATGGCCTTAGTTCTCCTTTAAGTGGTGAATTCAATGGTGTTTTGTGTTTATCGATGGATGTTCAAATGATGGTTCTTCTAGTCAACAAACTGTGGGCTCTGATCTCCAAACCATGATATAAACACGATTTAAACTTAGTGGAAGCGATTCGATTAGCAGCGGAATACCAAAAATCAGCGGAAATTAAAACTTTTTGAGATAAAGCATTGAAACAATAAAACTTCCTTCATAAAAGGAGATAAACTGTTTACATCTCAGATAATTACTTCTTGAGTAATTATATACAACATGATACAAAATCTCAAGAACTCATAACCAAAATCTCAGACCAAAAGACTCCAAGACCTGAGAGTACAGAGGACACATAGGACTGACTCTAACTACACCACATGGCAGACTAAATCTCCACCTGAGATTTTACTGCTACTCCTGGTGCTGGTGCTGCTGGGACTGGTCACCTGTAGACCTGTTCCTCCGTCTTCGACGTCCACCTAAAAAGTTGAAGTCTACGGGGTGAGACAATTTTACATAATTGTCCCAGCGAGAGTTATAACTCTCCACTAGAAGCTTTATTATAGTACCTCAAAGAATAACTTAAGTAGTAAAAGCTTCAAAGTATTCAACATCAGATTTAATAGTAAGCATGAGTTCAACAGTTATGAAACATGAAGACATTTTCACTATACAGTGTGACATAAATCAATCAACTCGTAGTTATCTCTAACAGGTGTGCTACGCTGTGGATTATGTTTTTCAAACATTACTTTTATGCCCTGTGGAGATGAGGTTTACCACTCATCCTCCAACCAATCACTGCTAAGTGCCTTGGTATCATACTAGGTCATCGAAAGAGCCAGATTCTCATGACCTTCACCTTCCTCAGTCAGTAAGAGGATTACTTGTAGGACATCTCGTGCCTCTACTATAATAGCTTACCAGGGTAATCTGGTCCTTCACTATTTTAGAGTTACAGTGGCGTTCTGTACTCTCTTTGTCATCAGGAGATTTCATGTTTATCTTCCACAGATACGGATATTTGTGCTTTCTTCGTCATCAGGAGGTTTCATGTTTACCATCCACTGATACGGTATAGGATTGTAGTGAAGGATTGATGGATTACACATCTACATCAAACACCTACACTAGGATGTAAGGTTCTACACATCCATATACCCCACATACTCAAAAGTATGTGATCCAGGAGTTCCCTTAGGAAACCCTGTTTCACCATCATTTGATCTCTGACAATGATGGATCTATGATCAGGGCTCTACATTACACTTGATTAGTTAGGTACATTCAGTATTCTTTTAACATCATACATTGTTCTTCAAACAATAACATTAGCTTAACAGCTATGAAATGAGAATACTAAATGTAACAAGCCTAACTCTCATCAATCATCATATCTCAATACATTCATCACAAGTCATCTCTAAAGCATGACCTTGATGGTAATTATGGCTCTCACAGCCCATTTTAATCCATAAGTTGCCATTGACAATGCATCATGATATATCACTATTCATAAAGCTAAAGCATGCTTTCAATGAATATAGTTTCATAATCCATACCTGGATATGATCATCATCTCATGACAACCTGCATGGTTAATTCAACTGATAACAGTAAACAATTCATGCTAGAAGTTACACTTTCAAACTTTTAGAAGAGTCAAGTTCCCCAATATTCATCAATCAGGGTTTACTATTCACAATACATGTCCTCACCCTATAATTAGGGTTTACTATTCACCTCATGGCGAATTGAACTCATAACATCATCATGTATGACAAACATCATCATTAAAGTTCCTAGATAAGATTAAGATTCACTAAACATCATAATTAGGGTTTCCATGATCTCACATAGGTGGATCATACCCTAATCATGTATGTTCTAAGTTACCATTAGGGTTTAGATTAGATCACCATTGAACAAAATACAACTTCAAGTGATTATGTATAAATAACCTTGAAAACCTCCAAATGGTTTCAACCTTCAACCATCAAACGGTTGGAAACCATTTGGGTGCGTTGACCATTTTCTAGGTTTGACTCCAAGACCGTATGACCTCAAGGTCGTTTGCCCAAACCGTTTGGGTGCGTTGACCGTATGCTAGGTTTGACTTTCCAAACCGTTTGAGCTTATGTGGTTTGAAACTGTTTGATCAACTTGTCTTGAGATCGATTGGTCCAAACGACCTTAAGATCATTTGAGCCCAAACAGTCTTGAGACCGTTTGGACCCAAACGGTCTTGAGACTGTTTGGTCCAAATGGGCTCAAACCGTTTGGACCTCCAACATGGTTCAAAAGTTACAAATGTTTATGATTAAGTATGTCGAAGCCCTCAATTGGCCAAAGCCATGTTAACCACTTATAAATTGAGTCAATTAGGATGAGCCTCAATCAATTGGACACCAAATTAACCCTCAATTGAAAGCCAATTAGGGTTAATTTCATCTCAATTAGAGTTTCAAATCGGATGGTCATCAATATTTAACAAGGTGAATCAATTCAAGGTTGATCCTATCAATTGACCTCCAATTGGGCCCAAACTTGGCCCAAACGGTCTTGAGATCATTTGGATGACCTCCAAACGGTCTTGAGACCGTTTGCCCAAGAATTCATCAAAATCTAAGTTGATTTGATAGGGGTTGAACCTTAATTAAGTCACAAATCAGCAATTTGATTATTTCAATAACACACTATAATTGGGCCCTCAATTGATCAAATTACCTTAACCCTAGACCTCCAAACGGTCTTGGGTTGACACCAAACGGTCTTGAGACCATTTGGATGAGTTCCAAACGGTCTTGAGACCGTTTGCCCATCCATCCTTTGGACTCTAGTGAAAATTCATCAAGGTTTGATCTATTGAGTTAATCATTACATCAATACTTAATTGCAATATGGTTTGGTACCTTTGGACCTTCAATTGGTCAACTATACTTGACCCCAGACCTCTAAACGGTCTTGGATGATCCCCAAACGGTCTTGAGACCGTTTGGATGATTCCCCAAACGGTCTTGAGACCGTTTGGGCTAATCAACCCAGAATCTCTAATTAACTCATTGGGATCTCAGCACTGATTTCAATTAGGGTTTGCCCTATTGATTAGCCTTCAACTCATGACTCGTTTGGAATTAAGCAATCAAATTTGGTGAGTCATTAATCAACATCATTATGAACAGTAATCCCTAACGGTCAATGCTTGGTCAACCATCTTAAATGGTCTTGAGACCATTTTCCAAAAAAGGGCAAATTAAATAGATTGAAAATCAGAACTTAATTCAATTGGATTTGCTAATTGATTTGCTTATATCTCACGATTCCTTTGGAGTTAACCCCTCAATTTTTGTGGGTGATCAGCCTAATTAATTAGGAACAGGATTATCATATGGTCGTCGCTTGGTCAACTGAACCAAATGGTCTTGAAGACCGTTTGCCTCCATTCGACCCTGAAACCGTTTGCCCACCAAACGGTTGTGCAAACCGCATGGGCAATTGGTTAGGACCGTTTAGTAAAGTGGAAATCTGTATATAAGCATAGTAATTAATGCCCTTATCTTCTACCTCAAAAACAGTAGCAGTTCTTCACGATTTTGCTTGCAAGGATGCAAGGGGAGATAGGGAAGAAGAAAAACTAGCAACTATATGCATAGAAAAAGATGTATAATCAAAGCATAAGGTTTAGAGTTATAAAACCCGCCTAAAGGTTGTTCCTTGAGATCCAAGCTTCCAAGCTTCAGGTCGTTAATGGAGTCTTTGAGCTCCACAGGTCGGCCAAGGTGAATTCTCCAAGGAAGAGTTGGAAAGGAATGGCTAGAAAGATAAAACTAGGTGAGCTAGCCATGAATTCAACCTTGAAATCGAGTTTCCTCCATGAATTCAAGCAAAAGGGATGATCTAAACTTACCTTGAACTCCCTGGTCGTTCTCCTATGCTCCAGAGCTCTGACTTAGTCAGTTTGAGCAAGGGGGATAAGTGAGGGAATGAAAGAAACGTTCCTTTGCTTGCAAAGGAAGTGGTATATATATTTTGGGTGAAATTCCAACATAAGAATATATGTTTTCCTCATTTCTCATCTAAGTCCTTCCTTTATTCTTTGCACGTCCCCACATCTTATTTCTAAGGACAAACTCCTTCTAAGATCAAGAATTGAAGGCAAAGAGGATCAACCCATCACTAAAGCATACACCTAAAAGGGCTATTATACATACACCTTGATTATTCAATCACAAAGGTGTTCTTTATTATATGATTATTCAAATGAAGTGCCCTCTTCATCATTTCTACTCTAAATGATGACAAAAGTTATAAAAGATATTTTAGATGATGTATTTTACAAGTTGCACCCCTCAAATTGGGTAAATTGCAGTCTACACCAATTTAGGGTTTTCAAGTACAGGGGTTGCTTCCACAGCTGCACCTTGGTGCTCAAGCTTGGGAAAACCCTCAAACTTCATCATAAACATCCTCATGATGTCTCAAAATCAGAGGAACATCTCAACATGTGCAATTTGCAAGTTAATCCCTTAACTGGGTAATTTGCACATAGATCCCTGTATTACAAAACAATGCTACAACTATATATATAAAGGAGCAAAATTGAAATATATGTTTCTGAGGAACTTAATTACATGCCCAAAGTTAATCACAAGGATTTAATTACATATTTAGGCAAAACACCTAGGGTTAGTTCATAACCTAGGTCAGGGATGTTACAAATTATCCACACCTTACAAGGATTTCGTCCCCGAAATCGATAAAACATATTAAGAGAAAAGGGCAGGGTATTTCCTTCTCATCTCATCCTCTAGTTCCCAAGTGGCTTCTTCAACACCACGCTGGTTCCAGAGAACTTTCACAAATCTTAAATCTTTCTTCTTTAACTTTTTAATTCTGTTATCAAGGATTGACACTGGTCCTTCCTCATAAGATATATCATCATTCAATTCTACCTCCATAGGTTGTAGAATTGACTCAGTGTCTGGGTGACATTTCTTTAGCATAGAAATGTGAAACACAAGATGTAACCTCTGTAACTCTGGTGGCAGCTCTAATTTATAGGCTACTTTTCCAATCCGTTCAATGATTGGACAAGGCCCCATAAATCTAGGATCTAACTTCCCTTTCTTTCCAAAACGAAGGACTCCTTTCCAAGGCGAGACCTTGAGATACACTTTGTCTCCAACCTCGAACTCTAAGGGTCTACGACGCTTGTCAGCATAAGATTTCTGCCTATCTTGTGCAGTCTTAATCTGTTGATGTATTATCTTAATCTTTTCTGTAGTTTGCTGCACAAGATCAGGTCCTAACAATTGATGCTCACCAGTCTCATACCAACACAAGGGTTATCTACAACGTCTACCATACAAGGCTTCATAAGGTGCCATATCAATACTATGCTGATAGCTATTGTTATAGGGAAACTCTATCAAGCTTAGGTGTAGATCCCAACTTCCGGTAAACTGGAGAACACATGTTCTCAACAGGTCTTCCAAGGTCTGTATGGTCCTTTCCGACTGTCCATCAGTCTGTGGATGAAAGGCCGTACTAAACCTTAATTGGGTGCCTAAAGCATTATGAAGGCGTTCCCAAAAACGACTTGTAAACTGGGGACCTCTGTCAGAAACTATAGTGATAGGAACTCCGTGCAAACGCACTATCTCTTGAACATATAACTGTGATAACCTTTCAGCAGAATAGGTTGTTTTGACAGGTAAGAAATGTGATGTCTTAGTCAACCTATCTACAACTACCCAAATGGAATCATGTCCTTTGCTTGTCCTGGGTAGGCCAACAACAAAGTCCATGGTCACATGGTCCCACTTCCACTGTGGTATGGGTAAAGGTTGCATTGTTCCTGCAAGCTTCTGGTGTTCAACTTTAACTTGCTGACACATAGGACACCTCAGAACAAATTCTGCAACATCCTTCTTCATTCCAGGCCACCAATACAGATCTTTCAAGTTTCGATACATCTTGGTGCTCCCTGGATGCATGGCATACATCGAAGAATGAGCTTCTTCCAGGACTAACTTCCTCAAGTTTTCCACATTCGGCACTATCATCCTCCCATGATAACATGCTACATGATCATCTGAATCATGGAAACTATCTCGCTTCTCATTTCCATACTCCGATCTAATCTGTTGAACTACAGCATCAACATGTTGTGCCTCCTTAATCTGCTCTCTTAGGGTAGGTTTAATATGCATCTCAGCCATCAACCCGGCTAACAATGACACTTTCAACTATACATTGTCTTGCCTCAAAGTGATAAGCATATCCCTTCTAGAGCATACTAAAGAGTTTAGTTGTGCCCTTTCCATGGTTGATGTTGCTGATTTCCTACTCAAGGCATCAGCAACCACATTAGCCTTCCTCGGATGGTAATCAATCGTACAATCGTAGTCCTTGATTAATTCCATCTAGCGGCGTTGTCTCATATTGAGCTCATGCTGAGAGAAGATGTACTTAAGGTTCTTATGGTCAGTGAAAATCTGAAACATCTCTCCATAAAGATAATGTTTGCAGATCTTCAGGGCATGAACTACAACAGCTAACTCCAGATCGTGTGTCGGATAATTCTCTTCGTTTTTCTTAAGTTGTCGAGAAGCAAAAGAAATTACTTGTTTATCCTACATCAACACACACCCTAGTCCATTCTTAGAAGCATCACAGAAAACTATATATCCTTTGCCTTGCTCAGGTAGCACAAGTATGGGTGCACTTGTCAACTTCTCCTTCGGCAGTTGGAAAGATTGCTGACACCTATCACTCCAAACAAAAGGAACATCTTTCCGGGTCAACTTAGTCAAGGGTAAGGCTATGGAACTGAAATTCTTAATGAACCTTCGATAATATCCTGCTAACCCCAAGAAGCTTCGAATCTCCGTCGACGTCTTCGGTTGTACCCACTGTAGAACAGATTCTACCTTTGTAGGGTCAACACGAATTCCCAATGCAGATATCACATGTCCAAGAAAAGATACCTCCGGCAGCCAGAACTCACACTTGCTAAACTTAGCATACAACTTGTGTTCTCTTAGCAAGGTCAAAGCTTGGCGAAGATGCTGCTCATGCTGCTGAGCATCCTTACTATAGATCAGAATGTCATCTATGAAAACGACAACACACTGATCAAGGAAGGGTCGAAAAACTCTATTCATGAGTTCCATGAATGCAGATGGTGCATTGGTTAGTCCAAACGACATAACCGTGAACTCATAGTGACCATATCTTGTCCTAAAAGCAGACTTGGATATGTCACTATCCTTAATACGGAGTTGATGATATCCAGATCTCAAATCTATCTTTGAGAAGACTGTTGCACCACGCAACTGGTCAAAAAGATCATCAATCCTCGGCAGAGGGTACTTGTTCTTTATTGTTACTTTATTAAGTTGTCTGTAGTCAATGCACAACTGCATTGACCCATCTTTCTTTTTAACAAACAAGACCGGAGCACCCCAAGGTGAAGTGCTCGGTCGGATAAAACCCTTCTCAAGTAACTCTTGAAGCTGTTTCTTGAGTTCTGCCATCTCGGCAGGCGCCATCCTATACGGTGTCTGGGCTATGGGTTTCGTATCTGGGACCAAATTGATATCAAAATCAATCTCCCGAGGTGGTGGTATACCATTAAGTTCTTCAGGAAACACATCCTTGAATTCCCTGACTATGGGAACTTCAGCAGGATTGGAACTTTCCTTGGTAACATCTACCACATGGGCCAGGAATGCATAACATCCTTGCCTCAACATCTTATCAACAACCATAGCTGATACAAAACAGGTGGGCAGAATCTTTCTTTCACCTTGAAAGATCCATGTGTTGCCTTCATCAGCAAACACAGCCAACTTGGATTCACAATCCAAGACAACTCTATACCTTTCTAAGGTATCCATCCCGAGGATTATATCAAATCCTTGCATATCAAGTGGTATAAGGTCCACTTGAATGCGATGGTCAGAAAAGAAGAGGATGCAGGGAGAACATACCTCCTGCAAAATGGCAGACCCACTCAACGGAGTCTCCAACAACAAACTATCTGCCCTATGACTAACCGTCATATTGCAGTTACAAATCACTCTCCGAGTGATAAAAGAGTGCGTAGCACCCAGGTCAATCAGAACAGATACAATACAGGATGTAGACATATCAGAATATAAAAGTTCCATCTGACCTGCCACTACCCGTGGATTGACCACTGCTTCAGGTGGGTTCATAGCATAGAACCTTGCTGTCGCCTGGTGTTGAGGTGGTGCTGATGATCCAGCTTGAGACGCTTGTCCACGTCCTCGAGCTGCTCCTTGAGATTGCCTTCTCTGAGATCCCTGTTGACTCTGCCTCTGAGGTTGTGTCACACTGATAGGCCTAGATCGGCAGTCCTTCATCAAGTGTCCCACCTTCCCACAGTTGTAGCAACTTCTTTCCAGTTGTTGTGGTCTTGGTGGTCCAGTAACTGACATTGATGCAGAACTGTGAGTCTCTTGTTGAGGTAGGCTTCGTCCCCTGCCTCTACTTGGTGACTACTGAGTTTGGGAACTTGATTTGGGTGGTGGAGGGTTAGGTGCAGAGAATCTCGGTTTCTTGAAATCCCTAGATGAAGAACCCTGGAACTGTGGATATCTTTTCTGGGTTTGCCTCTTCTCAACCACAGATCTCTTTATCCTTCGGACTGACTCAACAAAGGTAGAGAATCTCTCTCGGTTTTCTAAGGCAGACACAGGGGTTGATATATCAGCTTTCAAACCCTTATCGAATCTCCTGATTCTTTCCTCTTCTGTGGCAGCCATGTGCGGACAGAACCGCAGCAACTCCATGAATTTAGCTTCATATTCGCTAATGTTCATCATGCCCTGCCTCAATCTCTTAAACTGAGAGATCTTCTCATCTAGGAAGGTCTTTGGAAAATATCTATTGATAAATTCCCGACAAAACTCTTCCCATGAGAACTCTATCCCAGGTATCTTCTGCTCTTCCATGTTCCACCAGTGACCAGCACTACCTTTGAGAAGATAGACAGCATGTCTAACCTTCTCAGCCTCCGAGATATTAAGAATCCTGAAAGCCTTCTCCAACTCTGTTAACCACAGATCAGCATCTGCGGGGTCGGCAGTCCCAAAGTACTCAGTAGCTCTGACACGACGAAGTCACTCGAACGTCTTACTGATACCTTGTCCTTCAGGCTGGGCAGGTGCCCTAGGTGCAGGCATGGGCATCTTGTCAGTTATGTGTGTCATGGCAGTCATAAACTGCCCAAACATCGTCTGAACTGCTAGGTTACCCAAATCAGCTGGGTCAAACTGGGGTGGTTCAGGTGCAGGCTGTTCTATTTCTGGAACCCTTGCACCGCCTCGAGGTGCACTAGCACTACTCTCTGCCACGTACTCATCATGTGGCTCTACCATCCTTATGTATCTTCTTCTCCTGAGGAGCAGAAGATTCTATTAGATAAGGAAGAGATACTAAGGATAGACTCAACATCCTAAATCCTATGCCTCTGTAGACTCAGCGAACCTAGAGCTCTGTTACCACTAATTGTGGGCTCTGATCTCCAAACCACGATATAAACACGATTTAAACTTAGCGGAAGCGATTCGATTAGCAGTGGAATACCAAAAATCAGCGGAAATTAAAACTTTTTGAGATAAAGCATTGAAACCATAAAACTTCCTTCATAAAAGGAGATAAACTGTTTACATCTCAGATAATTACTTCTTGAGTAATTATATACAACATGATACAAAATCTCAAGAACTCATAACCAAAATCTCAGACCAAAAGACTCCAAGACCTGAGAGTATAGAGGACACATAGGACTGACTCTAACTACACCACATGGCAGACTAAATCTCCACCTGAGATTTTACTGCTACTCCTGGTGTTGCTGCTGCTGGGACTGGTCACCTGTAGACCTGTTCCTCCGTCTTCGACGTCCACCTAAAAAGTTGAAGTCTACGGGGTGAGACAATTTTACATAATTGTCCCAGCGAGAGTTATAACTCTCCGCCAGAAGCTTTATTATAGTACCTCAAAGAATAACTTAAGTAGTAAAAGCTTCAAAGTATTCAACATCAGATTTAATAGTAAGCATGAGTTCAACAGTTATGAAACATGAAGACATTTGCACTATACAGTGTGACATAAATCAATCAACTCGTAGTTATCTCTAACAGGTGTGCTACGCTGTGGATTATGTTTTTCAAACATTACTTTCATGCCCTGTGCAGATGAGGTTTACCACTCATCCTCCAACCAATCACTGCTAAGTGCCTTGGTATCATACTAGGTCATCGAAAGAGCCGGATTCTCATGACCTTCACCTTCCTCAGTCAGTAAGAGGATTACTTGTAGGACATCCCGTGCCTCTACTATAATAGCTTACCAGGGTAATCTGGTCCTTCGCTATTTTAGAGTTACAGTGGCGTTCTGTACTCTCTTCGTCATCAGGAGATTTCAAGTTTATCTTCCACTGATACAGATATCTGTGCTTTCTTCGTCATCAGGAGGTTTCATGTTTACCATCCACTGATACGGTATAGGATTGTAGTGAAGGATTGATGGATTACACATCTACATCAAACACCTACACTAGGATGTAAAGTTCTACACATCCATATACCCCACATACTCAAATGTATGTGATCCAGGAGTTCCCTTAGGAAAACCTATTTCACCATCATTTGATCTCTGACAATGATGGATCTATGATTAGGGCTCTACATTACACTTGATTAGTTAGGTACATTCAGTATTCTTTTAACATCATACATTGTTCTTCAAACAATAACATTAGCATAACAGCTATGAAATGAGAATACTAAATGTAACAAGCCTAACTCTCATTAATCATCATATCTCAATACATTCATCACAAGTCATCTCTAAAGCATGACCTTGATGGTAATTATGGCTCTCACAGCCCATTTTAATCCATAAGTTGCCATTGACAATGCATCAGGATATATCACTATTCATAAAGCTAAAGCATGCTTTCAATGAATATAGTTTCATAATCCATACCTGGATATGATCATCATCTCATGACAACCTACATGGTTAATTCAACTGATAACAGTAAACAATTCATTCTAGAAGTTACACTTTAAAACCTTTAGAAGAGTCAAGTTCCCCAATATTCATCAATCAGGGTTTACTATTCACAATACATGTCCTCACCCTAGAATTAGGGTTTACTATTCACCTCATGGCGAATTGAACTCATAACATCATCATGTATGAGAAACATCATCATTAAAGTTCCTAGATAAGATTAAAATTCACTAAACATCATAATTAGGGTTCCATGATCTCACATAGGTGGATCATACCCTAATCATGCACATTCATGTGTACTGAAGGTACTTTACTTAAGTTTCCACTATAAAGGGTACTTTCTCTCTCTTATGATACTTTCTCTCTCCTCTTACTAGTAGATGGTGATAACACCACTCTAGATCAGGTTGGGTTACGTCCTCATTGGCTAGCATAAGCCAAAACACCATTAACATGTGATTAGGGTTTTATTAGAAAAAGGTATTACTCAATTAAACCCCTCAAGGGTATTTTGGTAATTTACCTCATGATCACCATCATGGGTCAATTCATTAATCACCTAGTCCCTTAATGTTCTAAGTTACCATTAGGGTTTAGATTAGATCACCATTGAACCAAATACAACTTCAAGTGATTGTGTATAAATAACCTTGAAAACCTCCAAACGGTTTCAACCTTCAACCACCAAACGGTTTGAAACCGTTTGGGTGCGTTGACCGTTTGCTAGGTTTGACTCCAAGACCGTATGACCTCAAGGTCATTTGCCCAAACCGTTTGGGTGCATTGACCGTATGCTAGGTTTGACTTTCCAAACCGTTTGAGCTTGTGCGGTTTGAAACCGTTTGATCAACTTGTCTTGAGATCGATTGGTCCAAACGACCTTAAGATCGTTTGAGCCCAAACGGTCTTGAGACCGTTTGGACCCAAATGGTCTTGAGACCGTTTGGATCCAAACGGTCTTGAGACCGTTTGGATCCAAACGGTCTTGAGACCATTTGGTCCAAATGGGCTCAAACCGTTTGGACCTCCAACATGGTTCAAAAGTTACAAATGTTTATGATTAAGTATGTTGAAGCCCTCAATTGGCCAAAGACATGTTAACCACTTATAAATTGAGTCAATTAGGATGAGCCTCAATCAATTGGACACCAAATTAACCCTCAATTGAAAGCCAATTAGGGTTAATTTCATCTCAATTAGAGTTTCAAATCGGATGGTCATCAATATTTAACAATATGAATCAATTCAAGGTTGATCCTATCAATTGACCTCCAATTGGGCCCAAACTTGGCCCAAACGGTCTTGAGATCGTTTGGATGACCTCCAAACGGTCTTGAGACCATTTGCCCAAGAATTCATCAAAATCTAAGTTGATTTGATAGGGGTTGAACCTTAATTAAGTCGCAAATCAGCAATTTGATTATTTCAATAACCCACTATAATTGGGCCCTCAATTGATCAAATTACCTTAACCCTAGACCTCCAAACGGTCTTGGGTTGACACCAAACGGTCTTGAGACCGTTTGTATGAGTTCCAAACGGTCTTGAGACCGTTTGCCCATCCATCCTTTGGACTCTAGTGAA
Organism: Alisma plantago-aquatica; assembly: GCA_963693085.1. Classification (NCBI taxonomy): domain Eukaryota; kingdom Viridiplantae; phylum Streptophyta; class Magnoliopsida; order Alismatales; family Alismataceae; genus Alisma; species Alisma plantago-aquatica. Next base: position 286,019,083 of record OY856414.1, read on the forward strand.
AATTCATCAAGGTTTGATCTATTGAGTTAATCATTACATCAATACTTAATTGCAATATGGTTTGGTACCTTTGGACCTTCAATTGGTCAACTATACTTGACCCCCGACCTCTAAACGGTCTTGGATGATCCCCAAACGGTCTTGAGACCGTTTGGATGATTCCCCAAACGGTCTTGAGACCGTTTGGGCTAATCAACCCAAAATCTCTAATTAACTCATTGGGATCTCATCACTGATTTCAATTGGGGTTTGCCCTATTGATTAGCCTTCAACTCATGACTCGTTTGGAATTAAGCCATAAAATTTGGTGAGTCATTAATCAACATCATTATGAACAGTAATCCCAAATGGTCAACCATCTTAAATGGTCTTGAGACCGTTTGCCCAAAAAGGGCAAATTAAATAGATTGAAAATCAGAACTTAATTCAATTGGATTTTCTAATTGATTTGCTTATATCTCACGATTCCTTTCGAGTTAACCCCTCAATTTTTGTGGGTGATCAGCCTACATAATTAGGAACAGGATTCTCATACGGTCGTTGCTTGGTCAACTGGACCAAACGGTCTTGAAGACCGTTTGCCTCCATGCGACCCTGAAACCGTTTGCCCACCAAACGGTTGTGCAAACCGCATGGGCAATTGGTTAGGACCGTTTAGTAAAGTGGAAATCTGTAGATAAGCATAGGAATTAATGCCCTTATCTTCTACCTCAAGAACAGTATCAGTTCTTCACTATTTTTCTTGCAAGGATGCAAGGGGAGATAGGGAAGAAGAAAAACTAGCAACTATATGCATAGAAAAAGATGTATAATCAAAGCATAAGGTTTAGAGTTATAAAACCCGCCTAAAGGTTGTTCCTTGAGCTCCAAGCTTCCAAGCTTCAGGTCTTTAATGGCATCTTTGAGCTCCACAGGTCGGCCAAGGTGAATTCTCCAAGGAAGAGTTGGAAAGGAATGGCTAGAAAGATAAAGCTAGGTGAGCTAGCCATGAATTCAACCTTGAAATCGAGTTTCCTCCATGAATTCAAGCAAAAGGGATGATCCAAACTTACCTTGAACTCCATGGTCGTTCTCCTATTCTCCAGAGCTCTGCCTTAGTCGGTTTGAGAAAGGGGGATAAGTGAGGGAATGAAAGAAACGTTCATTTGCTTGCAAAGGAAGTGGTATATATATTTTGGGTGAAATTCCAACATAAGAATATATGTTTTCCTCATTTCTCATCTAAGTCCTTCCTTTCTTCTTTGCACGTCCCCACATCTTATTTCTAAGGACAAACGCCTTCTAAGATCAAGAATTGAAGGCAAAGAGGATCAACCCATCACTAAAGCATACACATAAAAGGGCTATTATACATACACCTTGATTATTCAATAACAAAGGTGTTCTTTATTATATGATTATTCAAATGAAGTGCCCTCTTCATCATTTCTACTCTAAATGATGACAAAAGTTATAAAAGATATTTTAGATGATGTATTTTACAAGTTGCACCCCTCAAATTGGGTAAATTGCAGTCTACACCAATTTAGGGTTTTCAAGTACAGGGGTTGCTTCCACAGCTGCACCTTGGTGCTCAAGCTTGGGAAAACCCTCAAACTTCATCATAAACATCCTCATGATGTCTCAAAATCAGAGGAACATCTCAAAATGTGCAATTTGCAAGTTAATCCCTTAACTGGGTAATTTGCACATAGATCCCTGTATTACAAAACAATGCTACAACTATATATATAAAGGAGCAAAATTGAACTATATGTTTCTGAGGAACTTAATTACATTCCCAAAGTTAATCACAAGGATTTAATTACATATTTAGGCAAAACACCTAGGGTTAGTTCATAACCTAGGTCAGGGATGTTACACAAACGATGGTTTTTCCTTGGTTTTGGATCAGCTTTCCACCCATTGACAACAAACGATTGTTTTTCTGAGTCTCTCAACCAATAGCCAACTTGAGTCATCAACCAATGGTTGTTTTGGTTCATAAACCGATGCCTCACCTTATTCATGACTCGATGTTCACAAGTGATGGTTACACTAGGTGTCACAACTGATGGTAACCCTGACGGTCACAATCGGTGGTGGTCTTGGATACCACAACTGATGGTGATCATGGACATTACAATTGATGGTGATTTTGGATCTTATGTGGACGTTCTTTTATGTTCTGATCCAATGATTTCCTTAGTGAATGATTCAAGGGATTTTTTTATCTCAATCAACGGTTTGTTTAATCAACATTTGATGGTCCTTGATGAAGACCATGATTTGATGTTTAGGGTTTGATGTTCCAACATCTGATGGTTTTGAGTGGAGCTCATGATTTTATGGTCTGGTTTTGATGATGTTAAACTTATTGTTCAATGCCTTGACTTTGTAGTCTTACCTTTGCCCTCAGATTAATATAACCCTATGGTTGAACCTTATTTTATGAATGGACCCATACTATAGGATAGTATGGGATTGGATGGAAATGCTTTACCATTGTATCCATGATTCAATGGGGGTTCTATGTGTTATGATTTGTGTATGAGTGTTGAATTCTTACCTCAATGTAACTTAGATTATTGAACCTAACCCTAAAGCATACATATATGGATGGTTAATCATGCTTATATTCCATGTAGGAATAGGAAGATGATGGAATATTCTCCCTAATGTTGTTGTAACCCTAATGTGTTAATCTAGTAGTTATCACAGCCTCAAGATTGATGCTTCCTTATGTTAAAAATGTGCACTATAAGTATGCTAGTGGTCAATCATACCTACCCTTCTTGTATGTAGGTATAATGAAGAAATGCTCTTAATGCAAAGATAGCCCTATTATGTTATTCTATGAATACATTTTAGCTCTTTGATGTAATGTCATGCTAAGGTTGTATATTACATGAACGTTGATGGTTCATTGAGCCTTGTCATAAGGCATGTAAAGATAATGATTTTCTTACTGGGGACAATGTGATGGTCTTAGTGACCTTTGGGAATGGTTGAGTCTGGAATGAGGTGTAACCCTCTTCATGATGTGAGCAAGGATAACAATATGCACATATTGTTGAGTATGCGGGGGTGGAAAGTTGAGTGTATATCCATGTCATCCACAATTACAGGTTATGGAGGATGGTTGCGGTCATGCCTCAGATTGAGAGGGGTTAAAGTCATGCCTCAGATATTTGTATATTGTTAGATCCTAGATGGGTGATTAGATGCTCTAGAGGGGGGGTGAATAGAGCTGAATGCACTTAAACAAAATTCATTAGACCTTCAAGATATATGATAAGATAAGGTTGCTAAATAGGTAATTTGAGTGCAACTAAAACATGCACAACAAGGATGGGAGAGATTGAGAAAACACAAGTAAACAATCTATTTAGAGTGGTTCCACACTTCAAACTAGAAGTATGTCAGTCCACTTACCTAGAGAGGTCAACCTCTAGGATTTCCCAACCATTGCATTCTCATGTATGAGACAAGATACAAGCATAGCATATAGAAGAGCAAAGATGCCAATCATAAACAAGGTTAGACCTACATGTATATGAAGTACTAGTAGATGTTATCACAAGTTAGGACTACTAGTAGGATCTAGATCATAGCAAGAGATACCAAAAATACACAAGATAAAGCAAGCTATGAGTATATGTAGAGATATATCCAAACTAAGAGATATGCAATTTTAGAAGCAGGAAAGGATATCACTCACTAGATTTGCATCCTTACCATAAGATGATTACCCCTAAGAACCTCAAGTTTGTATCAACACAAGATATACACCTAGATTGATGTAGCAAGTTAGAGTACAACGGAAGCAATTTTTAGACACAACCAAGAGATCCAAAGAGATCATCATCAAAACCTGCAAAACAACTCAAAGCAAGTAATTGCAAGATATAGATATACCAATTTAGAGTAATTAGAGAAATAGAGTTGTAAGAAAGATAGGCAATTTAGAACATGGAAATATGCATATATAAAGGTACCAAATGAGAGTGCCAAAGAATAAGGTTGTTGGTTGAGAAAATCTAGTTGAGAGGGAAATTCTCATTCAATAAGCCAACTGTGTATTCTGTACATAGTGTTATCGGTCGAGTTCTGTGCATTGACAACTCGACCGATGACAGTTGTTGGCAACACCCATTGGTGCCTATCGGTCGAGTTTCAAATAGGGAAAAATCGACCGACAGACCAGCTGTCAAAAAGCACATATATTTCATAAAAACATATTTAAAGGCATGCTAAATATACAAACCATATCCAAACATGTCTAAGAAAGTTAGTAATGCACTATAGAAGCATTACAAATAGTTTTTGAGCAAGATTGTGAAGAGAAACACAAAATACCACTTTTGTCTCGAAAACCATATGTACAGTGCACACTAACTTGACAAAAACAAGTTAGGACAGGTTATAAGCAAGAGAAACATTACCTTTGTTCTTACCATTCATTTTTTCACTTGTTGTCACCCTCTACACATCTTACCTTTCTTCTTTCATGTGGATTGAGAAGTCAATTTGTAATTCAACAGGTCAAGTCAATCCATTTGCAAGTACCTACAAGAAGAAAGATGAAATGGTCCCCAATCATGTTTTTGGGCCCGAAGGGGTTAGTTTAGCAACCCAAGTCTTATTGCTCTTGGGTGCTTTCCTAAAAGAACAACAAGTAGAATAATGACCAAAATCATGGTAATAGTTGCATGTGCCCATAGTCTTGGAACTAGAGGATTCTCCATGGAATATTGGAGGTCCTTTATCTTTGTTGTTCCCTTGACTACTATCATATCCTAAACCAAGTCTACCAATTTGTTTGGTAGTATGGTGTAGGATATCATTAAGGCTCTTCTTACCAACTAAGAATCATTGCAAAGAAGATCTCAAACTATCATTATCATGCTTAAGAGAAGCAATAGTAGAAGACAAATGATTGATATTATCTCTAGCATGCAGAAGATCATTTTCTAAGAAAAGATCTTTAGTTAAATAAGAATCACTATCAATATGAAGAGAAGCAACATCATTCTCTCTATTAGTAGAACTATAACAAGATTCATGCACATTGATTTTAGCAAGCAAGGAGGCATTTTCTATTTCTAATTCTTGCAAAACAAGGTCTTTATCTTTGTTTTCATATTTAAGAACATTAATGGCATGCATGAGAGAATCAAAAATTAATGTATGCTCTTCATTAGAACTAGGCATGAGAGGTTGAGCTTCTAGAAATCTAATCTTATCAAGAAAACTAGCATTTTCAAGTTTAAGAGAGTCTACTTGACTAAGACAATCATTTTTATCATCAAGAAAGCAAGAATTAGCATATTCAAGATCATCTAGTTCTATATACAAATTATCAACAATTCTAGCAAGCTTTTTCTTTTTCCTTTTAGAAGACTTAAGAGAGGCACATGTATCATGAATAATAGCAATCAAAGATTCTTTATCTAAAGAGTTTAGATTTACCTCACTTGAGTCTTTGCTTGTTGATGCTTCAAGAGCAAAATGGCATTCTCCTTCATCGCTAGAGCTTGAGCTTGATCCTTCACTTGAATCTTCACTTGAGCTTGAGTTGGAGGAGCCACTTGAGCTTGAGTGCCATTTCTCCTTCTTCTTGTGAATATGGGTCTTTTTGGCTAGTGTACAATCTTCCTTGTAGTGACCCTTCTTTTCACATGTGAAGCACCAGATGGAGGAGGACTTGCCTTTGTAGAATTTACCCTTGGAGTACATGGCATCTTCTTTAGCTTGACATGATGGAGAGACTTGTTCCATGATAGCTTCAATTTGAGCCTTCGTTTCAACCTTCTTCATTCTCTTTAGCTCTTTCTTCTCTTGTCTTTCTACTTCCTCCCTCTTGTCAAGTGTGGCTTCATGTGCTTGTATATTTCCAATGAGCTCTTCAATAGGAATATCCTTAAGAGACCTTGCTTCTTCAATAGAAGTCACCTTGGGTTCCCACCTCTTGGGGAGAGTTCTAAGGATCTTTAAGTTGATCTCCCCACTAGACATAGGATGTCCTAGAATAGCAAGACCATTCACAATGGTGTTGAGCCTTGAGTACATGTTGGCTATGCTCTCCTCCTTTCCCATCTTGAAGTTCTCAAGCAGCCCTTTGAGCATGTAGACTTTGCTTTCCTTCACTTGATATGTCCCTTCATAAGTGATGCAAAGCTTTATCCATACCTCATAGGTTGTTTCACATGAAGAAATCTGGTTGAACTCGGTGGAGGTCATGGAGGCATATAGGATGTGCATGGCTCTAGCATTCAAGGTTGCTTTCTTCAAGGTAGCTTCATCCCATTCTTCAATATTTGTCTTTGGTAGCATGTATGGGATGTTCACCATTTGCCACATCTCAAGACTTGATCCTTGGATGTAGAATTCAAGCCTTCTTCTCCAATATAGGAAATTGCTCCCATCAAAGATTGGAAGGTTGGTCAAGTATCTCCCTCCTTGGTAGTCACCCATCTTCTCCTACTTGTTGAAGTATGCTTGGAGAAGACCCACTCTGATACCAATTGTTGGATCCTAGTTGGGTGATTAGATGCTCTAGAGGGGGGGTGAATAGAGCTGAATGCACTTAAACAAAATTCATTAGACCTTAAAGATATATGATAAGATAAGGTTGCTAAATAGGTAATTTGAGTGCAACTAAAACATGCATAGAAAGGATGAGAGAGATTGAGCAAACACAAGTAGACAAGCTATTTAGAGTGGTTCCACACTTCAAATTAGAAGTATGTTAGTCCACTTACCTAGAGAGGTCAACCTCTAGGATTTCCCAACCATTGCATTCTTATATTCATTCATAAAACTTACAATACATGACCAAACAAAGGACTTACATATCCAATACAAAGAGTCTTCAACCTTACCAAGGACTTACCCACTTTGAAAGAGTCTTCTGCCTTCTTCCAAGGACTTACCTACTCTTGACCAAATCTTCATCCTTGCAGGAATTACCCACTCTTCTTGGATCTTCCGCCTTAGACTTCACCTTCACTCGGAGAAGCTTCCACCAAGGACTTACCCACTTGAGCAAGGAGTCTTTTGCCTTCACCAAGGGCTTACCCACTCTATCTCCAAGTCTTCAGCCTTAATCTTCATTAAGGGACACCTTCCCTTGTTCTTCTTCATCTCTCTTAGACAAGAGAGAGAACCTTCTTCTTCACAATTGAAAAGAGAGATGGGGAGGTAGTGGAAGTGAGAGCCTCACAAGATATACATGTAGGACTAGCTCTCTTATAGATTTCGTACTCACTCTAATGGATGTAGCAAGTGATTAAGCTTAGAGAGAGAGAGGAGGCTGTAGGAAGCACTCAACTATAGAATAGGAACCTCACATAGAGTTTTACAATGAATGCTCAACCTTGGAATGAAGCCTAAGGGGTCCTATTTATAGCTGGGGATGCCTCTTAGCCTTTTGGAACACTTGTGAATGAAAACTAGCCGTTTTGTGGCTTGCAACAGATATATTTTCACTTGTTGCAACTCCACAATGGCTAGAAGCACTTTTCTACACTTTTCTGTACAGTGCAATCGATCAAGTTTCTATAAGGGTAACTCGACTGATCAAGTAAATGACAAGGCCGATACTCAAATGATCGGTCGAGTTTTTCCTGACAAAACTCGACCGACCATTTGGAATCGAAATGGTTAGTTACTTGATCGGTCGAGTTCTGTGTAAACACAACTCGACCGATGCAATCTCCAGAAAATTAATCAAGGATTATCGGTCGAGTTTTCAGGCTAGGAAACTCGTCCGACAAAGTGCCTGTAATCAATTTTCAAAGTTGCATCTAAAGTGATCTAACATTCGATCTAAGTGATCCTGATGTTCTCTAAGCTTAATTACAAGTCATACAATCATTACAAGTGATTTACAACATGATTCTAATGGATTTACATCATATTACAAAAATGTGCACTTGTATGGATTTTGACTTGTCTTTTCTCCAAATTGAGATGCGGAAGTTAGGGCATTTGGAGTGTGTCTATACCTAATCTGAAATCACTCAAGTAGAGACATTATACACCAATATGTGGAATGGTTAGTCATCATCAAAACACAGGTTTAGTCAATTTAGACGTGAGTCAACATTGACCTAATTGACCTTGAGTCAACATATATATGATGTGACTGAGCATGATGCGTATGTACTTTAGGTGGTAGGATTTTTCTTTGCATACCCTGGTGGTTAGTGCCATGACTAGTAGTAAGGGCAGACGAGGTTAACAACTTGACTATATGTTGTGGTAGGAAGCTTGATTGATATGTCACTACATTTGACCCATACTGACTGGGCAGATGAGAGATCTTAGGATGCCGGATCTCCTAGATCTTATACAGAATTGAATAGCACTTTGAAATGGTTATTTGGACTTTGAGTGGTATGACTCAAACTCCCAAGGTATTAAATAAAGATGTAAAACATCCATGTAGCATATCGATTTAGGTTTATACACAACACTTCACATTGGATGATAACCCTTGTTTGCTCTTTTTACACATATTGTTGATGTGTGGTGCAATAAGAGAAGTAGTCATGCTTATGTTGATAGGTATATTGCTACTATTAATTATGCTTATGGTGATAGTTATTACATGATGTTAGATATGCTTATAATACTAGCCATGCCTATGTAATTAGAGATGCATATATTGCTAATCATGCTTATGTAGATAGTTGTTCTTGTGTTGTTAGCCCTACTTATGATGTAGATCTGCTCAACCTATTAGACATGCTAATATTGTTATCTATGATTATGTTGCTAGACTTATTCATGATGCCAGAGATGTTTATGCTTCTAGACTTCTTATACCCTTAGCAACACATATGATGATAGTCAGGCTAATAGTGATAGTTGTTATCTATTCCTTTATGTATCTTGTTAAGCATACACTTTTCTAATCCTATTTATTTAACATGCTTAATTTGCTTAAACTACTTAATTGCTTAACTTGTAATCAATAAGTGGTGTTGAGAGTTATATCTCTCACTGGAAAATGGGTCTCACCTCGTGGGTTACCACATCTTGTTAGGTGATCGACAATAGCGGCAACAAACCCACGGTAGTGAGGAGAATCTGAGGTGATGGACCTTAGAGATGATTGTTTAGTTACCTAGTGTCTCCTAGAGCCGTCCATGTACACTCAGGCTCAGGCAGGAAAGTTTGTATATGATGTTTTGAACGAATCGAGCTTTTTGTAGCATGTTGATGCTTGTTTATGTGGTATATGTGGATAATATTCCTCTATATGTATATGTTGTAGCAGATGCCACAGAGAAGTTGTAAAAGATACTTGGCATTATATGAAATAAAGTGGGATGTTGGGCTCTTATGTTAATGTTTCTGAGCATGTTGGTGACATTTAAATTGGTTTTAATTTACCCTAATTTCTGGGGTTGTGTTTGATTAGTGATCGTTTATGTTTTTTATTTTGAGTAATCTCATTTAGTATTATGGGTTCTCACTAGTTGCTATTAGAGTTATAGGTTCACTAAGTCTACAAGGACACTAGGACTTAGGACTAGGATGATGCCTAAGAAGTGAACATGACATGAAAACATGATACATATTGCCTAATCTTAGTACTTGATGCCCTGGCCAAGTATTCAACTATTGAAGAAAAGGTAAGTGTAGAGTTGTTAGATTGTTATCTTACTGATTACTCTGATCAAGTAGTCATTTTGAAACAATCTAAAGAGAATAATGAATCAAAAATCATGGTACCAATATCTCATCTTACCCTCAAGAAGATGAGAGTTACATCAAAACCCATCAAAACTTGAATGTTTAGTAACTAAAAGAGAAAGATATGACAACTTGAAACCAAAATCCAAACATAAATAAGCTAAAGAGGAGTTCATGAAGCTATAATTCCATAAGATAATGAAGTAAAAGAGAGATGAATCTATGTTACTGAAATTATTCTAGGTATAAAATCCACATAAGAAGATGAGAACTCCTGAGATAAGTGTAATATGAGAAGACGAATAAGAACAATGACAGATGGATACAGTGAAACCTGAGTAAAACTCATACCAACTTATGTGAGTAAGAAAGAGTTAAAGTAAAATCTTCATGTTACTTGAAAGAAAATTAAAGGGATATGATCCCTATTTAATGAAGAAAATGTGGAATATGATGATCTATCCTTGATAAGTGGTTGAAAAACATGATAACATGAGAGGAAAAATACAAGAATGATGAACAGTTAATTAGAAAAGAGCAAGGAAATATGATAATCATGATAATTGTAATGTTTATGGTAAGGAAGCCAAGCTGAAAAAGGTAAATCGACACATAAGAAGTTGTAAACCGCATGATGAAGATAGAATCAATAACCCCTTGCTAGTAACCTTTGGACAGTGTTGTTGTGTTATGGGAAGTGGGTTTCCCTTTGTGTTCTTTCTCTTTGGGGATAAGCCTTCAAGTGGATCTTATGTGACTTGATATACATGGATTTTCTATAATCCTAGGGGTGGATTCCTTGATATGACATGTAGTTGTTGGGATTATGGTTCCAAGATATTGATGTTTGTGATGAGTATGCTTGTTGACCCTGCCAAGAGTTAGGAAGGCTCCTCCTATATGTTCTTAATTGGTTATGATGTTAAGGAATTGGATGAGACCAGGATGTGATTTCCTCTTGACACATGAAGTGGATACCAAGGTGACGAGTCCTATTATTTGAGGTGTACCAGTAGTATGTGAAGTTTGGAAATGTTTATTAAACAATATTCCTAGTGTTTCTATTCCTCAAAGAGAGAGAGAGTTGGATGTTGAGATCCTCCAAGTAGATGGGCTACTGATAGATGGATAAGACCATTGCCTAGGATAGATGGTTTGTTGATCAGTCAACATGTGCTACAATGTTTCTTCAATAGACTAGAGGACTGGATATCATCAGATAAGAACCAAAGTGGATGACATTAGTTGTATGACATTAGTTGTATAGTCACCATGACATTGAAATTGTTCTGTTTAGACTAATCAATACATCAACAATGTTTATGGACTTGATGAATAAAGTTCTTAGGTTGTGTCTCATAACATCTCAATGTATTTCAGAGACAGTTAGCATCTTTGCTAAGCCTTAGGATTATTAAAATAGAAATGAGTGGGTGTGAAGTTCAATAAGGGTGAGTTTGAGGTTAGATAAAGAGTCTCCTCGGGGTTGATATATCTGCTAAGTATGTGTTTGAATCCAAACAGAGTGGAGACAGTGTTGGAATGAAAATAACCACAGACACCCACTAAGACCTAAAGCTCCTTAAGCTTAGCAGGACACTACAGGAAAGTCCATTGAGAACATTAGTGTCATTGATTTACCCCTAACAAGGTTGACTATGAAAGGTGTTCCTTCTGGTATAGGTGGATGCTACCATGATGTAGGGCATCAAATCATAGTAGCATAGTGGGGAGCATGATAGCTTCTATATTTCAGGTGACAAGACAATGTATGATTATATAACTAGGAAATGGTTCCATATGTTGATGATTGAGTAATATAGTACCTGAGGAGAACCATCTTTGACGCATATGATGTATCATGAGTTGAAGAATGTGCAACGGTAGTGAAGTATGATATAAGGTATGTCATATGTATTGTCAAGTGTACAATTGTCATCAAGAAAATGGGAAATGATAGAAGCCAGCAAGAATAAGGATACAGAGGAAGTTCAACACAGCCTTATGTGACAGACAAGGGGTTAGTCCACCATTGAGATGATTGGAGAATCTTCTAAGAATTTATGCCTTACCATTATTGATATCTAGGGAATATCCACTTGACTAATTGAGTTGCTTACTACGGTAACCATAAGAGGAGCATAGACATGACATCATGTGAAGTTACATATGGTAAGAGAAACATGACATTCTATGATTGGTAAAACCAAGAAAGTATGGTTTTTCGAGTGATATGTTGATACTACAGACTACAATAAGGGACATGATGATTCAGTGACATTTGAAAATAATTTAGGATTATAACTATATTTCTAAATTGGATGTGACTCTCAGAGTCACACATGTTGCACAACAGTTTCTATGTTCCATCTTGTGTCACCATGGTATAGGACAAGCGATATAGGAAATGAAGATGCAGTTGCATGAGGATGTTTCTTTGTGGAGGTTGTTGTGCTAAACCAAGATGAGACATGTAGGAGTTGAGGGAGAAGAACATGATTCCTATGATAGTGATGTGATATCACCATGAGATGGAAGTTACCATGTGTAGGCTTATGGATGAGGTGCATTGAAAGTACCTATCTTGTTCACCTTGGATTTCAGGGGCGAACTCCCCATTAGGGGTTTATGGTTGTGAAACCTCTGACTTAGATTTTTGGTATAACATGCTTTCTTATCATAATTAAGTTCCTAGAACTATAAATATTGAGATGCTTTGATATCATGTGATAAGATTCAGTTTCATGTTTGGTCTAGTTTGGACATTGTTTGTGCAAGTTATGTAATTTTGTACATGCTTTGGACTTTTATGCAAATTACCCGTATCTACAGTTTTTCTTTCAATCTATCACATGCTTTTGGTTCTTTATATGTTTTTGTATCATTTTGGAGCTTATTATGACAGGGGGCTCTTAGTTGCACCTTCGTTTGGTAGTGATGGCTCTCTAGGGTTGAATTAGGGTTTACCCCCTCATGGATGAGCTACCTTTGAGGCCATAACTCAATGTTCCTCCTATTTTGTTGGTATTTGATGGTTTTCTAGGTGAGAGGACAACCATTGGTGGTCCCTATATGTGTGAGGGTTGATGGTTTCCCCTCTTCAGACCCCTTGGGTTGGTGGTTCACCTTAGAGAGTGCTCAAATGATGGTTTTGACCCTTGTGACTTAGGGTACCCAAAACTGATGGTTACCATGCATGGAACTCAATGGATGGCCTAGGAAACCAGAAGTCGATGGCCTAGAAGACTCCCACAACTGATGGAGCTATTGTTTTGCATGGACATGATGTTTTAGACCATGGACACATGGCAAAACTAGTAGGACACGTCAAGTTTCTCTCCCTTCTTATCCATAAGCTTTATATACCCCTCCTTTTGCACCCAAACAAACCCTTTGGATCCTTATTGTTGGGATATAGGGTGAACATATAGGCAGCAAAAACAAAACTTTTATTTCCATATTCTCCATCAACCAGCAGATCACATCAACAACTATATAATGGAAATGATGCTTTCCAGGATATACATGGTCCTAGAGCAAGTCTAGCGACATGCTCCTTGTCGTTGTAGATGCACAGTTGTTGCCTAGTTGCTTTTGGACAATGTATATACATCTCCTAGTCTTCACCATAGATAGAAGACTAGAACATCATCTACAGCGGCTCCAGTGGTCTTGCCACAGACTACAGGCTAACGTTGTCCTCCAAGTGACAGACGACAGCCTCCGACCTCTAGAGTAGTCCACGTGGACCACTGGGAACTCCATGTTGTGCTACCAGATCCAACAGGAAGGATTTGTCCCCTCCTATCGATGTACTAGTCACTAACAAGGTCTCCCACAACAACTAATCCCAGTTGTTCTCTCCCTTTCTATCCCTCCCTTTGACGGGTAGGACTTGCTTGGGCTCTCTATTGGTTACCACAACTAGAGAGAAAAAAAATTGTCAGAGCAAGTGATTCTCAATTGTGTGTCTTGGGAATCCCCCAGTACCCCTCTATTTATAGTAGAGGCTACGGTTAGGGTTCCAAATTGGTATGGGAGTAGAAGGGTCCAAAATCATGAATGTTCTAGAACCGGCAAACTGTGAGACGATCATCTCACACAATAAAATGGTTGTCTCATACACGAGACGATCGTCTCACTTAGAGAGATGGCTATTTTATGTAGTTTCCTATTTTGAATAAAATTGGAAATTTTGATCCAATTAATGCATAACATGACATTGACAATAATCTTTGATGTAATGAATTTCCCCAAGAATTGGGCATCTCACTCATGCTAGTCGGTTGTCTCGCTAATACAAACCAATCGTCTTGTTCACATGAGTCAGTCATCTCACGACCACGAACCAGTCATCTCGCTCACACAAGATAGTCATCTCATGCCCCAGTTCTGTTAGAACTCAGCCAATTTAGTTTCTAATCAATCTCACACTCCAAACAGTCAGTCCAATACTTGAACTTGATGGTTTTGAGTCTAGTCATTTGATCCATTGTTTAATTGAATACCTAAACACCTTTAACATTCAATCTAAACATCATTCATGAATATACTCCTTTAATCCTATGTGTGTGACCCTATAGGTCCAGAATTACGTTGGCAGTGAATGTCATTAACAAACTTATGACATCACAAGCAAAGAGTGGTGCCTAGTCACACATCATTGATACCCAAGTAATTCAGAATGTTGGAGAACAACTTCAACCTAAAACCATGATTGGTGTTATAGTGATCGTATAGTTCCTTTGTCTCTAATATCTGAATTGAACTTGAGGCATGGAATTGTCATCCTCTCAACATTCAATCCATGTTCCTTAAACTAAACCAGACTATGTGAGATGCATATGAGTTCACATATTACATAATGAACCACATCAGTATGGTCGTCCATTTCTCAATCTCACTTATCAAGAGGCCCTAGATATCAAACTCATGTAGGAGAGACATATTACATCTACATCACTCACACCCAGTGCCCATGTGTCAAAGCTACCCAATCATCACCATTATGGCAACCCATATTTTAGGAATACGTTTGATGATGTCAAAGTATACCCAATGACATTTTATGAGTATCGTGACTTCAGGTCTAAGAACTACAATCACCACTATCACTATGAGAGATGTATCTAACTACCATTCCATGGTCTCCATGTATCACTCTCATGGTGGGTCTGTCTGATACAGTGTTCTCTAAAATGTTCTGTGCGAGTAACTTGATATCATATATCATGAGATTTTGTCATTAGTCAACAAACACTCTAGTATTTTGTATTAATTTTGTATATTTTACTTCTACATTAATATCTGACTAGGAACATAATAAGAATGTATGCAATCTTATCATATACATGATCTCATCATTCAAGTTCTTAGCCCGAAGACATATGTTGTCGAGTAATATCATTCTTTAGACATCTACTATGTATGTGTCATCGTCTCATGACTAAGACAAACATAATAAATAAAATTACCTTTATTATTATCAAATCAAGTATCTAATGCCACACTCCAATCATCATATGATTTGCTCTATGGGCTACATACCAACAGACTCGCACTTGCACTTAGAGCCGAACACTCACGAATCTTATTCTGATTGATCTTAACATGTCCATCATGTTTCTACTGTGCAAGTGCTTTTATAGCAACATTTTCTTCAAGTCGGTATTTTATAATTTCACATCTATTTTTTCTATGACATCTCGTATGAGATGCAGGTGTTGTAGTATGCTATTTGAGATTCCCAACCTATCTAGTAGCTCCATTGTTGTAACATTATTTCTAATATGTATTCAATGGTTGGAACCTCACACAAGTTCACCCATATGAACTTCTTGATCCATACAATATCCTATGTTGTTCTCATAACCCAAAAATACTCGACTTCTTTTGTATATTTGAACAACTATCATTAGTTCAGAACCCTATCTAGCTTGTAGTTCTCATTTAATGTCAAACATAAATTTAGATTGTGATCATTAATTCGTCAATTTGGTAGCTTGCATCAATGTAACTCTTTACACCCAACTCTTCCTTATTACCATAACCAATGAATTGATCCTATTAGTGCTTCCCAAGCACATAAGGATGTTCTTTATGGTAGTCTAGTGACTCTCACTAGAATCTAACATATACCCTCTTTTCATGTCTAAAACATACAAGATTTATGGGTAAGTATATATATATATATATATATATATATATATATATATATATATATATATATATATATATATATATATATATATATATATATATATATATATATAGAGAGAGAGAGAGAGAGAGAGAGAGAGAGAGAGAGTCAGGCTAGTGTACACTCGAGTGTACCGGAGGCACCGTACACCTCAGTCATTTTTGAAGATGCAGTAACTTTTTGAAAAATCTAAACCGTTGATCTTCTTAATTATCATAAGAAAATACTATATAATAAATTTTAGCTCATTTGGACACTTATAGGTCGTGCATCTAAAGGAGGCGAGAATCATGCATTTCAAATTAGTTTTGTGTGTTGATTTTGTTGTCCTTGGATGAGTGTCTTACACTTATCCAAATGAGCACAAATTTTGTATGTGGCCTATTATTATTGCAACCATGAAGATCAATGGATTGGATTTTATAAAGATAAGGTCTAGATAGGAAAACACCATTGGGGTGTACGGCGTGATCTGTACACTCAAGTATATTCTAGCCTGACTCTCTCTCTCTCTCTCTCTCTCTATATATATATATATATATATATATATATATATATATATATATATATATATGTCCTCTCATCATGTCTAATACATTTGAGATGGTTGGATATCCTCTCTTCATGTCCAATACATACAAAATAACTAGATATCCTCTCATCATGTCCAATACATATGAGATAACTAGGTATCCTCTCATCATGTCCAATACATACAAGATAGCGGGATAAGTACATAACATTGCATTAATAGATCCAATTGCAAATACATATGGCATCTATCCATGTGTTCCTACTCTTCACAAGAACCAGGACACTAGGATCCTGAGAGACTAACTCTATGAAGCATGGACACATTTTCTCTCAATGAGTCTTGTATGTTGAACTCTTTAGCATCTTACCAATGTATGTTCTCTTTCTTATGTCAAGAATCTTTACAAATCTATCTCTATAGATCTCAATCCCTATCGCATAGGATGCTTCAACTAAACCTTTCATAGAGAAAATGTTTCCTTCCAGGTTTTAACATTTGTAGGATAAGAAAATTACTCCTCATTAATATGTAGAAGATACAAATCCCACTAAATCTTTTGTAATCATAGATTTCATCTTCATTTTGAATCAAGTCAAACTCTTTGAATGTCTTGTGAAATAGAAGATTTCAGCTTTGAGATGTTTGCTTCAATCCAAAGATTGACCTTTGTAGCTTATAGACTTTATTTGCATTAATGGATTTATAAAACCTTTAGGTTGTATCACGTACACATCCTCTTAATTATTCTAATTAAGGAATGTGGTTTTAACATCCATATGCAAAATCATATAGTCATACTAACCTACAACAACAAGTATGATCAAGATGGATTTAACCATGGTAACTGGTGAAAGACTTCATCATGTTCAACACCTTGAACTTGTTTGAAGATTACTGCAACCAATCTAACCTACCATATTGATCTTTTTACAAAGACCCAAATGTACCCTATGGGTTTTACCCCTTTAGGTGGATCCACCAAGGTCATACCTTGTTGGTTTACATAGAGTCCATCATTGATCTCATGGCCTCAATCCATTTCTCAATAGTTTCTAGGTTATTTGTTGACTCAGGTCTATGATCAACTTACCACCTTTATGAGTTACAAGATATCTTTAACTTTCAAACTCAAGGTGTGTTCTACTAGAACTATGAGTTATGTGTGTTACATAAGGAACTTGACATTCCATAATAGCTTGTGATTCTCTTCATTCCCACTGTACCTCTTTATGTTCAATATTTTCTTGTTTGTCTCGAACATTTGGAGTTATACTTTTACTCCCATTGATTCCTTTAGAACCAAGTTCCTCTTAAGGAATACATCCATCCTGATCAATAAACAATTTTGTTATAGGATTGGGATAAGAGTAGTATTTAACAAAATAACATTTACGTGATTTTGTAGACAAATATTTTAAGAAAGTATTTTCTTATATAAGCATTCATCCCTATATACTATAAAAGAGACATCAGGACACCTCCCATGCCATATCTCATATGGTGTCTCTTGAACCAATTTTAGACGATACATTGTTTATTGTTAAGCATGTGCCCAAAAGAAAATTGGAAGATCAGATTGATTTTATTGATGATCGCACCATGACATAACAAGGTGTGATTCCTTCTTTCTGATACACTTTCATGATACATTGTCATTGTGTTTCAGGTGGTGTTTATCATTATACACTATCATGATCTCCCAAAAGGTCCTCAAACTCTTGGTTTAAAATATTTCAACATCGATCACATTGAAGTATCTTAATACTTTTACCAAGTTAGTTATGTACTTCATTTCCGATCTCCTTGAACATTTCAAGTGATCCAGACTTGTATTTCATTAAATACAAACTTCATACTTACTGATAGCATCAGTAAATATAATGAGGTACCAATAACTACCCTAAGCATTTGTTCTAAAAGGTATACATACATCACTATGTATGAGCCCTAATATAATAGTCGCTCTCCCACTACATCGAGTGAAGAGGATTTTGTCATATTGTACAAAAAATAAAATACACATTCCTCTATTGGTTCAATAACCAAAAGAGTCTTGATAACCATCACATGGATGCATTTCTCATTTATGTGCTCTATATGACAATGTTATAAGTATTCAATGTTTGAGTCATCAAGTCATTCAATATATGTGTCATACACATATTTGTCTTTAGAACTATCACATATAGTTTGTTAGACATAGGCATTTCCATAAAATATTGTATCTTTTAAAATGAAACCTAAAATTCTTATCACATAAAACATATAATATTTTCATCAATAGAAGGTACATAATAACTATTCACTAATTCTATTATTTTCCCATGAATGATAGCTTCCAACTATACAGGCATCTACCCTTACTTCATACATTTCTAGCTTACTTCTTCTTAGGCCCTGAAGTAGAGATCTTTATCTCCATATTCTTCCTGAGATACTCTCTAGAGAAGATAGTTCCTTTCCAATGTCCAGATAGGTGAGAATGGTGGCACTTTCTTTTCTTTATCCTTTAATTGAAAAGGATAGATTTCTTTTACACTTACCCTTCTCCATATATTGAGTGCAGAAGACGTGGACTTTAGCTTAGCCTCAGAACACTTCTTGGCTTTGCCTTTGCCCTAGGACTCACTTTCGCTGATAACTATCACAAATTTATCCTTCTTCATTCTTGCTTTGACATCCACATTCCAATCATTTGATAAAATAACTATATGATACATGCAATGCTTGCATAATCATATCCATTGTCAACTCTTGACCGAATAGAAATCCCAGTCACTCTACTTGCCCAATCATATTGAGCACATGGGGTTTTGTTGGACCTCCCTTTGTTAGTTTGCACTCAAAGAGTGCTTCAGAGACATTTTACTTTGATTTCTCTACATGATTCTTAAGATGTGTTACCATCTAAAGAATGTACATGTTTTTCACATTGTTCATGCAACTCATAGTTCATACAACAAAGAATAAGGTACCTAATGTCTATGGAATCATTGGCATGCTTCAAATAAGAATCCATTTAGCCTTTAGGCATATTTGGAGTGGGCTCCTCTGGCTCTGGTATTTTAAGGACATATAGCTTTCGCTCAAGATTGAGATCACTTCTCAAAGTCCTAAACTACATGTGGAAGATTATTTCATTTTGTCATTCTTAAGGACTGACCGCAAATAGAACCTGTTTGTTTCAACATTTGATTCTACAAAAAAAATTGCAAATTTTTCAAACATTTTTTATTTGTTTGATTAGATAAGTTAATGATATTAATTAGGCTTTTAATTAATTATTGATCCCACTATTTTGTTCAAATTGATAATCCTCATGTATCAATTCGGATAATTGCAACATTCAATCTTCTAGTGAGCCAAGATCCTAGCTTCTTCAAGATCATGAGTTGTGACCTATACCAAGGGTGGGCTAGGTGTTAGTAGCTTGACTATATGTTATTGTAAGCAACTTGACTGATATGCCACTGCATTCGACCTGTAATGATCAGGAAGAGGAGAGATCTTAGTATGACGACTCTCCTAGATCTTATATAAAACTGAATAGTACTTTATAGTGGTCAGTTGGACTTTGAGTGGTACGACTCAAACTTCCCAGAGCTTAATAAAAGAAGTAATACAACTGTGTAACATATTTGTTTAGGATTATACAGATTACTTCACATTGGATGATAACCCTTATTTTCTCTCTTTACATGTATAGTTGATGTATGGTGCAATAAGAGAAGTATTCATGGTTATGTTGATAGATATATTGATATTGTTGGCTATGCTTATGATGATAGTTATCACATGTTGTTATCTATTCTTATACTACTAGCCATTCCTCTATAATGAGAGATGCCTATACTGCTAATCATGCTTATGCAGATAGTTGTTTTTATGTTGTTATCCCTACGCAACTAAAAAAAATGGTTTTTACAACAGTTCATTTTTCCATTTTACAACGGGTGTCAATTGTTGTATTAGATCGCGTGGTCTTATGGGGGGGTCTTTATACAATAGGTGTTGTGCATGTTGTAATATATGTATTTTATACAATAGTTAATACATGTTGTAGATCATTGAACACACCTATTGTAATAGGGGTGTTGTATATAACATGTTGAGATAAAAGGAAAATACATCTAGACACAAGGTTTTGAACTTCAGACCACTTCAAAGTAAGGCACATCTCGAACCGCTGAACCAATTTCATTTTATGCAACACATATTCTTTGTTGTACATATACAACAAATGACGTGCAAACCTGTTGTGTGATTGTGGTATATTACAACGGGTAACTATTACAATAGGTGAAAGCATGTTGTGTAATTATAGTATACTACAATGGGTTATAGTATGTTGTGTAATAATGGTCTATTACAATGGGCTAACATATGTGACTATTACAACATGTAGAGCATGTTGTGTAATTATGATCTTTTACAACGGGTTAGAGTATGTTGTGTAATGATGGTCTATTACAACAGGTTAACATACATGACTATTACAACCAGGTTAGAGCATGTTGTGTAACTATGATCTTTTACAACGGTTTAGAGTATGTTGTGTAATGATGATCTATTACAACAAGTTAGCATATGTTACTATTACAACGGGTTAGAGCATATTTTGTAATTATGGTCTTTTATAATGGGTTTGAGTATGTTCTGATATTACAATCTATTACAACAATTTAGAACCTATTGTAGTATCACATATACTACAACGAGTTTGACCCATTGTATATAACTTGTGTTGTATAAAATATATAATTCACAACACACAAATAGACTTGTTGTAAAAGATATGCTAACTACAACACAACCAACAGAACTGTTGTGTTTTTCCCATTATAAAAAACATTTTCTATAGTAGTGCTACTTATGATGTAGATCTGCTCAACCTATTAGACATGATAATATTGCTAGGTATGCCTATGTTGCTAGACTTATTCATGAGGTTAGATATGCTTATGCTTCTAAACTTCTTATACCATTATCAAGGCATATGATGATAGTCAGGATAATGATGACAGTTGTTATCTATTCCTTTATGTATCTTGTTAATCATACCCTTTGCTATATGTATCTATTTAACATGCTTAATATACTTAAATTATTGAATTTCTTAACTTGCTATAATAAATAAGCGTTGTTGAGAGTTATATCTCTCAGTGGGACATGGGTCTCACCTCGTGGGTCAGCACATCTTTTTAGGTGATCAGAAGAAGAAATAGCAGAAGACCCATGACAATGAGGAGAAGTTGAGTGATGGACCTTAGAGATGGTTGTTTAGTTTCCTAGAATGTCCTATAGTCATCCATGTACACTCAAGTCTAAGCAGGAAAGTTTTTATATGATGTTTTCGATAAAATCAAGCTTTTGGCAACATCTTTATGCTTGTATATGTAGTATATGTAGATAATGTTCCTCTATATGTATATGTTGTGGCAGAGGCCATGGAGAAGTTGTAAAAGATACTTGGCATTACATGAAACAAAGAGAGATGTTGGGTTGTTATATAAATGTATCTAAGCATGTTGGTGATGTTGAAATTAGTTTTAATATACCCTCTTTTCTGAGTTTGTGTTTTGTGTTTTGAGTAATCTCGTTTAGTGTGATGGGTTCTCACATCACTAGTACCAACTAAATTAATAAATTATGGGGGAATAGTACCCCATGCAACAAAGTTCAAAAGCAGCCAAAGGAGATGTTGTTTTACCAGATTCTTAAGAACATCATGTAATGAAAAGGGTATATGTAGTATTAACAAAGTTAAAAATTAGTTGCTTTTTAAAGGAAATTGAATGATTTATTAGAATTGTAATTTTGTTTGGATTGGTATAGAAGTATAAACTATTAGCACCATTTGTATAGTTCCTTTGGATTGTTGTGAAGAGAAACTAGTGTGCTCTATGTTATTTGATATTTTTGCTAAAATGAACGTTGCTCATATGTGAATTGTTTGCAACACCCGGGCCCACTGCCTTAGGCTCTAGTGGAGTTTCAAGAATGATGACTGGCTCCATAGACCACCACTAGCCTTAACTGCACACTTTGTCCTCACTCACACACAAGTTGGGGTCAACTTCCCGACTGGTCACCAATCCTAGTACTACTTCACGCTTAACTATGGAGTTCTTTAGTGACATGCTCTCGGAAAAGGAGGTGCACCTTGGTGATATGGGTATTCTAATCATTCCTTTTAATATCATGTTATCCAATTCCTCAAATCCTAGGATGTTATAATCTTCCCCACTTAGACTCTTGACGTCCTCATTAAGGCTCGACTATATGGCGTCATAATCTTTTCCCCATTTCATTGTTGACTCAAATGACCCATGTACACTCAGCTCCCAATCACGACTACCAACACTCTTTCCAACATGTTGAGGCACTACCAGTGCATGGATGGCTCCATCAACTCAGATTGTCCTTTCCAACATGTATGGATCATGCGACTCAAAGACTGGTATGTCACAGGCCCATGTGGGCCCCACCTACTCGAGGGGAATTGGCTTTGATATCATTTGCAACACCCGTTCCCACTGCCCTAGGTTGTAGTAGAGTTTTAGGAATGACAACGGGCCCCATAGACCATCACTAGCCTTAAATGTGTACTTTATCATCACTCAAGCGCAAGACGAGGTCAACTTCCCGACTGGTCACCCATTCTAGTAGTACTCCAAGCTGAGCATGCTTAACTATGGAGTTCTTTAGTGATGGGCTCCGGGAAACGGAGGTGCACCTTGGGGATATGGATAGTTCAATCATTGCTTTTAAGATCATGTTATCCATGACCTCAAATCCTAGGACGTTACATGAATGTTGCTCAAATGTGAATTGTTTGCTCAAATGAACATTTCTCAAGTGTGTTTTGGGGTATTTCTAATAATAATTATCAGCATTGTGCTGTAAAAGT
Source organism: Alisma plantago-aquatica (assembly GCA_963693085.1). Taxonomy (NCBI): domain Eukaryota; kingdom Viridiplantae; phylum Streptophyta; class Magnoliopsida; order Alismatales; family Alismataceae; genus Alisma; species Alisma plantago-aquatica. The sequence continues at coordinate 286,042,411 of OY856414.1, forward strand.
TCAAACATGAATAACGTACTTCAAAATTGAAGGACTGGGAGTGGGCTGGTAGAACATGACATGTAAGTAACAAATAAGTATAACTGATTTTCTTATTTGATTTGTGGATGCATTTTGTGATTCTAAATAGAGCTGCATGAAAAAAGAAATGAGTAATATAAGCATTGTGTCACAAAATCGTGATAATGCAGACTGTTATATCATTTATTTGGTATGCATTTTCATAAATATAAGCACTATTTAATAAAAAAATATAGTTGTTTTTTAGGTAAGAGCAACAGGGAAAAATGATTTGTGCACAAAAAAGATCATGATAATGTAGATTGTTGTTATATATGCATTTTTGTGGTAAATATAAGCATTGCTTTGTAGAAATTATAAATGTTTTTCACATAACTATAACTAAGTATAAAATAAGTAAATCTAATTTTGGTATTTGATTTTGTGAGTGCATTTTGTTATAGTGAACAAAGCTGTATGAAAAAAGTCATGATTAACATAAGCATTGTGCTACAAAAATCATGTAATGCAGATTGTTGTTGCATTTCTTTAACATGCCTTTTATAAATAGAATTATTGTTTCACAAAAATATTAATGTTTTTTAGATAAGTGCAACTGAGCGACAATGATTAATACAAGATCTGTGCTAAAAAGAGTCTTGATAATGCAGACTATTGTTATATCTTTTGGTATTTGTTTGGTACATATAAGCATTGTTTTGTAAAAAATTTAAATGTTTTTCAAATAAGTATAAGTAGCAAATAAGTATAGCTGATTTTTGTAGTCGAATCGTGATTGAATTTTATGATTGTGAACATAGTTGTAAAAAAAGTGTTTAATACAAACACTATGCTAAAAAAGCATTTTTATGCATACTATTGTTTTATTTTAATGGTATATTTTTGAAAATATTGGCACTGTTTTCAAAATTATAGGTTTTTAGTACTATTATTATAGGTTTTTAGTACTTTTTTTCCTTCAAATTGTTTAACATTTTTCTTTAGGAATTATCCTTTTCAACATGACAACTGGGAACAGATAACAGCTGAACATTTTGGGAGTTGATGTGGGATAAGTAAATTTAAGCTTGTAGTAGGGATTGCTAAAGACGATCACAGATCAATGTTCAAGGAAACTGTATTTGGTGTGCTCATTGATATGAAGTGTCCTACATTTTTGGACATGACTCTGATAGAGGATCTTATTTATGCCTATGATGGGAACAAAATGTCTTTCAAGATTGGAACCACATTGGTAGGATTTAACCCTCAACAAGTGTGTGTAATGTTTGGACTACCTCCAATAGGTAAGGTTATTTGAACACAAAAATAATTGTGTTTGTGATTATTTAGGTATTAAAGTTTATAACATTTATTTTGTATTTCTTTAGGTGATAGTTGCTTCTTACATTCTATAAAATTGGTGGATAAAAATAGTAAAATCAGGTGTGAATATTTTAAAGGAGATCCCAAGGTGAATTATGCTATAGAAATTTTAAAGGACTGGTAGATTGAGAAGACACTAAAAGCAAAGAAGACTTTGTAAAAAATTGGACTTTAGTGCTCGTAAGTAGTTTTTTATTTTTGTATGATAAATTTAGAATTCAAAAAGTATTGTTCGATTTGGTTGATGATATACAAAAATAGATGGGTTTAGTTGGGTTGAATCCATAGACAACTAGCTACATTTAGGTTTGATGGAGATGTGTATAAATAGAAAGGGGTATTTTAAGGGTTGTAGCACACTGTTAATGGTATGTTTTGGTATTATATTCATTCATTTATTTATTTATTCATTTGTGACATATTATTTTGCTAAACTTAAACATTTGTTTTGTTATTTTTAAGGTTTGGTTTAGGGATTGTCAAAAGATGTTTCCAGAAGATTATCCAAATGGAATGCCTAATATAAACAAATGGAAGTACGACCACAAGTTCAAAAACTACTTGGCAAAGAATGACAAAAAAATTATTGAACTGAATGTGATTTATATCCATGACGATTGGAAGGTTGGGGAGTTGAGAAATCAAATTTTTATGGATGAGGAGATTGATGTTCTAGATTCAACTAGGGTGAAGGTAACATATCTAGAAGATGATAAAATGTAATGGGATTAGAATTGAAAAGGTTAAAATTGAAATATGAGAAAGATACAGGAAGGTTAAAGGTATATAATGATGAGTTGAAATTAAAACTTGATGGATTATAGAGTGCTTAGAACAAGAGCCAAAATGATTGTGTATTCCTGGGGAGGAACTGGATGCACATGGCATAGTTGATCCAACTATGGAAGACATAGGTAGTGAGGACTTTGGTAATGTTGAAGACAGTGACTACTAAGAAGACAAAGAATCAAACACAGATACACTAGCTGGAATGAAGGATAGTTTGAAGGTATATTATATTATTATGTTTGATATTGTTTAATACTTAAAATAGTACGAATTGGTCAAATATAGTTGTTGATATAAATTAATTTTAGAGGAAAAACAAGAGGAAGGTTGAAGAATCAGCCAAGGATCCTAACAGTAATGATACAGATATTAGTGTTGAGAAGAATTTTTTTAGGTGTTTGTTTTAACATAAAAAAATTAAAATGATACTTTTTCCGTATTGTGTAGGATTTCATGCTGACCAAAAGACCTGATGCAAAGAATATAAAACTAGATATCAATACAAGGGCTTGTTCTTCAAATTTAAGCTTGAAATTATTTTTCAGATGTTAGTATATCAATAGTGATTTTTTAGTTGATAGTTTTATTTGTAAATGTATTGGATTTTCATAATTTTTTCTTTATAAAAAAGGAACAAGGGAACAATAAAGAGAAGAATCAAAATGATCCAAAGGATAGAAAAGGAGATCCACATTCTATTGTTAGAGATGAGCACATGTTTAAGAATAGAAAACTTATGAGGATGAAAATAATTTTGATAGAGTATGTTTTTTTCTCTTTTTAGTAAGCATTGTGTGCAATGTTTCTATAATCGATGTTGTTGTGTTTAATTATAAGTACTAAAATTATTTATAATAAGTCATTAAAATAATAAATATTTGATTAGAAGGATTTTAATGAGTTTACTGTCTTTGAGGCAATTGTGTCTGGTATAATCAAAGTAAGTAAAAAGAATATTGGTTAAATTTGAAGTGATTTGTTAATAAATCTATATATATATATATATATATATATATATATATATATATATATATGGGCTCATCTTTAATACCTACACACCCTTCCTGTCACTTTTCTTTTAAAAAAAAATTTGCAATTGTAGAGGAGCATTTTATCTAGCTCCCCAAAAAAAATTATCTAAAAATAATATCAAATGCCCCACCAAAATAAAAAAATACGTCCATATATTTATTGACTTTATATTTTCTGCGCAATTACGTTTTTAGTCATATAGTTACTCTTTTATCAATATAGTTACTCTTTTGATCTTAGAGTTACTTTTGTGTACCATATAGTTACACTTTTGGATGTTTGGGCAGCTAAAAATTAGGCTACCCACAGGGATAACGAATATATATATATATATATATATATATATATATAATATTGGAAAAGTACAAATATATCAAAAGAAAGTAGAAACAAAAAAATTTCCACTAATTGTTCCTCAAACTATAAATAGAAATATTATATTAGGAAAGAAGTTACCCATTAAGTTTGATAAATAACTCGATGAATTAACACATGAAATCACAAGTCGGCTAGACTAATTAAATCTTCGAAAACCAACTGTTAATACAATATATGGAGACTCATCATATTCATATGAAGAAGAGATACCTAAGAATCTACAACTAAATACAGTAAGCTTTGGTAAAACTGCTCAATTTTCAAAAACAAAAAATTATTACTTTAGACTGACACCGGTTGACCTACAATTTGAAGAAACTCTTGATCTTACTTTATGTCAATTGGATGGCCAATCTCTTATAGAATGGAACTTAGATAAATTTTTAGAATACCAAATATTACAAATTTGCCATCAAATGTTAATAAATTCCAATGTTTGTCGAGCTCATGGTAGTCTTGAAACCACAATTGCCCAAATAATAACTTCATCATTTACGGGTCAGTTAAGAGGATTGTGGATTAATTATCTTAGTGAAATACACAGACAAGAAATACTTCAAGCTACAAAAAGAAATGAGCATGGTTCACAAATTAAGTTAATTAGAAAATGGTCAATCCCAATCAGACGCAATATATACTCTAATAGTAAACATAATTCAACATTTTATAGGCCATAATGGCACTATATTAGAAAAACCTAGGGAACAACTAATGAACTTAAGAAGCAAGAGTCTGAGTGATTTTTGTTGGTATAAAGATGTTTTTCTTTCTAAAGTTTTCCAATTCACATATTGTAATTATGTTGTTTGGAAAGAAAAGTTTTTATCTGTATTACCTATTTTATTCGCTGAAAAGGTAAGCGAACATATTAGACAAGCATATAATAACATTGTCCCTCTAGAACATATATCCTATGGGGAAACAATACAAAGAATAAACCAAATAGGACTATTTCTTTCTAATGACTATAAATTAAAAAATCTATTAAAAAGATAACAAATAATAGATAAAAAGGAACTGGGAGAGTTTTGTTATCAATTTGGATGGGACATGGATTTACCAAAAGAAAAGAAACGACACAAAATCTACAAAAGCTTTAGTGTAGATAGTAACAAATCAAAGAAGAATTATACAAAAAGAAAATAAATAAGAAAATCAAATAATAAGAAAAACATAACATGTTACAATTGTAATGAAAAAGGGCACTATGCAAACAAATGTTTTAAAAAAGATTTCAAGAAAAAAGTTAACAAACTGTTACTAGAATCAAAAAGTATTACACCAGAAGAACTTGATACTTTTGTTAGTAAATTAAATCTAAATGAATACTCAGGATCAGAAAATGAAGAAGGATGTCAGTGTAATTACTATAGCAATGAAACATCATCAGATGAAATTCATGTCTTAACTAGTGAACAACAATTTATAATTGAAACTATAGATTCCATCCAAGATAAACAAGAAAGAAGCACTAAACTTGCAAAATATCTCAATATGATTATAGACAAAAAATCAGACAATAAAATAGAATCAAAAGCAAATTAGTTCTACTCATTTGATCATGTAATGAAAAGAATTGAACATGAAAAAATTAATGATAAACATATTTCTATAGAAGATTTGAGAAAAGAACAAAACAAAATCAGAATAGAAATCATTGAACTAAAAGATAAGGTTTAAAATCTTCAAATATATATATATATATATATATATATATATGAAAAGTATAATGATGATGAGGATGAACATATATTTAATACAATGCTCGGAGAATGTTCAAATAAAAACCAAGTCCATGAAACAAGGGAAGATAACAAAGATTCCATTGTGAATAATCTTCAAGAATTTGTTAAGAGAAAATGGAAAGTTGAAGTGACTACAAAAACTAATGATAGTGGCGGTTGGGATATACTTGTGTCTCTTTCTCTTTCTCTTTCTCTCTGAAGGGGTGATATTTCAGGGTCTTCCTTCTTGGGGTTCTAGGGACCGAGGCCTCCTTGTCGTAGTGGTAGCTTGTTGCACCCAATTTAGCCATGGTAAGCGTTTGGGGGTTTGCAGGGCTAGGTTTAGCTATTTATAGGACACTTAGTAATCCCTTGGTTGATGATTTCAATCTCTTACCCACAAACCTTTCTGAGTGTATCATATTCAATTTTTTTAAGAAATACCTAGGTATGTGGCCTCCTTATGGTAGTAGTTCAACTGTTGACAGGCCATTAGGAATCAACTTATTGAAAAGAAAATAAGATTGCTCAATAAAATCATTATTTATATCAAGCTCGTTTGGTTTTAAAAAATTTAAGATTTAAGCCTTAGATCTCTTTATTTTCGACAATTGTATCTTCACAAGGCTATTTAAAAATTATCTCAATAGAAATAAAAAAATATGTTGAATAAAATGCTTAACTCACTAACATGCGTCAATGAAACAGTAAATACCTTTCAAACCATAAATGAAAGTAATTCAATGGAAAATAAAAATAATTTCATCATCGAAAAAGAAAATCCAAGAGAAAAAAAATTATTTGATAGAAATCAGTTCAAGACAAAACAATTTTATGAAAACTTTGACAGAAAAGAAAGAAATTACATTAGAGAAAAATGGTATTCACAAATGCAATACCATAGAAAAAATATACATTTCTTTGAATGGTATAAAAATTATTATATCAAAGAAATTAAAGAAAAAATCTATAGGCTTGTTCCACCGTGGTATGAGCCTAATAAGTCTGACAGTAAAATAGACCATTGCATCATGAAAACCCTCCTGAGAACCTATCAGTCTAAAATATTACAAACAAGAGTAATCTACAACTAAAAGAAGAAATTTCTCATTCTTTCAATAATAAACACATGATTGATAAAGTAAATAATCTATCTAAACTAAAAGTAAAGAAAGTGAAAAGTACTCTGTAAAGGTATTAAGAACAAAATAATACTTTATTCTTGAAACTATTAATAATGTTAAAAATGATCAAGAAAAATTAAAATTATTTTCAAAATATATCAAAATGAATAAAAAAGAAATCAAATCTAAAGGTAATCCAAACCAAAATATTTCATATGATATTAAAAGAGTAACTGAAAAACAACCGACTCAAAATATTAGCAACTAATGGCTACGCTAGGGTTCATGAGCCGCGGAGGCGGCCGTGGAAGCCGTGGCGGCCGTGGAAGCCGTGGCGGCCGTGGTTCTGGGTGGGGCACCCCCCGCGTTTCTCCTGTCGACGGCGACCCCACGTCGTCTGTAGACCCCCCTCCCACCTCTCTGTCACCCGAGGATGACGACATCATGATGGATGATATCGCCCCACCCCCGCAGCAACAAACCAGGTCGTACAAAGACGGCACGACAGGGCGGTCGACCAAATAAACTGCAACTCTTTCTCCGGTCTCACCGGACTTCCTGACGTCAGCAAACATCCGCGTCGACTGAGAAGGAGCGATTTCGGACATCTCTATCAATCCAGCTACGTTGCCGCCTCTCCTGGAACCCTGGAAGTTTGCGGTGGTCATCAAGGTCATTGGCACCACCGTGAACTTCAATGCCCTAATGAATAGAATCCCGATCTTATGGCAACTGACAGATGAATTCCGTGCTATCGACCTTGACAAAGGTTACTACGTCATTCATCTAGCCAACAACGATGATTTTGTCTGCACCCTAATAGGAGGACCGTGGATGATATTCAACCATTACTTGTCGGTGCAATCTTGGTCCAAGGATTTCCGCCCCTCCGACCCTATCCCCAAGAAACTAGTGGTGTGGTCGCGGATTCCCGACCTCCCGATCCATCTATTCCAGAACCAACTCCTATATTGTGTGGGCGATTTGATCAGCAAGATGATCAAGATAGACACCATGACCCAGTCTGGCAATCGGGGTAAGTTCGCCCATATCGCGGTTGAGGTTGACACGACCAAGCCGTTGTTGTCGGTGATCATGCTCAATGGGGAACGATACCGGCTGGAGTACGAGAACCTGAACACATTTTGTATGAAGTGTGGATGCCTTGGCCATGCTGAGGGAGACTATAAGTTTGTTCCCACATTTCCGAGCGTCACCCCAAACCCTTCTAGTATACAAGCACGGGTTGTATCCTCGCAGTACACGGCGGCTATCCATGCAAATATGCTCGCTAGGTGATCCACCACCAGCAAGAAGCATCCTACTGCCGTGGATGCACGCACAAGTAATACCATGAAGGAGCCTCAAACATAAATGCCCCTTGCTGTCGACGCTGATGACGGAGGCACATGGGGACGGTCTCATCCCGCAAGCATAAGAAGAAGGCAGGCAGACCTCCTCCCGCATCCAAGACACTGGGGGGGAAGCCGCCCGCCACCCGCTTCGAGTACAACACCAGCCGTTTCCACTATGGGTGGAGACAATTCTGTGGTCACACTAGTGGACGACGAAATCTGTGAAGGTAGAAACAATGCCTTTGTCGAGTCCTTCCGGTTCCAAGCAGCCATCCAAAGCAACCACCTTTCCTTACAATCAGGGTTCTCGTTGGGAGCCCAAGATGTCGGCGGTGGAGTTATCCTCCATAACAGACGTGTCATCTATCAAACAGTGAGCCCATGACGTGAGCGGAAGAATGGAAAACTCACAATAATTGTGGGAAATGTCGACTTCACAGCTAACACAAAGAAGCCCTTAGACTTCGAGACCATTGATATAGGTCCCGACGAGAGCACGGATGCCTCCTCCGCGACATCTGGGCTCCTCGCAGCTATCCACTAAGCGCCTATTGGTGCTGCCACCCCCACCTACTGGTATTTTAATGACTAACATCTTCTGTTAGAATATCCAAGGAGCATGCTATAAGGATAAATTAATTCTTCTCAAAGAATACAAACGGAGGTACAAACTCCACATTCTCGTCATTATTGAACCTCGTTGCACTGGTAGCAAAGTCGATGATATCATCACCAAGCTGGGTTACTCTTCCTCTCACAGAGTTGAAGCGTTGGGCTTCTCAGGGGGTATCTGGGTCCTTTGGGACAACTATAGATGCACCGTCGACATTCTGCAAAGCCATCGCCAATACGTGCACTGCCATATTAACACCTCTTGGTTTCTTACCTTCATCTATGGTAGTCCAAACCCACAGAAGCGCAACCACCTGTGGCACAGACTATCTGGTCTCTCCTCCCTCATTAATGGTCCTTGGGCGCTGGTCGGTGACTTCAACACAATGCTTGATGCCTCGGAGAAACAAGGCGGAAGCAGTTTTGACAGACAGTCTAACCTCATATTTCACTCCCTACTTGCCAGCACAGGTCTTAAAGAGATGGCCTCCTCAGGGCATCGGTTTACGTTCAAGAAAGGAAGGCTGCTAGAAAAGCTTGATAGAGCTATTGCTAATGTGGAATGGACAGCGGTGGAAGGCGGTATGAACATCCAAGTCCTACCATGCCTTCATAGTGACCATAACACCATCCTCCTGTCTGGGCAGCACCACCAACAAAGAGGTCATCATTTCAAAACTAAGATGAGCCGGAACCTTATTCCTTCCTTCAAGACTGATCTTCTCAATGCTTGGGATGGCTCTCACACTTATCTGGATGCACTTCCTTCCTTCAAGGAAGTTGCCACCTCGTGGGAGGCTAATAGACTCAAGCAACAACATAAGTAAAAAAATATCCTTCTACATAAGATCGACAAATGCCAGGCAGCATCCAACTCCCCTTCTCCTCCGGTCTCAATACAACTTAAATGTATTACCTTGCAAGAAAGTCTCAATACCATTTTCCTAAGAGAGGAGGCTGATTTGCAGTAGTGATCTAACATCAACTGGTTATAGTATGGCGATGGAAACAATACTTTTTTTTCATGCCTATGTAAAGTCACACAGGAAACATAGCAAAATCTCACGGCTATGTGACAAGCACGGCGTCAGACAACATCAAACTCCACGTACGGGACTTCTTCACGCAGCTGTTGTGTACTCCAACTTTGCTGACTCCAAATCGTGAGGCCATCTGTGACTATGTAGGCGAGTTTCATCCTATCCTCAATAGCCACCTTCTCGGGCATGTCCCAGATGGGGAGGAGATCCGACACACCATTTTCTCATGGCTCCCACCAAGGCACCGGGCCCAGACAGTATTCACAATGGGTTTGTCCAAGACCATTGGTCTCATGTGGGAAATTCCTTCATCACAGTTGTTCAACATGCTTTCACCACCAGCCAGGTGGACCCCTGCATCGCAGATTCACTCCTTGTGCGCATCCCCAAGGTCGCCAACCCACAACGCTGCTCTGAGCTTCGCCCCATTTCTCTAAATAATTGTTGTTTCAAGCTCATCTCCAAGATCATTATGGAACGACTCAAACCGTACTTGAATGACTGGATCTCTATGACCCAGTCTAGCTTCATCCCCGGCCGCCGGATCAGTGACAACATTCTCCTTGTACATGAGGTAGTGCACTCTATGAAACAGAAACAAGGGAATACAAAATGGGTGGCTATCAAACTGGACCTTTCTAAAGCCTTTGATCGTATGAATTGGTTGTTCATGGAGGATACCTTGGAGAAAATTGGCATTCCTGACAATCTCTCTAAGTTGATTATGCAAATCATCTCTCAAGGAAGCACCTCGATTTTGTGGGAAGGCATTCCTATGGACCCCATCAAGTCCATCCAAGGCGTGCGATAAGGGGACGCCATTAGCCCCTACCTCTTTGTTCTGTATATGGAACGCCTCAGCCAAGACATTGCTAATGTTGTGGCACTTGGAAGTTGGAAGCCGATTAGGCTTTCTAGGGCCGGCCCGCCACTTTCACATGTTATGTTTGCAGATGACATCCTCCTCATGGCTGAGGTCTTTCTAGCTCAAGCTTCTAGCATCAACAAGATTCTCAAGGAATTCACCGCCGTCTCTGGTCAAGTCATCTCCAAAGAGAAGTCATGCTTCTATTTCTCATCTAACACCTCCATCACTGAGCAGCGAGCTTTCAGTCACTGCATGGGCATTCCGAGAACTACAGACTTGGGCCGCTACTTAGGTGTCCCCGTGCTCCACCACCGGATCAATAAAGAGACACACTCACACATTCTTCGCTCTATTAGGGTCCGTATGGACAGTTGGGCATCTCACACTCTATCCCTTGCAGGTCGCATCACTTTGGATAAATCCTCCCTACAATCCATTCCTTCCTACACCATGCAATCGGTGCAACTTTCTCCGACACTCTGCGATGACATCAATAAGCACATTTGTGACTTTATCTGGTCAGGTGGCCGTGATCAAAAGAAAATGTCCCTTGTGTCCTGGGACAAGCTCACCAGAAGAAAGTCCCTCGGCGGGCTAGGCATCCAGGATGCAAGGGATCAAAATGTGGCCTTGATGATGAATAACGTTTGGCAATTCATTAATATCTCCCCATCTCTTTGGGTGGAGTTGATGAAGAATAAGTATGTTTGCAATGGCGTCATCTCCAAGAAACTTATTTCATCTGCATGGGCCTTCATCAAGTGTCATATCCCCAAGTTGGAAGCGATGTGTCACAAGACCATCAACTCAGGTGATAGCGCAAATGTATGGCATGATAAGTGGATGTTGGGTACAACTCTCACTGACCTTGTCCCAAATTGTAGCCACCCAAAGATCTCAATGACCTCACAGTACAATCTCTCTCCCCTACCCTTGGCACGTGGGACTGGGATTTCATTCACGCCTACATGCCCCCAGCCGCTCGGGGCCTGATCCGTAGTATCAACCCCCCCCATCAGCTGATGTCGGTGCTAACACTTGGGCATGGCCCCTTGACCCCCATGGCGAGCTCACGGAAAAGAGTGCATATGCCTGGATCAAGAATGGTGAACATCTCCCTTAGTCTTCGAGTTGGAAAGCTCTTCGGTCTCTCCCGCTGCCTCAAAAACTTAAGTCCTTTCTCTGGCTGCTTAAGCATCACGCCATCTTAACTAATGTGGAGAAGGTGCGTCGACAAATCATTGTGGGCGTCACATGCCCTGTTTGTAGCCGTGAGCCTAATACCCTTGCCCACTGCCTCCATGACTACCTCGACAGTCTCAAGGTTAGGCATCTTCTGAACATGGAGCCTCCTTTCTCCACCACCCCGGGGGATGAATGGATTGCTGATATCATACGAGGCACCGCCTCCACGGAGGATAGTACCCTGTGTCGCTTCGGATGCTGGACCATTTGGCAGGCTTGTAATGAGTTGTTGCATGGAGGCAAACATCTTCCAACGCAAGTGCTTACTGCCCGCATAAGCATTGCATCCACTTCCATGCTCACCTGGCACAACAACATTCCCAGACCGACCCTGCCCAGCGTTGCTCACCCAGCACGGTCGTCTGCTCATAATCAAATAGTTTTTGTTGATGTTGCCTTCCAATGCCACACTCTCAAGATGGGTATTGGCATCCACATCACTGATAGCCAAGGAACTTGCTTGCTTGGTCACGACACCTTCGGCTACACTGCCTCAGCTCTAGAAGCTGAGATGCATGGTATCATCCTTGCTCTAAATATTTGTATTCAAAGGAAGTGGCATACTCATGTACTCCTCTCTGATTCCTCCACGGCCATTGATACCTTTCAGCATGCGAACATGCCAGCTTGCAAGCTTGAGCCTTTGAGGAGAGAGTACTGCCACACTCTCACCACACTTCCTGATGCCCAACTCCGGTTCATTAGCCAAAAGCACAACCCAGTGGCATACATCATCACTAAACACTCCATGTACACCACCACAGAGAGTAGCTTCACCAGTTGTAAGCCTCCTTGGCTAGCAAAAGACATCAATATCCAACCATCTGTAATTTGGCCCGAACTAGAGATCGGGATGAATAATAATTATTCTTTATGTTCCTTCAAAAAAAACAACCAACTCTAAAAGACTTCAAAAGAGAACAAAAAATTATTAAAAAAGAGATAAAAGATTTAAAATGAAACTAAAAAGACATATGAAAATTCAGAAAGTCAAGATAATAGCATACAACATAAATCCAAAAACAAATCCCTAAATAGCATCCAACAATATACAAAAAGAAAATGGAAGGGAGATGTTATAATTAAAATTAACCCAGATTTCACTATTAAGAAACTAACTTTATTTGATTCTAGAGAAGACATAAACTGCATTAGAGAAGGTCTAATACCAACCAAATATTTTGAAAAAACCACACAATGTCAATTCATGCACTAATGACAAATTACAAATCAATAATAAAATCCCTAATGTCCATGTTTGAATAAAAGATACATGTATTAAAACTACTTTCATGCTCGCCAAAAATATAACTGAGGATATAATCATAGGGGAACCATTTTTGAATAAAATACTACCTATTATAGTGGATACAAAATTATTACATGATGATATAAATGGAAAAAGGATTACCATTAAGTTCAAAAATGAACCCAAAGTATCATTTCTACAACAAATAAACATTTCAATTAAATACAAAAAAAACTTCATTAACGAACTTAACACAGAAATAGAAATTGAAAGAATTCATAATAAAATAAAAAGTAGTAGTTTTCAAAAACAAATAATAGAATTTCAAGAAAAAGTTGAAAAAGAAATGTGTTCCACACTACCCTCAGTATTCTGGCATAGAAAGAAACATGAAGTTACTTTACCATACATTAACAATTTTGATGAAACTAAAATCCCAACAAAAGCCAGACCCATCCAAATGAATCAAAGACTTTTAGAAATATGTAAAAATGAAATAAAAGAACTTGAGACAAAGAAAATTAATTAGACATAGCTCCTCTCCAAGGAGTTGTGTTCCCTTCTATGTAGAAAATGCTTCTGAAATAGAAAGAGGGGCTCCTAGGCTTGTCATTAATTACAAACCAATAAATAAAGTACTCCAATGGATCAGATATCCTAATCCTAATAAACACGACCTAATAAAAAGAATACATGGTGCTAATATCTTCTCAAAATTTGATATGAAATCTAGACTCTGGCAAATACAAATAAGTGAAGAAGATAGATATAAAATTGCCTTCACAGTACCTTTTAGTCACTATGAATGGAATGTTATACCTTTTGGGCTAAAAATGCTCCATCAGAATTCCAAAAAATAATGAATGAGATATTTAATCCATATACTTCTTTTAGTATAGTCTATATTGATGATGTATGCATTTTCTTTAAAGATTGTGACCAACATTGGAAACAACTAAACACATTCTTTCAAATAGTAAACATAATCGACTAGTGGTTTCCACTAAAAAGATGAAACTATTCCAAACATGTATTCAATTTCTAGGTTACAAAATAGAAAAGGGAACTGTATCAACTATAATAAGAGCCATAGACTTTGTTAACAAATTCCCAGATGAAATCTTAGAGAAATAACAACTCTAAAGATTTTTAGGATGATTAAACTATATATCTGATTTCTATAAAAATCTGTCACTAGATAGAAAACTCCTTACAGATAGATTAAAAAAGATTCCACCAAGTTGGACCACAGATCACACAAGGCTATTCAAAGAATAAAATAAAAAGTTCAAAGGTTAACATGCTCAAATATCATTGACCCAGAGACTTATAAAATAGTAGAAATAGATGCATCAGATATAGGATATGGAGGAATTCCTAAGCAAAACATTGATAATAAAGAACATTTGGTTCGATGCACCTTAGGAGTGTGGAATAAAATCATAAAAAATTATTCAACTATAAAAAAGAAATATTAGTCATAGTTCTCTCTTTTAAGAAATTTCAAGGTGATCTTTTAAATAATAAATTTTTATTAAGAGTAGATTGTAAATCAACTAAATTTGTCTTAGAAAAGGATGTTAAAAATCTTGCCTCAAAGCAGATATTTGCTAGATGGCAAGCAATATTAGCTATATTTGATTTTGATATAGAATTCATAGAAGGAGAAAATATTTTTAACTGATTTCTTATCAAGAGGATTTTTGTAGGGAAATTGTCTTCAAAAAGACTAGCATGATGATATCAATTTTGGCTACGAAATAAAGTCCACCCGCAATAACACAGGCAATGAGGGGGAAGGAAAATATAGAAAAAATGGAAGTTGATTCACCAACTAAAACATCCTCTAAATTTATCCTAAAATCATCGGAAGAGGTACTTATTCTTGAAAATAAGGATCTCTAAAAAGAAATTGAATATATAATAAATAAATATTTTTTGAAGGATACAATCATATTCCCAGCCTACCTAGGAAAAACCAAATATACAATGAAAAAATACTTTTAGAAATAGGAAGTGCACAATTTTTTCATAGTTATAGAGATAAATCCACAAAAAGAAACTTGCAGATTTCTCAACTAAAAATTCAAAAAATAATCACATTATCTGAATGGAATAAAGAAGGAAACCATAATATTTCAAGACAATTCAAAACATTCTATCAACCCCAATATTATAATTATTGGGATTATCAAAATGTGTGGGAGAAACTTTTATATGTTCATAATACACTAATGAGTCAAGCATGGTCAGTAAAATGGTCATTACAAACCAAATTTCCGAATTGGTTTTTCTATGAATTCTGGCAAAATTTTGAGGCAATAAGAGAAATACTCCTACAATATTAAGGAAAAATATTATGGGCAGCGATCTTATTGAAGAAGATCTAAACATGATGAAATATATCTCTTCTCATGGAATATCATGGAGTATACAATGGAAATGGGAGAAAGAAACAATTAAATTACCACCAATTCTAGAAAGACAAATATATGTCAAATGGTGGGACAAGTTTAATATTGATCCCATTTTAAAGGGAAAATTGATTCCAATACTAGTTTCTGGATCCCAACATAAACAAGAAACTAAAATAAATATATTTTTTCATTTATTCAACTAAAGCAGGAGTTGACAAGAAAAATTCAAATTCAAAATCCAAATATTGAAGATAATCAACTACAATTGATGGTCTTTGAAGAAATGTAAAAATTTATGGATGAAAATAGTCCAGAGCACTCAAATAAATCTGAAATCGAAGAAGATGGAAAAAAAAGAATTAAATGAAAAAATAGTTACCGGACAGTAAAAAAGTTTTGGTAAAAAAAAGTAATGGATAAAAGGTAAAAGTAAATAAAAAATAACAAGTCTTGTAAAGATAAAAGGTGAATAGAAACAATGATGTGGTAAAAGGAAAACAAAATATTTGATACATTTTTATTAAGATTCCATCTATAAAAAATGAATTCACTCAAACATGGAAGTGACATCTTCATAAAAAACAAATGGAGAAGATGACAAGAATATTTTATTGCATGCATACAACAAGAAAGGCATCAAACACTTGTCTAGGGCACAAGGTTGAAACACATCAAATTTGGCCACTACATCATCAAGAAACACTTTTCAAAGACACAAATGGGAGAGAGCAAATGGCAAGCCAAGAAACTTCGTCCATTCCATCCAAAGTTCCTATAAAAGGCAAAGAAGTTGAAGAAGAAAGCAAGAGTTGTGATAGTCACAACACTCTTCCACCCAAAGAGCTCCCCTTGCTTATTGAGCTTAGTTATTGTAGTAGGAAGTGTCTTAGCTCAAACTTCTCCTCCTTAGAGAATTTCCAAGTCTTGTAATCTTTCGTCAAATTCACTTATATTGTAATTTCGTCTATATAGTCATGTGTTCTTTTTTTCCACATATTTTTCGAGTGTAAACCCTCCAGTTGCCAATAAAATTTCCATTTGTGTTTTTTCAAGATCAATTATGTGTGCATGTTCTTCCCTCTTTGAATCATAATCAAAGATTCTTTCTTTGTCCAAAGAAAGATTAAAAGATCTTCACTTGCTTTGGCATTCGACGCTCTCGAAGAACAACCACCATCTATGCTGGTAATCAGTAAGTTTTCTACTATTATTTAATCAGTTTTAATTATTTTTACTTAAGCATTCCCCCTTGTTCGCAAACAAATTAAATGTCTATTAACCTTTATTCACAAACCCTAATCCACATCTAATCACCTTAATATCAAACCCTAATCCACCTCTAATCATTCACTTCTATCATTTATCCAAACGCAAATCAGCCCTTCCTACTCCTCCAATTATTCTGAAACTCCACCAATACTCCAACACTACATTCTACCAACTCTCTACCGATCACACACCGAAATCCTAGCTTCCACCCTAAAATGGTATCAGAGCAAGTTAGGGGCGATTGGGATATACTTGTGTCTCTTTGTCTTTCTCTCTTAAGGGGTGAGATTTCAAGGTCTTCCTTCTTGGGGTTCTAGGGACCGAGGCCTCCTTGTCGTAGTGGTAGCCCATTGCACCTTCTTTAGCCGTGGTAGGCATTTAGGGTTTTGTAGGGCTAGGTTTAGCTATTGAAATGTCACTTAGTAATCCCTTGGTTGATGATTTCAATCTCTCACCCACAAACCTTTCTTAGTGTATCATATTCAATTTTCTTTAAGAAATACCTAGGTCTGAGGCCTCCTTGTCCCAGTAGTTCAACTGTTGACAGGCCACTAGGAATCAACTTATTGAAAAGAGAATAAGATTTCTCAATAAAATCATTATTTATATCAAGCTCCTTTGATTTTAAAAATTTTAAGATTTAATCCTTAGATCTCTTTATTTTTGACAATTGTATCTTCATAAGGCTATTTAAGAAATTTCTCAATAGAAATAAGAAAATATGTTGAATAAAACGCTTAACTCACTAACATGCGTCAATGAAATAGTAAATACCCTTTCAACCATAAATGAAATTAATTCAATGGAAAATAAAAATAATTTCATTATCGACAAAGAAAATCTAAGAGAAGAATTTTTATCTGATAGAAATGAGTTTAAGAAACAACAATTTTATGAAAACTTTGAAAGAAAAGAAAGAGATTACATTAGAGAAAAATGGTATTCAAAAATGGAATACCATAGAAAAAAATATACATTTCTTTGAATGGTATAAAATTATTATATCAAAGAAATTAAAGAAAAAATCTATAGGCTTGTTCCACCGTGATATGAGCCTAATAAGTCTAACAGTAAAATTAGACCATTGCATCATGAAAACTCTCCTGAGAACATGTCAGTCCAAAATATTACAAACAAGAGTAATCTACAACCAAAAGAAGAAATTTCTCTTTCTTTAAATAATAAACACATGATTAATAAAGTAAATAATCTATCTAAAACTAAAAGTAAAGAAAGCGAACAGTACTCTTTAAAGGTATTAAACACAGAACAATACTTCATTCTTCAAACTATTACTAATGTTAAAAATGATCATAAAAATTAAAATCATTTTCAAAATATATCAAAATAAATAAAAAAGAAATCAACTCTAAAGGTAGTCCAAACCAAAATATTTCATATGATACTAAAAGAATAACTGAAAAACAACTGACTCTAAAAGACTTCAAAAGAGAACAAAAAATTATTAAAAAAGAGAGAAAAGATTGAAAAGAAACTAAAAAGACATATGACCATTCAGAAAGTCAATATAATAGCATACAAGATAAATCCAAAAAAAATCCTTAAATAGCATCCAATAATATATAAAAAGAAAATGGAAAGGAGATGTTATAATTAAAATTAACCCAAATTTCACTACTAAGAATCTAGCTTTATTTGATTCTATGGAAGACATAAACTGCATTAAAGAAGGTCTAATACCAACCAAATATTTTGAAAAAACTGCAGACAATGTCAATTCATGCACTAATGAAAAATTACAAATCAATTAAAAAATGCCTAATGACTATGTTTGTATAAAAGATACGTGTATTAAAACTACTTTCATGCTCACCAAAAATATAACTGAGGATATAATCATAGGGACACCATTCATGAATAAAATACTACCTATTATAGTGAATACAAAAGGAGTACATGCTAAGTTCAAAAATGAACCCAAAGTATCATTTTACAACAAATAAACACTTCAATTAAATACAAAGAAAACTTCATTAACAAACTTAACATAGAAATAGAAACTGAAAGCATTCACAATAAAATCAAAAGTAGTAGTTTTCAAAAACAAATAATAGAATTTCAAGAAAAAGTTGAAAAGGAAATCTGCTCCACACTACCCTCAGTATTCTGGTATAGAAAGAAACATGAAGTTACTTTACCATACATTAACAATTTTGATGAAACTAAAATCCCAACAAAAGCCAGACTCATCCAAATGAATCAAAGACTTATAGAAATATGTAAAAATGAAATAAAAGAATTTGAGACAAAGAAATTAATTTGACCTAGCTCTTTTCCATGGACCTGCACTGCCTTCTTTGTAGAAAATGCATCCGAAATAGAAAGAGGGGCTCCTAGGCTTGTCATTAATTACAAACCTCTAAATAAAGTACTTCAATGGATCAGATATCCAATTCCTAATAAACACGACCTAATAAAAAGAATACATGGTGCTAATATCTTCTCAAAATTTGATATGAAATTTGGATTCTGGCAAATACAAATAAGTGAAGAAGATAGATATAAAACTACCTTCACAGTAGCTTTTTGTCACTATGAATGGAATGTTATGCTTTTTGGACTAAAAAATAATCCATCAACATTCCAAAAAATATTGAATGAGATATTTAAACAATATACTTCTTTTAGTATAGTCTATATTGATGATGTACTTATTTTCTCTAAAGATTGTGACCAACATTGGAAACACCTAAACATAATATTTCAAATAGTAAAACATAATGGACTAGTAGTTTCCGCAAAAAAGATAAAAATATTCCAAACTAGTATTCAATTTCTAGGTTAAAAAATTGTAAAGGGAACTGTATCACCTATAATAAGAGCCATAGACTTTGCTAACAAATTCTCAGATGAAATCCTAGAAAAAAAATAACTCCAAATATTTTTAGGATGCTTAAACTATATATCTGGTTTTTATGAAAATCTGGCAATAGATAGAAAACTCCTTACAGATAGACTAAAAAAGATTCCACCAAGTTGGAAAATAGATACACCAAGACTATTCAAAGAATAAAATCAAAAGTTCAAAGGTTACCATGTCTAAATATCGTTGACCCAGAGGCCTATAAAATAGTAGAAACATGTGCATCAGATATAGGATATGGAGGAATTCTAAAATAAAAAATTCATAATAAAATATGTTTGGTTCGATACACCTCAGGAGTGTGGATTGAAACCAGAAAAAATTATTCAACTATAAAAAAAGAAATATTAGCAATAGTTCTCTTTATTATAAAATTTCAAGGTGATCTTTTCAATAATAAATTTTTATTAAGAGTAGATTGTAAATCAGTTAAATTTGTCTTAGAAAAAGATTTTAAAAATCTTTCCTCAAAGAAAATATTTGCTAGATGGCAAGCAATATTAGCTATATTTGATTTTGATATAGAATTTATAAAAGGAAAAAATAACTTTTTACCTGATTTCTTATCAAGAGAATATTTGCAGGGAAATTGTCTTCAAAAAGACTAACATGATGATATAATTCTGGCTACTAAACAAAGTCCTCCCGCAATAACATAGATAAGGAGGGAGAAGGAAAATAAAAAAAAATGGAGTTGATTCATCAACTAAAACATCCTCTGAATTTATCCTAATATCATCTGCAGAGATACTTATTCTTGAAAATGAGGATCTCTCAAAAGAAATTGAATATATAATAAATAAATATTTTCCTACAGGATACAATCATATTCCCACCCTACTTGGGAAAAACCAAATATACTATGAAAAAATACTTTTATAAAAAGGAAGTGCAAAAGTTTTTCATAATTATAGAGATAAATCCATAAAAAGAAACTTGTAGTTTCCTCAACTAAAAATTCAAAAAAATCAAATTATCTGAATGGAATAAAGAAGGAAATCCTAATATTCCAAGATGATTCAAAACATTCTATCAACCCCAATATTACAATTATTGGAATTATCAAAATGTGTGGGAAAAAGTTTTATATGTTCAGAATAAACTAATTAGTCACACATGGTCAGTAAAATGGTCATTACAAACCAAATTTCCGAATTAGTTTTTCTATAAATTCTGAAAAAAAATTGGTACAATAAGAGAAATACTCCCCCACAATATTAAGGAAAAATATTATAGGCAATGATCTTATTAAGGAAGATCTATACATGATGAAATATATCTCTTCTCATAAAATACAATGGATTATACAATAGAAATGGGAGAAAGAAACAATTCAAATACTACCAATTCTGGAAAGACAAATATATGTCAAATGGTGGGACAAGTTTAATATTGATCCCATTTTAAAAGAAAAATTGATTACAATACTAGTTTCTGGATCCCAACATAACCAAGAAACTAAAACAAATAGAATGTTTTCATTTAGTCAACTAAAGCAAGAATTGACAAGAAAAATTCAAATTGAAAATCCAAATATTGAAGATAATCAACTACAATTGATGGTCTTTGAAGAAATGTTAAAAGTTATGGATGAAAATAGTTCAGAGGACTCAAATAAATCTGAAATCGAAGAAGTTGAAAAAAAGGAAGAAAGTTAAAAAATAGTTACCAGACAGTAAAAAAGTTTTGGTAAAAAACAAAAAAAGTAATGGATAAAAGGTAAAAGTAAATAAAAAATAACAAGTTTTGTAAAGATAAAAGGTGAATAGAAACAATGATGTGGTAAAAGAAAAACAAAATATTTGATACATTTTGCTTAAGATTCCATCTATAAAAAATGAAGTCACTCAAACATGGAAGTGACATCTCCATAAAAAACAAATGGAGAAGATGACAAGAATATATTATTACATTCATACAACAAGAAAGCCATCAAACACTTGTCTAGGGCACAAGGTTGAAACACATCAAATTTGGCCACTACATCATCAACAAACACTTGTCAAAGACACAAATGGGAGAGAGAAAATGTCAATTCAAGAAATTTTTTCCACTCCATCCAAAGTTCTTATAAAAGGCAAAGAAGTTGAAGAAGAAAGCAAGAGTTGTGATAGCCACAACACTCTTCCACCCAAAGAGCTCCCCTTACTTATTGAGATTTGTTATTGTAGTAGGAAGTGTCTTAACTTGAAATTCTCCTCCTTAAAGTATTTTTGAGTCTTGTAATCCTTCATCCACTTCACTTATATTGTAATTTTGTCTATATAGTCATGTGTTCTTAGTTTTCATATCTTTTTCGAGTGTAAACCCTCCAGTTGCCAATAAAATTTATGTTTGTGTTTCGTGAAGATCAATTGTGTGTGCATGTTCTTCCCTCTATGAATCATAATCAAAGATCCTTTCTTTGTCCAAAGAAAGATCAAAAGATCTTGACGTGCTTTGGCATTCGACGCTCTTAAAGAACAACCATCATCTACGTTGGTAATCAGTAAGTTTTCTACTATTATTTAATCAGTTTTAAATTTTTACTTAAGCATTCCCCCTTCTTCGTAAACAAATTAAATGCCTATTAACCTTTAATCACAAACCCTAATCCACATCTAATCACCTTAATCACAAATCCTAATCCACCTCTAATCACTCACTTCTATCATTTATCCAAACACAAATGAGCCCTTCCTACTCCACCAATTATTCTGAAACCCCACCAATACTCCAACACCACATTCCACCAACTCTGTACCGACCAACCACCAAAATCCTAGCTTCATATATATATATATATATATATATATATATATATATACATATATATATACACACATATATATACATATATATACATATATATATGTATATATATGTATATATATATATATGGATACATTATTTGCGTTAAAAATGTATAGGTTGATAAGGAGTGTGTGATGGTCAGCAATGAAAAGGAGAATGTGACTATGGTAGTAGAATGTGATTCGTTTACAACTCCTATTAATGGAGTTGGAAAAGTGATTTGTGAGATCAAAGAAGACAATAAAGTGGAGACAATCATGGTATGAAATTGATTTTTTGATGCTTTAATTAATATGCAATATAGTGTATCATCTAATTAAGAATTTTTGTTTCACATTTTTTTTGTATTTTAAGGTCAAGGAGAATGTTAATACTGAAGTTGGTCATAGTCATGAAGGATCAAAGATGAAAACACCTGAAAAGGAAAATGAAACTATGCCTGATGATACTAGTTCCTATAAAACTCCTATTAGAGGAGATGAATTAATTAATTCTGAAGATGAACAAAATTAGGGGTTGTAAAAGTAAAGGGTACATTGTTGTTGGAATTTGGTACTAAAATATATGAATTTTGGTACTATTTATAGGTTTTTTTTTGTTAAATTGTTGCAGGTTCATGAGTATTCCAACACAATGCTGTATAAACACATTGATGATATTATCAGTAAGCTAATACCATGTGGTTTTTACAAAACATCAGTTAAGAGTGTGACCAAAAATCTTTTGATTGATGAGCTTAGTATGACAAATATGGTATGCAGATAAATTGTATAATACTTATTATTGTGACAAATTTAACAACTTAATATTGAAATAGGGGGTAACAAAAGATTGGATTGCTACAGTGTGTGAGCATGTTGATAAATTGGAAGCTGACATTAAAGCTTCAAGAATGAAACAAAAGGGAAAAAGCCAAATTCCGGTGGTTATAAGAATGAAATTAAAGAGGAAAGCAAAAGGAAATGATGATGATAACTCAGTTATTGGGATAATGAGAGACTTTGATAATAGTGCAGTGCAAACACTATCGGAAGATGAAATTAGAATACGTGAAAGGGTAATAATATTTTATTATATTGTAAGCTTAAATAATGTGATTATATATAATATTGTTCTTCTAATGTAGATATTGAGGGAAGGAAGAAATGACAGCAATGTTTTATTCGCGTCGCCATATGAAAATTTAATGAGGAGTGATTTTAAGTAGATGGTCAAGAAGGGAGGAATGTTGACCAATCATGTTTGAATTTAAATTATTGATTGAGTGATTGGTAATTTTATTCATACAAATTGGCATCTTCTTGTTGTAAAAGTAGTACCGTAAGTGGTTTGTATCTCACTATTACGTGATAGGTTATGGAGGGCATAATGGAATTAATGAGGAGAGACAATAAAGTAATCCTAAGAAGTGTTTCATTTTCCAGTCATCGTTGCCATACACTATTCGAACATATAATGAATCAAGATTGTCAATTTTTTTTTGGAAAAATATGTGAGAAATCTTAGAATAAAAAACTATGATTCTACCTATATTGACAACATCACATTGGCACCTTCTAGTAGGAACTTTAGGAAGTAAAAGTTTTGTGCACTACAACAGTCTAGAGGAGGAAAGGAATGTTGATACTAAGTGGTGTACAATGTATATGATCAAGATTCACACGATGATAAGAACAATAATTCTTGAATGAACTTAAAATTCATAATTTGAAATATTCTTTATAGAATCATCATTAAGTATTGTTCTATGTATGTTGTTTTTGTGTGATGACTTTAGGGTTAGGTAATAAAATATGCATTGAAGATTAAAGCTGGAATATCAGATAAGGATTGGAATATAATTTATGATAGAAGAGATATATATCAAGACCCAACAAGCAATGATTGTGGATTCTATGTCATCAGATGGATAGAAGAATTATTACAAAATTGTGGGATTGATGACGCAAGGGGAGATAATGTGCAACTACTAGAGGGACTTAAGCAAGGAGACTACTAAAATAGAAGGAGTATCTATATGTTGTTGATTAATAATCTAGAAGGATTAGTTAAATTTTGATGGGTAAACTTTGGATCTTTCAAGAAGATAAAAAGTTGGGAAAGTATGGTTGTTTAGTTAAGTAATTAATCTGGTAGGTTTTTATAAAAACTTATGTTGTATATGTTATACAAGTTGATCAGATGTGGAACATGAATGTGGTTAAGGATGTTTGGTATACATTATGGTAGTGCTAATCTATATGATTTGATACTGCTATTCAATTTGATTTGGTGTGCATTCTATGATAAGTTAGTTTCTGTTATACATATTGTTTGTGTCATACAAAGACTATAACATGTTTATTCATCTTTGGTTGGTATTGTTGGGGACTATATTAAGGTATGTGATGCATAATTGTTGGTACTTGACTTTAAAATTATTATCACGTATGTTGGTACTTAATTTTATAAATGTTAGAATCATTTCATGTATATAGAAATGTTTTTCTCTTAGTCCAGATGCTCTATTTGCATTGTTCCTATTCAGGTCATGAATGCAAATATGAAGGGTGTGGTATACATTTTGGTACTACTATTCTATATAATTTGTACTATGTTAGGTTATGTGAAGCATGGTTGTTGGTACTTCATGTTAGATTATTAGCATGGTGTAATAGAATCATTTAATTTGTATAGAAATGTTTTTCCATGTAGGATCAATGTTTTATCTGCATTGTGCCTATTAATGCCATGTTGTACCAGTGGGGTATATATTGTGGCACCACTATTCTATATGATTTTGTATTTCTATTCTATATGATTAGCAACTTTGAATATAGTCAAACATCACTCTTTTTTTACATTGAGATCAATGTTCTATCCACACTGTGCCTCTTAATGGTATGCAATACCATTTGGGTATACATTTTGGCACTGCTAATCTATATGATTTGGTATTGTTGTTCTATATGATTAGCAACTTTCATTACAGTCAAACATCACTTTTTTTTGACATTGAGATTGTTGTTCTATCTGCATTGTGCCTATAAATTTATGCGATACCATTTGGGTATACATTTTGGCATTGCTATTCTATATGATTTGGTTCTTCTTTTCTATATGATTAGCAACTTTGATTATAGTCAAACATCATTTCTTTTTAACATTGAGATCAAGGTTCTAACCTCATTGTGCCTATTAACATTATGTATTACCATTGGATATACATTTTGGCACTGCTATTGTATACAATTTGGTACTGATATTCTATATGATTTGGTATACATTCGTTGATAAGTTAGTTTTTATTTTACATGTTGTTTGTAGCATATAATGATTAGAACCTTGGATAAAATGTTTCAAACGGATCTAATATATGAGAGGATATGTAGGTGGAGTGATTTTAGGTTTATGGGTTTTTTTTCATTCGTTGGTACTGTTCAGTTCTATGTTAGGTTATGTGAAGAACGTCTATCGGTACCTATTTTTAGAATTATTAGTATGATGTTTAAATAGAAGCATTTCTTTTGTACATAATTGTATTTAGTAAACATGAAAGTAATTGGATTACATTGATAAACATAAATGTATTACAGTCAAACATCACTTCTTTTTGACATTGAGCATAAATCAATCCACCACTTTGTTTGAGGGTCGTTCGATCGCTTATACATGACGTTTGAATATGTGGCATTATTGTACTATTTTGAGTAATTATGAGTAGTATTTTTTGTGTCGGTTGGTATTGTTGTGGACTCTTTACGTGGAAGGTCTCCATATGGGGGGTAATATTGGTTGATCTCCAGCTATTTCAATGTTGTTGTTAGCAGCAACACAAAAAGTATCTTGGGATGGAGGCAAAGGATTCACCTACTTCTTCTTTGACTTTTACTTTTTCAATGATTGTTCTTCTTTAAATGATTATTTCCTTTCTAAAGAGGGGTGTCTAACTCTTTTTCATACAAAGAGATCTCGTATGGATGATATTGCAAGATGTTCAGCCTAATAAAAATAAGAATGAACATTGGTAAGAAAATAATAATGTAAAAAGTGTTGTGTGGTTACACTTGCCTTTTCAATGAGATTTGGTATTTTTACATTTTAGTATGCATCACTTAGTATATGTTTGATATTCTCATAATTCTCCTTTGATGAATTCAAAAAATTAGCAAAATCATTGACAAAATTTAATTATGTCTTCTTCCCTACTATTTGCATTGTCTGAATTTTGCAATAAGTCTGAATTTGGATCATCATAAACACAAGTTATATGTTTTCTCAAGCGATCTAATATGTTTTGATTGGGAAGTTTTTCAAACTTCAATATTTTAATCATAACTCATAGCATGTCACGACATAACATACCAATGGATTTGAAGTATCTACATGAGCAATTAATGTTATGTGAAGAATATTCATGCATGACATTGAAACGTCTTTCAAATTTTTTGAATTGATTTGGAGAAATTATTATGCTACAATGCTTGATCATTGACTCCATCACTAAATACGACTTTGGTATCACATGAAATCATACATCTTGAAATTTGTCAAACATTCATATTGTGTAAACATGTCAAAACTACGATTCAATCATATAAGACATTCTTGTAGGTGTTGTTCTGTGCATTGATTCATAATTAGCAAGTCTCTCTTTCTGATATTTAGAACACAAAGAAAGTTCATATTGGTAAACAAATTGCTTCAATGATGCACAAGAATTAACATAACTATCAAAAAATACATTCATTAATTCACTACGATGTTTTGTTGTCATGTCAGCCAAAAAATAATTATCAACGTAGGTTGGAACCCACATTTCCCTCAATTGGTACATCCTATTCAGCCATCCATCCTCCTTAATAGTGAAATTCTATACAACCTTGTCCCAATTTGACGGAAACTCATCTATGGTAGTACTATCATAAACATCATGTTTCACCATAAAAGAAGTAGAAGACTCCTTACCAAGTTTATTAGGTGTCTTTTTTATTATATGCCACAAACAAAGAGGATGAAGGGTATTAGGGAAAACCACTTTCATTGGGTTCATAATGTATTGTGCTTGATCTATTATTATACCCTTTGGAGAAACACCTATAGTGATAATTGAGATGTTTTATATTTTTCATACTTGATAACAATACTTCATATAAAGTTCAACTACACCAAAACCATAATATAACAGTGTATATATATATAAATTAAATACATTCAAATGTAACTTACCGATGCATTTCGTCTAGGTCTAGAAAAGCCATATATAATTTTCAATGATTTCTTCACACAGAAGACCACATCCAAGAAGAATGCTTTCAGAATGGTGATTCACACCAACAAATGGAGCAGAAGGAATTTCATAACAATTAGTCAGATATATAGTATCACATGTGATAACATCACTAAAGTAATTGTAAGCATCTATGGATCTTGAATCGGCCCAGAATATACTTCGAAGAATACCATCATCATTTAAGTCCATGACATAGAAAACTTTTGAATTTTTGGACTACATTTTAATAAAATATTCTTGGATGGATTTCACATCGCCTTTAACAAGGTTTAGGCATCTATTTATGACAATGTGATTTTTGACATCCCTCTCAATAAAAGGTAAGTTGTCATATCCTCCAGCCTCGACAGCAAAACTAGACATTGATTTTGCAGCACTAAGCCTGTAAATATTGGTATGATGTAAATAAAAATTGTCATTGTTTGAATATATAATTTAATTTCGAAATGACTTTACCAGCCTAGTCATTTAGATCAATCCTCCTTGCAATGTCTTCAAGGATCTTTCATTTTGAAGGTAAAAGCTTTAGAACACTTTGTTCTAAAAGGGCATGATTATGTTACTCTTAAAAAGCAGTGACAACAATTTTATCATTAAATATGTCATGGACAAATCTAATATGTGCAAAATGGTTAGTCTTAGCAGTTGGACAACGACGGTACATAGAAATATTAGATGATTTAGGAGGTCTACCATCTTTAAGGCATGAATGTGTTAACCTCACTATAGAATTGTTGACATGATTTTTAGTAGAATGTGTTTTTGAAACTCTAAACGCACAGGCGTCAACATATAATTCATAGAATGATTTGGATTCTTCAATGGAATCAAAGACCATACCAACTTTAGGTTTTACAACACCTGCATCAGTCCTTGGTATAACAAGTTTAGAAAATCATTGTTTTGAGTATTTGGTATAGATGGGTCACTTGGGCTATCGATAAGATCATCATGATTGTCATTAACTAGCACATTAAGATCGATGTCATCTAAAGGCATTTGTTAAAAAAAGGACAAAATATTGGTAAGTGTCGTGGTGAGAATTGCACTAGTATGAATATTGTGTGGCATTGTTCTGAGTATATGATGATAACGATGGTAGAATATGAATGCTCACTGATAATTGTCGATCATGTAGCTAAGGAAACTCAAAAAATGGAATGGTAATGGAAATAAAAAGTTGATAATAATAGAAAATGATCAATTGTTTGAAAATGGAGGGAGATCAAGAAGAATAAAATAAATATATAGCAATAATTGGGAAATAGTTGTAAGAGCACATTTAAAAATTAAGATGTAAGAATGACTAACTTTGAACTAAATGCTTTGGCCACCCTATTTTGTTGTAAATTGTGTGCACATTACCGGGATGCCAGAAAATATGGAGGGATATAGAGAGATAACGCCCGCCACTGGTCAATATCTTGTTATTTATTAGTACAATGGAGGTTAAAGATACTAACTAGAGTTTGAGCTATATGGGTACTGGAGGATGAGACGATAGTGGGAGATACATATGGGGTAAAAAATGTATATATAGGATAGAGAAATAGAGGAAACAAAGCGATATAAGCTCCGCCAATGGTGTCGTTGACCTTTATCCTCACTTGACCATATTCACCAGAGTGACCAATAAATCAAGGAAAATGATACATGGACCAAACTCTAGGATGATAATGCACACAAACTTTGTCTAGTAGCCCTAGACAGTATTGAAGTGTCTTGGCCCACTACTAAAAAAATGATTGGAAAACATAAATAATTAGAAAATGTGGGAGACAGAAGAAGTGGGAGAGAGATGGGGGGAGAGTGGTTGTAGGAGAGAGAAAGAAGAACAAGTTATTTTTTCTAATACATTTCAAATCATAATTTATTTTCTTACGAAACAAAGTTGTTGTGTTCATTAAAAAAATACTTTAAAATAAGATCAATGTTAACACATTTTTGATAAAAACAATGAATGACACTACTTCCCTCCTATTTCTCATAATTTTTACTAATACTTTTCAAACCATAATAAAAAAATTTATGAAACAAGAACCATTATGTTCCTAACAAAAATTTTATTCAAAATAAGACTAATTTCAACACACTTTTGACAAAAAATAAATCACACTACTTCCATCAGATTCCAGGAGAGAAAAAAGGAACAAGTTATTTTTGCAAATATCTTTCAAATTGTAATTAATTTTTCAAAAATTATTGTGTTCCTTACAAAAAATACTTTAAAACAAGACCAATGTTAAAATAGTTTTGGTAAAAAAATAAATGACACTACTTCCCTCCTACTTTTCATATTTTTTCTAATATCTTGAAAACCATAATAAATTTTTTGAAGAGATAAAAATAATGTATTTCTTATAGTAGGTTGTTATCTCCTGTCTAATGGGATGTTATCTCTACTCCAATTGGTTGTTTTCTATGGTCCAATTGGTTGTTATATCTAGCTCAATTTTAGATGTTATCTCTACCCAAATAGGATGTTATATCTGTTGTAATTAGTTGTATGATCTTGTCCAATTTATTTTTATCTCTGTCCAATTGAATGCTATCTCTGGTCTATTTTGATGATATCTCCGGTCCATTTAGATGTTATCTTTGTTCCATTAGTATGTTATTTCCGATCCAATTGGATGTTACCTCTAGTCCATTTGTTATTATTTGTGGTCCGTTTTTAAGTTACTCTGATCTATTTGGATGTTATCTCTCGTCCAATTGGATGTTATCTCAAGTCCAATTGGATGTTATCTCTGGTCCATTTGTAGTTATCTCAGGTCCAATTAGATGTTATCTTTGGTTCACTTGGATGTTATCTCCGGTCCAATTGGATGTTATCTCAGGCTCATTTGGATGTTATCTTAGGTTCATTTAAATGTTATTTCCGATCCATTTGGTTGTTATCTCAAGTCCATTTATATGTTATCTCTGGTCTAATTGGATGATATCTATGATCCATTCGGATGTTATTCAGGTCTAATTGAATTTTATCTCCAGTCCAATTTGATGTTATCTCTATTCTAATTGGATGTTATCACCAATTAATTTTTATGTTATCTCCTGGCCAATTTGATGTTATCTCTGGTCTAATTTATTGTTATCTCTGGTTCAATTGAGTTGTTATCTCTGATTTAATTTGTTGTTATTTCTGATCCGATTTGATGTTATTTCTAGTCCAATTTTTGTTATCTTTGGTCCAATTTGTTGTTGTCTCTAGTCCAATTCGGTGTTACTTCTGGTCCAATTTGTTGCTACCTCTCATCTAATTTTTTTGTTATCTCTATTCTAATTTTTTGTCCTCTTTGGTCCAATTCATTGTTATCTCCAATGGTATCTCTAGTCCAAGATGTTGCAATTAATTTTTTTAAATTAGTTTTTATTTCTAGTCCAGTTTGTCATTATCTCTTGACTACTTTGTTGTTACTGGTCCAATTTGGATGTTATTTTTTGTTCAATTGAATGTTATCTCATGTCCATTTAGATATTATCTCTGATCTAATTAGATGATATCTAAAGTCTAATTGGATGTTATCCCTAGTTCATTTACATGCTATCTACGGTCCATTTGGATGTTTAGCCCAGGTCCAATTGGCTATTATCTACGGTCCATTTGGATGTTATCTCTGGTCCACTTGTATGTTATATCTGGTCCATTTAGATGTTATTTCAGGTCTAATTGGATGTTATCTCAAGTTGAATTCTTTTTAAGAAAGAGTAAATATGAAAAATATGAGGAAAGTAGTATCATTTTTTATATAAAAAATAGATTGATATTGGTCTTATTTTAAAGTATTTTTTATGAAATATAATCTTTTTTATTTTATCAAAAAATCCATTACGGATTGAAAGTTATAAGAAAAACAAATTTATCACTCATTTTTTTACTTTTTCAAACCACCATATTTCTAATCTTTTTGATATATTCTATCTTTTATAAATATATTGAAAGTGATCTTGTTGTAAAATATTATTTGTAAGGGGCATAATAATGTTTATTTCGTCCAAAAAATATTATTACAGTTCAGAATTTATTAACAAAAGTAGTTTTTTTCTTTTTTTTCTTATGCATGAACTCTCTCTACCCATTTCTTCTCTCCCCACCCCCTCCCATGTTCCTTTATTAATCTAATTTTTGGGTAGTGTGCAGCTGCATTGGGAAAGCAGCAGACAATGAAGAAAATAACATCCAGTGAGTAGCCCGCGGAAGCCAGAATGATGACCCAATTAATTACATTAAATAAATATATTCATAGTTATAATTGTCTTGCTTATATAGTCACTAGGCATAAACTCGTGATATGCATGGGTGACTTAGCAAACTAAATGGAGAAACTTGTAGAACTATAAAAGAAGATGCAAGATAAATATGTATGTTTAATTCAACTTCTTATAAAAGAATATTTGATACATTTTCCTATAATATTAAATGAAAATAATGTGGCTTTATAGATGCTTTTCTTTGCAACAGACCAAAATAATGGCCACATGCATCTTGTTTAACCCATAGTATACCATATGAAAATACACAAGCTTCTTCAAATTTCGAATCTTAGTTTGTATACAACTGGCATGTATTGTGAAAGGCATAGCAACAATTATCTTCCTAAGCATCTTTTTTTATCATGTGAGGACATCCGAATAAGTTAACTTGAACTATTTTTCATAAAAGTGACTAAATATACTTTGGTAAATTTGGAATATGGTCATACTACTTTCTATTAAAATATTGGGTATGTTTGAGAAAATGCAGAAGTCTCTAGTAACTTAATAATTTAATTAGTAAGATATAATGCCTAAAAGATAACAATGAAATTTTGATCATTGTAAAAGAGCTAACCGGCAAGATGCATACTCCTCAAAAGAATTGGCGAGATGCATAAGTGATATTATTTTAGTCATTTGATGTAATTTTAATTAATTATGTATTAATATACTAATATTTGATTTCTGACATACTAACAACTAAATTATATCTTTTCATTCTATCATTTAGTTGCTAAGATACTACCATCAAAATCAATATGGTTCAGCTCACAACTGAGGATGACCAAGAGCATCATGGCATTAGTGTCATTAATGGGGATGTGGATGTGTATATACATAATTATAAGAACATATTTTTATATCCAACTTGCCTGTAGGGGCATTCAAAACTATCTTTTAAGAGCACAAGTTAAGAATATTGTAAAATATAAGTTAAAGAGGAACTAAATTCGGCAGCTAATATTTTGTATTGCTTAGAACCTACAATTAGTCATTCACAATTTTAAAAACATGGACGTCTTAGAATTCAGAAACAAATTATTTATTTGAGTAGTTTGTTGATATGTTTAGGCCCACAATTCAAAAATGAAAAAGAAGGAACTTATCGAGAAAAGTAGCCAGAACACTAGGTTTATACATTTAGGATCAACTTCATGACGCTGATTTGATCATGATAGCAGATACTAGCATTCATGTTCGCCTTCCTATATCATTCATTTACCAATAATACATAAGCAATGATCTATTTCATTTATTTTTATATAAGGGTGTACCATATTTCTAATATAGAAATAAAAAAGGAGGAACTCTAAGAAATATAAAAAAGAAGTGCATTTAAAGAAACATAAATTACACAATATTACAAGATTTACAATATTTACTATAGTAAACACAAAAGGGAGACATGGAAATGCTATAGAACACCTGGAAATAAAGGAAAGCTACAAGTGTCAAGCTGCCTTGATAGTATAAGTAGCTCAACTTCAAACATCATGTTAACTAACAATACATATGAAAATTTTGATTTTTACTCCAGTCCACGTGGGAACTATGTTGGAACAGTTTTTGGCTACCATCTAGTTATCAATGAATAACCACTAAATCCTACTCATAAAAAATTGTTCACGCACACACTCATTTACTGACATTGTATAATCTGGTCAACAATCATAGTGCAGAAAACTCAACAAAAATATATTTCACACAGCTTACACAAGGATACTCCTAAAATGTCGAATACTATGAAATTGCATAGAACAATGAATCATGAAATAAGGATCAACAAAACCAAATATTCTTTCTGGTGGAGGAGTGTGACAGAGTGAGTTTTTTCATACATATTATTTAATTCCTCTCTCTTATAATTTTAATTGTTCCAATTATGCCCTCAACCATATCTCTTACTAATTTCATTAAATGGATTATCAATTTCACTTAAAGTTATCCATTATAGTACATAAAGTCAATAACACAAGTATTATGACATTTAGTCAATTGACATAGTCAATAATCAAATATTGACTCCAATATTGCACCATAGTTAAATCATAGCATTATAAAACTATGCCTAAAATCTCATTACAATTGGAATTACCAATTTAGAGTTATTTACAATTGAAATATTATGTATTATGTCACCTAATCTAGCCTAGGACTAAGGTTTGCGATTTATTTAGCTGTTTATTTCTGTCACGCGGCCCATATTTCCTGTTATGGCGTGATCCCCTTTGTCGGGATTTGATCCCAGCCGCCAGATTGGATGCGCGTTGATCCACTCTGGATCCAAGGGTGAGGACCTCGTCTTCCACCTCCGAAAGAATCGGTCCCCGCCAGTAGCTGAACATGCGACTTCTCCAACGGCCCTCGCGCCCGAACCCCACCTCCTCCTTGCGAGATCTTTGGAGGACTAACTCCTCTCCTCAAACGGAACTCAACAATCCTCACCACATCACCCATCTCCCTCGGATCAGGGAGAACAACCCCCCAGCTCTCGCGCCTCTCATTGGCAGCGACGCATGGTTTAGGGCTAAGCCCTCTACTCCACCCCAGGTCTATAAAAGACCCCCAAAAGCTTCCCTGACCTCCCTTTTATCTTTCCGCACCATCAATTCCACCGAGACTTGCCCTCTTTCCCCAACCTCGAGCGAGCTTCGCCTCAAATGTATCGACTTCCCCCTCGCTCCAGAAGCTCCCTCCATCCAATTGGACGCGGCAACACCATCTAGGGACCCCGGCGAATCGAGGAGCGCCGTCAGTGGATGTCACGGAGGCCCAGAACCTCGGGTCGACAAGCTACGTAACCAAGCTCTAAGAGCTTCACCGCAGGTGAGGTCCAGGGCACGTCAAGCAGCTGGGAGTGGACCTAGAGTTTCACGAACCTCACGCGGAGCTTCATGACCCCTCAATCCAACTGGAGGGCAGGTAAATCCTTAGAACCTGATTTCCGTTTACAGAGCCTCCTGCCATCACAACCATGGATGTAGTTAACCTCCGGTGAGCTACTTGGGCTCGTTGGACTCAGGAAGACCCCGTGAATGCAACCCGCTCATGCTCATACACTCCACATCCACCTAGCTACCCCACTCCTTCGCCATTCCTCGCCTCAGTTAGCTGTTGCCATGGCGCGAGTCACAGATGAATCGAACCAACAAAAACCCCAATCTGTCCAAACGTGGTCACGCGCAAAGAACTCAACCTCAGGGGCATTTACGCCTTTATCCCATCTTTGACCTGGTTGACCGAGGCTCGCTCACGGGTTAAGGAGAGGATACGCGTGGCCGGATCCCTCTTCTGATCCGCGAGACCAGCGACCCCTTTTTTTCGTTTATTTCCTTAGATTTTTCCTGATTGGTCAGAATTGTGGAAACCCTAGAAAATGATAGGAATATTGAAATATATCGAACCTATATATCAATTTCATCAGAAAAATGCAATCTACTTAAATAAAATAATTCTAGGACTTAGATCCAATTCCTTCTCTGAAAATATGGCCTACATACCTAATGACCCCTTAATATGTATAAATTATGAACAATGGTCATTACTGATTTCCAATCTGCCTTGGGAATAGATTAAACATTAATTAGGGTTCTAAAAACCATGTTATCTGAAATCATATCAAAGCAGGATAGTTGATCCAGCAATGATGAAAAACCCTAATTTCAAGATTCCACTCTTCATAATGTATACCTTATACAATTTTATGTCATACGATTAATTGCCTTGAATGACTTTGATTAACCCTGACCTTAGAACCAACGCTGACCTCTTGAATCACATGTATCCTAAAAATGATATCCCAAATGACCTAAACCCTAATAAGAAACCCTAATGTGGAATAATGAGGATCCATGGTAACTTTAGGTTTTGTTTATATTTCAGGGTGATCTACTATCTTTCTTATAACCTAGGACTTGTGGAATCCAGATCTAAGAATTAGAGGTACGTGGATATAATTATATGACTAGTTTTTGCTGGATGTTAAGTATATGTAATTGTTTGCATGAAATTGATATACATTGATGGATGTGGATATATGATTAATTGATGATTTACCGCCTTGAACATGAAAGAACATAATTGAATATAAGTGAAATGTAGTTACTAGTGGTGCTCATTAATCTTCCTATTAGAGAGGGAAAGTATTAATGTTGACTAGCACCTCCCTAATGGTACAAGGTACGCAGGGAGATCCCTAATGGTACAAGGTATGCAGGGATAGGGCCCAATATTTATGTTTGTGCTAAGTCCACCATAGTAATGCATATTCATTATAAATAAGGATAATAGCTTGGGATTTCCTGATTTTCTTCCTCTAAATAATGTTGTCATTCTTTTTCTCCAAATTTTGAGTATTTTATATACCAGCATAGTATAGCTTTTAATTCCACGTACCAACTTTGTTGATGTTTTTGTTTCTCGTATTTTCTAGGTACAAGGAACAATTGATAATAGATGAAGCACTCTAAAGTACCTGAAGCCACTAAATAAAGATCATGGAGGATATGAGATAGATTTCCACTTCTTACCATATTCATTTCAGTTAGATAGTTTTTACTCTTCTAGATGATGTAATAGGATGTTATAGATCCTATGTAATAATCACATTTCCTTTTTCATAGACTTATTCTTCTCCATTCTCAAGTATAAATATGTATGACTTTATCTTTTATCCATGAATGAATTATTGTGTGGCTATTACTGATGATGTGGACCAAATCTTGGCTTATCTCTGATTTTAGTTGACCATCTTGATTTCCTATATTTTCCCTTTTGACATTCATAGATATGAGTGCACGCATATATGTGCATGTCACTAAGGAATGTGTATGGAAATTGGGGTCGTCACAGTTGGTATCAGAGCCAGGTTCACACATCATAGTCACATGACTTTCATTCACCCTATTATGAGTCTAGGGTAGTCCTTGAGTTAGGTATGTGAAGGGTTGAGGTGACTAGGATAGCATCTTCCTAAGGTCTGGCTAAAGTCTTCGAGCCACTTTGCTTGGCAATCACGAGGCTACCTATAAGGCAGTGTGAGTCTAGCTG
Source organism: Alisma plantago-aquatica (assembly GCA_963693085.1). Classification (NCBI taxonomy): domain Eukaryota; kingdom Viridiplantae; phylum Streptophyta; class Magnoliopsida; order Alismatales; family Alismataceae; genus Alisma; species Alisma plantago-aquatica. The sequence goes on from OY856414.1 coordinate 286,079,157, forward strand.
GCTGATATCCTAAATGTCCCTTACTTCTTGGGCATACCTTAAATTAGGATCCTACTCATCTATAGAAATTCCCTCTCATCTTTTCTATAGGAATATTTTCCCTCTTATCTCAAATTTTTGAAAATTGTTTTTCCCTTCATCTTTATGATTAGGAAAAAGTCTCTCTATTTAGAAAGTCTTAAGGACGACCAATAAGGACTCTTAAGGTATCCTCCATAAATTGTAACATCAAGAACGTTAATAAATGATATAAGAAAATAATGAAATGACATAATGATAATGACAAATATAATTTTTTAGTAATAAATCTAATATATCCCAATTAATTTCAGGATGCCTCATAAGACTCGCATCTCAGGGGAATCATCCTCTAAGAAAAGAAAAGAGCCTGAAACCTCAGAATTACCTGATCCCGATGCTGCGGCCAAGGAAAGGTGGGAGGAACAGAAGAAAATCCTTCTAGATTTTATGGAAACCCTCGCCACAAAAGGAACCCCTGAACCTAGCTCATCTAGGAAGAAAGAAGTGACGGTGATAGATTTTATTAAGCTAAACCTTGATTCCTTTTGGGGGGAAGACCAGCCTGAGGTCATGGACAAGGCTGAAGCCTGGATTTTAACCATAGAGAATGGTTTTTATACCCTAGAAGTACCCAATGAGAAGAAGGTCAAGTTCGCCACCCATATGCTTAAGGGAGGGGCAAAAATCTGGTGGGAGAACTATGGCGGGAATAGGGGTGAGGAAATAGAAGACATGGAGTGGGAAGCCTTCAAAAACCTCTTCACGAATCGTTTTATGCCCATAGCTGAGAGGAAGAGGAAGGAGAAGATGTACATAGAGTTAAGGCAGGGTAGTCTTACAGTAGCTGATTACACCCAGAAGTTTAGGCTTCTGGAACGTTATGCACCCATTAGGACTGAAGGCCGTCTTACTGAACACTTTGTTGACTGCCTTTCCGCCCACCTAAAAACCCTAGTCATAGCCTCTCATCCCAAAAGCATAGATGAAGCCCTAGATATGGCCCTCAAGCAAGAGAGAGAGCAGGGCATGCAAAAACCTTCTAGCATGGGATACTTAGGGTTAACCACAACTGAAGAGGACAAGTCTAGAAAGTTCCATCCTGGCCATAACAATAAGGGATCAGGGAAATGAGGAAATTTAGGAAAGGGAGGACAGAAAAACTACCAGAATCAGCCGAGGACGAATCATCCCAAGTGCAAGACGTGTGGGCATTTCCATGGTGGAGTATGCCGCCACACCAAGCTAGTCTGCTATAACTGCAAGAAGGAGGGTCATTTTGTCGCCAAGTGCCCCACTCCCTCCATCTTTGGCAATCCTGCGGGTGGTGCTCCGCAGCCTCAGGGACACCGCAATGGTAGGGTATTTGCAGTAAGTGCAGAAGAGGTTCAATATCTTATTCAAGCCTGCAATTATTCATAATTTGATTACCTTATGTAGGCACTGTAATATTAAATGGTCATCCTGTAAAGGCTTTATTTGACTCTGGATCTACAAATACATTTATTTCTCGAACTCTAGCATCCATATTGAATCTTCACATAAGGGATTTGAGATATATTATGGACGTGTCTACTCCGAGTGGCAAAATACTCACAACTCTGCAGAAAACCAATGAACTTTCTCTTAAATACGAAAATCATGATATGCCCTTCGAATTCATTCTCTTAACTATGGAAGACTTTGATGTTATACTTGGTATGGACTGGCTTTATACATACCATGCTCACATTGATTGTAGAAACAAGATGGTGGTACTCTCTCAACCTCATTCTTATCCCGTGAAAATCCCTAGGGGAAGCGGATTCTGTAACAATATTATAATCGCCTCTCTTAAAGCTAAAAAGCTCATTTCTAAAGGATGTAAAGTCTTCCTCGCATTAGTCTCAGAGACCAGTCCTAGTAGCGGGCCTGTAGAAAGTCTGGAGGTGGTACGTGACTTCCCTAACGTTTTCCTGGAGGAGCTTCCTAAGCTGCCTCCAAATAGAGACAATGAGTTCTCCATAGATCTTCTTCCTGGAACCACTCCGATTTCTAGGGCACCGTATAGGATGGCTCATGCTGAGCTTATGGAGTTAAAGAAACAATTGCAAGAACTTCTCGACAAAGGTTTCATTCGTCCTAGTGTTTCCCCCTGGGGAGCTCCTGTCCTCTTTGTTAAAAAGAAAGATGGTTCTATGCGTATGTGTATTGACTACCGCATGTTGAACCAAGCCACTATTAAAAACAAATATCCTCTTCCTCATATTGATGACCTCTTTGATCAGCTTCGTACTACTAAAGTTTTCTCAAAGATTGATCTCCATTTTGGATACCATCAACTTAAAATCAAGGATTCTGATATTTCTAAAACTGTATTTTGAACTCGTTATGGGCATTACGAATTTCTGGTGATGCCATTCGGGTTGACCAACGCACCAGGTGTATTTATGAATCTGATGAACAAAGTCTTCCAACCATATCTTGATGAGTTTATTGTCGTCTTCATTGATGATATCTTGATCTATTCTGATTCTATGGAAAAACACTGTGAACACTTGCGAGGAGTTCTTGACATTCTTCGAACCTAGAAGTTTTATGGAAAACTTTCAAAATGTGAATTTTGGATTGATAAGGTCATGTTTCTTGGACATGTCATTTCTGGAGGTAGTATATCTGTTGATCCTGCCAAAGTCTCTGTTGTACTTGATTGGCAACCTCCTCGTAATCCTTCTGAAATTCAGAGTTTCTTGGGTTTAGCCGGATATTATCGTCGCTTTATCCCAAATTTCTCCAAAGTTGCACTTCCTCTAACCAAGCTTACTCGGAAGGATGAGCACTTTATTTGGTCAGATACTTGTGAGTCCAGTTTCCAGCAGTTAAAGCAGAAGTTGACGTCTGCTCATCTTCTCGTTCTACCCTCCGGCAATGAAGGGTTTGTCATATTCACTGATGCTTCGAGGAATGGGTTAGGGTGTGTCCTACAACAGAATGGTAAGGTGGTGGCCTTTGCATCTAGACAGCTAAAACCCAATGAACTTAATTATCCCACTCACAATTTGGAATTTGCTGCAATCATTCATGCCCTCAAAATCTGGAGGCACTACCTGTACGGGGCAACATTCGACATCTTCACCGATCACAAGAGCCTAAAGTACATCCTGACTCAGAAGGACTTGAATCTGCATCAACGTCGATGGATGGAATACCTAAAAGACTACGATTTCACTATTGCTTATCATCCGGGTAAGGCAAATGTAATCGTTGATGCCCTTAGCAGGAAAAGGGCAGTGTGTGCATCTCTTTTTGTTCCTGAATGGAGGAACATGGAGGATCTAGTGGGCTAGAAACCGCAGTTTCTGTCTGATCGTGCACATGTTAATAACATATCCATCGCGTCCAACTTGCATTTCGAACTTCTTGAGGCACAAAAGGCTAGTCCCGATCTTGCATAGCTCTCTTCTCTCCTATCGAAGCTGCAAACACATCTGTATGTGGGTCTTGATGGTGGTCTCCGTTACAAGAATCGTATGTGGGTTCCTGAGCAATCAACTGTAAAGACATCAATCCTAAATGAGGCACATGGGTCCAAGTACACAGTTCATCCAGGAACGACAAAGATGTACAAAGACCTACAACATCAGTTTTGGTGGAGAGGCATGAAACATGATATTGCCGATTTTGTGTCCAGATGTCTGACATGCCAAAAGATCAAGGTTGAACATCAGAGACCAGGCGGTCTACTACAACCACTTGAGATTCCGGAATGGAAATGGGAACACATCACCATGGATTTTGTGGTGGGGTTACCCAGGACTAGGAAGGGATACGACACAGCTTGGGTCATAGTGGATCGTCTCACCAAATCAGCTCATTTCCTTCCTGTGAAGACTACTACAAAGGTTTCTGAGTTGGCTGACCTCTACATATGGGAGATAGTACGTCTGCATGGAATTCCAGCATCTATTGTCTCAGACAGGGACCCAAAGTTCACATCAAAGCTATGGAAGCAGGTTCAAGAGGAATTGGACACCAAGTTGAACTTCAGTACAGCCTACCATCTGCAAACAGACGGGCAGTCAGAGCGTACAGTACATATTCTAGAGGATCTTCTGCGAGCTTGTGTTCTCGACTGAGAAGGCTCGTGGGACTATTACTTACCTTTAGCTGAGTTTGCCTATACTAATAGCTATCAGGCAAGCATTGAGATGCCTCCCTATGAAGCTCTTTATGGTCAACCATGCAGATCACCTTTACACTGGGATGATGTCGGAGAGCGTACCCTGATGAAGTCTGAGGAGATGTAGTTGTATACTGACAAGGTTTCTCTAATTCGACAGAGGATGAAGCCGGCGCAGGATAGGCAGAAGTCTTATGCAGATGCTCATCATCAGGAATGACAGTTCAAGGAAGGTGACCATGTTTTTCTGAAGATTCGGCCTATTCGAGCTTTGGCCAAGAATAAAGGAAAGCTCAGTCCTCGTTATGTTGGACCCTTTGAGATTCTAGAAAGGGTTTGTGAATGTGCCTATCGACTTGCTTTGCCTCCTCAGTATAGTGCCATGCATAATGTGTTCCATGTATCTAATCTGAAGCCCTATGTCAAGGATTACAGTCATATCTTGAATCATGAGCCTCTCGAATTGAAGGATGATCTGTCATATGTTGAGTCCCCAGTCAGAATTCTCGACTTCAAGTCAAAGGAGCTTCGCAGTAATCATCATATTGAAATGGTGATAGTTCTCTGGAGCAACCATGATGAAACGGATGCCACCTGGGAGCTAAAGACCGAGGTCGAGAAGAAGTATCCATATCTTTTTCAGGCTGCTTGAATTTTGGGGACAAAATTCTTAAAAAGGAGGGGAGAATGTGACATAGTGAGTTTTTACATACATATTATTTAATTCCTATCTCTTACAATTTTAATTGTTCCAATTATTCCCTCAACCATATCTCTTACTAATTTGATTAAATGGATTATCAATTTCACTTAAGATTTTCCATTATAGTACATAAAGTCAATAATACAAGTGTTATGACATTTAGTCAATTGACATAGTCAATAATCGAATATTGACTCCAATATTGCACCATAGTTAATTCATAGCATTATAAAACTATGCCTAAAATCTCATTACAATTGGAATTACCAATTTAGAGTTATTTACATTTGAAATATTGCATATTATGTCACCTAATCTAGCCTAGGACTAAGGTTTGCGATTTATTTAGCAGTTTATTTCTATCACGCGGCCCATATTTCCTGTTATGGCGCGATCCCCTTTGCTGGGATTTGATCCCAGCCACCCGATTGGATGCACACTGATCCACTCTGGATCCAAGGGTGAGGACCTCGTCTTCCACCTCCGAAAGAATCGGTCCCCTCCAGTAGCTGAACCTGCGACTCCTCCAACGGCCCTCGCGCCCAAACCCCACCTCCTCCTCGCGAGATCTTTGGAGGACTAACTCCTCTCCTCAAACCGAACTCAACAATCCTCACCACGTCACCCATCTCCCTCGGATCAGGGAGAACAACCCCCCCCCCGAGCTCTCGCGCCTCTCACTGGAGGCGACGCATGGTTTAGGGCTTAGCCCTCTACTCCACCCCAGGTCTATAAAAGACCCCCAAAAGCTTCCTTGACCTCCCTTTTATCTTTCTGCACCATCAATTCCACTGAGACTTGCCCTCTTTCCCCAACCTAGAGTGAGCTCCGCCTCAGCTGTCTTGACTTCCCCCTCGCTCCAGAAGCTCCCTCCATCCAATTGGATGCGGCAAAACCATCTAGGGACCCCGGCGAGTCGAGGAGCGCCGTCAGTGGATGTCGTGGAGGCCCAGAACCCCGGGTCGACAAGCTGCGTAACCAAGCTCTAAGATCTTCACCGTCGGTGAGGTCCAGGGCACGTCGAGCAGCTGGGAGTGGACCTAGAGTTTCACAGACCTCATGCGGAGCTTCGTGACCCCTCAATCCAACCGGAGGGCAGGTAAATCCTTAGAACCCGATTTTCGTTTACAGAGCCTCCTGCCATCGCAACCATGGCTGTAGTTAACCTCCGGCGAGCATCTTGGGCTCGTTGGACTCAGGAAGACCCCACAAAAGCAACCCGCTCATGCTCACACACTCCGCATCCACCTAGCTACCCCACTCCTTCGCCATTCCTCGCCTCAGTTAGCTACTTCCATGGCGCGAGTCACAGATGAATCGAACCAACAAAAACCCCAATCTGTCCAAGCGTGGTCACGCGCAAAGAACTCAACCTCAGGGGCATTTACGCCTTTATCCCATCTTTGACCCGGTTGACTGAGGCTGGCTCGCGGGTTAAGGAGAGGATCCGTGTAGCCGGATCCCTCTTCTGATCCGCGAGACCATCGACCCCTTTTTTTCGTTTATTTCCTTAGATTTTTCCTGATTGGTCAGAATTGTGGAAACCCAAGAAAATGATAGGAATATCAAAATATATCAAACCTATATATCATTTTCATCAGAAAAATGCAATCTACTTAAATAAAATAATTCCAGGACTTAGGTATGATTCCTTCTCTGAAAATATGGCCTACATACCTAATGACCCCTTAATATTTATATATTATGAACAATGGTCATTACTGATTTCCAATCTGCCTTGGGAATAGATTAAACCTTAATTAGGGTTCTAAACACCATGTTATCCGAAATCATATCCAAGAAGGATAGTTGATCCAACAATGATGAAAAACCCTAATTTCAAGATTCCACTCTTCATTATGTATACCTTATACAATTTTATGTCATACGATTAATTGCCTTGAATGACTTTGCTTAACCCTGACCTTAGAACCAACTCTAACCTCTCGAATCACATGTATTCTAAAAATGATATCCCAAATGACCTAAACCCTAATAAGAAACCCTAATGTGGAATAATGAGGATCCATGGTAACTTTAGGTTTTGTTTATATTTCAGGGTGATCTACTATCTTTCTTATAACCTAGGACTTGTGGAATCCAGATCTGAGAATTAGAGGTACGTGGATATAATTATATGACTAGTTATTGCTGGATGTTAAGTATATGTAATTGTTTGCATGAAATTGATATACATTGATGGATGTGGATATATGATTAATTGATGATTTACCGCCTTGAACATGAAAGAACATAATTGAATATAAGTGAAATGTAGTTACTAGTGGTGCTCATTAATCTCCCTATTAGAGAGGGAAGGTATTAATGTTGACTAGCACCTCCCTAATGGTACAAGGTATGCAGGGAGATCCCTAATGGTACAAGGTACGCAGGGATAGGGCCCAATATTTATGTTTGTGCTAAGTCCACCATAGTAATGCATATTCATTATAAATAAGGATAATAACTTGGGATTTCCTGATTTTCTGCCTCTAAATAATGTTGTCATTCTTTTTCTCCAAACTTTGAGTATTTTATATACCAGCATAGTATAGCTTTTAATTCCACGTACCAACTTTGTTGATGTTTTTGTTTCTCATATTTTCTAGGTACAAGGAACAATTGATAATAGATGAAGCACTCTAAAGTACCTGAAGCCACTAAATAAAGATCATGGAGGATATGAGATAGATTTCCACTTCTTACCATATTCATTTCAGTTAGATAGTTTTTACTCTTCTAGATGATGTAATAGGATGTTATAGATCCAATGTAATAATCACATTTCCTTTTTCATAGACTTATTCTTCTCCATTCTCAAATATAAATATGTATGACTTTATCTTTTATCCATGAATGAATTGTTGTGTGGCTATTACTGATGATGTGGACCAAATCTTGTCTTATCTCTGATTTTAGTTGACCATCTTGATTTCCTATATTTTCCCTTTTGAGATTCATAGATATGAGTGCACGCATATCTGTGCATGTCACTAAGGAACGTGTATGGAAATTGGGGTCATCACAGTTGGTATCAAAGCCAGGTTCACACATCATAGTCACATGACTTTCATTCACCCTATTATGAGTCTAGGGTAGTCCTTGAGTTAGGGATGTGAAGGGTTGAGGTGACTAGGATAGCATCTGCCTAAGGTCTGGTTAAAGTCTCTGAGCCACTTTGCTTGGCAATCACGAGGCTACCTATAAGGCAGTGTGAGTCTACCTGACCGATATCCTAAATGTCCCTTACTTCTTGGGCATACCTTAAATTAGGATTCTTCTCATCTATAGAAATTCCCTCTCATCTTTTCTATAGGAATATTTTCCCTCTTATCTCAAATTTTTGAAAATTGTTCTTCCCTTCATCTTTATGATTAGGAAAAAGTCTCTCTATTTGGAAAGTCTTAAGGACGACCAATAAGGACTCTTAAGGTATCCTCCATAAATTGTAACATCAAGAACGTTAATAAATGATATAAGAGAATAATGAAATGAGATAATGATAATGACAAATATAATTGTTGATAATAAATCTAATATATCCCAATTAATTTCAGGATGCCTCCTAAGACTCGCAGCTTAGGGGAATCATCCTCTAAGAAAAGAAAAGACCCTGAAACCTCTGAATTACCTGATCCCGATGCTGAGGCCAAGGAAAGGTGGGAGGAATAGAAGAAAATCCTTCTAGATTTTATGGAAACCCTCACCACAAAAGGAACCCCTGAACCTAGCTCATCTAGGAAGAAAGAAGTGATGGTGATAGATTTTATTAAGCTAAACCTTGATTCCTTTTGGGGGGAAGACCATCCTGAGGTCATGGATAAGGTTGAAGCCTGGATTTTAACCATAGAGAATGGTTTTCATACCCTAGAAGTACCCAATGAGAAGAAGGTCAAGTTCGCCACCCATATGCTTAAGGGAGGGGCAAAAATATGGTGGGAGAACTATGGCAGGAATAGGGGTGAGGAAATAGACGACATGAAGTGGGAAGCCTTCAAAAACCTCTTCACAGATCATTTTATGCCCATAGCTGAGAGGAAGAGGAAGGAGAAGATGTACATGGAGTTAAGGCAGAGTAGTCTTACAGTAGATGATTACACCCAGAAGTTTAGGCTTCTGGAACGTTATGCACCCATCAGGACTGAAGACCGTCTTACTGAACACTATGTTGACTGCCTTTCTGCCCACCTAAAAACCCTATTCATAGCCTCTCATCCCAGAAGCATAGATGAAGCCCTAGATATAGCCCTCAAGCAGGAGAGAGAGCAGGGCATGCAAAAACCTTCTAGTATGGGATACTTAGGGTTAACCACAACTTAAGAGGACAAGTCTAGAAAGTTCCATCCTGGCCATAACAATAAGGGATCAGGGAAATGAGGAAGTTCAGGAAAGGGAGGACAGAAAAACTACCAGAATCAACCAAGGACAAATCATCCCAAGTGCAAGACGTGTGGGCATTTCCATGGTGGAGTATGCCGCCACACCAAGATAGTCTGCTATAACTGCAAGAAGGAAGGTCATTTCGTCGCCAAGTGCCCCACTCCCTCCATCTTTGGCAATCCTGCGGGTGGTGCTCCGTAGCCTCAGGGACACCGCAATGGCAGGGTATTTGCAGTAAGTGCAGAAGAGGCCAAGGCAAATCCAAACCAGCTCTGTGAAGGTAACCTAATTTCTTTATAATTCAATATCTTATTCAAGCCTGCAATTATTCATAATTTGATTACCTTATGTAGGCACTATAATATTAAATGGTCATCCTGTAAAGGCTTTATTTGACTCTGGATCTACAAATACATTTATTTCTCGAACTCTAGCATCCATATTAAATCTTCACATAAGGGATTTGGGATATATTATGGACGTGTCTACTCCGAGTGGCAAAATACTCACAACTCTACAGAAAACCAATGAACTTCCTCTTAAATACAAAATCATGATATGCCCTTCGAATTCATTCTCTTAACTATGGAAGACTTTGATGTTATACTTGGTATGGACTGGCTTTATACATACCATGCTCACATTGATTGTAGAAACAAGATGGTGGTCCTCTCTCAACCTCATTCTTATCCCGTGAAAATCCCTAGGGGAAGCGGATTCTGTAATAATATTATAATCTCCTCTCTTAAAGATAAAAAACTCATTTCTAAAGGATGTAAAGTCTTCCTCGCATTAGTCTCAGAGACCAGTCCTAGTAGCGGGCCTGTAGAAAGTCTGGAGGTGGTACGTGACTTCCCTGACGTTTTCCCAGAGGAGCTTCCTGGGCTGCCTCCAAATAGAGACATTGAGTTCTCCATAGATCTTCTTCCTGGAACCACTCCGATTTCTAGGGCATCGTATAGGATGGCTCCTGCTGAGCTTATGGAGTTGAAGAAACAATTGCAAGAACTTCTCGACAAAGGTTTCATTCATCCTAGTGTTTCCCCCTGGGGAGCTCCTGTTCTCTTTGTTAAAAAGAAAGATGGTTCTATGCGTATGTGTATTGACTACCGCATGATGAACCAAGCCACTATTAAAAACAAATATCCTCTTCCTCATATTGATGACCTCTCTGATTAGCTTCGTACTGCTAAAGTTTTCTCAAAGATTGATCTCCGTTCTGGATACCATCAACTTAAGATCAAGGATTCTGATATTTCTAAAACTGCATTTCGAACTAGTTATGGGCATTACGAATTTCTGGTGATGCCATTCGGGTTGACCAATGCACCAGGTGTATTTATGAATCTGATGAACAAAGTCTTCCAACCTTATCTTGATGAGTTCGTGGTCGTCTTCATTGATGATATCTTGATCTATTCTGATTCTATGGAAAAACACTGTGAACACTTGCGAGCAGTTCTTGACATTCTTCGAACCTAGAAGTTTTATGGCAAACTTTCAAAATGTGAATTTTGGATTAATAAGGTCATGTTTCTTGGACATGTCATTTCTGGAGGTAGTATATTTGTTGATCCTACCAAAGTCTCTACTGTACTTGATTGGCAACCTCCTCAGAATCCTTCTGAAATTCAGAGTTTCTTGGGTTTAGCTGGATATTATCGTCGCTTTATCCCAAATTTCTCCAAAGTTGCACTTCCTCTAACCAAGCTTACTCGGAAGGATGAGCACTTTATTTGGTCAGATACTTGTGAGTCCAGTTTCCAGCAGTAAAAGCAGAAGTTGACGTCTTCTCTCGTTCTCGTTCTACCCTCCGGCAATGAAGGGTTTGTCATATTCACTAATGCTTCGAGGAATGGGTTAGGGTGTGTCCTACAACAGAATGGTAAGGTGGTGGCCTTTGCGTCTAGACACCTAAAACCCAATGAACTTAATTATCCCACTCACGATTTGGAATTAGCTGCAATAATTCATGCCCTCAAAATCTGGAGGCACTACTTGTACGGGGCAACATTCGACATCTTCACTGATCATAAGAGCCTAAAGTACATCCTGACTCAGAAGGACTTGAATCTGCGTCAACGTCGATGGATGGAATACCTAAAAGACTATGATTTCACTATTGCTTATCATCCGGGTAAGGCAAATGTAGTCGTTGATGCCTTAGTAGGAAAAGGGCAGTGTGTGCATCTCTTTCTGTCCCTGAATGGAGGAACATGGAGGATCTAGTGAGCTGGAAACTGCAGTTTCTGTCTGATCGTGCACATGTTAATAACATCTCCATCACGTCCAACTTGCATTTCGAACTTCTTGAGGCACAAAAGGCTAGTCCTGATCTTGCAGAGCTCTCTTCTCTCCTGTCGCAGCTGCAAACACATCTGTTTGTGGGTCTTGATGGTGGTCTCCGTTACAAGAATCGTATGTGGGTTCCTGAGCAGTCAACTGTAAAGACATCAATCCTAAATGAGGCACATGGGTCCAAGTACATAGTTCATCCAGGAACGACAAAGATGTACAAAGACCTACAACGTCAGCTTTGGTGGAGAGGCATGAAACGTGATATTTCTGATTTTGTGTCCAGATGTCTGACATGCCAAAAGATCAAGGCTGAACATTAGAGACCAGGCGGTCTACTACAACCACTTGAGATTCCGGAATGGAAATGGGAACACATCACCATGGATTTTGTGGTGGGGTTACCCAGGACTAGGAAGGGCTACGACGCAGCTTGGGTCATAGTGGATCGTCTCACCAAATCAGCTCATTTCCTTCCTGTGAATACTACTGCAAAGGTTTCTGAGTTGGCTGACCTCTACATACGGGAGATAGTACGTCTGCATGGAATTCCAGCGTCTATTGTCTCAGACAAGGATCCAAAGTTCACATCAAAGCTGTGGAAGCAGGTTCAAGAGGAATTGGGCACCAAGTTGAATTTCAGTACAGCCTACCATATGCAAACAGATGGGTAGTCAGAGCGTACAGTACAGATTCTAGAGGATCTACTGTGAGCTTGTGTTCTCGACTGGGAAGGCTCATGGGACTATTACTTGCCTTTAGCTGAGTTTTCCTATAATAATAGCTATCAGGAAAGCATTGAGATGCCTCCCTATGAAGCTCTTTATGGTCGACCATGCAGATCACCTTTACACTGGGACGATGTCGGAGAGCGTACCCTGATGAAGTCCAAGGAGATGCAGTTGTATACTGACAAGGTTGCTCTAATTCGACAGAGGATGAAGCAGGCGCAGGATCGGCAGAAGTCTTATGCAGATGCTCATTGTCAGGACTCAAGGAAGGTGACCATGTTTTTATGAAGATTCGGCCTATTCAAGCTTTGGCCAAGAATAAAGCAAAGCTCAATCCTCGTTATGTTGGACCCTTCGATATTCTAGAAAGGGTTGGTGAATGTGCCTATCGACTTGCTTTGCCTCCTCAGTATATTGCCATGCATAATGTGTTTCATGTATCTAATCTGAAGCCCTATGTCAAGGATTCCAGTCATATCTTGAATCATGAGCCTCTCGAATTGAAGGATGATCTATCATATGCTGAGTCCCCAGTCAGAATTCTCGACTTCAAGTCAAAGGAGCTTCGCAGTAATCGTCATATTGAAATGGTGAAAGTTCTCTGGAGCCACCATGATGAAACGGATGCCACCTGGGAGCTAAAGACTGAGGTCGATGACCGGCCTAAATCGCGCGTCCTAAAATTGGAGGCGTATTTGAGGTAGTCGAGCCTTCACATTTATAACTTGAATCCTTCTAGGACCCCGCAACTTTGTTTACGGGGTCGAAGTAGTCATACGGGGTCGAACACAGGGACAAGGTGGGTCGTGTTGACGACTCTGAATCGACACTCTACACTCCGGTGGGTATAAAGAGATGTTAAAGTTCCCCAAAGGGGAACAACAAGCTGTCACGATTAAATCAAAGAAAACTATCTCCAACTGGAGTTACAAGAAAGATTAAGATTTTGTCATTTAGCAGTTTTTAGGAATTTTCATGCAACAGAAAATAGAAAGATAAACTGCAGTTTAAGGCGTAATGCAAGGGATAAGACTTCAGTAAGACAAGCGGTAGCAGTAACACCCTGCACCCCTCCTCTCAGAGCGGATGCCTCTAACCAAGCTTCAACACCCCTCTCGAGGTTGTTGGGCTCAAGTTAGAGTGGAATGATACTAAAACAACTCCGTTCCGGGCACTCTCGTACTCCAGAACCGGACCAAACACTAGAGCCACAACCAAACTCTCGAAGTAGTTGCGACGGGAAAGACGATTCGGTAGCTAAGCGAAACGCGATCCAAAACATGCAAGCTAGAGTTCAGATATCCAACACAGCAGTTACCCAATCATAAGGCACCAAGCATTAAACAAATAGCAATTAAGCATTTCTATTTCCATAAGCAATAAGGGTCTTAATACAATGCATAAGCTAAGAATTTAAATAACAGAATTAAAGATAGATGTCGCCTTCTTGATGTAGAAGAACGACAGACTACTGTAGCTCTCCTGCCCGATACCGGTCAGGAGCCGAGCCCGATACGGCAGTGTCGGGCGGCACCCCCTCTCGGGCAGCGCCGACTGACGACTGACTGTATCGCTCAAGGACCCTGGCCGATACGCTCATGTCGGGCGGCGCACCCTCTCGGGCGGCACGCATGACGGGCGGAGCGTATCGGGTTCGATATCGTGTCGGGCAAAGAGCTACGAGTCTACTGTCGGGCACTCATGTCGCTCATCTTCGCTGGCCGATATCGGCCCGCAGTGTCGCCCGGGACAACACTAAGTGAACCATCCCTTCCCTCTCGGGATGAGGGAAAGCTCACCTAGTGTCGCCCGGCACAAGCACTGGGGCGCGATACTCTTGCTCTCACAGCTTCCTTCGAAGTTGGCTCCCAAACTTCCGAATTGTCTTGTCCGAACTATCCAACTTTCCGACCTCCCGACCTTCTGACCCGTCTTTTCGGCTTCCTGTAGCTGCTATTTATAGGCGGCGGTTGAAGGAGATATGGTGTTGGAAATGCCACGTAGCTCCCTTATACGTCGGTCGATGGATGTGGACGGCCGATACAGGTATGTCTCGGCGCGAGGCGCTGGCTATCGGTCATGTGGCTGGCGGCACGCCTGCCGGTGGGTGGCTGTGTCGCCCGATGAGTTTGGTCGTCGATGCGGCTTTGGCTCCCTGTCGGGTAGACGGTATGTCGGCCGACACGTCCTTCTTGCGCAGCGCCCTTCTCCGCCGATCATTCTCGTGTCGCCCAGCCCCTGTCGGGCTGGGTTGTATCGGGCGTCAGGAAGGTCGAGACGGGCTTAGACTTATTGTGGGCCGGAATCGGCCTTATTGCACAAAAATGAGGAAAATTCTGTAGAAGATAGGAAAAATTGGAATAAGAGCGTTGCTTGGCCAATTATTGCGAAAATGCTAATAAAATAGAGGAAAATAGCAGAAAAGGGTAGTTTTGATAACAGAATAAAGGGGAAAAACGTCACAAAATTTGGTGTTATCAACTCCCCCAAACTTAGCTATTTGATTGTCCTCAATCAATATTTAAACTAAACTTTGTGTTGCATCTTCTTGCACAGCAAAAATTTAAGGCTAAAGGGTAGCACAAGATTTGCGATGTCTTGGAGGTAATGCTGTCTTAATGCGAACAAAAGACCTTGCCCTACTTGCCTTATTATTTAAGTAAAAATTTTCTTCTCCACAGCTTCAGCGAGACTTTGGTATATGATTCCGAAGTTAGCTTCCACACTAAACAACTTTATTTTAGGGGCAGAAAGTTGTGTATAGGGTAGGCTAAGGCTTTTTGGGTTTTTCTTCTTGTTTCCCATCAGTCCATCCAGGTAAGGGTCCGTTAACGGGCAAGTGGTCCCTGCAGTCCAAGCAAGTTGGCTTTAGAGCAGTAATTTCACATCCTACGTACCACTGCCCCGGATCTACCATGCCTAAAGATGGGAACTTTTGGAAAACAAGTGTGTATATATATATATATATATATATATTTCTTTTATTGGGCACAACTCTCATGCTTTTATTCACGCTAATAAGGCTTCTTTCTCTTTTTTTTGGGATTTTTGCTGGGTAAGGGAAAACAAAAGAGATATCTACTGTTTGGGCAGCTTTTTCCTTCTCCATACTCGTCTCTTAGCTGTTTGCGAGATTATTATTTTCCGAAAATTTTGGATGGCAAGGCATAATCTTTTGTTTGTTTGAGACAGCATTATCAGCAAGATATGACAGAACTTGTAACTCGTTAAATATACAGAAAGTAAACTTTGCAAGAAGTCACAACAGGTTTTTATTATTATTACAACAACTTTGTACATATGCATAGGGACAAAATTTGCAAAGGAAAGATTTTTGTAAATTTTTATATGGCATGCATGCGTACATCAGATATTCAGGAAGTTATAAGAGCACATCAGGTAAAAGAGAATGAATATCGTAGAAAGCTTGAAGTGATAAAATTTTTATACCTCCCTCACTGGCATACCCCCCCCCCAAACTTACTTCCTACTCTGTCCCAGAAGTAGAGAAGAAAGAAAAAGTGAGGTAGAGTTTAGCCAGTGAGGGTTAGCTTGCTGATGTGCTGCAAAACACTCCTACGAAGTTGCAGCATGCCATTGGGAGGTTGTCTAGCGGGTTCTCTTCGGCGGTGTAGCGGTTGAGTGTGAGCGTAACCCTTAAAATTCACTTCTGGTTCCCTGGAGTGTGTAGTCAGGGTGGGCCTCCTCCCTTAAGAGGACGGAACCTGAACGCCCCGAACTTGTTCGGAGGCCTTGGTCGCCGTACTCGTGCTGTCTCTGGCGATGGTCCCAAGCCTCGCGAAAGACAGGCTGATAACTAAGTGACTCTTTATTAGAGCTACCAAATCAAGAAAAATCTCCCCTTTCATTGTTGTTGCCGTTTCTGCCCGACTGTGGTTGCTGTTTCCCCCGCCGTGCTTGTTGGCGCGGCCGGAGGTTTGCTCCATACGAGCCATACCTGTTATTTAAATTTAGAATTTATTCATCCGTTAGGCAAGGAAGATGAAAAGAAAAACTTATTAAAACTGGGCGATAAGGGATCGGACAATACGATGTTGTCGCGCGATATGAATCGACGCCCGACACAGGTGTATCGGGCGATACGAGGTCACATGAAGCAAAAACATGACATCGCCGTGAGAAGTATGTCGCCTGAAACGACATCGGGGAGAACGTTGTCGGCCGGCGCGTCGTGCGAAAGCATGTCGGGCGATAGAGAATTTGCAGGTCATGTGAACCCGATAAGCGGCTCGATAAGAGATACTGGCGTCGGGCGACAGGGTTATCGGCCGATAAACGTGTCGGTCTACGAACCTATCGGGTGACAAGCCATGTCGTTCGGTAAGAAAACAACAAGCCGACCGATACGCCTCACACGATACAAAACCGATGCCGGGCGAGAGATAACGTGTCGGGCAAAAGGTGTGTCGGGCTATACCTTTGCTCTCAGGAGGCATCGCCCGATACCAGGGCGAAGGCAAGATGGCCGACACACGAGCAAAAGGGAGGATCACTGCATACGTTCTAGGTGGCAAAAAGGAGAAAATGATAGCCCGACATGAAGAAACCTCCACGCTATTTATAGAGAACCCAGCTGGGGGTAAAACGTGCAAAACATGGCGCGCGTCGGGCGTTTTAGTCACGCTATTCCCGAGACGCGCAGTCCCATCGGGCAGTCCAAGGGTCATCCGCTGCCCTTGCGACGCCTGGGGTGAGGCTGCCCGATACAAGCGGTTCTGTGCCCAGCTGGTCGACACGGTAGAAAAGCGGGTGGTCAAAAGGCCAAAACTAATCCTGGGTGAAGTAAAAGGCCATTGCAGGGTAAAACATCATTGGTATAGAGGAGGATCTCCTACCTCAGATGATATTACTACTCAATGCTTCGCAAAACACAGCGGTGGCCCATAAAACAAAAAGAGTCAGCACACGTGCGCATGCACTGACTCGGGCCTTATTACAGTCCATAATGTTTGTTTTTACAAAAAAAAGAAATGCATCCTAATCTATGACTCGGGCTGCCTCCCAAGGAGCGCTGAAGTTTCGTCGCCAGCTCGACCGGTGTAGGCTCTTCGGTTGTACCCACCTCCAGCAAGTCAATCTCTACTTTCCTGACAAAAGCTTCGTATTCATAAAACCTTTTCACTCTATGCCCGTTCACCTTGAAGATCTTAGTCGGGTCATCCTTGTCGCGGAGCTCCATCATTCCTGATGGGTATATCTTTGACACAGAAAACGGTCCCGACCATCTTGTCTGTAATTTCCCAGGAAAAAGACGGATGGAGGACTTGAATAACAAGACCTTATCCCCTTCGCTCACATCCTTTCTCCTAAGGTGGGCATCATGCCACAATTTTGTTGTTTCCTTGTAGATCTTTTCTTTCTCGTAGGCGTGAATCCTCAGCTCTTCGAGCTCTTAAAGCTGCAAAAACCTCTTTTCTCCTGCTTTGTCTAAGTCCATATTTAGGAACTTGATCTCCCAAAGGGCCTTGTGTTCTAGTTCCAAAGGCAGATGGCAGGATTTTCCGTATATAAGACGGTAGGGGGTGGTTCCAATGGGCGTCTTGTAAGCAGTACGGTAGGCCCATAATGCGTCGTCAAGTTTCATAGACCAGTCTCTCCGCGTGCGGCTGACAGTCTTTTCTAAGATCTGTTTGATCTGTCTGTTTGAGACCTCTACCTGCCCCGACGTCTGTGGGTGGTAGGGCGTAGCGATCTTATGTTTTACTCCATACTTACGTAGGAGCGCTTCGAACTGCCTTTCTCTGAAGTGCGACCCACCGTCTCTTATTACGGTGCGCGCTACACCGAAACGGGGAAAGATGGTCTTCTCAAAAAGCTTGATAACCGACTTGGCGTCGCATGTTTGGGTGGCTACCGCCTCTACCCACTTCGATACGTAATCTACTGCCACTAGTATGTATTGATACCCCTGGGATGGGGGAAACGGCCCCATGTAATCAATCCCCCATACGTCAAATATTTCCACTTCGATCCAGCTTGCCATTGGCATTTCATTCCTCCTCCCTATATTTCCCGTTGACTGGCACTCTTTGCAAACCTTTACAAATCGTGCAACATCTTTAAATAAGGAGGGCCAGTAGAAACCTGATTGTAGCACTTTCGCCGATGTTCTTTCGCTACCCACGTGTCCACCATAGGGGGAGGCGTGGCATCCCTTCAGGATATCAGCGGTTTCTTCTTCCGGGATGCACCTCCTGTACAAGTTGTATGCGCATCTTCTGAACAGGAGAGGATCATCCCAGTAATAATTCTTGGCATCCGCGAATAGCTTCTTCTTTTGATTGTAGGTGATGTCAGGAGGCAGCTCTCCACAAACAAGGAAATTGCAGATGTCTGCAAACTAGGGCAAACCTTCTTCTTGAGCTTCATCCATCATAAGAGCTTCGTCGGCAAAGTCGTCGTCAATTTGTGGCCCTTTCTGTCTCTCAGCCACTATCCTTGATAGGTGGTCTGCGACCACATTTTCCGCACCCTTCTTGTCGATAATTTCATGATCAAACTCTTGGAGCAACAAGGCCCATCTCAACAATATGGGCTTTGCGTCTTTCTTTTGCATTAAGTATTTTATTGCCCCATGATCTGTGTATACTTTGACCTTTGATCCGACGAGATACGACCTGAACTTGTCAAACGTGAAGACGATCGCGAGCATCTCCTTCTCGGTGGTTGTGTAGTTTACCTGTGCTTCGTCCAACGTGCGACTAGCGTATTAAATCACATGGTGCTTTTTATCTTTCTTTTGCCCCAGGACTGCTCCAACTGCGTAGTCGCTAGCGTCGCACATTAGCTCAAAGGGTAAACCCCAATCTGGCGCTTGAAGGATAGGTGGTGATATTAAAGCATTTTTCAGGGCCTGAAAAGCACTGAGACAATCGTTAGAGAAAACAAATTCAGCATCTTTTACCAGAAGATTGGACAATGGTTTGGAAATCCTTGAGAAGTCCTTGATGAATCTTAGGTAATACCCGGCGTGCCTGAGGAAGCTTCTTATCCCCGTGATGGATTTTGGTGGAGGAAGCTTAGATATAGCTTCGATTTTGCTGGTATCCACCTCGATCCCACGCCTTGAGATCTTATGCCCTAGAACGATGCCCTCCCGCACCATGAAATGACATTTTTCCCAGTTCAGGACTAGGCTGTTTTCCTCGCACCTTTGAAGTACTAACGACAGATTCTTCAGACAGCTATCGAAGTCCTTTCCATAGACGGAGAAATTGTCCATGAAAACTTCCACGATGTCTTCTAGAAAATCTGAGAACATTGATATCATGCATCTTTGAAAGGTGGCGGGGGCGTTGCAGAGTCCGAAGGGCATCCTTCTAAAGGCATAAGTGCCGTAAAGGCAGGTGAACGTCGTTTTCTCTTGGTCGTCGGGTAAGATGGGTACCTGGTAAAATCCTGAAAAGCCATCAAGAAAACAAAAATAATCGTGATGCGCTAATCTTTCAAGAACTTGGTCAATAAAAGGTAGCGGAAAATGATCCTTTTTTGTAGCCTGATTTAGCTTTCGGTAATCAATGCACATTCGCCAACCGGTGACGGTCCTTACCGCCACCTCGTCACCCTTCTCACCCTTAACCACAGTCATTCCACCTTTCATGGGTACTACGTGGATTGGGCTTACCCAATTGCTGTCGCTAATTGGGTAAATGATCCCCGCGTCCCTAAGCTTTATTACCTCTTTCTTGACGACCTCCTTGAGCATATGATTCAGCTTCCTATGGGGTTGGGCCAGAGGCTTGGCAGACTCATCCATGTTGATGTGATGCATGCAAAGGGCGGGGCTAAGGCCTTTGATATCATCTACGGAATATCCTATAGCCCCCCTATGGAGTCTTAACTCCTCAAGGAGCCGGTCTAGCTGATTGCTTGAAAGATCGGCGTTTACGATGACTGGGTTCCTCTGTTCTTCATCTAAAAATTCGTACTTCAGTCCTTCAGGCAACGCTTTTAAATCCGGCTTTGTTCTGGGTGTCTCCTCCTGAGGTTCTCCCTCAAGGGAGGCATACTTCGCAGAGTTCACCTCCTCCTCTTCTTCTTGCAAGTCTTTATCAGAAAGGTTGAAAAGGTCGAGATGCCTCACGACCGCAGGATCTTCGAGGTCGGGATCCTGACAGCTTATTGCCCTTGCGAGGGGGTCCACTTTCCGGATATCCTCCTCTATTTCCTCGCAGAATTTATTGTAACTATCCGCAAAACAGGCCGATTCAGACAGGGATGGACCTCTCATGATCTCCTTCATCTTGAAGTCCATGTGGTTGTTTCCAACCCTCAAGGTGATTATCCCTTCAGAGACATCAATCAGCGCCCTCCTTGTTGCCAAGAAAGGGCGTCCGAAGATGATCGGACATCTGGGATCTTCAGTTGTGTCGATGACGACGATGTCGCAGGGAATAAAGAAATCACCGACCCTAATCGGCACATCTTCGACAATGCCAACAGGTCTTTTGAAGGAGTGATCCGCCAGTTCAATCCGCATATTGGTTCGAACCATGTCGGTCAAACCCATCCTTTGCGCGAAACTTAAGGGTGTGAGGCTGATGCTTGCTCCCAAGTCCGCTAGACCCTTCCGCTCGACATTGTCCCCGATGGCGAATGGGATTGTGAAAGCTCCGGGATCCCTTCTCTTAGTTGGCAAGATGGGCTTTACGAAGGCAGAGGAAGTAGAGGCTAGGTACACTGTCTCTATCCTTCCTCCCCTTCTTTTCTTCATTATTAGATCTTTGAGAAACTTGGCGTATGTAGGCATCTCCTCCAAAGCGTCAAGGAAGGGGACTTCAAGATGCAGCTTCCTGATCGAGTCCATGAACCTTTCGTGCTGCTTTTTCAGATTTTCCTTGATCAGCTTGTACGGGAACGGTATCCTGGGAGCATAAGGATTCCTCCCACCAGATGGCTCATCGGACGGTCTCGGTGCAGGCTCTTGGGCTTCTGCAGGCCTACCTCCGCCTCCTGCTGGAATAGCATCCTTGGGCCCTTTCTCAGGTTCCGGTGGGGCTTCATCAGCGCGCTCTACCGTCTTTCCTAATCTAAGCACTGCCATTACTGCAGTTTCAGGGTGGGGGAGCATTTTTCCTGCAGGGTTCTTCATCAGAGCAGTCATCTGAGACAGCCGTTGATCGACCTCCCATTGGCGCATCTGCAGACTCGCCATCTGGTGTTGCATGGAATTTAGAGATCCAGGGTTGGTAAACGTCCCCTGTACCAACTGGTTGATAATGGTGTCTTGTCTTTTTATGTAGGCGGAAAGCTGACCACCCCAATTAGGACGGGTCGCCCTCTCGCTTTGGCTCTGACATTCGCCCTCAGAAAGGGGTTGCTCACAACGAGGCATGGTATCAAGGCTCGGTGGAGCAGGTTACAGCTTTGCAGGGTACCTGAAATATCACGAGAAATCAAGTTAGAACACAGAGTTATTTGGTTCCGGCAAAGAATAATGCTTAAAGAAAAAGAAAAAGAAAAAGAGGTGCTGTCAAGCCTATTTCTAAGCTTGAGGCACGGGAGTGTAGTTAGTGGCTTCGGATTTGTCAACAGTGTCATTTGCCTTGTCCCTGGCAACGGCGCCAGAAAGTTGACCGGCCTAAATCGCGCGTCCTAAAATTGGAGGCGTATTTGAGGTAGTCGAGCCTTCACATTTATAACCCGAATCCTTCTAGGCCCCCGCAACTTTGTTTACGGGGTCGAAGTAGTCATACGGGGTCGAACACAGGGACAAGGTGGGTCGTGTTGACGACTCTGAATCGACACTCTACACTCCGGTGGGTATAAAGAGATGTTAAAGTTCCCCGAAGGGGAACAACAAGCTGTCACGATTAAATCAAAGAAAACTATCTCCAACTGGAGTTACAAGAAAGATTAAGATTTTGTCATTTAGCAGTTTTTAGGAATTTTCATGCAACAGAAAATAGAAAGATAAATTGCAGTTTAAGGCGTAATGCAAGGGATAAGACTTCAGTAAGACAAGCGATAGCAGTAACACCCTGCACCCCTCCTCTCAGAGCGGATGCCTCTAACAAAGCTTCAACACCCCTCTCGAGGTTGCTAGGCTCAAGTTAGAGTGGAATGATACTAAAACAACTCCGTTCCGGGCACTCTCGTACTCCAGAACCGGACCAAACACTAGAGCCACAACCCAACTCTCGAAGTAGTTGCGACGGGAAAGACGATTCGGTAGCTAAGCGAAACGTGATCCAAAACATGCAAGCTAGAGTCCAGATATCCAACACAGCAGTTACCCAATCATAAGGCACCAAGCATTAAACAAATAGCAATTAAGCATTTCTATTTCCATAAGCAATAAGGGTCTTAATACAATGCATAAGCTAAGAATTTAAATAACAGAATTAAAGATAGATGTCGCCTTCTTGATGTAGAAGAACGACAGACTACTGTAGCTCTCCTGCCCGATACCGGTCAGGAGCCGAGCCCGATAACGCAGTGTCGGGTGGCACCCCCTCTCGGGCAGCGCCGACTGACGACTGACTGTATCGCTCAAGGACCCTGGCCGATACGCTCATGTCAGGCGGCACGCATGACGGGCGGAGCGTATCGGGTTCGATATCGTGTCGGGCAAAGAGCTACGAGTCTACTGTCGGGCACTCATTTCTCTCATTTTCGCTGGCCGATATCGGCCCGCAGTGTTGCCCGGGACAACACTAAGTGAACCATCCCTTCCCTCTCGGGATGAGGGAAAGCTCACCTAGTGTCGCCCGGCACAAGCACTGGGGTGCGATACTCTTGCTCTCACAGCGTCCTTCGAAGGTGGCTCCCAAACTTCCGAATTGTCTTGTCCGAACTATCCAACTTTCCGACCTCCCGACCTTCCGACCCGTCTTTTCGGCTTCCTGTAGCTGCTATTTATAGGCGGCGGTTGAAGGAGTAATTGTGCTGGAAATTCCACGTAGCTCCCTTATACGCCGGTCGATGGATGTGGACGGCCGATACAGGTATGTCTCGGCGTGAGGCGCTAGCTATCGGTCACGTGGCTGGCGGCACGCCTGCCGGTGGGTGGCTGTGTTGCCCGACGAGTTTGGTCATCGATGCGGCTTTGGCTCCCTGTCGGGTAGACGGTATGTCGGCCGACACGTCCTTCTTGCGCAGCGCCCTTCTCCGCCGATCATTCTCATGTCGCCCAGCCCCTGTCGGGCTGGGTTGTATCGGGCGTCAGGAAGGTCGAGACGGGCTTAGACTTATTGTGGGCCGGAATCGGCCTTATTGCACAAAAACGAGGAAAACTCTGTAGAAGATAGGAAAAATTGGAATAAGAGCATTGCTTGGCCAATTATTGCGAAAATGCTAATAAAATAGAGGAAAATAGCAGAAAAGGGTAGTTTTGATAACAGAATAAAGGGGGAAAACGTCACAAAATTTGGTGTTATCAGTCGAGAAGAAGTATCCATATCTTTTTCAGGCTGCTTGAATTTTGGGGAAAAATTCTTAAAAAGGAGGGGAGAATGTGACAGAGTGAGTTTTTACATACATATTATTTAATTCCTCTCTCTTACAATTTTAATTGTTCCAATTATGCCCTCAACCATATCTCTTACTAATTTGATTAAATGGATTATCAATTTCACTTAAGATTATCCATTATAGTACATAAAGTCAATAATACAAGTATTATGACATTTAGTCAATTGACATAGTCAATAATCGAATATTGACTCCAATATTGCACCATAGTTAAATCATAGCATTATAAAACTATGCCTAAAATCTCATTACAATTAGAATTACCAATTTAGAGTTATTTACATTTGAAATATTGTGTATTATGTCACCTAATCTAGCCTAGGACTAAGGTTTGCGATTTATTTAGCCATTTATTTCTATCACGCGGCCCGTATTTTCTGTTATGGCGTGATCCCCTTTGCTGGGATTTGATCCCAGCCTCCCGATTGGATGCGCGTTGATCCACTCTGGATCCAAGGGTGAGGACCTCGTCTTCCACCTCTGAAAGAATCGGTCCCCTCTAGTAGGTAAACCTGCGACTCCTCCAACGGCCCTCGCGCCCGAACACCACCTCCTCCTCGCGAGATCTTTGGAGGACTAACTCCTCTCCTCAAACCGAACTCAACAATCCTCACCACATCACCCATCTCCCTCAGATCAGGGAGAACAACCCCCCGATCTCTCGCGCCTCTCACCGGCGGCGACGCATGGTTTAGGGCTTATCCCACTACTCCATCCCAGGTCTATAAAAGACCCCCAAAAGCTTCCATGACCTCCCTTTTATCTTTCCGCACCATCAATTCCACCAAGATTTGCACTCTTTCCCCAACCTCGAGCAAGCTCCGCCTCAGTTGTCTCGACTTCCCCCTCGCTCCAGAAGCTCCCTCCATCCAATTGGACGCGGCAACACCATCTAGGGACCCCGGCGAGTCGAGGAGCGTCGTCAGTGGATGCCGTGGAGGCCCAGAACCTCGGGTCGACAAGCTGCGTAACCAAGCTCTAAGAGTTTCACCGTCGGCGAGGTCCAGGGCACGTCGAGCAGCTGGGAGTGAACCTAGAGTTTCACGAACCTCACGCGGAACTTCGTGACCCCTCAATCCAATCAGAGGGCAGGTAAATCCTTAGAACCCGATTTCCGTTTACAGAGCCTCCTGCCATCGCAACCATGGCTGTAGTTAACCTCTGGCGAGCTTCTTGGGCTCGTTAGACTCAGGAAGACCCCACGAATGCAACCCACTCATGCTCACACACTCCACATCCACCTAGCTACCCCACTCCTTCGCCATTCCTTGCCTCAGTTAGCTGCTGCCATGGCGCGAGTCACAGATGAATCGAACCAACGAAAACCCCAATCTGTCCAAACGTGGTCACGTGCAAAGAACTCAACCTCAGGGGCTTTTATGCCTTTATCCCATCTTTGACCCGGTTGACTGAGGCTGGCTCACGGGTTAAGGAGAGGATCCGCGTAGCCGGATCCCTCTTCTGATCCGCGAGACCAGCGACCCCTTTTTTTCGTTTATTTCCTTAGATTTTTCTTGATTGGTCAGAATTGTGGAAACCCTAGAAAATGATAGGAATATCGAAATATATCGAACCTATATATCATTTTCATCAGAAAAATGCAATCTACTTAAATAAAATAATTCCAGGACTTAGATATGATTCCTTCTCTGAAAATATGGCCTATATACCTAATGACCCCTTAATATTTATATATTATGAACAATGGTCATTACTGATTTCCAATCTTCCTTGGGAATAGATTAAACCTTAATTAGGGTTCTAAACACCATGTTATACGAAATCATATCCAAGAAGGATAGTTGATCCAATAATGATGAAAAACCCTAATTTTAAGATTCCACTCTTCATAATGTATACCTTATACAATTTTATGTCATACGATTAATTGCCTTGAATGACTTTGATTAACCCTGACCTTAGAACCAACTCTGACCTCTCGAATCACATGTATCCTAAAAATGATATCCTAAGTGACCTAAACCCTAATAATAAACCTTAATGTGGAATAATGAGGATCCATGGTAACTTTAGGTTTTGTTTATATTTCAGGGTGATCTACTATCTTTTTTAATAACCTAGGACTTGTGGAATCCAGATATGAGAATTAGAGGTATGTGGATATAATTATATGACTGTTTTTTGCTGGACGTTAAGTATATGTAATTGTTTGCATGAAATTGATCTACATTGATGGATGTGGATATATGATTAATTGATGATTTACCGCCTTGAACATGAAAGAACATAATTGAATATAAGTGAAATGTAGTTACTAGTGGTGCTCATTAATATCCCTATTAGAGAGGGAAAGTATTAATGTTGACTAGCACCTCCCTAATGGTACAAGGTACGCAGGGAGATCCCTAATGGTACAAGGTACGCAGGGATAGGGCCCAATATTTATGTTTGTGCTAAGTCCACCACAGTAATGCATATTCATTATAAATAAGGATAATAATTTGGGATTTCCTGATTTTCTGCCTCTAAATAATGTTGTCATTCTTTTTCTCCAAATTTTGAGTATTTTATGTACCAGCATAGTATAGCTTTTAATTCCATGTACCAACTTTGTTGATGTTTTTGTTTCGCATATTTTCTAGGTACAAGGAACAATTGATAATAGATGAAGCACTCTAAAGTACCTGAAGCCACTAAATAAAGATCATGGAGGATATGAGATAGATTTCCACTTCTTACCATATTCATTTCAGTTAGATAGTTTTTACTCTTCTAGATGATGTAATAGGATGTTATAGATCCTATGTAATAATCACATTTCCTTTTTCATAGACTTATTCTTCTCCATTCTCAAGTATAAATATGTATGACTTTATCTTTTACCCATGAATGAATTGTTGTGTGGCTATTACTGATGATTTGGACCAAATCTTGGCTTATCTCTGATTTTAGTTGACCATCTTGATTTCTTATATTTTCCCTTTTGACATTCATAGATATGAGTGCACGCATATCTGTGCATGTCACTAAGGAACGCGTATGGAAATTGGGGTCGTCACAGTTGGTATCAGAGCCAGGTTCACACATCATAGTCACATGCCTTTCATTCACCCTATTATGAGTCTAGGGTAGTCCTTGAGTTAGGGATGTGAAGGGTTGAGGTGACTAGGATAGCATCTGCCTAAGGTCTGGCTAAAGTCTCTGAGCCACTTTGCTTGGCAATCACGAGGCTACCTATAAGGCAGTGTGAATCTACCTGGCCGATATCCTAAATGTCCCTTACTTCTTGGGCATACCTTAAATTAGGATCCTTCTCATCTATAGAAACTCCCTCTCATCTTTTCTATAGGAATATTTTCCCTCTTATCTCAAATTTTTGAAAAGTGTTCTTCCCTTCATCTTTATGATTAGGAAAAAGTCTCTCTATTTAGAAATTCTTAAGGACGACCAATAAGGACTCTTAAGGTATCCTCCATAAATTGTAACATCAAGAACGTTAATAAATGATATAAGAGAATAATGAAATGACATAATGATAATGACAAATATAATTGTTGAGTAATAAATCTAATATATCCCAATTAATTTCAGGATGCCTCCTAAGACTCGCAGCTCAGGGGAATCGTCCTCTAAGAAAAGAAAAGAGCCTGAAACCTCTGAATTACCTGATCCCGATGCTGCGGCCAAGGAAAGGTGGGAGGAACAGAAGAAAATCCTTCTAGATTTTATGGAAACCCTCGCCACAAAAGGAACCCCTGAACCTAGCTCATCTAGGAAGAAAGAAGTGACGGTGATATATTTTATTAAGCTAAACCTTGATTCCTTTTGGGGGGAAGACCAGCCTGAGGCCATGGACAAGGCTGAAGCCTGGATTTTAACCATAGAGAATTGTTTTCATACCCTAGAAGTACACAATGAGAACAAGGTCAAGTTCGCCACCCATATGCTTAAGGGAGGGGCACAAATCTGGTGGGAGAACTATGGCGGGAATAGGGGTGAGGAAATAGACGACATGGAGTGGGAAGCCTTCAAAAACCTCTTCACGGATCGTTTTATGCCCATAGCTGAGAGGAAGAGGAAGGAGAAGATGTACATAGAGTTAAGGCAGGGTAGTCTTACAGTAGCTGATTACACCCAGAAGTTTAGGCTTCTGGAACGTTATGCACCCATCAGGACTGAAGACCGTCTTACTGAACACTATGTTGACTGCCTATCCGTCCACCTAAAAACCCTAGTCATAGACTCTCATCCCAGAAGCATAGATGAAGCCCTAGATATGGCCCTCAAGCAGGAGAGAGAGCAGGGCATGCAAAAACCTTCTAGCATGGGATACTTAGGGTTAACCACAACTGAAGAGGACAAGTCTAGAAAGTTCCATCTTGGCCATAACAATAAGGGATCAGGGAAATGAGGAAGTTCTGGAAAAGGGAGGACAGAAAAACTACCAGAATCAGCCGAGGATGAATCATCCCAAGTGCAAGACGTGTGGGCATTTCCATGGTGGAGTATGCCGCCACACCAAGCCAATCTGCTATAACTGCAAGAAGGAGGGTCATTTCGGCGCCAAGTGCCCCACTCCCTCCATCTTTGGCAATCTTGCGGGTGGTGCTCCGCAGCCTCAGGGACACCGCAATGGTAGGGTATTTATAGTAAGTGCAGAAGAGACCAAGGCAAATCCAAACCAGCTCTGTGAAGGTTACCTAATTTCTTTATAATTCAATATCTTATTCAAGCCTGCAATTATTCATAATTTGATTACCTTATGTAGGCACTGTAATATTAAATGGTCATCCTATAAAGGCTTTATTTGACTCTGGATCTACAAATACATTTATTTCTCGAACTCTAGCATCCATATTAAATCTTCACATAAGGGATTTGGGATATATTCTGGACGTGTCTACTCCGAGTGGCAAAATACTCACAACTCTGCAGAAAACCAATGAACTTTCTCTTAAATACGAAAATCATGATATGCCCTTCGAATTCATTCTCTTAACCATGGAAGACTTTGATGTTATACTTGGTATGGACTGGCTTTATACATACCATGCTCACATTGATTGTAGAAACAAGATGGTGGTCCTCTCTCAACCTCATTCTTATCCCGTGAAAATCCCTAGGGGAAGCGAATTCTGTAATAATATTATAATCTCCTCTCTTAAAGCTAAAAAGCTCATTTATAAAGGATGTAAAGTCTTCCTCGCATTAGTCTCAGAGACCAGTCCTAGTAGCGGGCCTGTAGAAAGTCTGGAGGTGGTACGTGACTTCCCTGACATTTTCCCGGAGGAGCTTCCTGGGCTGCCTCCAAATAGAGACATTGAGTTCTCCATAGATCTTCTTCCTGGAACCACTCCTATTTCTAGGGCACCGTATAGGATGGCTCCTGTTGAGCTTATGGAGTTGAAGAAACAATTGCAAGAACTTCTCGACAAAGGTTTCATTCGTCCTAGTGTTTCCCCCTGGGGAGCTCCTGTTCTCTTTGTTATAAAGAAAGATGGTTCTATGCGTATGTGTATTGACTACCACATGTTGAACCAAGCCACTATTTAAAACAAATATCCTCTTCCTTGTATTGATGGCCTCTTTGATCAGCTTTGTACTGCTAAAGTTTTCTCAAAGATTGATCTCCGTTTTGGATACCATCAACTTAAAATCAAGGATTCTGATATTTCTAAAACTACATTTCGAACTCATTATGGGCATTATGAATTTCTGGTGATGCCATTCGGGTTGACCAACTGACCAGGTGTATTTATGAATCTGATGAACAAAGTCTTCCAACCTTATCTTGATGAGTTTGTGGTCGTCTTCATTGATGATATCTTGATCTATTCTAATTCTATGGAAAAATACTATGAACACTTGCGAGCAGTTCTTGACATTCTTCGAACCTAGATGTTTTATGGCAAACTTTCAAAATGTGAATTTTGGATTAATAAGGTCATTTTTCTTGGACATGTCATTTCTGGAGGTAGTATATATGTTGATCCTGCCAAAGTCTCTACTGTACTTGATTGGCAACCTCCTCGTAATCCTTCTGAAATTTAGAGTTTCTTGGGTTTAGCCGGATATTATCGTTGCTTTATCTCAAATTTCTCCAAAGTTGCACTTCCTCTAACCAAGCTTACTCGGAAGGATGAGCACTTTATTTGGTCAGATACTTGTGAGTCCAGTTTCCAGCAGTTAAAGCAGAAGTTGACGTCTGCTCCTGTTCTCATTGTACCCTCCGACAATGAAGGTTTGTCATATTCACTGATGCTTCGAGGAATGGGTTAGGGTGTGTCCTACAATAGAATGGTAAGGTGGTGGCCTTTGCGTCTAGACAGCTAAAACCCAATGAACTTAATTATCCCACTCACGATTTGGAATTAGCTGCAATCATTCATGCCCTCAAAATCTAGAGGCACTACCTGTACGGGGCAACATTCGACATCTTCACCGATCACAAGAGCCTAAAGTACATCCTGACTCAGAAGGAGTTGAATCTGTGTCAACGTCAATGGATGGAATACCTAAAAGATTACAATTTCACTATTTCTTATCATCTGGGTAAGGCAAATGTAGTCGTTGATGCCTTAGCAGGAAAAGGGCAGTGTGTGCATCTCTTTCTGTCCCTGAATGGAGGAACATGGAGGATCTAGTGAGCTGGAAACCACAGTTTCTGTCTAATCGTGCACATGTTAATAACATCTCCATCACGTCCAACTTGCATTTCGAACTTCTTGAGGCACAAAAGGCTAGTCCCGATCTTGCAGAGCTCTCTTCTCTCCTGTCGAAGCTGCAAACACATCTGTATGTGGGTCTTGATGGTGGTCTCCGTTACAAGAATCGTATGTGGGTTCCTGAGCAGTCAACTGTAAAGACATCAATCCTAAATGAGGCACATGGGTCCAAGTACACAGTTCATCCAGGCACGACAAAGATGTACAAAGACCTAGAACGTCAGCTTTGGTGGAGAGGCATGAAACATGATATTTATGATTTTGTGTCCAGATGTCTGACATGCCAAAAGATCAAGGCTGAACATCAGAGACCAGGCGGTCTACTACAGCCACTTGAGATTCCAGAATGGAAATGGGAACACATCATCATGGATTTTGTGGTGGGGTTACCCAGGACTAGGAAGGGACACGATGCAGCTTGGGTCATAGTGGATCGTATCACCAAATTGGCTCATTTCCTTCCTGTGAAGACTACTGCAAAGGTTTCTGAGTTGGCTGACCTCTACATATGGGAGATAGTATGTCTGCATGGAATTCCAGTGTCTATTGTCTCAGGCAGGGACCCAAAGTTCACATCAAAGCTGTGGAAGCAGGTTCAAGAGGAATTGGGCACCAAGTTGAACTTCAGTACATCCTACCATCCGCAAATAGACGGGCAATCAGAGCGTACAGTACAGATTCTAGAGGATCTTCTGCGAGCTTGTGTTCTCGACTGGGAAGGCTCGAGGGACTATTACTTGCCTTTAGCTGAATTTGCCTATAATAATAGCTATCAGGCAAGCATTGAGATGCCTCCCTATGAAGCTCTTTATGGTCGACCATGCAGATCACCTTTACAGTGGGACGATGTCGGAGAGCATACCCTGATGAAGTCCGAGGAGATGCAGTTATATACTGACAAGGTTGCTCTAATTCGACAGAGGATGAAGCGGGCGCAGGATAGGCAGAATTCTTATGCAGATGCTCATCGTCAAGAACGATAGTTCAAGGAAGGTGACCATGTTTTTCTGAAGATTCGGCCTATTCGAGCTTTGGCCAAGAACAAAGCAAAGCTCAGTCCTCGTTATGTTGGACCCTTCGAGATTCTAGAAAGGGTTGGTGAATGTGCCTATCGACTTGCTTTGCCTCCTCAGTATAGTGCCATGCATAATGTGTTCCA
The DNA here is from genome assembly GCA_963693085.1 of Alisma plantago-aquatica. NCBI lineage: Eukaryota > Viridiplantae > Streptophyta > Magnoliopsida > Alismatales > Alismataceae > Alisma > Alisma plantago-aquatica. Next base: position 286,110,781 of record OY856414.1, read on the forward strand.
TGTATCTAATCTGAAGCCCTATGTCAAGGATTCCAGTCATATCTTGAATCATGAGCCTCTCTAATTGAAGGATGATCTGTCATATGATGAGTCCCCAGTCAGAATTCTCGACTTCAAGTCAAAGGAGCTTCGCAGTAATCGTCATATTGAAATGGTGAAAGTTCTCTGGAGCCACCATGATGAAACGGATGCCACCTGGGAGCTAAAGACCGAGGTCGAGAAGAAGTATCCATATCTTTTTCAGGCTGCTTGAATTTTGGGGACAAAATTCTTAAAATGGAGGGGAGAATGTGACAGAGTGAGTTTTTACATACATATTATTTAATTCCTCTCTCTTACAATTTTAATTGTTCCAATTATGCCCTCAACCATATCTCTTACTAATTTGATTAAATAGATTATCAATTTCACTTAAGATTATCCATTATAGTACATAAAGTCAATAATACAAGTATTATGACATTTAGTCAATTGACATAGTCAATAATCGAATATTGACTCCAATATTGCACCATAGTTAAATCATAGCATTCTAAAACTATGCCTAAAATCTCATTACAATTGGAATTACCAATTTAGAGTTATTTACATTTGAAATATTGTGTATTATGTCACCTAATCTAGCCTAGGACTAAGGTTTGCGATTTATTTAGCCGTTTATTTTTGTCACGCGGCACATATTTCCTGTTATGGCGCGATCCCCTTTACTGGGATTTGATCCCAGCCGCCCGATTGGATGTGCGCTGATCCACTCTGGATCCAAGGGTGAGGACCTCGTCTTCCACCTCTGAAAGAATTGGTCCCCTCCAGTAGCTGAACCTGCGACTCCTCCAACGGCCCTCGCGCCCGAACCCCACCTCCTCCTCGCAAGATCTTTGGAGGACTAACTCCTCTCCTCAAACCAAACTCAACAATCCTCACCACGTCACCCATCTCCCTCGGATCAGGGAGAACAACCACCCGATCTCTCGCGCCTCTCACTGGCGGCGACGCATGGTTTAGGGCTTAGCCCTCTACTCCACCCCAGGTCTATAAAAGACCCCCAAAAGCTTCCTTGACCTCCCTTTTATCTTTCCACACCATCAATTCCACCGAGACTTGCCCTCTTTCCCCAACCTCGAGGGAGCTCCGCCTCAGCTGTCTCGACTTCCCCCTCACTCCAGAAGCTCCCTCCATCCAATTGGATGTGGCAACACCATCTAGGGACCCCAGCGAGTCGAGGAGCGTCGTTAGTGGATGTCGTGGAGGCCCAGAACCTCGGGTCGACAAGCTGTGTAACCAAGCTCTAAGAGATTCACCGTCGGTGAGGTCCAGGGCATGTCGAGCAGCTGGGAGTGGACCTAGAGTTTCACGAACCTCACGCGGAGCTTCATGACCCCTCAATCCAACCGGAGGGCAGGTAAATCCTTAGAACCCGATTTCTATTTACAGAGCCTCCTGCCATCACAACCATGGTTGTAGTTAACCTCCGGCGAGCTTCTTGGGCTTGTTGGACTCGGGAAGACCCCACGAACGCAACCCGCTCATGCTCACACACTCCGCATCCACCTAGATACCCCACTCCTTTGCCATTCCTTGCCTCAGTTAGCTGCTGCCATGGCGCGAGTCACAGATGAATCGAACCAACAAAAACCCCAATCTGTCCAAGCGTGGTCACGCGCAAAGAACTCAACCTCAGGGGCATTTACGCCTTTATCCCATCTTTGACCCGGTTGACCGAGGCTGGCACGCAGGTTAAGGAGAGGATCCGCGTAGCCAGATCCCTCTTCTGATCCGCGAGACCAGCGACCCCTTTTTTTGTTTATTTCCTTAGATTTTTCCTGATTGGACAGAATTGTGGAAACCCTAGAAAATGATAGGAATATCGAAATATATCGAACCTATATATCATTTTCATCAGAAAAATACAATCTACTTAAAAAAAATAATTCCAGGACTTAGATATGATTCCTTCTCTAAAAATATGGCCTACATACCTAATGACCCCTTAATATTTATATATTATGAACAATGGTCATTATTGATTTCCAATCTGCCTTGGGAATAGATTAAACCTTAATTAGGGTTCTAAACACCATGTTATCTAAAATCATATCCAAGAAGGATAGTTGATCCAACAATGATGAAAAACCCTAATTTCAAGATTCCACTCTTCATAATGTATACCTTATACAATTTTATGTCATACGATTAATTGCCTTGAATGACTTTGATTAACCCTTACCTTAGAACCAACTCTTACCTCTCGAATCACATGTATCCTAAAAATGATATCCCAAATGACCTAAACCCTAATAAGAAACCCTAATGTGGAATAATGAGGATCCATGGTAACTTTAGGTTTTGTTTATATTTCAGGGTGATCTACTATCTTTCTAATAACCTAGGACTTGTGGAATCCAGATCTGAGAATTAGAGGTACGTGGATATAATTATATGACTAGTTTTTGCTAGATGTTAAGTATATGTAATTGTTTGCATGAAATTGATATACATTGATGGATGTGGATATATGATTAATTGATGATTTACCGCCTTGAACATGAAAGAACATAATTGAATATAAGTGAAATGTAGTTACTAGTGGTGCTCATTAATCTCCCTATTAGAGAGGGAAAGTATTAATGTTGACTAGCACCTCCCTAATGGTACAAGGTACGTAGGGAGATCCCTAATGGTACAAGGTACGCAGGGATAGGGCCCAATATTTATGTTTGTGCTAAGTCCACCATATTAATGCATATTCATTATAAATAAGGATAATAACTTGGGATTTCCTGATTTTCTGCCTCTAAATAATGTTGTCATTCTTTTTCTCCAAATTTTGAGTATTTTATATACCAACATAGTATAGCTTTTAATTCCACGTACCAACTTTGTTGATGTTTTTGTTTCTTATATTTTCTAGGTACAAGGAACAATTGATAGTAGATGAAGCACTCTAAAGTACCTGATGCCACTAAATAAATATCATGGAGGATATGAGATAGATTTCCACTTCTTACCATATTCATTTCAGTTAGATAGTTTTTACTCTTCTAGATGATGTAATAGGATGTTATAGATCCTATGTAATAATCGCATTTCCTTTTTCATAGACTTATTCGTCTCCATTCTCAAGTATAAATATGTATGACTTTATCTTTTATCCATGAATGAATTGTTGTGTGGTTATTACTGATGATGTGGACCAAATCTTGGCTTATCTCTGATTTTAGTTGACCATCTTGATTTCTTATATTTTCCCTTTTGACATTCATAGATATGAGTGCACGAATATCAGTGCATGTCACTAAGGAACGTGTATGGAAATTGGGGTCGTCACAAGGAGTGTAAGCTATGGAAAACCAAAAGCTATAGAAAATGTAAAGCCAGACCAATGATTCTTGCCATTGGTCAGCAGTTCCATCGAAATTGACAAAAGCATTTACCAAAGGGAAGGGGAATAGCGGCGAAGCAAGGAAAAAGAATGATAAATTCAATACTTACATGATTATTACACCACCAAGAAGTCATTCAGTTCGTTCCTCACACCGCTTCAATCGCCTTATCTTATAGCCGATGTCCATATTTTCTCACTTGGGAAACCCTATGGATCGACATACAACAAGGCGGTGGGGGCGAAGAGTCGAGGGCTCGTGCTCATGCTTCGTAGTGAGAAAATTACATATAATCTTGAGAAACACTATCTTATCAAAAACTATGGACAATATTGTTTATATACGCAACAGAGGACCATATCGTAATTTTGAAAAATGCTAGTAAATATTACATCCAACACCCCGACCTTTCCTATATAGTATAGACAGGAACTCCTCTTCCTAATGTACCTTGCTAGTTAGTTGCCTATTGTAGTTTAGGTGAAATTATCCTCGAGCTCTAAATTTCATTCATGTATATATATATATATATATATATATATATATATATATATATATATATACATATCTATATATATATATATATATATATATATATATATATATATATATATATATATATATATATATATATATATAGAGAGAGAGAGAGAGAGAGAGAGAGAGAGAGAGTCAGGCTAGAATACACTCGAGTGTATCCGGAGCGGAATACACTCAAGTAGTTTTTCATGATGCAATATTTTTTTTGAAAATCTAATCTGCTGATCTTCTTAAACATCTCATGAACAACTCATACGCAAAATTTGAGCACATTTGGATATGTATAGCTCATGTTATGAAGACCGCAAAAATTATGCATTTCAAATTAGTTTCGCGCGTCGATTTCGTTGCCCTCGGATGAGTGACTTACACTCATCCAAATGGGCTCAAAATTTGTATGTAGCCTATTTATAGTATGACGGTGAAGATCAACGGTTTACATTTTGCAAAAAATAGTCTTGATATGCAAACACACTTGAGTGTATTCGTGCGATCCGTACACTCGAGTGTATTCGTGCGATCCGTACACTCGAGTGTATTCTAGCATGACTCTCTCTCTCTCTCTCTTTCTCTCTCTCTCTCTCTCTATATATATATATATATATATATATCAATGTTAAAGATCGAGAGTGCAATCAAATATTTATTTCTATTATTGTAGGTGTCATATGGAAGAAAAGAAACAACAGAATTTGCAATCTTTTTCAAACTGACAAATAACTTTCTAAACATGTATGAAAACTAAAATTCAGGACTATGCCCAAAAAGCTTCTGAATTGAAACTAAGAAAGTTAAAATATTTTCAGCTGTAATCAATTCTTTATTTCTACTACTCTAGGTGTCATATCGAAGAAAAGAAACAATAGAATTTGCAAACTTTTCCAATTCATACAAACAATTTTCCATGCATGTATGAAAATTAAAACTCGGGACCAAGCCTAAAAAGCTTCTGAACTGTAACTAAGAAACTTAAAAGCTTTTGAGTTGTAATTGAAAAAGTTAAAAGCTTTTTTACTAAGTTTATCTTACATTAAAGTAAAAGTGACTACCAATCAAAATTTTCATTTGTTTCCTTCACAAGATGACAACATGCTTGCTCTTTATACAATCAACGTGATTAGTACACTTCTTCGACATGGAAGTTGTAAGCTTCTTCAATGCTTTCTCCTAACATAGTATTTCCTGCAATCCAAAAAAACATAGGCATATATTAATCGTGTTGGTTTGAGATATGGGAATTTACATATAAAAAATAAAAAAGTTACAACAGAATATAGGTGTGGGATAACGTTGGCTCCACAGATGCTATAGTAATCATGGTATGTAATGCATATAGTACATTCTAATCTAGTATTCAAGAATGTGTAGAGATAGATGATGTCATGTCTGACATTATGATCTAACATGTACATGATTTTTATGTTGTACTTTTGTATTTAAGTGAGCTGTTATGAAATAAATAAGGCCAATAATTAGGTTTGGTGGTTGTTAGATAGTGAGCTTTCTATTCTCATTTTTAAGTAGGGATCTTATGATACTATCATTGAGGTTGATAATTGTCGATGGAGCCTTCACTTTGGATCTGTGAACAACCATAATATTGAGGATGACATCTAAGGTGTTGCTCATGTTAGTTCTTTCAAAGGCAATTGCAATTGGCAATAATTGTTGCAGTACAATTGATGATAATATCCTTCATTGATGTAGGAGTAGAGAATAAAACATCGTACATATACAAGTAGTATGAAATCCTTAAGACAGTGGTGACATATTTTATTCTATGCTTTAAATTTATTTTTGAAATAATACTTCAGTTAGGAAGAAGGATAATATTCTTTGGGACTAATCTTCTGTATAACAACATGACAATAAGATCTATGTCCATTCCTCCTACTTTAAGAATAAAATCAAAGCTTAGAATATAATAAAATACACATGTTTAATATGAAATGTAAGTAGAGACATAGGCATTACTATACCCAAGTGCAAAGTTATTTAGGTACCCTCCGTAGTCTAAGAAAAATTTTCTATTGATGGTGTAATACGTTCCTTATTTGTACTATTCTAGGCATCATATAGAAACAAGGAAATAATACCATTTGCAGATTTTTCTAAACCTACCAAACAATTTTCTATACACGTACGGAAACCCGTAGTGAAGATTTCACCAAAATGAATTGTGATGTAGCCATAATTGACGAATGGTTTGGTGAAAATGTGGTTTAGAATGTCCACAACAATTGGGCTAACATTTTCCCTAAGAAGGGATTGGCATCCGATGTGGAAAGTGTGTTGTCCAGCAAACATATTAGATGTATGTAAATGTATATGTGAGATGTGTTAGTGAAAAAAAATTAGCTTACAAATTGTTTTTATCGTGAGAATGACATAAATGTGTTTTTATGGCTACTTGAATTGATGTTTCAGACCATGTCTTGTGCCACGTATAAACAAGTAACAATGATAATTTACTTAGATTGTCATAAGCAATTTTTTGTGTGACATTTCTAACTTTAGCATACCGAAAACACAATATCATCCCGTGGAAGATAAAGAATCAGTATAGCACACACCTCATATTCATGTATGTATGACAACCTTTTGGTGTTGTCGCTGTAGTTTGTGTATAGTATGGTGAATGGTGGTTCAAGAGGCCGTAAGTTGGTATGATAGTTTGGGAGGTGCAATACTATCAAAAAATCATTAATCACTAAATTCTCATAAGTAGTCAGTGAAAGCATCACTGGACATTGATAATTTTAACTTGACATGAGGTATTGTAATCCACACAAGTAATAAAGCAGTCGTTATATGCAATCGAACATATCCAAATTGATATAAACTTAATAAATCTACTAGCAAGGGACACAATAGTACAGAAGACTACTGCATCTAGGGAAACTATAAGGCCAGAGAAGACTACTAAGAAAATTGTTGAAGCCAGAGACACTGCCCAAGCCCTCCGACATTCATACGAACACGTGAGGCAGAGGAAAAATATCTAGTCGTCGCTTGGAAGTCGTCCTCTTGTCACACTCTCACTTCGTCCGTTGGCCAACAACCACCGGCATCGTTCTGAGACAGAAGAAATCAGCAGACCATCATCAGAAGCGATAAAAAGGATGTGTTGCCTTAACAAATTCACTCCCACCGCAGACTAACCGCGGGGATGAAGAGAAACAAAGGATGGAAGCAGAGGAACAGAAATAGAGGACGTAAGCAGAAGAAGAGAAATAGAGCACGGGAGCAGAGGATGAAGACAGGAAAGGGGAGATAATTTACCTGGCAAGGTGGTACTAACAACACGCTTTGTTCCAATCTTCCTATGGAACTGCATCTACCTTTCTCCTCTTTCTCTCCAAAACCCTACCAGCATTCTCACGGAAAGGGGGCGATGCTAAGACTCGAGAGGGAAGTCGATCCTTTAACCCGGCGTGTAAATTGCATGTTATAACATGCCGAAGTCAGTTTTTTTCATACAGTCAGGACCGCCCGTCACAATGTACAGACAAAGACCAGCCACAAATTACAAATAATATTGGCGAATATTGCAGCGAACCCACCAAACGGGCCTTCCTATATGCAGCGAAATAACAAAAAGAACGAAATGGAAGGCCGTGTTGCCTGTGGTCCAGCCGATCAAGGCCCAATTAATCTCTTCTCCCGTCCTATGTAGGTTGGCTACTCGGCTGTAGAGTCACTTCGATAATCAATTCAAATTCCCAATTCCTAAATCTGTTTATTACTAGCTCTCAGCCAGGTACCAAAGGCGTCAATCTCTTTATTTGCTGCTAAGAAATTTCATATTTGGCATGGAATAGCTCATTGCTAGCAGTCTTACGTATTATTCTTTGACCGTGGTTATTGCTGCTTTGATTGTATTTTCAGTTTGTTATCAGTGTAAAGATATGTTATCTAAAAATCGTTTGATCCCGTCCCAGCCATCTTGACTTGTTATTTTATTTCTTTCCATGCTGCTCACCAGGTCTACTTCCTGTGTCGACAAGATGTCCATACGTGGCGTTAATGTGCAGCAACATACTGTCATAAGTGACTCTCATGTGCAAAAGTGTGGTATTCTTTTTTTGTGTTATATTTGTGGAAAATCTACTCCCTTCTTAAATTGATATGGGCACCAGCGGGTTGCGGGACCACAACCCCTCCGGTCGGGTTTGGGTATGTCTTTTATTCACCCATTCAGAATTGGATCTTTTTGACCCGGACCAGCGAGACCTAAAATTCACAGTGATCCAACCCAAACCTAACCTACCCACCCATTTGACAGGTCTATATGTCAGTCAACAAGCACCATAAGTCCGATGGTTGCCAACACACATCACCACATCATCCCGTTGGGCTCTCTGTCTCTCTCAAACTATGAAGTCGTCCACCCAACTGTAGCTTTTTAAACAACTCATGACGAGAAAGCAGATTTTATCCTTCAAGAGGTCTATTAGTCATTGTTTGACTAAAATATATCATTGGTACCATTTAAATTAGTATTTATAGAAAAAAATATGTCATGCAACAAAGTTAAAGAGATGCAATCTTACCAAATTCTTAAAAACATCATGTAACTAAATAAGTATGTGTTATAATTTTTTTTAAACCTCAGAAATAGTTAAATTGCACACAAGTCTACAAGATACATAAAATTGCATAACTTGAACAGACGAAGTCGGAATTGAACTAAATTGTAAAAATAGCTTTGTAATCTAGTATTACATCATAATGTAAAGTTAAATGTCAAAATTAAGCACCCAATCAAGCCAAACAATGATATTTGTATATCAAGTAAGGTTGGGGGCCTTATAGAGACCCTCTACTGTCATTACAAAGACTTATCACGCCTCCAATAATCATGACCTCGAACCAATAGTTCCAAAAATTCAAATCAAATATCCCTTCTTTGTAAACTTCTCTATACCATTCTTGCTCTTTTATACCTCGTGTTTCCTCATGTTATTCACATCATCATCTTGTTGACCCTCCAGCCTTGCCACTTGGACGCTGCATTAGTTGAACACCCCTTTATGACGTTTCCAGCCACTCGAGACCCAAGTCGGGGGTCTCTGAGTTCGTAAAAATGAAAGAAACTCATCCATGACTATTGTAGGTCGATGTGAAAATAAAAAGGTATTTTGGAATCATGGGAGTTTTGTCTACAAGATGGCATGGGTGATGTGAACTAATTTAGGATAACAAAAAGGTTATTTTAGGATTCATGTAATTAATGTAAGTATAACCCTAATTCACTAATATTTTTAGTAAGTGTATAAAGACCTTATTGTGGACTTTGGTTTGAATACAAATAATGAACAAGGTTGACTATCAGGTATGTTGCATTGTTACATTCATAATTGGAGAATCACCTATGTTTCCTCTCTGTGGACTTATTTAATACTTGAAAACATAACCTTCTTACTAAAGCTTATTTCTAGAATTTATCTTATCACTACTACATAAATTACTTTTTATAATGTTAGAAATGTTGAATAATTTGAACATTAGATTGTCTTCTCTTTTGATGATGACAAATATTTCACTATGTATAGATTTAACTTGCTATCAAGTGTTTCAGGAACCAAGCACATTTTGGAAAAATCAAGATTGAAACATCAAATGATTGAACAATTGTTCATATGTACTTATTTGCATTACAAATGTACAAGTTTTTAGAACTTATATAAAATCAAGCTATGGACCAACACCACCTATCCAAAACCTTTTCATGTGTCAATACAGATTGTCTTGGATAGGCAGGTCACAATAGAAAATCCTAGATAGGATCTTCTAATATTTACACATCCATTTATAGAGTTTTTCATCGATCGAATAACTTGTGAACTGAGATCCACTCGGTCGATAAATTTTTCGACCGAAACACTACTCGGTCGAGGACTCAGACAATAAAAAGAAAAAAAATTTAAAATACAGTATGTACTGAGTCAATCTCAGTTAAAGACTTTGTCGATCGAAACACAATTGACCGACAAAGAGTCATTGTGACACTTTGACCAAGAAGTTAGACTTAAGTATAATTTTTGGAGCTTTTGCGCACTCAGCACATGCTTAGTCAAGTAACTGGTCAACAGAGACACTTCTGATCGAGAAACTTGTCGACCGAGGAACTTTATGGAATGAAAATTAATTATGATTGAACTTGTCATTGCACCTTAATTTACTTCGTCCCAGCGGCTAGTTGACCACTAAAAACACTTTAGACACTCCCCAATATTATCCTAGCTACTTGTAAGCCATTCCTATAAATAGTAGTGGTCTAGGACAACCAATACATAACTTGCATACTTGAATACATGACATCTTGAGAAAATAGAGTTGTAGCGCCATACTTGTAATCATTCACAACTGTCATTTTTGTATCCTTGGCTTAGTTTAGCCTCCCACCATTCAAACTTGATACATCCTTTGTGGTTTGGTCGATAAGCTTGATTCATAAGGATACTTTTGAGCTAACTTTGTATTCCTTTCTCCTATCTTTATTATACTACTATATAACTACGATTGGACTACTTCAAGAGGAGAAGGTTGTACAGGATTCCACAAGAGAAGATACACTTCCATTGGCTGTCAAAGAAGAGGTGATGATCCGAATTCCCCGTCTGTCGATGCTCTCTATGATCTTAAAAGAAGAGATTTGGTCAATTTCTTTTCTCCGTCCATCGGTGCTCTCCGCGGTCGTAAAAGAAGAGGTTTGGTTTGTGATGTTCTGTGGTCAACAAAGAAGAGGATTTAGTTGCAACAACTATTTTGTAATTTGTCCTAACAGATAACTTAATAAGATTGCTTGTTTCAAATGCTAGTTGATAATAACTGAGTAGTGGACTGACATCGTAGACAGAACCACTCTAAATCTTGTCACACCTTTGTTTTCTTACTTATCACTTTTTTTGATAAAATATTTTATAAATCTATATTCACCCCCACTCTAGATCTTCTCATTTGGTATCATAGTAGGTCTTCACAGAGCCTTTACATGTCTTGAAGAATGGGGGATGGCATACTTGGTAACTTCAACATGGAGGGCACGTACATGAACAAACTTAATGGTGTTTGATGGGTCTAACTACACCTATTGGAAGAGGAGGATGCAATTCTATTTCTAAGGAATAAGTTTTGACCTTTGGAAAATTATTGTTGGATCTTACAAATTTCCAAGTACCAAACTAGAATAATGGGATGCATAAATGGTAAAACAAGCGAAATTAAATGCAAAGTATATAAGCATACTTTATTTCTTTTTATCTCCAAGTGAATTTAATTTTATATCTACTTGTGATACTGCTTATGAAATATGGAATAAACTCACAATAACTCATGAGGGTACTACACAAGTAAAGATTAATACTGAAATTGGCATGTCAAAATACAAGTTTGAATTATTTCGTATGCAACCTAACGAAAGTATTGAAAAAATGTATGCTAGATTTTCTAACATTATAAACAACCTAAGGGCCTTGAGGAAGAACATAACAGAGCAAGATCAAGTATCCAATATACTTAGATCATTGCCTACAAGATACAATTCAAAGGTTACCACTATTAAAGAAGCCAATAGTCTTACAACACTTAAGATGCAACAACTCATTGGAAATTTAGAGACACATGAAGTCACTCTAGAAAAAGAAGAAAAGATTGAGGCTGAACAAAAAAGGGTAAAGAAGAAAGACATCTCGCTTCAAGTTGCATACAAGGCATCACCAGGAAATGTTACTCAAGAAAGTAATGACACAAGTAAAGACGATGAAGAAAATGCTCTAATTGTATATGGTAAGAAATATAAACACATTCTTTCTTCATGTGTTTCGAGTGCGGAAAGAAGGGCCACTTAAAAATTGAGTGCCCAAAACTTAAGAAAAAGAAGTCCTCATCCAAGAAGAAAGACAAGGGAGAAAAAATCCTACAAAGCTGCTTGGGATCAACCAAGCGATAAAAATGGAGGCAGTGAAGGAGAAGAGATAGAATGTTTTATAGAAAAAGAAGATGAAGAAGAAACCAATGAGGATTGGGTGGTTGATAGTGGATGCTCTAAACATATGACTAGAAACAAAAATGCTTTCAATTCACTCGAAAAGAAAAAGGGAGTCAGTCACATTTGGAGACAACAACATTGGAACCATCACAAGAATAGGTAATACCAGAACTAGCCTCACAATTAAGAATGTATTATTAGTAGATGGATTGCATCATATTTTTATAACTGTTAGTCAATTATGTGACAGTGGTTATGATGCGCTTTTTAATATGACTTGTTGCAAATTGCTTGATGAAGACACAAATAATATAGTATATGAAGGAAAAAGAGTAGGCAATCATTATACTCTTAGGCCTAACTCTATGAAATTAATTGTTGTTCAATGCCTTATTGCAACTGATGATGCTCAAAATCTATGGCATAGAATATTAGGACATGTAAGCACTAATGTTATTAGAAAATTTATTAAACATGATCTAGCTCGTGGTTTGCCTAAAATCTATTTTTATAATCCAAAAAATTGTGAACCTTGTACCTTAGGGAAAAAATTAAAACTTATTTGAAAGCAAACCAAATCCTTAGTACATCTACACCTCTTGAACTCATACATATGGACTTATTTGGACCTATGTGAACACAAGATATAAGTACAAAGAAGTACTACTTTGTTATTGTTAATGACTACAATAGATATATTTGGGTACATTTTATTTCTAGCAAATATGATATTATTGGAATATTTATTAAGTTCTGATCAAAAATTGAAAATCAACTTCAAAATTAAATTTGCACCATTAGGAGTGATCACATGGGAGAATTTGAAAATCGTGCTTTTGAACATTTTTTTCTCATCTAAAGGGTATACTCACAATTTTTAATCTCCTCACACTCCACCATAAAATGGTATAGTTGAAAGGAAAAATTGTTCTTTGCAAGAAATGTCTAGAACTATGCTTTTAGAACATAATACACCAAAAACTTTTTAGCCTGAAGCTGTTGATTCCGCATGTTATGTTCAAAATAGCATCCTATGACTTAAATATACTCCTTGTGAAATACTCTTTTCTAAGAAACTAAGAGTGGATTATTTTCATATCTTTGGAACATCGTGTTATATTTTAAACGACAAAGAAGATAGAGACAAATTTGATCCTAAATCACTAAAAGGGCTCTTCTTTGGTTATTCAACCTCAAGTAAGGCCTAAATAATCTTTAATATTGTCTCTAAGAAAGTAGAAGAATCAATTCATATAACATTTCATGAAAATCCAACAAATAATGAAATAGAAAATAATCTTTCACCATTAATTGAAGATTTAACCATATCACCTGAAAATGATGACAATGTTGAAAATGAACAAAGTCAATTTCAAAATGAAAAGTTACATCAACCTATTACAAGAATAATAAAATACCATCCAAAAGATCTTATTATTGGTGTTCCTTTTGATAGAATAAAAACTACATCCTTTTTTAAAGATATGACTAACATCACCTTTGTCTCTATGATTAAACCCAAAAAGTTTGATGAAGCTCTTAAAGATGATTATTGGATAATTCCTATGCAAGAAGAATTGAATGGATTCAGTAAGAATGATGTATGGGATTTAGTTCCTAGACTACAATATAAAACCATTATGAGAACTAAATGGGTATTTCATAACAAACTAAATGAAGCCAAGGAAGTTGTTAGGAATAAAGCTATATTGGTTGCTCAAGGGCATAATCAACAAAAAGGAATTGATTTTTATGAAACATATGCTCTAGTAGCTATACTTGAATAAATTTGAATTCTATTAGAGCTAGCTGCACATAAAAACATTAAGCTCTTTCAAATGGATGTTAAAAGTGCATTTTTAAATGGGATAATTCAAGGAGAAGTTTATGTTACTCAATCTCCCAGTTTTCAAGATCCAAAACATATTGATTATCTCTACATGTGAAAGAAAGCATTATATGGTTTAAAACAAGCCCCTAGAAATTGGTATGAATGTCTTAAATTTTTTTTTGAAAATAACTTTTCTATTGGCAAATCCGATCCTACACTTTATATCAAAAGGTATGAATCAAATTTTCTTATCAGTCAAATATATGTAGATAATATAATTTTTGGTGCTTCAAATGAATCACTTTGCACACAATTTAGCGATATTATGCAAAAAGGAATTTGAAATGAGACTCATTGGTAAGTTAACATTTTTGATGGGTTTTCAAATAAAACAAACTCCTCGTGATATTTTCCTCAACCAAGAAAAATATACAAAAGAACTCTTTAAACACTTTGTATGGAAAATTGCAAAAATGCATCCACTCCTATGGGTACTTTAGACAAAATTGATAAGAATGAAATGGTGATCCTACCGATAGTTCCTAATATAGAGGTATGATTGGTAGTTTGTTGTACGTAACTACATCTAGACCAGATGTTATGTTTCTCGTTGGCTTATGTGCCCATTTTCGATCGAACGCTATGAACTCTCACCTAGTTGTTGTTAAGAGAATAGTGAGATATCTAGCTGGTACAATTGACTATGGTATCCGGGGATCCAAAAGATCAACCATTTGACCTTAAAGCCTATACTGACTTTGATTACACTGGTTGCCACCTTGATCGTAAGAGTGCTAGTGGTGGTTTTTTCTTTCTCAAAAAGTCACTTGTATCTTGGTTTAGTAAGAAACAAAATATCATTGCTTTATCTACCACTGAGGATGAATACATGACAGCCATCTCTTGTTGTACACAAGTCTTATGGATGTAACAAGTTATAATTAACTATGAGTTTTCTCTCTATTTTTTGTGATAATACTAGTGTCATAAATCTAGCACATAATCCTATTTTACATAGTCATTATAAACACATTGAAATTTGATATCATTTTCTCTGCAATCACATTGCCAAAAATAGCAATTGTCTTCATCACATTGATATGAAAACTCAATTAGCTGTTATTTTTATAAAAACCTCTTGCTTTGGAACAATTTTGAGTTATAAGAAACAAATTACACATTCTTCCTCTAGAGGATGTGTATTTTGATTTTTTTAAATGAAGTTATTTCTAAGTTTTCACATCTAGCTTTAATGGTTTATTATACCGAAATACATCCTTCGATGTTTGATTTTGAGATTCTTTTAGAAATGTTTTATGGTGCTTCATGGATTCTCTAAAACCAATATGGGCTTCACATCCCTTTTATTTGGTATAGAGATTCTCTTATTAAGACTCACTCTTGTTGGATCAAGGGCTCTAGAGGGGGGTGAATAGAGCTTCACAAATCTCATAAAATGGATTAGACCACCAAATTATATTGAGTGTAGAAACTTAAACAAGCAACAATTTGATGTCCTAATTAGAAAGCATAGCAAGGATGAGAGACAAGGAAGTGCAAGCACTTGGACTGGTGGTTTAGAGTGGTTCTACATCCTAACTAGGAGCAATGTTAGTCCACTACCTAGAGGTGGTTAATCTCTAGGATTTGCAATCTTGGTACTCTTATATTCCATCATAATATTATAAGACATAACAACCACACATCCAAGGGCTTAGTACCTCAAGAAAAGATCTTCAACCTATAGAAGGAGCTTACCCACTTGAACCATGGAGTTTTCAACCATCAATATGGACTTACCCACTCCTTCTTCAAGTCTTCAGCCTTCAAGGGATTACCTATCTTTCTTGAGCGCTTGCCTTGACTATCTCCTTCACTTGGAGATCTGGAACACCTTGCCTTCTTCAACCTTGAAGAACAACAACCTCTTCTCCTTCACTCGAAGAAGATCTTCAACCTTTTCTTTGATAGGAAAGAGGGTAGGAAGATGGTAGAGGAGAGATTTACATCAATACATGGAGAAACTCTCTTACAAAGGAACCTATCTCACTCATACTCATGAATTTGACTTGAAGGTAGAGAGAGAAAGGGGCTCAAAGGGTTAGAACACTCTCAACCAGGCTAGGACCAAGCTTGTAGTGAATGAGCAACCTTGGAATGATCTCCAAGAGGTTCTATTTATAGTTGAGGGTGCCCCTTTAAGTTGTGGGACACTTAGATACAAAATATAGCCGTTTTTGCTCAAAGCAACAACTCTATTTTTGCTCAAAACACACAACAACGGTCACAATCACTTTTTCTACAAATTCCGTACAGTGCAATCGGTCGAGTTTGAATAAAGGTAACTCGACCGATAGAGTAAAAGATAAAGTCGATATTCAAATCATCGGTCGAGTTTGCCCTGGAAAAACTCAACTGACCAATGAAAATCAAATTGGTCAGTTACTCGATCGGTCCACTTCTGTGAAAACACAACTTGACAGATGTTATCTTCAGAAACTTGATCCAGGAGGATCGGTGAAGTTTACAACTTGACCGATTGCCTGCCTGTGGTCAATTTTCTAAAGTGCATCTAAAGTGATTAAAACTTGGTGTTTAGTGTCACAATCAATTTTCTCAACTAAGTTACAAGTCAATTCATCATTACAAGTGATTACAAAAATGTTCTAAGGTCGTTTACATAGATTTCCAAAATTGCACACTTGTAGCTCTTTTGATTTGAACTTGAGCCAATCTAGGGCTTTTGATTTTTGATCCATTTCTTGTATCTAATATCTGAAATCAATCTTTAATACACATATTAGATACATATGAATGGAATGGTTAAGTCATTATCAAAATATGGAAAATGCATAACCTCTAGGTCAACATTCTCCCCCTTTTGACAATGACAAACCATTCCTCAAACATATTGAAAAGGATATAGAAATTATACCTTTGCCTTGTGAATTAAGGGGATTCATGATGTGAATAATGTGAATTTCTCCCCCTCAATCTATGCTTATTCTAACCTACATGGTTAGTCTATCTATACATAGCAGTCATAGCATATATGCACTATGTGATCCTTTTGCAAGTCACATGATAAAATAGTAAATGAACAAGAAAAGGATCTCATAAGCAATAAGCAATAGTATAACAACAAATAAAAATATGATTGAGTTTCAAACCAGTGAAATAACTCTCCCCCTTTTGACATTTTCAAAAAGTAGGGGGGTAGAAGAGCATAAATCCAGGTCTTCTCTAAAACACAATCAACCAGATATACATACAAGCAATCTCATATCATTTGGAAAATAGAGACGAAAGAAACATACAATCTCAATCATAATCAAAATATGGTGAAAGATGGCATCAAAGCATAAGATATATCAGATTAAATAGCATGAGTTCACATCACATATATTACAACGCAGATGCATGTTCTCATAAAAATAACTACAAGCAAAAAGAGATGAAAACAAAAGATAAAATAGTACAACTTAGATAAATGTGCCGAGATGTTTCTTATACAAAATAGCCTAGAAGGATGTATATGATCATCATGCTAGACTAAAAACTAAGAAACAAGCTAGACATCTAAACTATCTATATCAAAGACGTCATCATCATCGGCTCCTAGTTCGTACTCCTCGTCTACATCAGAAGGTGCAGCAGTAGTGCCTTCTTCACCAGATCCAACACCATCACCATTACCATCATCTAAAGTGTCCTCGCCATCACCTTCATCATCATCATCAGCCTTGGCATCATCACCCTGGTCAGGCATCTCCTCATCAGTAGGAGGACCGAACATGTGACCAGGCCAATGGGGATTTCGCTCAGCCCACGACATACCAAGAGCGTGGAGCTCATTGACATGCAGATAGGACGGAGTAGAGTCACCAAGGCTGGCAAGCAAGGTGGCCAGGCGGCCAGCAGGAAATGGGAGGTAGGTAGGGGCAGAGCTACCAGTAGCAAAGGGTGGAGGTGGAGGAGTAGCAGTGGAAGGATTAGGAGCAGGATAGTAATGATTGTATGCATATGAAGCATAATCACTACCGGGGTAGGGCTAGTAGGAGGGGTAGGGGTGAGCACATGATATATTTATGGTAGACATGATAGAACACAAATCTTGATGCAGGTGGTCCTGAACCTAGTGGTTGTATGCTTGTTGGTGCATCATGTAGCCCATAAGGGTTTCATTTAATACACAAAATGAAGCACGACTAGGTCTAGGAGGAGGCTGAGGAGGTGGAGCTCGGGCTGAGGAGGTGATGCGATGATTTTGAGTCGCATTTAGAGACCTATTTCATATGTGTTTTGTGCCTTAATTACTCATTTTCATGGATATTATTGCATAATTCACTTTATTTGGTCTCTGCCATCATTTTATATCAAATCCCCTTTATTTCATTATTTTAAGCATTATTGATCATCTTATCATAAATCGTGTGGATT
This sequence comes from Alisma plantago-aquatica, assembly GCA_963693085.1. Lineage (NCBI taxonomy): Eukaryota > Viridiplantae > Streptophyta > Magnoliopsida > Alismatales > Alismataceae > Alisma > Alisma plantago-aquatica. The sequence goes on from OY856414.1 coordinate 286,128,965, forward strand.
TATTTGGTCTTGTTGTACAATTTCAGGAAAAACAAGTATCTACATCCGTCGATACCATCGACGGGTGTCGATACCATCGACCAAGCCACAGGTTGTCAGCCGAGAAGAGCAATACAGAGTCGATACCATCGACGCCCAAGTCGATGGCATCGAGATGTCTCCAGGCTGCTAGCGAGGATTAAGTCGATACCATCGACGGATGTCGATGCCATCGACACAAGGAGAGCTACAGCGTCGCTAAACGACAACAACCGACGCTAAAGGAGTCGATACCATCGACACCCAAGTCGATGGTATCGAGATCACCACAGGCGCTCAGAATAAAAGAAAGGAAAGCTGCCGCTAATCTGCTGGGTCGATACCATCGACCCGCGTCGATGGTATCGACGCCGGCAGATATGCGTTGGATCTATTTTGACATCAATCGGACGGCTGTCATTATTGGACGACCTAATTAGGGACTTATACCTAATGACGGCCGCCCAGAGGTGAAGGGGATCTGATATTTGGATTGCACGAGTGCCGAGGAGGAGAGAGAGGAGAACGGAGGCCGAGAAGCTCATACCGGGTGATTCGGACGCTGCCGAAGACAATTTCCACCACCGACAGGCGGGGAAAGCTTGTGTTCTACGCCAAGGATCCACCGGTTCTTCTCCGTTCAGGGGTTTTCCCATCTATTTCACGTTTTTCTTATGAATTCCCCAATTTCTACCATGTATTCGTGTAAGATGAACATGAGAGGCTAAAACCCTCAATCTTTAGGACCGGGAGTAGCCCGGGGATACATTGTATGATGATTTTATATTGATAATTCATATTTTTCTCTCATATCCGTGGTATAAATTCGTTTTCTCTATTGCTATTGTTATGCTTGATCACCATAATAGTAAATTAATGCCCTTAATCACTTTGACAGAAGGATTAACGGTTGAAAAGAAACGAATTCTACATTAATTAATAAAACCCTTGACAAAGGAGTTGTAAAATTAATGGTGGGAACTGAGGGACCGATCTTAATGCGCTTAGTTTAGGGGAATGATTACTACGACGGTGGAATCAACCTAAACCTAAGTAGTGAATTACACCACGACAGTGGGTAATTCTCATTTCAGGCCACTACCCGGATAGAGAGAGAAGTGTGAGGAATTATATGAAATCTAATACAATGTTGACCCGCGGTGAAACCGCCATCCTAAAGATATCCTTTTAATTGATTAAATTAACCTTTAATCGATTGTTTTCTTTGTTTCATTTTTATTTTCTTTTAATTTCAACAACAAACCCTACTTTGTTAATCGGTCTAGCTGATTGCGATTAGTTAGTAGAAGTCTCCAATAATTCACGTATCCCTGAGTTCGACTCGGGCCTCACAAGGCCTATATTACTCGACGCGTATACTTGCGTTTAAGCGCGTAGTAAAATACACGTCAAGTTTTTGGCGCCGTTGCCGGGGACACGGCGAATTATTGGCACTTTGAGTGCTAAGAGCGGCCACTCTAGGCCACATTTTTTTTATTTATTTTAAAACAATTTCAAAAATTCCTTTATTTCTCTATAATTGTGTTGACTCGTCCAAAGCATTGTACTGAACCCCTATTTCCATATTTCAGGTGCTTTGCATGGTGCACACGCGCAGTCGAGACTACGTGAATCGCACACCTGAGGTTCCATCTGCGGGACCAGAGGACGAGGACAACTACGAGGAGGAACACCACAGTGATATACATTCTGAATCTGAGCCGGAACAAGAAGAAGTAATGGCTGAAGCACAGACAATATGGGAGAAGATCAAGGCGTCTTCTTCCTCGGCATCAAAGGGGCCTATAAAGAAACAAGGGCTAAACATACCTACATACAAGATCGACCCAGCACTGATTAACTTGGTCAAATCCAATGCATTTCACGGACTGAAAAATGAAGATCCAGTGGCACACATTAGTCAGTTTGTGGAGAACTGCGATATGGTGAAGATAGATCGCTTTCCACAAGATGCGTTGTATCTCAAGTTGTTCCCAAGTTCACTGGCAGGAGCAGCACGTGAGTGGCTTCATAACCTCGACGACGGGTTTGTTGAATCATGGGATCACATGGTGGAGGTTTTCTTCGAGAGGTTTTTCCCTCCTGAGAAGACCAATGATATGATCCGGAAGATCCACAATTTCACCCAACAGGCGGGTGAAACTTATTCTGAGACTTGGGAGCGATTCCAAGTCATGTTGAGGAGATGTCCACACCATGGACTAGACAAGGAAACCCAAGTGAAGATCTTCTACTTTGCTCTCTCCGAGCACGATAGGAGCAATTTGGATTCAGCCGGGTCCGGATTTTTCTTAAACAACACTGATGATAGGTGCTGGGAGATTTTAAAGAACATGTCCAGAAAACAATCATGGGGTGACCGGGATAAAGTTGAGCATGTTCGAGCGATAGGGGAATCTAAAGCAGTCAAGGAGCTGAATGATAAGTTAGATCTCCTAGCCAAGAAGTTACTGTCTAAGGAAGATGCATCTGAGGATGAGGAAGCCCAGGTTAAATTCATGCAACAACAGGGCTACAGAAACAATGACTATGCATGGAGGAGAGACAAAAAGTTTTCTTGGAAGGATCCGAATAACTTTCTACAAGATCCGGATGCAAAGCCACAACCGAAAGCCGAGGACAAGAACACTGAATTGCTAAGTCAAATGGTCCAGCAAAACCAAGAGATGATGGCCATGTTTGGAAAACAACTGCAATCTCAAGGTGATATTCTAACCAAATTTGGGCAGACGCTGCAAAGCCATGGAGCACAAATGCGGGCATTGGAGACCACCGTGGCACAGATTTCAAGTGAGGTGGCGGCTATCAAGCACGCCAATCAACAGAAACCATCCGAGAACGCGAATGTGGTTCAAGCGCACCATCAGGTCAAATACATTTCTGTGGTGAGTAATGAAGAAGAATCTCAGGTGCAAGAAGTTGCAGAGGAAAGGAGAATGACGTTCAATGTGAATGCAACACCGGCAATACCATTTCCACGCACGTACTATGGACTGCCGGGTGGAAACCCTTTCTTCAGAAAATCTGATAGAGTTGTGAATACTGTATCTCCACCTGGGCAAAAAGAAGAAGTGCAAGTTTTTGCACATGCGGAGACAAAGAAGGTGGAAGAGGAACCACAACAAGCTGCTACTAATGAGGATGACTTGCAAAAGCACACGTCCGAGACAGTGAGTGAAGCAAGCTTAGGGGAGGTACCTCCGAAGGACTCATATGTGCCTCCTCACAAGCGTGTCAATGCGGCAGATGTGTCAAATCGGGACAATCCAAAGCCGAAGAAGGAGCACCGACACTATAGGAAATTCTTGGAAATATTCCGCAAGATGCATATCAACATTCCGCTGGTGGAGATGATTGAGAAAGTGCCCGCCTACGGGAGGTTCATTAAAGAGATCATCAACAAGAAGAGGCGGATAAATGATGATGAAATTCATTGGTTGAATGAGACGGTGAGCTCGATGATTCATGGGAGTTCACCAAGGAAGAGAAAGGACCCAGGAGGTTTTTACATTCCGTGTTCAATAGGTGGTCAACATGTTTCTAGAGCGCAATGTGATTCTGGCGCTAGTATAAATCTCATGCCTTTGGCGACATTTCAAAAGCTGGGGTTAAAAGAGATAAAGAAGTTGGCTGCAACAATTGAATTGGCGGATGGGTCTACAGTGAGACCCTATGGAGTATGTGAAGATGTTCTAGTCAAGGTGGACAGATTCATATTTCCGGTGGATTTTGTTGTCATGGATATGCCACCACTCCAGAGCTGTGAAATTCTCCTAGGAAGACCATTTCAAGCAACGGCAGATGTTGTTACTGCTTTAGGGAGAGGTACTCTATCTTTGGGCATTGGAGGCGATCGTGTTGAATTCGAATTATCGCATGATCCTCTAAGTGCAGTTCCCAAGGTGAAAAGATTATGATTGTCACACCGTCTAGCCTAAGACGTTAAACAAGGGCGCTTGTTGGGAGGCAACCCAACCATTGGTACATTAGGATAGTTTAATGTTAGGTGTAGTTTGCTTGTATTTTGTTTACTTTTTAGTTTAAAAATGATACCTTGATCCGTTTGTTAAATGTGCAGGAACAGGCAGGGTCGATACCATCGACACACTGGTCGATGGTATCGACATGGGTTCAGGTTGACACCAGCAAAAAATCGCACTGCGTCGATACTATCGACACCCCCGTCGATGGTATCGACATGGTCACAGACAGGTCGCAATAAAGGTCGATGGTATCGACATGCCAGTCGATACCATCGAGATCTCTGGAGATTTTCAGAAGAAATCGACTCAGTGAAGTCGATACCATCGACAGGTCTGTCGATGGTATCGACATTTTCAAGTGAAAAAGACGGCGGCCGGGCTCGCGAGGCAGTTGCCCTAATCAGCGAGTCGATACCATCAACTTCCGTCGATGGTATCGACGGGCACACAGCAGTGTCGGTGTCAGTTATTCAAGACGGGGTTATTGGCCAAATGAAGTCACATCATCCAGAGTAAATCCAGACCCCACGACCCTGGCAGTACCCACCTCCGCCTCCACAAGAATGATCATGGTATCACTGTTCCACCCTTAAGTTGGTTTTTGACTATGAGGCCATAGTCGATTTCAAGCTTAGGGGGGTGGCTGGAACAGCTCTATCTTTTATCTTGTCTTTAGTTGTTTTTGTTTTTTTGCTTTGTTATTTTCATGTTCTTGCAATTTTAGTTTGTTTAGGATCCACATCTATCTAGTGTAATCGTGGATGTCTTAAAATTGTCATCTTGCTGTTTTCATGGGGAAATTAAGGGAATTGAAAATCTTTTCTGTGTCATTTAAATAGCTTTACTTGGTTGTCCTTGGGGAACTTTTTCTATGAAAATGATTGATTATGTCAACTTTGAAGCAATATGCCATACCCACACCCCCATTGACTCATGAAAAGTGGATAGTAACGGTTTTTTGAGCCTAACCTAATCAAATGGTAATGAGACCTTAATCAGATGTAAGAGAAAGAACCCTTTAAACTACTACACATGTCAATAAGGAGGGACACATAATTTTCTTTTAAGGTTCAGTCACTTAATCTTGTGATCATTCCACCCCATTTCCTATATTCCACCCAAGAATTGGAAGTAAAGTGCAGTTTCAATTTCTTTTGCGTGCATGGCATGTAGATAGGTTTGCATTATTATTTTCATGTTTTTGCATAGATTAATGAAAAAAATATATAGTGAAACATGCACATTACCCTTAGGTGCATGTCATGTAGTTGCACTCACAATTTCATGATTTTCATGCATAAGAACACCATGTATCTCAGTTTTCCTAAATAGGTGATCTAATTTGTTCCATACCCTCGAAATAAAGCAAAGATCTCCAATTGGAAAGAAAATGGCCTTATACATGTATCTCTAAGCAATTATAGATATATGGGCAAAGAAAAAAAAAACAGAAGAAAAAAATTCTGGAAAAACAGAAAAGAAAAAGGAGATTTGGAAAGAAAAGGAATAAGAGGGAGAAAGGAATGATATCACTTGTATAATAAAGGGAAATTGAGTACATGATGTGGCTTGAGTAGATTTCTATCTCATTGTGAGGTAGAAGGTTAGGGCATGCATCATTCCACCCACTTTTAGGCATTAGGGCATTCTTAAGGTGCATTTGCATCATTTAGGGCATTTTGTTATATGCATTTTGAAACTGTGTAATACTTCCAAATTCTCCCATGAACCACCCATTCCATCCACCCGTTGCTCGGATTGGTAGGCCACCGTGATTTTCTCCTCACTCATGTTTATCAGGAGAACTGCTTCCATGTAGATGGTAGTTAGGGCGAGCAACGTAGTGTAGGTGATCACAAGATGCACCATGGCTGAATCGGCGAACTTTATTATGATAACTGCCTTATGTGATAGTGTTCATCAGTTTGAAGGATAATTTCTTTTATTGATGGTTATTGTCGCCTGTAGGGTAATTACTGTTCTGTGATTAGGAAAGGCCGGTTTGAGAACGTTCAGTGGGAGTCATGTGGGATGTGGGGTGATGTGTTGATTGTTAGTTGACATCTGCAATTCTATTATAAGGATTAGTTGCTCGAGGGCGAGCAATGTTTAAGCTTAGGGGAGTTTGATGCGATGATTTTGAGTCGCATTTAGAGACCTATTTCATATGTGTTTTGTGCCTTAATTACTCATTTTCATGGATATTATTGCATAATTCACTTTATTTGGTCTCTGCCATCATTTTATATCAAATCCCCTTTATTTCATTATTTTAAGCATTATTGATCATCTTATCATAAATCGTGTGGATTTATTTGGTCTTGTTGTACAATTTCAGGAAAAACAAGTATCTACATCCGTCGATACCATCGACGGGTGTCGATACCATCGACCAAGCCACAGGTTGTCAGCCGAGAAGAGCAATACAGAGTCGATACCATCGACGCCCAAGTCGATGGCATCGAGATGTCTCCAGGCTGCTAGCGAGGATTAAGTCGATACCATCGACGGATGTCGATGCCATCGACACAAGGAGAGCTACAGCGTCGCTAAACGACAACAACCGACGCTAAAGGAGTCGATACCATCGACACCCAAGTCGATGGTATCGAGATCACCACAGGCGCTCAGAATAAAAGAAAGGAAAGCTGCCGCTAATCCGCTGGGTCGATACCATCGACCCGCGTCGATGGTATCGACGCCGGCAGATATGCGTTGGATCTATTTTGACATCAATCGGACGGCTGTCATTATTGGACGACCTAATTAGGGACTTATACCTAATGACGTCCGCCCAGAGGTGAAGGGGATCTGATATTTGGATTGCACGCGTGCCGAGGAGGAGAGAGAGGAGAACGGAGGCCGAGAAGCTCATACCGGGTGATTCGGACGCTGCCGAAGACAATTTCCACCACCGACAGGCGGGGAAAGCTTGTGTTCTACGCCAAGGATCCACCGGTTCTTCTCCGTTCAGGGGTTTTCCCATCTATTTCACGTTTTTCTTATGAATTCCCCAATTTCTACCATGTATTCGTGTAAGATGAACATGAGAGGCTAAAACCCTCAATCTTTAGGACCGGGAGTAGCCCGGGGATACATTGTATGATGATTTTATATTGATAATTCATATTTTTCTCTCATATCCGTGGTATAAATTCGTTTTCTCTATTGCTATTGTTATGCTTGATCACCATAATAGTAAATTAATGCCCTTAATCACTTTGACAGAAGGATTAACGGTTGAAAAGAAACGAATTCTACATTAATTAATAAAACCCTTGACAAAGGAGTTGTAAAATTAATGGTGGGAACTGAGGGACCGATCTTAATGCGCTTAGTTTAGGGGAATGATTACTACGACGGTGGAATCAACCTAAACCTAAGTAGTGAATTACACCACGACAGTGGGTAATTCTCATTTCAGGCCACTACCCGGATAGAGAGAGAAGTGTGAGGAATTATATGAAATCTAATACAATGTTGACCCGCGGTGAAACCGCCATCCTAAAGATATCCTTTTAATTGATTAAATTAACCTTTAATCGATTGTTTTCTTTGTTTCATTTTTATTTTCTTTTAATTTCAACAACAAACCCTACTTTGTTAATCGGTCTAGCTGATTGCGATTAGTTAGTAGAAGTCTCCAATAATTCACGTATCCCTGAGTTCGACTCGGGCCTCACAAGGCCTATATTACTCGACGCGTATACTTGCGTTTAAGCGCGTAGTAAAATACACGTCAGGAGGCAGGGGCTATAGAGGCCAAGGTAGAGGGAGAAGCACCAGGGGTAGAGGAGGCAAACATAGGCACAAACTTTTGAATTGTGGTCTCACTGATACAAACACCCTTTCTGACTACTTTGTAATGGAAGTCAAAAAAGAGGGATTCTTAGTGGCGAACTAGAATAAACCACAAATCATGGCTGGGTAGGGAGGGTAGGTGCCTTTAGTGTTCTTACTAGTGTCAAAGTAGGTCATGTGGTGTAGAATGTATCTGGCCCACTTGACACCGATGTTCTCTAAGATGCAATACATAATGACAACAATGTTCTTTGCAATATCTGTTTGATTTTTCTTCAGATGAATATTGCAGTTGATCACTAGTGCTAGAATGCGCTTCCTAAGGTCAAGAGAGGATGAAGGTAGGGTTGACTTCTTATTATATGGAACGTCAGGTTTCTTCAAGTAACAATGAATATCAGGTAAACTCAATTCATTTTGCTTGTAGAAACCTTCCAGGTCTAGAAGATCAAAATACTCTCCATAATCCTTACGCCAAGTATCATTTTCCTCATCTCTGGAAAAGAAGACATTTAATATATCCTCGTAGATTTGGAATCTCTTACCGGTGATCATCGATGTGAGGATTACTTAAGTATTTAGCGGGGGAATGAGGAAGTCATAGTTCCAACACAAATTAGCCTAGAACTCGTGAACTGCTTTAGTGCTTGACATAGAATTATTAAAACAATCACGTTCGATGGCCAAGACGGAAAGATGGTGGACGGATAGCAACCTAGAAACCTGGTCTATGACCACTTGATGGCTAGGACTAGGCTCAAACAAGGTGTGAAAAGGAAAAGGATTCCTAGGAAGGAGATCCTTATACCTATTAACAGCCTCAATCAAGATAAATGAGGTATCGTCAAAGGGAATCAAGCGATTAGATGAGGAAGACAAAGGTGCATTTCTTGGAGCAGGTCGTTTTCTCCTTTGGGAAGCCATGGAGGAAAAAAAGAGAAAGAAAATGAAAAAACACACAAAGCAAACCTCAAAAACCTCCTAAAAACCACCAAGGAGCGCCCGGGAAGGTCTAGGTCGAGTTATCTAATTCGAGATAGGGCTAGGATAGGGAGGTTTAGGGCTGGGGATGAGAGCTTAGGGCTAGAATAAGAGGAATCGGTCGTCTATTCTCTAGTTGAGAGGGAGAATAGTTAGTTGAACCAAACTTAAGTTGGCTTTAGCCCGCGGATCGGTCGAGTTCTGAGAGTGGGAAACTCAACCGATTGGTCCTCTAAAGAACAACTCTCGGCTACGGATCGGTCGAGTTTGTCTTGGGGGAAACTCGACCGATGGTCAACCTGACCTAAAACCATCAAACTCAATTTCTAGCCAAATGCATGCCAATTAAATTCATTTTTCGAGTCTATTATGTATATTGAACATACCTAGGCACATATCACTCATCATTGGGTGCTATTTAGCGATAAGACCAAGCAATTACAGAAATGCCAAAAAACAAGTGAAACTAAGCATGTCAACAAGTAAATTTTAGCATTTTAAGAAATTATAGCCAAGCAAGGTGAGGAAAGCATGAGCACAACATATAGGATAAAAACAACTAGCTAGATCACATATCAATATTATCCAAAGTAACAATGAGCAGTTTAGATCAAATAAAATTAAATTGCTCTCTAGCTTGAGGTTTAGTGAAAATGTCTACCAACTGATTTTTCGTGTCCACATGCATGATATAAATATCCTTCTTGGAAATGTGATCACGAAGAAAGTAATGGTGAACCTCTATATGTTTAGATCTACTATGCAATATAGGATTGTAAGAAAGATTGATTGTACTAGTATTATCACAATAGATAGGAGAAGCATCAAAATGTATGTTAAAGTCTTGGAGCATTTGCTTCATCCATAGGACCTGGGCACAACAACTCTCAGTTGTAATGTATTCAGCCTCAGTAGTTGATAATGCCACGATGCTCTATTTTTTAGAAAACTAAGACACCAAGCATGGTCCTAGAAGGAAGCAAGTGCCACTTTTGCACTTTCTATCAACTAAACAACCCACGTAATCTGCATCACTCTATGCCATAAGAGTAAAGTCCCTTGACTTAGGATACCATAGTTCAAAATTTTGAGTTTTGGCTAAGTACCTCAAAATCCTCTTATCGGCAATAAGATGTAATTTCCTAGGGCTTGATTGAAAGTGAGCACACAAGCCAACACTAAACATAATATCAGGTCTAGAGGCAGTTAAATGAAGTAAACTTCCAATCATACCTCTATAGAGCTTCTCATCTAGCTTCTCACCTTCTTCATCTCTATCAAGTTTGGCGGTATTAGACATGGGTGTATCCATCGGCTTCATGTTCTCAATCCCAAAGCATTTGAGTAGTTCATTGGTGTACTTGCCTTGGTTGATGAAGTTTTCTTCTTTTGTTTACTTGATTTGAAAGCCGAGGAAGAAAGTCAACTCACCCATCATGCTCATCTCGAACTCACTCTGCATAAAAAAACTAAACTCCTTACAAAGATCAAGATCAGTCCCGCCAAAAATGATATCATCAACATAAATTTGAATTATAAGAAAATTGCTAGAGGTGTGTTTTAGAAATAAGGTAGAATCAACTTTGCCCATGACATACCCATTATCTAACAAAAAGTTCTTTAATTTCTCATACCAAGCTCGAGGTGCTTGTTTGAGTCCATAGAGAGTTTTTTGCAACAAATAAACATGATTAGGTAATTTGTCATTTTCAAAGCCCGGAGGTTGAGCAACAAATACTTCCTCCTCGATTGTACCATTCAAAAGAGCACTTTTAACATCCATTTGATATAATAAGAAATTTTTGTAACTAGCAAAAGCAAGTAGCATTCTAATAGATTCAAGTCTAGCAACAGGAGCATAAGATTCATCAGTCAATAACTTCATGTTGATTGTAACCTTGTGCCACTAACCTTGCTTTGTTCCTTACCACTTTGCCTTGTTCATCAAGCTTGTTGCAGTAGACCCACTTGGTGCCAATTATTTTTCTATCACTTGGTCTTGGCACTAGAGTCCACACACAATTCTTCTAGAATTGCTCTAATTCCTCTTGCATGGCTAGGATCCAGTCATCATCACCAAGAGCTTCTTTGATGTTCTTTGGCTCTAGCTGTGAGATGAAGGCATTGTATGCTTTTTCTTTGTTGTAGGCATCCCGTGTCTTCACTCTCTCAAATGGGTTGCCAATGATCCACTCTTTAGGATGATTCTTTGCAAAGCAAGGAGTGGGATCCTTCTTTTCTTCATCTTCTGCTTCTATCACCTACTTTCCTTTTTTGTCGATGTTGAGGTCTTTCAAGATAGGAATCAAGTCATCTGAACATCATTAACAACAACATGCTTGCCAACAATAGGGTTTGTTTCAATAAACCTAACATTAATAGATTCTTCAATTTTAGACAATTCAGTATTGAAAACTCTATAAGCCCTGCTTGTAGTGATATAGCCTATGAAGAAAGCCTTGTAAGATTTCAGATCAAACTTGTCGAGAGAATCCTTCATGTTTAAAACAAAACAAGGACATCTGAAAACATGAAAGAAATCAATGGATGGCTTTATACCACGCCATAGCTCATAGGGGATTTTCTTCAAAGAAGGATGTGTAAAAACTCAGTTTTGTACAAAATAGGCGGTACTAATGGCTTCGGCCCAAAACTTCTTAGGAATGTCATATTCAAGAGGCATTGTCCTTGCCATCTCTTAAAGTGACCTATTCTTCCTCTCTACTATCCCATTTTGTTGGGGTGTACGAGGAGAAGAGAAATTGTGTGAGTAACCAGATTTTTCACTAAAATGCTCAAAAAGATCATTTTCAAACTCTCCCCCATGGTCATTGTGGACAAAAACAATCCAGAAAGAAGCTTCGTTTTCAACCCGTTTGCAAAAGCTCGAGAAAACATCAAGAGTATCACTTTTCAAAATGAGAAAGAAGGTCCAAGTATATCGAGAGAAATTATCAACAATAACAAGACAATACTTGGAACCACGAAGCGTTTGCGTTCTCATTGGTCTGAATAGATCAATATGAAGAAGCTCAAGAGCTCTTTTGATACTCATGAATCCTTTGGATTTGAAGGAGAATTTGATTTTTTTGCCTTGTGTACAAGGTTGGCATTCCTCATCCTTTTCAAAATCCAATTTGGGAAGTCCTCGAACCAAATCCTTTTTGCTAAACTTCTTCATTTGATGCATATTCACATGACCCAAACGATGATGCCAAAGAGAAATATCATTTTTATCTACTACCAAGCATCTATCAAGTACAAGATTAAGAGCATCAAGAACAATAACATAAATATTACCATTTCTAGTTCCCTGATATATGACATTGTAAGTGAGGGAATCTAGAAGCAAACATTCTAAAGATGTAAACAACACAAGATATCCATTATCACACAGTTGGCTTACACTAATCAAATTGCGATGTAGGCCATCAACAAACAAAACATTCTAGATACATAGCTCATTGCCTACATCACCCTCACCTATTACCTTACCCTTTTTGTTGTCCCCAAAGGTCACTGATCCTCCTTTCTTTATCATGAATTTGTTGAAATGGCTGAATTCACCTGTCATATGTTTTGAGCAGCCACTATCAACAATCCACCTTCTTTTGACCTGCATGAAAGAAGGATGTCGGTACCCAACTCAAACTTTGGGATCCAGAGTTAGCTTGGGGACCCATTTCATCTTTGGGTTGGTCCCAATGGGCTTGTAAGGACAATAAGTAGAGTAATGATCATCACATTTACAATGAATACATACCATAGGGTTCTTAGATTTGTAAGTCTCTCCATGGAAGATGGGAGGTTCCACACTCTTCTTCTTACCCTTGTTCTTGCTTTTGCTCTTACCTTTGGGAGCAGGTGATTCAGCCCTATTTTATTGCTTAATCTTGTGTCTTTTTGCTCTTCAATCACATCTATACCTATTAGATTACATGTTATTTCCCCTAATATGCATATTTGTGTAAAATGCACTTATGGACATTATTTGCATGTTTTCCAGGTACTTGGACCACACTTGGATGGACGAGAGAGATGGAGGGGCCCAAAGAAGGCCCCAGAGCTCCCCCAACCTACCCTAGTGGCCAATAGTCAAGCTTTAGCAAAGAAGTCCATGGATAACAAAGTTTGAATCTCAAAGTGCAAGAAAAGCCCCCAGCACGGCCGTGGTAACACAGAACGGTCGTGCTGCAAATGAAGAAATCACATGAAAAATCTCAGTTTTGAAGCAACTGTAGAGCATACTCTACCACGGCCGTGCTACGCAGCACGGCCGTGCTGCGACCACCCACAACGGTCGTGCCACGCAGCACGGCCATGCTACCAGATCCCACCACGGTCGTGCTACCAACTCCCACCACGGCCGTGCTACCCTCAACCCACCACGGCCGTGGTGACCACCACGGTCGTGGCCTTTTCAGCCCAAATTTGACCACCAACCTGACATTTAGCCATTTTAATTCCCACGATCGTGCCCATACACCACGGTCGTGGCCTACCCTACCCACCACGGCCGTGCTACTCACAAAACTCACCTAGTTTTAACTGTTTTGCCCATTTTGCCCCTACTTGACCTAGTGCTTCCTCCGCACACCTATATATACCTAGGTGGCGGATGGGGCACGAGGTTAGCTACCTTCTACCCCTTCCTAGCTCCCCAAATCGCCACCCACTCCATTCCACTCCATATCCACCTCAAATCCACTCCATTTCACCATTTCCACCACATAACCCCCCATATCTAAGCCTTCCATCCACTTCCCTCCATCATTCCACACCATTTCATCCAAGGAGAAGAAGGAGGACGTCCCTGCAGCTGCTGGAGAGGAGGATTTCTTCATCTACACCGAGCTCCATGGCCTCTTCGACCTCTTTCTCCTCTCTTTTTGTATTTTGCTTTGTTATGAGTAGCTAGGCCTCTTGGGTGGGCTGTTTGGGGGAAAATATGTTACTTTGATACCATGTTGGGGGAAAATGGCATGTAAACTTTATAATTTCATTTGTTAATGATTATGTTCTATTTGCATCTCATTCTCCATGGATTGCTTGTTGATTTGTGTGTGAAATCACTTAGGAATTTAGGCAAATTGCTTATATGTGTGAATTTTGGGATTTGCCCCTAGGTCCAATTCTTGGATCCCTAGGCTGCCTCCCATCTTCCTACATCCTAATCAATCTCCCTAAACCTAAGTGAGAGATCTAAGTAGCTAGATTGGATAATTCTAGTGCAATTAGCATGGAGCCTTCTCAAGGCTAGAATGTGGGGGAATTGGGGTCCAAAACCCTAATTTCACTTCCCCATTACTACCCTCGACACCTAATTGCCCTAGGAATGCCTAATCTAGAAACCTAGACTTGATTAGAATCTAATTGAATTGAACCTAATCCCTAACCCAATTGAGCCTCGTAAGGGTAGTAGGGGGTGTTAGGGACTAGTTCCCCTATACACAACCTAGCATATCCATGGCCAGTTAGTAGCTTAGGTTAATTCGTTAGACTCTAACTTGTTGTTTGGTTTGGATAATCTAAATGGAATCATAATGTTCATATGTCACCCCCCAACTTAAGTGATAAGTTCATACCCCTAAACAGCCCACACATTTCTTTACTGCTTGAAACCCTAGTTTTGTGCTCGCTTAGCTTAATTAGTTCTTTTCTTTCTTAGTTAGCTTCTTGCCTTGCTCTTGCCTTGTTTATGCTAGTTTAGTTCTTTAATTGCTCTTTTGCTTCTCTCTTGCTTGCTTTAGTGTAATTTGCATTTTCATGCCTAGCTTAGCCTTTCCTTTCTTGTTTAGTTCTGCTCTAGCTTAGGGATAACTTAGATTTCATTCCTGCCTTTAACTACTTTTTTTGTTCATCCTTAGTTAACAATAAAATCAACCTTAAAACCCTTAACCCTAGTCTCCGCAGTAGGAACCTAGCTAAACTAACCCTAGCTCTAGTGCCCCCTCTTTTCCCTGTGGATCGACCCTATACTTGCTGCCTTCCTATACTACGACACGACCCCGTGCGCTTGCGGGTGTAGTGTTTTAGTAGACGTAGGTAGCCGGTTAGGTCTTATAAATTTTGAAAGCATAAGAACCCCCATCCACGGTGCATTCCGACCTCGTGGGGCGCATCTATTCAATCGAGTAGTGTGTTAGCACCACTAGAGGAATCACACCAAGCTTTCTGGTGCCGTTGCCGGGGATTAGAGGCGCTCGACCTAGCTAGTTAGTTTTGCTTTGACTTTTCCTACTGCCCTCACCATTGCTATTCTTTATTCATTACTCTTTGCATTCTTTGTGTATATTGGTTTGCTAACTTGCTTTCTTTTGTTTGGTTGTGCCTTGTGCATGTGACAAACCACTCGGAGAAGACAAGATGGAAGGCCAAAATGCACAAACCCATCCATTTTCTCCACCACCCTACCTCCAAGGCTATCCTAAGCCTTACACACCTCCACCAACTCCATTGTCGCAACCTTCCCACCACTTCACTTTCCAACCTCAATTCCCTCCTCCACTACCCTACCTCCAAGGCTATCCTAAGCCTTACACACTACCACCACCTCCATTGCCACAACCCTCCTACCAGTTCACCTTCCAACCTCAATGCCCTCCTCCACCTAAAGTCCAACGGCCATCAACATTGATGCCACCACCACAACTATCACATGCTCCCTCTACTTCCCATGAGCAAATGGATATGATTGAGACCCCTCTCTTTGGTGCCTATGAAGACCCATTCCTCAAGAGTGAGAAAACCTATGGCATGATATTTCTAAGGGTCTTAAGGTTGATTAAGATCTATGATGATGATCCCCAAAGAGAGAGAATTGCTGAAAAAGACTTACGAACCTCGCATGACACTTGGGAGGAAGATCAATCAAGGAAAGCATTTGAGAGGATTGCTTATGATGGGGGTGCAAACATTTTGTTTTTGGACCATGGTTGATGGTGAAAGAACAACAAGCCTGGCTGAAGGCATGAAACTTAGCGCTTGTGGGAGGCAACCCACATAGGTTTGGGAAATTTTGACCCAACCTTCACTTTTTGATACAATTGCTTTGTTTTTACACTTTCTAAGAAAACACACACACACTTGTGTTTAATAGTTTTTGTCTAGTTTTAAGATGTGCAGGTGGTTACAGGGTGAAATGAAGAAAATTTGAGTACAATTGAGAGAAGGATTCAAAGAAAAATCACTTTGGGTCAAGTTTTTGAGTGTTTGATGTTCCTCATTTTGAGAGTAGTAGCTACAGGGACCACCACGGTCGTGGCACATCAATACGACCGTGGTCATTTGCATGAAAAACACACCAAGTCCCTAGATTCAAAAGCAAAATTGAGAAAAGTTGCCAAAGGACTGCACCACGGCCGTGCCAGGCAGCACGACCGTGCAACCTGAAGCCACCACGGCCGTGCTACGCAGCACGGCTGTGCAACAGACCAATTTCAGCCACTCAAGGCAGATTAGTGGGGCAGCTACTACGCATATCCTCCAACACAGGGAGGAACACCACGAGAGCCTTGAGAGAACCATGATCGTCTACCCTATCATCCTAAACTCTAGGATCATGTTGAGGACAACATGATTTAAAAGTTTGGGGTGGTAGGGCAGGTATGCCCTAGTTTCACTTTGCATTTCACCTGCCACATCCACTTTTGTTTTCTTGTTTTTGCTATCTACCTTAGTCATCTTTACTGCTTTGCATACCTGCATGCCATGTCGTTTACTTTCTTGTCATTTTTTGTGTAATTTTCAAAAATTTTGCTCTTTTTTCCATGCATTGCATATCATGTAGATTTTTAGTAATTCTTGCATGTTATAGCTAGTATTTGCTTCTTTACTACTTTAAATTCAATAATATAGAGTTTAGATGTGATTGAAGGCAACTTGGCACTGTTTTGGCCAATTTTGCCCAAATTTGAGATTTCTTGCCTAAAAGTATGTTTTGACCCAATCTCTACTATTTTGAGTAAAAATGATGATCTTTGACAAATGCAAGTGAGTTAACATTGTTTGTTGCTAAATGGTATCAATTCTTGACTTTTTACATGTGCATCACCTCTCTTAGGATTGTGATTGAATTGGTTGAATTGTGAAATTGAGCAAGCTTTGAACGCTTAGTGTTTGTGGAATTACTTGTTTGATATATCAATTTCATTTTGTTCATTCATGTGGTGTGATATCTTGGATGAAGTGTTGGATTAATTCTCATGCATGATGTCTTATGTGGAAAATCATACCAATGACCCCTCTTTGACCCGATTCTTCTTCCATCATCTTCATACCCCTCCGCCTCATAAAAAGATGTCCTAGTGCACATAATCAGCCTTGGCCACCTCCAAAAGTTTGGGGTGGCCATATCTTCATCTCCCCGCTTAACTCTATCCACCATTTGCCCTATCTACACCAAGGGCAAGAAAGAAAAGAAAAGAAAAAAGAAAAGCAAAAACAAAATAAAAGGATGCTCCTGTTTAAGAGCATTCAAATAAAGAAAAGATGAGTGTGTAAAAACACTCCAAAAATCTTACCGCAACCCTTTCTTCCACTTTCATGCCCATTGAGCTAGGAAACATCAAACTTAGCTCACTTTGCCCTTTTTCGCAGCCACGTGGGTCATTTGGTATGATTTGAAATATAAGATTGAATGCATGAATGTGAAACAACACTCCTAGTCATTATTGATTAACACCATCATGAAACGGTTTACCCGGAACTTTATGGAAGAAGTATTGATAACTTGTATATTCTATGCACTATATTTGAAGTTCATATGCTTTGTGCTCTTTTCATGATTGGTTTGTGAAAGTAGGAGAGGAGAGAGGTGAAATGCATGCATTTAGTCATCTTTGATCCCATTCAGCGATAATCATCCTTTGCATTGCGTTTGTCATTTCTTGCTTTTGAAAATTCTGTAGAGAGATTGAGTTAGAGCATACTTGAGGACAAATATGTTTCAAGTTTGGGGTGGTGATTCAGCCCTATTTTAGGGCTTAATCTTATGTCTTTTTGCTCTTCAATCACATCTATACCTATTAGATTACATGTTATTTCCCCTAATATGCATATTTGTGTAAAATGCACTTATGGACATTATTTGCATGTTTTCCAGGTACTTGGACCACACTTGGATGGACGAGAGAGATGGAGGGGCCCAAAGAAGGCCCGAGAGCTCCCCCAACCTATCCCTAGTGGCCAAGAGTCAAGCTTTAGCAAAGAAGTCCATGGATAACAAAGTTTGAAGCTCAAAGTGCAAGAAAAGCCCCCAGCACGGTCGTGGTAACACAGAACGGTCGTGCTGCAAATGAAGAAATCACATGAAAAATCTCAGTTTTGAAGCAGCTGCAGAGCATACTCTACCACGGCCGTGCTACGCAGCACGGCCGTGCTGCGACCACCCACCACGGCCGTGCCACGCAGCACGGCCGTTCTACCAGATCCCACCACGGCCGTGCTATGCAGCACGGCCGTGCTACCCTCAACCCACCACGGCCGTGGTGACCACCACGGTCGTGGCCTTTTCAGCCCAAATTTGACCACCAACCTGACATTTAGCCATTTTAATTCCCACGATCGTGCCCATACACCACGGTCGTGGCCTACCCTACCCACCACGACCGTGGTGACCCACCACGGCCGTGCTACTCACAAAACTCACCTAGTTTTCACTATTTTGCCCATTTTGCCCCTACTTGACCTAGTGCTTCCTCCGCACACCTATATATACCTAGGTGGCAGCTGGGGCATGAGGTTAGCTACCTTATACCCCTTCCTAGCTCCCCAAATCACCACCCACTCCATTCCACTCCATATCCACCTCAAATCCACTCCATTTCACCATTTCCACCACATAACCCCCCATATCTAAGCTTTCCATCCACTTCCCTCCATCATTCCACACCATTTCATCCAAGGAGAAGAAGGAGGACGTCCCTGCAGCTGCTGGAGAGGAGGATTTCTTCATCTACACCGAGCTCCATGGCCTCTTCTACCTCTTTCTCCTCTCTTTTTGTATTTTGCTTTGTTATGAGTACCTAGGCCCCTTGGGTGGGCTATTTGGGGGAAAATATGTTACTTTGATACCATGTTGGGGGAAAATGGCATGTAAACTTTGTAATTTCATTTGTTAATGATTATGTTCTATTTGCATCTCATTCTCCATGGATTGCTTGTTGATTTGTGTGTGAAATCACTTAGTAATTTAGGCAAATTGCTTATATGTGTGAATTTTGGGATTTGCCCCTAGGTCCAATTCTTGGATCCCTAGGCTGCCTCCCATCTTCCTACATCCTAATCAATCTCCCTAAACCTAAGTGAGAGATCTAAGTAGCTAGATTGGATAATTCTAGTGCAATTAGCATGGAGCCTTCTCAAGGCTAGAATGTGGGGGAATCGGGGTCCAAAACCCTAATTTCACTTCCCCATTACTACCCTCGGTCCCTAATTGCCCTAGGAATGCCTAATCTAGAAACCTAGACTTGATTAGACTCTAATTGAATTGAACCTAATCCCTAACCCAATTGAGCCTCGTAAGGGTAGTAGGGGGTGTTAGGGACTAGTTCCCCTATACACAACCTAGCATATCCATGGCCAGTTAGTAGCTTAGGTTAATTCGTTAGACTCTAACTTGTTGTTTGGTTTGGATAATCTAAATGGAATCATAATGTTCATATGTCACCCCCCAACTTAAGTGATAAGTTCATACCCCTAAACAGCCCACACATTTCTTTACTGCTTGAAACCCTAGTTTTGTGCTCGCTTAGCTTAATTAGTTCTTTTCTTGCTTAGTTAGCTTCTTGCCTTGCTCTTGCCTTGTTTATGCTAGTTTAGTTCTTTAATTTCTCTTTTGCTTCTCTCTTGCTTGCTTTAGTGTAATTTGCATTTTCATGCCTAGCTTAGCCTTTCCTTGCTTGTTTAGCTCTGCTCTAGCTTAGGGATAACTTAGATTTCATTCCTGCCTTTAACTGCTTTTTTTGTTCATCCTTAGTTAACAATCAAATCAACCTTCAAACCCTTAACCCTAGTCTCCGCAGTAGGAACCTAGCTAAACTAACCCTAGCTCTAGTGCCCCCTCTTTTCCCTGTGGATCGACCATATACTTGCCGCCTTCCTATACTACGACACGACCCCGTGCGCTTGCGGGTGTAGTGTTTTAGTAGACGTAGGTAGCCGGTTAGGTCTTATAAATTTTGAAAGCATAAGAACCCCCATCCACCGTGCATTCCGACCTCGTGGGGCACATCTATTCAATCGAGTAGTGTGTTAGCACCACTATTGGAATCGCACCAGCAGTCCCATTATATCCTAAAACACTAGTACCAATTTGTTTGGTAGAGTGTTCTAGGACATCATTGAGGGATTTCTTTCTCATAAGAAACTTTTACAAAGAAGATCTTAACTTAGAATTATCATCACAAAGGTTAATAATAGTAGTAGATAGACTAGAAATATCATCTCGAGCATGTAATAGATCAACCTTTGAACAGAGGGATTTAGTATAATAAGAATCACGTTCTAGAGTAGTGCTAGCTATTTCATTACTTGGCAAGATAGGCCTAGAAGATAAATCATTGACTTGAGCAAGTAACTTGGCATTTTCAGATTTAAGCAAAATAATTTCTCTTTGATACACATAAACTTCATTTCTCCTAGCATCCTCAATGAGTTTAAGTTCAACATATTCAGTTTTAAGAACATCTAACTCATCTTGGCATCTTTAGTTGTCTTATTAAGATCTGCAATGGTCTTAAGATATACCCCATTCTCAACCTCTACTCCATTATGTTGAAGCTCAAGGTCAAGAAATTTCCCTTGCAAAGAATCTATGCTATCAAGGAGCAGTTTTTCATTTTTATCAAGAATCTCAATTTTAGCATAAAGATCATCTTCTATCTTGCCTAATCTTTTCCTTTTAGATTTACATTTAGTAAAGGATGGTTGACAATCATTTAGCATATCAACAAGAGTTTCCTTAGATAGCTCATGCAAATTGACATTACTTACCTCACTTACCTCACCTACATCTTCACTAGTAGAGGCCATGAGGGTAAGGTGGCATTCTCCATCTTTGGAGCTTGAGGAAGACTCCTCCCAAGCTGCATGAGCTGCATCTTTGGATCTTCTTTCTTTCTTTTCTTTCCTCTTGTACTTGCATTCTCTCTTGTACACCTTGTCCTTCTTGTAGCTACTCTTGTGATGGCTCTTCTTGGCCTTTAGGCAGTCACTCTTGTAATGGCCTTTTTGGCCACACTCATAGCATCTCAGAGTTGATGAAGAAGGCTTCCCCTTGAAGTGCTTGCCCTTGGAGTAGTTTGCTTCATGCCCATTTGGGCCTTCATCTTCACTTGAGGAAGGAGCAGGGGACTTTAGAGCTAGTTGCTGCTGCTACATCATTTCTTCTATTTGAGCTTTGAAGGTTGTGTCCTTTATCTTCTTAGACTCCTTGTCTTCTCTTTTCTCTTCCTCTTCTTGCTTATCAAGCCTAGGTTCATGGACTTGAAGGTTACCAACCAGCTCCTCAGTTGACAACTCAGCTTGTACACCTCTTCAATGGATGTAACCTTGGGCTCCCATCTCTTAGGAAGAGATCTCAAGATCTTGGAATTGATAGTGCCTTTGTCCATCACACTCGCAAGGGCTGCCAATCCATTGATGATCACATTGAGCCTAGTATACATATCACCCACTCTCTCATTATTACCCATCTTGAAGTTCTCAAGTAGCCCACCAAGCATGAAGATCTTAGATTCCTTTACTTGCTCCGTACCTTCATAGGTGACACATAGCTTGTTCCAAATTTCATGTATGGTGTCCCAAGAAGATATCCAATTGAACTCAGATGGAGTAAGGGTTGTGTAGATGATGCTCACTGCCTTTACATTGAGTTGAGCTTACTTCATTTGTGCTTCAGTCCATGTGGAGATTTCCCCCTTTGGGTCTTCATACTTGAGGTGCACCACCTTCCACATCTCATAGCTCACACCTTAAAGGTAGAACTACATTTCTTCTCTTCCAATATAGGAAGTTGGTGCCGTCGAAGACCGAAGGTCTCATGTAGAAGCTCCCTTCTAGGTTGAGGGATCCAAGAGACAAATTGCCCATATTCTCCTACTTGTTGAAGTAGCTTGGAGAAGACCTGCTCTAATACCACTTGTTGGATCAAAGGCTCTAGAGGGGGGTGACTAGAGCTTCACAAGTATCACAAAACAGATTAGACCACCAAATTATATTAAGTACATAAACTTAAACAAGCAACAATTTGATGTCCTAACTAGCAAGCATAGCAAGGATGAGAGACAAGGAAGAGCAAGCACTTGGATAGGTGGTTTAGAGTGGTTTCATGTCCTAACTAGGAGAAATGTCAGTCCACTACCTAGAGGTGGTTAATCTCTAGGATTTGCAATCTTGGTACTCTTATATTCCATCATAAGATTACAAGACACAACAACCACACATCCAAGGGCTTAGTACCTCAAGAAAAGATATTCAACCTATAGAAGGAGCTTACCCACTTGAACCATGGAGTCTCCATCTATCAATATGGACTTACCCACTCCTTCTTCAAGTCTTCAGCCTTCAAGGGATTACCTATCTTTCTTGAGCACTTTCCTTGACTATCTCCTTCACTTGGAGATCTGGAACACCTTGCCTTCTTCAACCTTGAAGAACAGCAACCTCTTCTCCTTCACTCGGAGAAGATCTTCAACCTTTTCTTTGATAGGAAAGAGGGTATGAAGATGGTGGAGGAGAGCTGTAACAACCCCGCCTCCCGGTAACCCCCAATTAAGGGAGACCAAAAGGTCGGTGCCGTTATCCAATTAACAGGATCAAAGGTTCGACAAATAATCAATAACAATTATGAAATTATACTAACTAACTGGAATTTGGTATAAAATTAAAACTTTGCTTACCTTTGAAAACTTGGAAATCTATCTATCCAGAGCTTGAATTATTCTATCTAATCCTCCTTGCACTTTATTCCTAATTTCTACAATGTGTCATTTTACTATTTGTTCTTTCAATTGTTGTTCCTAAAACGCCGACAAACAAAACGTTGGTTGGTATATCGAAATATACTAGTATGTGGGAACAATCAAAATCTTGCAAATATGGCTAACGATTTAATATTCACAATCAAATTAATTAACAAGCCAATTTACACTTTTCAGTATGACATCCTCCA
The DNA here is from genome assembly GCA_963693085.1 of Alisma plantago-aquatica. Lineage (NCBI taxonomy): Eukaryota > Viridiplantae > Streptophyta > Magnoliopsida > Alismatales > Alismataceae > Alisma > Alisma plantago-aquatica. Next base: position 286,151,942 of record OY856414.1, read on the forward strand.
CCACTTTTGCCCTAACCCTGGCATACCCACCTTAGGGTGCCATTTGCCAATGACTTAAGGCCACCTTCTCAATCCCGAGCTTGGTGCCTGGGGGTCACCCCTCATGGTGCCCACTAGTCATGCAATATCATAAGCCACCTTCTCATTCCCGAGCTTAATGCCTGGGGTCACCACTCAAGGTGTCCATTGGTCTACCCATCTGGGCCTGACCTTTGGCATCATCCATCCGGGTGGCATGTAGGTGCGAGAATACATACTCTTATTTTTTTAAAGTGATAATCATAGTGACTTTATGATTTGCAAGTATGAACATCCAATAGGTAATTTGCATTCAATGCGATTAACCATTCGGAAAATCCGTGGGAAACTAAGGCGGTTATTCATAATTAACCACATACTTGATCCAGAGCAACTTGATTGTCCAAGCAATAAGGATAAAGAATAAATCAGCAAGCAATCAACAATATCCTGAAATTAATGCATGTGATCCAAGTGTTATAGTTTATCCAAAACATTCTAAAGATAGACTTGGATTCCATCTTAGGCTTTCTAGATCACATTAGGGTTGTATTAGGGTTTTATCCCCCATAATACTTTTATCACATTTAATGCCTTCTTATTTCACAAACCCTAATTCCAACATCATAGGCACAGTTAAAGTCCATTATTTCTCTTCTATACTAAAACTACCATCTTTATCTCTTTTAAGTTACTTCAAGATCATTAGACTCAATTACCACCTTTAGTTTCCTTTGAATTGATAATTCATACTTCATCATGATTTAATTCGTAAGTGTATTCCATTTAGTATTAATTCCCCCTTTATCCACTAGAAAACCTTAATCACCAACTTAAGGGTATTTTATTATGAAAACTTAGTTCTATAATTATCTTTTCAGATTTAACCCATTAAAACACATATTTTCTTCAATTACGGTTTCTAACCCTAAAACAAGCATGAAGCTTCTTTTTCAATATTAACTCTCCCTTTTATTCTTAATAGGTTAGTATCATCCTAAAAGAGTCATTAAAAATGAGTTCCATATCAAACTAGGGTTTCCTCATAATTTACTACATCAAAGGTGATAACTTTTTGTACTTTTTCAGTTTCAAGCAATATCAGGTTCCAATTATATTTTTATTGGCTTCCTCACGTTTTTCTAATCAATTTTCATGTATAACATATTTTCATCAGGGCTACCAATTAATTTCTAGAAATTTTGCAAATAAAGGTACCTTATGGCCAATGGCGGCTCGCCACATCATCCAAGGGGACCGGCCCTATGTGGGGGTGGGGAAAGACTTCCCTGCCGTTCCCATCTTGCACTCATGCCAGGGGCACTCGAGTATTTTTTCCTGAGTCGTCTTCTTCCTCCTCTATTATATGTTTCGCGAGCCAGCCTTCTGGGACGGTAAACTCCCTAGTTGACTTCCATCGCAAGGGTTCCTTCCCTGCTCGAAACCGGTTCTCCACCTCCGCCTGACCCACCTGACTCGATGGCAGTCCGAAGTGCTCCAGCGGTGGACGGAGTCGCTGATACGACACAGGAGTTTTCCCAGCGGCAAGCCGACAAGGTCCGAGATACATGAGGGATCGAGAGAGGGAATTGACGAAAGAAACTTGTCCTGGGGGTCCTACTTCATATCGCGGAGCTGAGACTCCTCTCCCAGAGGGAAACCACCCCCTTATATAGCCTGTGGCTATGGCACACAGCCTATAGGGACTTAAGGTTTTAGAGGATTCTTCCAGAGACCCCCAAGCTATGAAAAACCTAGGATTAATCTGTCTGCAATAAACTCACGAACAATTCTAGCATATTTCCGAGTTTGCACACTCATTGGTTGATAAGGAAATCAATCAAAGAAACTCGAAGCTCTGTCCTTGCTTTCCTAACCAGACGTGAGCTAGAAGAGAAGCTCATCACCATCAGATCTAGATCTGACGGCCCTCAACACGCGTGCCAGATTAAAGGAATCATATTAGGAATCGTGACATTTAATACAATTTGAAGATTACCCATTTACTTTAGGAAATATTGTAAAAGCTATAACTCCCAAAGCAAAAATCCAATTAATCGCAAATTTGGAGGAAACATCCATAATGACTTAATCTACCTCCATACCAAAATTGGGCGCATTATCTCAAAGGAAACGTTCCTTTTTCTTTAAATGCATGATATCTCTTAATTATACATATTTTCACCTATTTTCTGATTTCCTTTGCTATTAAATTATAATTTTGAGTTCCTTGAACCTCAAGGAACCTTAATGGCTCGAAATCCCATCTTGGGAATATTTCTTTAGCCTCTTTCTTTATCTTTCATCCTTTTTCTTATTATCTTACTTATTTCTCATTAAAATATCTCTTTTTGAAGATTTCTCTTTATTTCTCTTTTTTTTCCTCATTAGTATTCCTTTTATCATTAGGAATCCTTGGAATACGAAATTCCACCAAGGATAACTCAATTATACCTCTTTTCACTTGTTTTCCACATTTTACCATTATTTTCAATTTCTTTCTTAATAAAGAAACACTTAATTGATCTTTTCTGTTCTTATTGCATTTTCCTTGCAACTTTGGACTCTTTGGAATCCAAGGAACCCAAGAGGCATGAAATCCATCTTTGGATTAAGCTCTTTTGTTTTCTAGAGGTTTCCACACCTCTCTTTTCTCCAAAAACTCAATTATTCATTAATTAATTGAATTTCCTTGTTATTGGGCCCAATAGCCAATAGAGCCCACAAATCAAACAAAAAGGCTATTTTAAATGAAACCCATTTATTCACCACAAATTATATCATTATTTGTCCAAATATCTTTAATATGAGAAATTACATTTCTCACCAAAGGAACCCAAAATTTGGGGTTGTAACATCCTTCCCCTCTTATGAGAATTTTGCCCTCAAAATTCCATCAAGCAAGCAAACAAACAGGATAAGTCTTCTTATGTCCATCAGGGCTCCCATGTGGCTTCACCCTTTCCATGGTGTTTCCCAAGAAACTTCATTATCTCATTTTGTTCCATCTGAGTTCTTTCTTACCTTGGCATATCGTACCCTCATTGGTGACTCAGGACTTTTTAGCCTTTCAAAAGCTGAATAGGTTCAGGGCACAACACCTGGCTTGGGTACCTCACATAGTGCTCTAGATGGGACTCATGCAACACATCATTTTATCCTGGGGTAAGGTTAAACACAACCATCTCCACCCATCCATCTCTAATGGACCCATATATCGGGGACTCAGCTTTCTCGGCTGTAGCTTAGAGGGGTCAGATTTTCACATCTCATATTCTCCCACAATGAACTGCATATTAGTCTGCTTTGCATCAGCTCGTGACTCATGTCACCACTGGGCTCTCTCTCAGCCATTGCACGATCAAAGCGACTTCATCTGCACCCGTTTGTGGTTCTTTTCTGACCTTCATGAGGCCTCCTTCACCAACATCATCATAATGAAGTGGGGGCCGACACAACCTCCCTATAGAACTTCTTGCATCCCGATAAAGGCCATGGTGGTTAACATCACATCTTAAGAACTGTCTCTATGTATCACCCTAAACGAGCACACATGCTCTCATCAAATCATATTGTCCATTAGTATGGGGTGATAAATTGTACTATCATCGAGTTCTTCATGTATCCACTCCCACTTCATGGAAGTGAACCTTGGTCATACCCAAGAACTTTTGAACTTGCATCATGGTGTAGTTGAACCACCTCTTTTCATATGTAGTTCAACCAGATCTATCCCTTGACAGAACTCTTCCTTTCTCATGTCATCTAGGTAAGGCGATCTACCATAACCCATATTATATCTTGACCTTCTTGGTCTAGGAGAGACTCACAACATCCATAATGATGAACTCCCATTCCCTCTCAGGAACTCTTTATACTTTATATCCATGCACTGGATTAATGGTGTTCGTCCTTCACTTCCTAGCTTGCATGGCCACATGCTACATGCAACTTTGTTTTAAGCATCCAGAATTCTACCATCACTTACTACCTTTGTAGTACCAATGTATATCATGACCTCCTGTATTGTTATGATTCCTTCAAGCTTGATACCTCAGAAACCCTAAACCACTCTCAAAAGGGTTTTATTACCTTCCTATCCAAAGAAGTGTATCTGAGGTTCTATCACCATCCTTTTACCAAATCAAGGACTAAATTGGCTACCCAAATAACCATTAACTTGTTCAACATATCTTATTACATCCGAATGTTATCCAAAACACATCCTCTTTCCAAACTTAGGGTTAGCCAAACAACCTCAACTTCTTCTAGCTTCCAGCTAAACTAGGCAGCTATATCTCAACCAGAGTATTCATTACCCCTTCTTATCCTTAGGTGTTAAGTAATGTTGAAGACATACACCTCCACCTAGTCTACTTATCATCTCATCTCAAACTCTAAGTTTGTCTTCATCAAGAAAGACTGACCTCATCCTCAGGGTGATCAAACTCAACCTTGGTTAACTTGTAAATTCCACATAGCTCCTGATAAAACATCCTCATAAGCTGACTACACTACTCTCTCTTAATGTTTGTAAACCATCCATGTATCATTCACTCCACCAAGGTATGTTATCATCTCTGTCCTCGTACCTTGTAGCTACGTTCCAACTTACATCATCTTTATCCTTGGTGTAAGGCATGCGTACTGTCCTATCTCTCACTCCCATAACAAGAAGAAATAAGCATTTGGCTGCAGTCCAAATACAGATTTCTTCCTGTTCCAAGAGTAGAGATGGTACAACCCACCTCGCCAGTACACTTTCAAATCTAAGTTGAAATGTGCCACATATGTCTCTACATCACAACCATCATGATATCAGAATTACTTCCATGGAAAACTGGTCTCGAACTTACTTGATCCAAGCACAATCCTTAGTCATCTCCTCTAGGTCTATAGGGTGCCAACACTTTTGGAGTCATCCCTTTTCTCTTATGCATCCAGAGAGTGCCCTACTCATCTGCCCTTTGGGTCCCATGAGTCCATGAAGGTGATCAATCTCCTAACCCATGGCCCTTAGACAATGATAGCTGTTACCTCCCGACCCTATGGTCACGTGAAACTAGGGAATTAGGCAACTCCTTCTTCCATCGGTCTTATCCCTACCTGACCCTAGGATAGACTTAGGATTCTATTATTGTACATGTCCAACATAGAACCTTACCCAAACATCCATCATCTCTCTTCTTGCATTCATGGGATGACTTTCATCCTTTCATAAGGGTCATGGCGACCTGCCTACCTTGGTCGAGCCCCATACCGGTTACCTCCATGGTAACACATCCACATGCACATAGAGATGGTTATCTAAGGGTCTTACATGTTCATTAACATGCCATGTACTCTTCACTTAGCTTCTCAAGATCCTATGAAACCTCCTTAGGTTACCTCAAAACCAACCAAACTGGTAAACTTCCTACCAAAGGGTCGCTCTCCCAGGATGGGAGGAAACTACACCTTTATAACAAAGGTCACAAGCATTCTTAGGGTTTACATCCATATGAGCATGCTTAAACCAACAACTACTAAGGCACATGCATACCTATAAAACCATGCTAGGTCGCACTTGTTCTCATCCTCAACATTACATCAACTTAGTTGTGAGGGGTTCATCAAACATACCCTTAACGTAAGGGATTTCCTTTACCTCTACACATGAGGGGTACCATGCTCGAAACTATAGAGACTCAAATCTCATCATGAGCATCAGATACATTGCTTCCCTCTTAGGCCTAGGAACCCTAGGTTCACTTTTAGTTATCCAACTACATGCTCAACCTCTTAACCCCGAATCAAGCATGTCCAAGGTATGTCATGTACTTCCATGATCTTTTCTACTCGAGCAACGTTTCGAAGTTGAGTCCTCTTCCAGGGCAACCAACTAGGTAAAAAGCCTCACAACTGGTTACTTAAACCTCCTCAGGGTCTAAATCACTCTTTATCTCATCCATCAGGTAACCACTTATACCATGGGTACTAGAAGCATCGTCCTCTTTCTAGGGTTTGGTTCCTCTAAAGGCAATCAAGATATCATCAGCCTCCAAGAATCAAGCATAAGGCAACCACTATCATCCACGTAGGTCACATCATCCTTAACTCCCCCACTATTCCTCAAGTTTCGGGGGTTTAGACTTCCAACCTCCTTGCTGGGGTCCTTCCTCTCTCTCTAGAGCTGAAACCACCTCCAACCATGCCTACTAGAGGTCCCTTCTCCATGAAGGCTCATGTTCTCAAGCAAACCCCTATGTGGTTGAAGCCTATGCTCAACTCATGTTTGGCTCAAGATTAGTCATATCTCTTTATGCTTATCTCATCATGCCCCTTCTGGCGAGGGTTTCAACCTACTACAATACCACTGATGTATTCTGGGTGCATGTTATACCCTACTTGCGTAAGCCCATAGGGTAACTATAGGTTCTCCTCTGACCTCATCCATGAAGGAGCTAACCTTCACTATGGCATGCACGACCCTCTCCAAGGTTGGGTCACCAAAGGTACTAGGTCATCTACCCTCTCATGGCTCGTGTGGCAAACCAAAGGCATATCTACCCAAACACTCAGTCTACCATGACATCTAACTCATCATGTCATCTCTCTCTCTCTAAACTTCACTTAGGGTTAGGGTTAACATCATCCTCAAATGATGTGCTAGGTCTCTACTTTTAATGGAGGTCTCTACCTCCAAGACTAATCCTCTCTACTCATCCTCCAAACAAGGAGGTCTATCCTCAAGTCTCTCCTGAGGTCAAAGACAACTCGTGTCATACGACCTAAGCATGTATCTATTCTTTAGTTTGCGCTTAATCTATTAAGCTTATGTCCATGACATCTTATTTACATGCTTTTCATTAATTTGGTGGAGGATTCCTTATCTTTACCCATACCTCAAGAGGGTGAGAAGAAGAGAGAAAACCCTAATCCTTAAGGTCCTTAATAGAATTTGAGTTGAGAAGGGATGAACAAGATGAGAGAGTCCTAAAGGTATATTATTTCGAGTCATACCCTAAGACATCGGCCAAGCAGTCACACAATCCGGGAGTCCTCGTATTCCGACTAGCGGTGCGGAGGAAAATATTGCCAGCCCTCGGATGTGATCCTTTTCTAGACACCTCAGTCTTTCAGACAATCCTCTAATAACTCCCTTGGTTTCTACAGAATTTGTAAAATTTAATAATTATTAAAGATTACTTGAGGAACCTATGCTCTGATACCAATTGTAACAACCCCGCCTCCCGGTAACCCCCAATTAAGGGAGACCAAAAGGTCGGTGCCGTTATCCAATTAACAGGATCAAAGGTTCGACAAATAATCAATAACAATTATGAAATTCTACTAACTAACTGGAATTTGGTATAAAATTAAAACTTTGCTTACCTTTGAAAACTTGGAAATCTATATATCCAGAGCTTGAATTATTCTATCTAATCCTCTTTGCACTTTATTTCTGATTTCCACAATGTGTCATTTTACTATTTGTTCTTTCAATTGTTGTTCCTAAAACGCAGACAAACAAAATGTTGGTCAGAATATCGAAATATACTGGTATGTGGGAATAATCAAAATCTTGCAAATATGGCTAACAATTTAATATTCACAATCAAATTAATTAACAAGCGAATTTACACTTTTCAGTATGACATCCTCCACCGCTTTTGCCCTAACCCTGGCATACCCACCTTAGGGTGCCCTTTGCCAATGACTTAAGGCCACCTTCTCAATCCCGAGCTTGGTGCCTGGGGGTCACCCCTCATGGTGCCCACTAGTCATGCAATATCATAGGCCACCTTCTCATTCCCGAGCTTAGTGCCTGGGGTCACCACTCAAGGTGTCCATTGGTCTACCCATATGGGCCTGACCTTTGGCATCATCCATCAGGGTGGCATGTAAGTGCGAGAATACATACTCTTATTTTTTAAAGTGATAATCATAGTGACTTTATGATTTGCAAGTATGAACATCCAACAGGTAATTTGCATTCAATGCGATTAACCATCCATAAAATCCACAGGAAAATAAGGCAGTTATTCATAATTAACCACGTACCTGATCCAGAGCAACTTGATTGTCCAAGCAATAAGGATAAAGAATAAATCAACAAGCAATCAACAATATCCTGAAATTAATGCATGCGATCCAAGTGTTATAGTTTATCCAAAACATTCTAAAGCTAGACTTGGATTCCATCTTAGGCTTTCTAGATCACATTAGGGTTGTATTAGGGTTTTATCCCCCATAATACTTTTATCACATTTAATGCCTTCTTATTTCACAAACCCTAATTCCAACATCATAGGCACAGTTAAAGTCCATTATTTCTCTTCTATACTAAAACTACCATCTTTATCTCTTTTAAGTTATTTCAAGATCATTAGACTCAATTACCACCTTTAGTTTCCTTTGAATTGATAATTCATACTTCATCATGATTTAATTCATAAGTGTATTCCATTTAGTATTTATTCCCCCTTTATCCACTAGAAAACCTTAATCACCAACTTAAGGGTATTTTATTATGAAAACTCAGTTCTATAATTATCTTTTCGGATTTAACCCATTAAAACCCATATTTTCTTCAATTAGGGTTTCTAACCCTAAAACAAGCATGAAGCTTCTTTTTCAAGATTAACTCTCCCTTTTATTCTTAATAGGTTAGTATAATCCTAAAAGAGTCATTAAAAACGAGTTCCATATCAAATTAGGGTTTCCTCATAATTTACTACATCAAAGGTGATAACTTTGTATACTTTTTCAATTACAAGCAATATCAGGTTCCAATTATATTTTTATTGGCTTCCTTACGTTTTTCTAATCAATTTTCATGTATAACTTATTTTCATCAGGGCTACCAATTAATTTCTAGAAATTTTGCAAATAAAGGTACCTTATGGCCAATGGCGGATCGCCACGTCATCCAAGGGGACCGACCCGATGTGGGGGTGGGGAAAGACTTCCCTGCCCTTCCCATCTTGCACTCGTGCCAGGGGCACTCAGGTATTTTTGCCCGAGTCATCTTCCTCCTCCGCTCTTCTATGTTTCGCAAGCCAGCCTTCTGGGACGGTCAACTCTGTAGTTGACTTCCATCACAAGGGTTCCTTCCCTGCTCGAAACCGGTTCTCCACCTCCGCCTGACCCACCCGAACTCGAAGGTGGTCCTAAGTGCTCCAGCGGTGGGCGGAGTCGCTGATATGACATAGGAGTTTTCCCGGCGGCAAGCTGACAAGGTCTGAGATACAAGAGGGATCGAGAGAGGGAATTGACGAAAGAAACTTGTCCTGGGGGTCCTACTTCATATCGCGGAGCTGAGACTCCTCTCCCAGAGGGAAACCACCCCCTTATATAGCCTGTGGCTATGGCACACAACCGACAGGGACTTAAGGTTTTAGGGGATTCTTCCAGAGACCCCCAAACGAAGCAAAACCTAGGATTAATGTGTCCGCAATAAACTCACGAACAATTCTAGCATATTTCTGAGTTTGCACACTCATTGGTTGATAAGGAAATCAATCAAAGAAACTCGAAGCTCTATCCTTGCTTTCCTAACTAGACGTGAGCTGGAAGACAAGCTCATCACCATCAGATCTAGATCTGACGGCTCTAAACACGCATGCCATATTAAAGGAATCATATTAGGAATCGTGACATTTAATACAATTTGAAGATTACCCATTTACTTTAGGAAATATTGTAAAAGCTATAACTCCCAAAATAAAACTCCAATTAATATCAAATTTGGAGGGAAAGTCCATAATGACTTAAGCTACCACCCTACCAAAATTGGGAGCATTATCTCAAAGGAAACGTTCCTTTTCATTAAATGCATGATATCTCTTAATTATACATAATTTTCACCTATTTTCTCTTTCCTTTGCTATTAAATTATAATTTTGAGTTCCTTGAACCTCAAGGAACCTTAATGGCTCGAAATAACATCTTGGGAATATTTCTTTAGCCTCTTTATTTATATTTCATCTTTTTTCTTATTATCTTACTTATTTCTCATTAAAATATCTCTTTTTGAAGATTTCTCTTTATTTCTCTTTTATTTTCCTCATTAGTATTCCTTTTATCATTAGGAATCCTTGGAATACGAAATTCCACCAAGGATAACTCAATTATACCTCTTTTCACTTGTTTTCCACATTTTACCATTATTTTCAATTTCTTTCTTAATAAAGAAATACTTAATTGATCTTTTCTTTTCTTATTGCATTTTCCTTGCAAATTTGGACTCTTTGGTATCCAAGGAACCCAAGAGGCACGAAATCCATCTTTGGATTAAGCTCTTTTGTTTTCTAGATGTTTCCACACCTCTCTTTTCTCCAAAAACTCAATTATTCAATAATTAATTGAATTTCCTTGTTATTGGGCCCAATAGCCAATAGAGCCCACAAATTAAACAAAAAGGCTATTTTAAACGAAACCCATTTATTCACCACAAATTATATCATTATTTGTCCAAATATCTTTAATATGAGAAATTACATTTCTCACCAAAGGAACCCAAAATTTGGGGTTGTAACAAGAGCTTTACATCAATATATGGAGCAACTCTCTTACAAAGGAACCTATCTCACTATAGTCTCAAATTTGACATGAAGGTAGAGAGAGAAATGGGCTCAAAGGGTTAGAACACTCTCAACTAGGCTAGGACCAAGCATGTAGTGAATGAGCAACCTTGGAATAAACTCCAAGAGGTCCTATTTATAGTTGAGGGTGCCCCTTTAAGTTGTGGGACACTTAGATACGAAATATAGCCATTTTTTCTCAAAGCAACGTCTCTATTTTCGCTCAAAACACACACTAACGACCACAATTACTTTTTTTGCAAATTCTATACAGTGCAATCATTCGAGTTTCAATAAAGGTAACTCAACTGATAGAGTAAAAGAAAAAGTCGATATTCAAATCATTGGTCAAGTTTGCCCTGGTAAAACTCAACCGACCAATGAAAATCAAATTGGTCAGTTACTCGATCAGTCGAGTTCTGTGAAAACACAACTCGTCTGATGCTATCTTTAGAAACTTGATCCAAGAGGATCGGTTCAGTTTGCAACTCAACCGATTGACTACATATGGTCAATTTTCTAAAGTGCATCTAAAGTGATTAAAACTTGGTATTTAGTGTCCCAATCAATTTTCTCAACTAAGTTACAAGTCAATTCATCATTACAAGTGATTACAAAAATGTTCTAAGGTCATTTACATAGATTTCCAAAATTGCACACGTGTAGCTCTTTTGACTTGAACTTGAGCCAATCTAGGGCTTTTGATTTTTGATCCTTTTCTTGTACCTAACATCTGAAATCAATCTTTAATACAAAAATTAGATACATATGAATGGAATGGTCAAGTCATTATCAAAATATGGACAATGTATAACCTCTAGGTCAACAACTTTGTGCTTTATGGAATCTCTACTCATTTTCGAGCTTAACATCCCTTAAAAATAAAGAGATATCATTTTTGAATAAATTTGACATTCTTTTGTGTCTTGACTACCGTGTCTAAATATGAGGATCATATTAAGGGGGAGTATCCCACTAAGGGGGAGTCATCTTATGTTCATAATATTTTCCTTTTTGAGATGAGAAAGGGGGAGAAACACATTTTTAGCAAAAACTTTCTTCCTTGAGCTTGTCAATTGAGATTTCACATTTTTACAAATCCATACTTTAAGAGACACTCTGCCATATATTAATTGTTGCATTTTACTTTTAGAGATGGATGATATGCTACATATCTCTCAAATGTAAATATGCTTAAATTTTGAAGATACTCAATAAAAACTTCACTAAGGTATGTATATTTCTTTTTGAGTTTTTGCTTATAATTAGAAATGTTTGCCATCTTCAAAACATGGGAGATTGTTGACTAAATTGAACATTATCTTGTATTCTCTTTTGATGATGACAATCATCACTATTTTTGGATTTAATGTGCCACTCAAGTGTTTCAGGAACCAAGCACATTTTTGAAAAAATCAAGATTGGAACATCAAATGATTGAATAATTATTTGCAAGTGCTTATTTTATAGCAAATGTACAAGTTTTTAAAAATCACGTAAAACCAAGATATGAACCAACACCACCTATCTCAAACCTTTTCATATGTCAATACCAAGATTCTTGGATAGACACGTCACATTAGAAAAATCCTCAGATAGGATCTAACAATATTTACACATCCACTTACAGGGTTTTTTAATTGGTCAAATAATTTGTGGACTGAAATCCACTCAGTCAAAATATTTGTCGACCGTAAAACTGCTCAGTCGAGGACTTGGACAATAGTAAGAAAAAAATCAAAATACAGTATGTACTGAGTCAATCTCAGTCAAGAACTTTTTTGATCAAAACACATTCACTCAAAGACTTTGTTGATTGACAAAGAACCATTGTGACACTTTGACCAAGAAGTTAGATCAAAATATAACTGTAAGATCTTTTGTGCACTCAACACATTCTCATTCGAGTAATTAATCGACCAAGACACTACCGATCGAGGAATTTTTCAACCAATGAAATTCATGGAATGAAAATTAATTACAATCAAACTAGTCATTGCACCTTAATTTACTTCATCCCAATGTCTAGTTGACCACTAAGAACACTCCAGACACTCCCCAAAGTTTTCCTATCCACTTTTAAACAATTCCTATAAATAGTAGTTGTCTAGGGACACCGGATGCATAACTTGCATATTTGAATACATGACATATTGAGCAAATACAATTGTAGAACCATACTTGCAATCAATCACAACTATCATTTTCATGTCCTTTCCTTAGATTATCCTCCCACCACTCAAATGTGACACATCCTTTGTGTTTTGGTCTATAAGCTTGATTCATAAGTACAATGTTGTGCTTACTTGGTGTATTTCTTTCTCCTATATTCATTCTACTACTATGTAAGTGCGGTTGGACTACATCAAGAGGAGAAGGATGTCCAAGATTTTATAAGAGAAGGTGCTCTTCAGTTGGCCATCAAAGAAGAAGTGATGATCCAGTTCTCTTTCTCATCCATTTGTGCTCTCTGTGAACCGTAAAATAAGAGGTTTGGTTGGTGCTCTTCCATGCCCCGCAAAGAAGAGGGTTTATTTGCAACAACTATTTTGTAATTTTTCCTAATAGATAAATTAATACAATTGTTTGTTTCAAATCGTAGTTGGCAACAATTGGGTAGTGGACTGACATCGTAGACATAACCACTCTAAATTATGTCTCATCTTTGGTTGCTTGCTTATCACTTTTATTTGGTAAAATAATTTATAAAACTCTATTCACCCCCCTCTAGGTCTTCTCAAAAGATACCATAGTTTCATTGGTCATGTTGTAGTTAACATAGTTATTAAACAAATCTATTTGCGTGTTGTATATTGTATATTTATACAACACAAGTATATACAACGGGCCAAACCCATTGTATTATACATGATCCTACTACAAGTGTTAAACAGTTGTAAGAGACTATAATATCACATCATAGACAAGCCCATTTTAAAATACCCTAATTACACAACATGATCTAGCCCATTATAATAGGCACATATGCTAACTTGTTTTAATAGGCCATAATTACACATCATATTCTAACCAATATTAATATACCACAATCACACAACTGGTGTTCACTTGTTATAATAGACCACAGTTGCACTACATGTTGTAACCTGTTGTTATATACCAAGATCACACAATAGACTCCAACCTATTATTATATACTATAATTATACAACAAAATTCAACTCATTGTTATATGTCGTAATTACACAACATAATCCAAACTATTGTATAAGAACATGTGTCCTTATTATTTAGAAAGACAAACCCTTAATTAATAAAGTTTTATACTGAAAATTTATTTTTATATTGAATCTAAAAATATAATTCTACTCGACTGACTTCCTATTATTTATATTTGGTGCGATGGGTATGCCCTCTTATCTCCTTTTTGATTGACTTGATTAGTGCTCCTTTTCTTATCCCATTGGCACACTATCTGGCTCTAACATCCTTACATCCTCACCTTGTTATATCCCTAGCTTCTGCTCATGCAACAGATGACCGTCTCACACGTCTTCCCTCTACCTCACTTTAACACCCAATTGATCCCCCAATCTCCTTTCTTAATTGTTTGATTGAAGTGTCAATACCCATATTGTATGCGGTTGTCCCAGATGACCGTTGTCCATGTTTTTTTTTGGTTGGTCACCCTCTGTGATTCTTCGACTAACCATCACATGATATTCTCTTTCTTAATCTTGTCTTACCTCTTCATGTCACAATTTGCATTATGGGTCTACAAAATGATCATACCCCACTATTTAGTATCATCCGAGAGCCTAGATAGGAGCTCCATCTAATCCAAAAGAGTAAGATCACTTTCCCTTTTTCATTCAAACCAACCACTCATTTGCATGTTCACTGCACCCTTGTCCAAATATTTAGTAAAAATGTTCAACTTGTAGTCCATATATTCAATGTCATCAAACTTAGACCATTGATAATAAATAATTTAAATGATGATGATGTTAACCACCTTTTCTTATACAACTTGATGATGTTATATGTTGGGTGTAACACCCAGGCCCATTGCTCAAGGCTCTAGTAAATTTTGAGGAATGAGAAATGGCTCCAAAAACCACCACTATCCTTAACTACACGCTTTGTCCTCATTCATGTGTAAGCCATGATAAACTTCCTGATTGGTCACCCATCCTAGTACTACCCTAGGATGAGCATGCTTAACCACAGAGTTCATTAGTGGCGAGCTTTCCAAAAAGGAGATTCACCTTGGTGATATGGGTAGTCCAATCATTCATTTTAAGATCATTTTTATCTAAGGCCTCAAATCTTGAGATGTTACAGTCTCCCCCACTTAGAATCTTGACATCCTCATCAAGGCTCAACTATATGGTGTCATAATATTTCTCCATTTCGATGCATGCCTAAATGGCTCATGTACACCCAACTCCTTATCACAGATACCAATGCAAGGGTGACTCCATCACTATGGATAGCCCTTTCCAACATGCCTGGACTACATGACTCAATAAATGACATGCAACAAACCCATGTGAACCCCACCTACTAGAGGAGAATTGACTCTGATACCATTTGTAACACACAGACCCACTGCCCATGGCTCTAGTAAAGTTTCAAGAATTACCATTGGCCCCATTGACCACCACTAGCCTTATATATGTGCTTTTTCCTCACTCACGCGTAAGCTAGGATAAACTTCTAGACTGGTCACCCATCATAATACTACTCTGAGATGATCATGCTTAACCATAGAGTTCTTTAGTGATGGTCTCTATGAAAACCAGGTGCACCTTGGTGATATGGTTAGTCTAATAAATCCTTTTAATATAATTTTTATCTGAGGACTCAAATCTTGGGACGTTACATTGGGTTTGCTTACGGATTTGAATGCTTGATGGTGCTTCCATTTTTTGTGTACATAAAACTATCATAATTTTCTATTTGGTTCTCAAATACAACTTACTTCTTTAGCTATAATGGACTAAGTACCAATTTTGGCCTCTTTACTTTAGTTGTTTAATTAGTTTGATATTTAATAGACCATCTTGCAAACAAAATACCCAAGTTGGCATCCGTGAGATGTGTATTCATTGACCAATGATCCATGATATAGTTTTCATTTGATGTGGGTATAAAATATTACTAAATGATTCAAATTTCAAAGCATCCTTGACTTATTTTCTCTCATTCCCATGACTTTTTTCCCTACCTGGACCATTCCATCAAATTATTTATGTAGTTGCCTCAAAATCTCCCCTTGTGCACCTATATGTGTTCTAATGATTAAATCCCTTATCGGGAAGCCAACCTGGAGGTCCTCCACTTCCGCCATGCTTGTCATAGAGGCCCCTACTATTACATCTCATCTAGGTAAAGGCCCACCTTCCTCCCTAGGGTTGTCACCCCAACCTCAATCTCCTCCACAAATCGATAAGTCGAGAGAACTCAAAACCAATGAAATGAGGCAATGCCAACTGATCTCACTGCCTGCAAATCTCTGACCTCTATATTGGAACAATATGAATTCCATCAACATAGATAGGGGTGGCAATCGAGTTCGGGTTGGCCTTGTTTTATTGCGGGTCAACACTTTTTTTCTAGATCCTAAACTTGCAAAAGAAGGATTTTGGGTCAAAACCCTTGACTCTATCCCAACCCACAAATATTTTTAGGTCTATTAGGTCCGACCTATAAATCAAAATATCATGAGAACAATTTAAAAAAAATATGACTTGTCTATATATGGACGATTACCGACAATAATAAAAAAAATCAATGTAAAAAAACTTACAATGTGATTGAGAAACACATACAAAGCTTATTATAGTATTTTGTTTGGGATTTTTAAACACAAATTCATAAAACAACTAACATAATAAATTGTATAAACCAATATGAAACACTATAAAATTGTCAAATAAACCTCATGAGTGTTGGATTAGTAATTTAGTTAGTCATTCAGTGTCCTAAACTTTAGTATTTGTAATTTTATTTGAATATATAATCGTGAATTTTGGGTCAATCATGTCATTTTGGGTCTAAAGTCAAAACCTAGAACTAAAGATACATTCATTTTAGGTTGTTCGGGTTTGGGTCAGGTCAAAAAACCTTAGACCCTAACCCGCTTAGAAATTTGGGTTTGGGTCGGGTCATTCAGTTTGGGTCTTATTCTTTTAACCCTAGACACACAACACTCCACGACCTTGGACAAGATCAACGATCTTGGTAAGAAATCTTCATTTTATTTTTCCTAAATTATGATCTCAGATACATAGATCATGTGTTAGCCAAGATGATTCTAAAGTCTCCTATGTAGCTTGCATTGCGCCAACTCCTCTTCATGATTCTCCCAAGAAACATTTTCTCATTTCCTCATATGGAATCCTTACCCTTTTTCATTCTATTACCACTTCCCTATATCATTCTAAGATTTGGTATTTGATAGAGCACTACTCTAGACCATAGAGATATCAGTGTCGGAACCAAGTTCTTTGGATGCTAAGTAATATTCTCTATTGTTCTTCCCAAAATAACCTCATCAACTTGTATCTCTTCAACAATATGTATCTCATGAGGGTCCTCCAACCAGCGTCCCTCTTCCTGATTTGCACTACAATTTTATTTATCACTCTCTTTATTATCATCATTGTTGCCCTCCTTGTAAGACCATTGATCTATATTTTTGGATGATCTTGCTTGCTAAACATAATAAGATGCTTAAAACATTAATCTAACCTTGAATGTTCTTAAATAACATGTGACATGATTGTGTTTCAAGTTTGATCTAGTTTGGATGTTGTTTGAGCTAGTTATGCTTATATTGTGCTTGTCTTGGACCTAATTGCAAATTTCCCATCTTTAGGGTTTTTCTTGCAATTTTTCACATGCTTGTTGATCCTCACAGGTTTTGACATCATTTTGGAGAGATAGTAGCACCCAAAATCTTTTTTGAACCTTGGTTTGGTGAGGTGCCATGTTGATTTGAGTTCTAGGGTTTTGTTTGGATACCCTATGTGGAATGTTAACCTTGCTTTGTGTTTGACCGATGAACGTTATTTTAGGGATCACCTAGAACTTCCTTTGGCCTTGTATTCTATGGTAGATGAGGTTTCAGTGTGCCTAAGTGGTCTTGGCAGTTTATGAGCCAATGATCCTCTCTTCGGTCGCCAAGGAACCCTAAGGTTTGGATGTCATGCGGTTGCTAGGTTTTGACCTTCTTTAGTTGTCACACTCTCATCATTCAATATGGTTTCCTGCACCTGGTTGGCCATTGCGTTTAATTGTTTTATCACCCTTGATGCATCCATAAGATTATTGCTTGCATGGGAGAGATATGGTGGACAAGTAGCACATGTTTGCATGACACCTAACCTCCTTTCTCTCTCTCTAACCCCTGATTGTATATAACCCTCTCTATTCATGAGACTAGACCCTTTGCAACCACTTTTTTCTCTCTCTTTTCCTTGGATCTCGTCCCTTGATATTGGTGGTGAAGGAAGGAGCTCAACCTTGGAGGAGGTGGTTGAACCTCTTGCATGTGGATCTAGGGTTTGGAGAAACCTTTTTTGGTGATCATTTGGTGTTCCTTGATCTTGGTGAGTGATATTTCTTTCTTGATCTTTGTTTTCTTGCTACCCTACCTTTCTTCCTTTCTATTCTGGATGAAACCATGGTTCTCCATGGTAGTTCTTGATCTGAGCTTGAGGAACTTCTCTCTTCTTGGCTGAATCCATGGTTCTCCATGAGAATACTTAAGATAAGATGAAGAACCCCTCTGTCTTGTCTTTTTGGCCTAGGGTTTTGCTCTATCTTGTGCTCCATTAACCTAGGGTTTTGCTACTCTATTTGAGGTGGTTCTATCTTGGCTGAAGTGGTGATCAAGCTAGGTTTCTCTCTCTACTTGGAGCTTCCTTATTGTTGGAGTTGCTTCATCCTTGTGAAGGTAAGTTATATAACTGTTACAACCCCAATTTTTGGGTTCATTTGGTGAGAAATGTAATTTCTCATAATAAAGATAGATGAAAAAATAATGATGTCTTTTGATTGAATGCATGAATTTCGTTTAAAATAGCCTTGTTGATTTATTTGTGTGCTTTATTGGCTATTAGGCTTAATAATAAGGAAAAGACTAAAGAAACTCCATTATTAATAAGAAATGGAGAAAAGAAAATTGTAGAAACCTCTAGAAGGCAATAGAGTGTAATCCAAAGGTGGATTTCGTGCCTCTTGGGTTCCTTGGGTCCCAAGGAGTCCAAAATTGCAAAGATAAAGCAATAAGAAAAGAAAAGATCAATTAGATATTTCTTTATTAAGAAAGAAATTGAAAACAATGATAAAATGTGGAAAATAAGTGGAAAGAAGTATAATTGAGTTATCCTTGGTGGAATTTCGTATCCCAAGGATTCCTAACATTAAAAGGAATACCAATGAGAAAAATAAATGAGAAATAAAGAGAAATACTCAAGAAGAGATATTTTAATAAGAAATAAACAAGATAATGTGAAATAATGATTATTGATGCATCTAGAAGGATAATAAGTATCCTTATGAAGGAATTTCGAAATCTTGGAGTTTCTTGGGGTCCAAGGAGCCCCAATGAAGAAAGAGGAAAGAGAAAATACCAATAATGTCAAATAAGAGGATAATATGATGCATAATGAATGAATTATGTGGTATTGCTAAGGAGGAAATATTTCCTACTTGAGGAAAATATTTTCTTGTGGCCAATGGATTAAAAAGCAAGAACAAAGAGAATAAGAGGGATGATTTTCGAAATTCTAATATCAAAAGAAGAAGGAATATTAAAGAAATATGAGAGAGAGAAACTAGCTTCTTGATGAAGGAATCACATTCCTATTGAAAGAGGGATTGGTTGCTTCGTGGGTAGACATCCCAGGGCGTGCTACACTCCCCTATAAAAGGAGTAGTACCCTTGGCCGAATCCAAGATGATCCCTTGCACCCTTCTCTCTCCTTCTTCTTCCTTTTCCATCCAAAACCCTAAACATGGGGGTAATGTGACCCCAGAGAAAATATGATCCTTGTACAAGAGTTTGTTGGGGGGGGGCACAATGCTCCCATGTCTCTGGGGAGAAGCTCAGCTTCCATCCCTTGGCCCTAGGGCCTGCACAATGCCGACAGGAGGGCTATAGGTCGGCTGCGGTTGTAGGCTAAGCAACCTCGACTTGGCCACTCTAACCACGACCCAAGGGTACCACTCTGTGCGCGAGGGCACGATGGAGGCAAGGGGAGCATCACTAATGGCCGTCGGGGTCCATAGAGGGAAGGAGGAGTCGTGCCCTTGGCGGCTAGGGTGGCATTAAAACCCTCGGCGCGAGGTCAAAGAAGGCAGGAAACACTTTTAATAGTTTTGCCCCTCCGCGGGCTGAAGACACGCTCAACTTACCAAGGGTATAACATACATTTCGAAATGTTTCCCAAAGCATGTGTTGCATGGGAGAGGCTACGTGGCACCTCCCTATTGGCCAAAGTAATTGGATTTTGTAAAATTCGTAGTTAATTATTCGTAGCTCAAATTAGCACGTATAAAATATGAAAATTTTTCAAAAAAATGAGAGGAATCCAATAAAAATGCATATAGAAGCTAATTCCTCTTGTAATTCGAAAAGTAGTGTAAGTTATCAACTTTGATGAATTAAAGATTAAGAAACCCTATTTTGAGATTATTAATATATTTAGTAGGGTTTAATGGATGATTAAAGTTGGTATTAACCTGTTAATGATGAAAAGGAACATTAGGAACAAAAAGGATGAACTTTGCACGTAATTGGTTTAATTTGGAGTTTCATGTGCATGAATATACTTTAATGGGCCTTGAAACCCTAATTTTGGTAAATGTGACTCTTAATGGCTATAATTATTCAAAATCATGAATAAAGTTAAGATTTGATGATTCTAAGCTATTTTGAGTATAAAGGTTTCTAATTGTGGATAAATTCCTTTAATGTAGAAATTAGGGTTTTCTAATGAATAAAGGTAGAATTAATGACAATTAGAATTCATATGTGAATTAGACCATAATGAACTATGAATTGGTGATAAATGAGCATAATGATCTTGGCATGGAATAAAAGCGATAAAAATGGTAGCTTTAATGTAAAAGAGGCTTAATGGACTTAATTGATGATTAATTGTGATGTTTCTAAAATTAAGGTTATGTGTTGTTAAAACGTAACCTAAATAACTTTCATGAAGGATAGATGAGAAATTAGGGTTTAAAAGAGTAAAATGAAGTAAAAACCCTAATTGCAAAGTAAACCCTAAAAGAGGTAGAAATCCTAAAAAGGAATAGAAACCTTAAGTAGCAAGATGGTTTGAATAGATTTTGATAAAAAGGAATTTGATGTAATTTTAGGACTCTTATACTTTCTTGATTGGATGTCTTGATTGATTGGACTATGCTATCTCCAATCAGCCTAACGGGTATGTGGTTAATTATGATTAATCACATTAGTTTTCCCGAAGGTTTCCCGGA